>VSWD01000009.1:1395833-2090000 GCA_033119305.1 Pinctada imbricata | reverse complement strand
AGCTGAAAATATTTTGATAGCGATCACATATATGAGAGAGAAAAACATACGTACCCTCTCATAGAAACAGATGTTTATAACTTATTTATCCTGTCCTAACAATATCGCATTTAGTATTTATGCCTTCTGACCAATAAGGTTGATACGTTGACAGTGTAATGTTAATACTTATCATTAATCTAATCATTCGATCAATTCTTGAATTTCTGAATCAGAGATGTTTCTCAAGGTTCGTGTGAATGACATATAAAAACCGACTTAAATGGTAAAGAACCGATTACATAACACCTTCTTAAAGAACGGATCTAGTGGTGAGTTAGAAGTCAGTTAAACCCCTCCCTGGGAAAAGTTTCGAGGTCCACTCATGATCTCGCTGTAGTTATGCAGGCAATCTGGGAGATCCGGATCGCCTGTTTTTGGAAGTTCTTGATAAAACTGCTTGATTTAAAATTTCTTTTAAAAACGGGACTAATTAATGTTATGACAAGTCGATCCGGAACTGTAAAACATGCGCTGGTGTAGAATCCAATTGCGGACCACGTCAAGAATCTTAAACAAATTCAAATAGAGAGAGATGGAGGCTTATTTCACATCATATTTATTTTTAAGTTTCACATTTTTCTTGTATGTTATTTTTCTTTCAGCTTTGTGACACTTGATTTTGTATGATTTAATATATCAGGAGGCATGATAGAAAGAATGAAGAAAGGAAAAGGGAGAGTCAGACAGTGAGACAGTTAAACCTAATTATTTCTCATATTTCTCTTTCAGGTTTGTGTCACTCTAGTTTTATATGATTTTAAAATGTTTCAGTACGAGAGTTTGAAAGAACATGAAAAAAAAATCGAAAGAAGAATGTTTTCATTGATACATTTTTATTTGCTGCTTTACTTTATGTCTGTATTATGTATCAGTAAATGAAAGACTAAGTATTAATTCTATTTCTTCCTACCGTAATGCTATATCTGTCTGATGATGCAAGAGTTAGCATGTTTTCTTTTGAAATATATAGATGACACTTCATTCAGTCTCTCTATAAAACACTCCCCCCCCCAAGTATAAATCATTTCTTTTCTAGTCTTCTTTCGCAATTTGTAAATAGATCGCAGTTTATAAAGCTATCATGCTCTTTGTACCTCAGTTCTATCCTATTAGATACCACTCATTTTCTCTTTTTTTTTTCTTCTTCTTCTTCTTCCTTTTTGAATTTTGCCTTAAAAGTTACGTTTCTCTCTTTTAATTCTTTCAAGTACATATCAGGAACAGATTGTAGAGAATAAATAGCGCTATTGAGGTCAATACGTTGAGAGTGAAGTGCTAATAGCTATCATTAGCTTAATCAGCCATTCCATCGGTTCCTATATTTCTCAGAATAGGAGATGTTTCTCAAGGCTCGTGTGAATGACATATAAAAACTGACTTAAATAGTGAAGAGCCGATTACATAACACCTTCTCCAAGGACGGATCAAGAGTTGGGATAGGGATCAGAAACCCTGGAATTGGTATAGAAATTCCGAGGGATCCCAGTTTCACGTTTCAACATAATATTTCGGACTCCGCCCTCCTCCAAAGAGAAATTAAGCTATGCTCTCTAAATCTGTCCATACTCTCTAAATCTGTCCATACTCTCTAAATCTGTCCATACTCTCTTTGTATATGGTATGCGCAAATGTAGAAAATATTCCAATGAAGGTCAAGTCACGCTATGATTTACGCTATGATTTATGTAATGAACAGTGTGGTTATCCGGATTACATGCACAATCATACAACTTACCGAGATACATAGAGGTTTTCAGAGACGTACAACTGGTGTGTGAACAAATAGAATAGAATTAATTAAGGAGCACTGGCATTCGCATATATACACATATATATTTCAATAAAACAAAGGCTACAGGTCATTCATGTATATATTTCTGTAAATGAAACAAATTAGGAGACGGATTAATATAAGTTTCACTTGTTTCCAGATCCTATTCCATATATATCTTGATTTATGCTTGTTCAATGTATATGTCACCAATGTCTGAAATAAATACAGTTTAAACTAAGAAGCACTGAATTTTATATTCTATGACATACATAATTATATTAGCCGAAAAACGACTCAGTGTGGAGATCTAGAAAGGGTTCGGGGGGGGGGGGTGTCTGAGTAGCAGGATAGCTACAGAATCTGTATGTAACAGGTTATCATGAGCATCCAAAGTATGTGCTTTCCTTCGAAAGATTAATCAAGTGAACGTAATTTATGCACTTTTTTATTTATTTTTTTTTTCGCAGAAACAACTATTTGCGTTTTATGATGGCTTTGCGTGCGCTCAAAAATTAATTATGCTTGTTTACAAGAAAAATTATTATTTACAATTGAATTCCATTCCGTTCACATAAAACTAAATGTACATGTACATGTGTCTATTAGTATCAATCCATCGATCGATAAATTCGACGTCTACATACATGCATGGCTTCTACACAATTATCTATAATATCTACTTTTATGAACTAATTTGATAATAATCAGATTTTTTTACCTTTAAATGTTTTGTTTTCACACAGTAAAGTCTCTTGTGCTCACATTAATGATGGGATCACAGGTGTTTTAATCCAACCGGATGTTTACAATCTATAGTCGAAGCTTCGTAACTAACGTAAACTTTAAAGCGCCCCCTGTTATTTATTTACCTGTGCAGTCCAGGTGTGGCATTTAAACCTGTTTTGGGGGATCGTTGGAAATACACAAAGCAGGTATTCATAAACTGAGTTATTATCAAATTAATTTTATTCTCACAAACAAGGTATACATTGTCCATCTCAAGTGTTGCTGTACACAGTTTGTACCAGGCACTGTATTTTGTTTTGAGAAGGGAAATCACTCCCACTGAATGGCACAGATTTGGACATTGTTACGAGGTGGAAAGGGAAAATAAGGAGAAGGAATTAAGTTTATCAAAAACGTCCATAAATTATTTTGCATAACTTGCATGATTTAGCTATATTGGATATTATAATCTGGATTGAATATACGGGCAGATCTAGTGGGGAAGGGGGTCAAGATCCCATTTCTTAAAGTCTTTTTTTTTTTCGTCTACTCATTTTTTCAATATCTAGAGAGGGGGTCCAGCCCGTCAGTTCCAGCCTATGATATCATAGGCTGGAACTGACGAGCTGGACCCCCTCTCTAGATGTAGATATTTTTTTAGATCCGGACCGCCCTTGTAACAAAAGCCTAAAGCATTTTGGTCCTTTGTGTCATTCCAGTTCATTTTTAAAAATCGACCTGCAATGTATAAGGATTCAAAATCGATTGAAGACGGTTCCTTAATCGATAATCATGCGGCAGTAGTGACTTATGAGGCATACGAAACCATGATAAAAGATCACGTAACTAACAGAAGGAACGTATATATGCACGTACATGTACAGTGTACGTCCCTGCTAACAGCTTCATGATATACGATTAGGTGGATTCCTTCCTCCTCAATCTATATTGCATCCCCCGTCTCCCCCTCCTTTCGAATTTCCCCCATTGTCTCCACCTCACGTCCAAGGCATGCATCGATCATCACTGACCAACCTGTGCTTATTCATGTAAGGTGACATAATCAGTGGCGTAGCTACCATTTATGCGGGGGTGTACAGGGTGAAAGGAAGGGGGGGAAATGGGCAGGAGGAGGGAGGGAGGGAATGGAGATAAAGGGGGGATGGAGGGAAGGGAAGGGAGAGAAAGGGCGGGAGGGGGAGGGAAGGTGAAAGGGAAAGGAAGGGGCAGGAGGGGAGAGAGAGGTACCCCCCTGTCCATCCCCCTTGTATGCTAAAGTAAGCAAGGAAAGGAATTAGTACGTAGTCTATAGGACTTTACTCAACACAACGTCCTAAATAAGCCCTTTTTAGTTTCCAGAGACAAAACCCCATGATCCCCCTACAGGATACTGTTCTGTAGTTGATCTTCAAACCTTCTGAAAAGCATCCCACTATGCGCTGCCCAAGCTATTTATCACAAATTGCCATTGATGACAAATGATACAGTAAAACGCCGTAACGGGGATCTGGGTAACACAAAATGACATTGTACGTAACATCAAAAGCATTTGGGCATACATGCAAAAGAGGCTTTTTGGTAGGGAAAGTGGATCATGCAAATTCTAAATTAGGGAAACAATTGTAAAACATATTACAGTCATATTGCTCAATTTTCTCTATCTTTGATAAAGAAGTTTTTTCAGAGTTTTTACGGTCTGATTTGTGACGTTAACCGTACATTCTAATGCAATGTCGTTATAACATCGAATTTCATTGGTTGTTTGCTCCTTGGTTCCGTACACTAAAACGAAAACATTCGAAGCTTTGACGTTGCTAACATCACAATTCGCCTTATATTCACAAAAATATAGATTGCATTAGAATGTGAATAGCTAGGTACTGACGTTATGTTTGCGGACAGTAAAATGATTTTACGGTACAAACACCCGATTTTCTGGCATCGCTATAGCGTCGCCAGAAAAACTCAGTTTGCGACCGTAAAATCAGATTTACCATCCGCAAACATGACGTCAGAAGCTTGTTCTTCCCTAAATTGGGAGCGCTAGGTTTTAGTCTTGAGAGATCTCTATGCATGTACATGTATACACAAAAGGGAAGAGTTGTGCGAACTTTTTAGATATAAGGGATTGCCGTCAAAAGTCGGTACAAATTGGTCTCCTAGCCTCCTTTTAAGTGTTTTTTTTATTTTATGTCATTTACTTGATCTATATCAAATTACGAGTAAATTATATTGTTTAGAGAAATTGAATTTAAATTTCATCAATCATCGACTGTTCATTTTTTTAATGGTTTTCAGTCATGAATCCAATGCAACATCCAGAATACGGTACCAGTGCAGGAAGGATTCTGTTTGACCGTGGTCCACACAACCCCATCCCCACCCATAACTACCTGAGTGGGGACGGCAAATCTATGATATGGTCCGGCCAGGCCCATTACGTCCCCTCACAACGTGATTGGATAAAGCATAGCGACTACCGGTCCCTGCCCAGAGCCACGCAGAGAGACGCAATAGAAATGCAGTCAGAGGATCAGTGGGTGGATTTCATGCGGCAAAGGGACACCCCCTCAGGTAAATCAGGAAACAAGAAATGAATCTAAAGCTTCCAAGACGATTAGTTCTTCAGAAAGTTATTCAATGTGCATTGTTGAAAAAGGAAAAATAGAATATAAGAAACACAATAAAGCGGACCAAACGAGTTTTGCCTTGGAATGGTAAGATTAAGCAAAAAAGATAAGTGCACCAGTCATATATAATTTTTTTTTTCATTTTTTATTCAACTTTCATTTTTCCTACAAAAGGTTACTATCACAAAGATATTGGTGTTCTACAAACGGGGATTCCCCAACTACGTCAGTTTGGCTACACACGTGACCTTCCCAGCATGCCAGGGAGGGATTTGCAGGACATCTCATGGCCGAAAAGCGACGCGTTCATCCCAATGGAAAGGTCCGACAGAGGACAGTATTATGGTTACTACCACGAGTCTATGGACAGGGAAAAGGAACTACGAAAGAAAGAACTTCCGGAAAGCATGAGAGTGGAAGCTAGGGATATTCCAAAAATTGTATCTTTGAATTATAATTACTAGCAATATTGTACACGTTGGTGTTAGCGTATGTTTGCTTAATGTTTTTCACTTTGAAAATTAGGTTTGTCCTGTTTTCACTTTCATGTATAAAGAATGATAACTCTGACAGTATTAAAGGTTTATGTTCTTGCCTTGTTAGGTGCGTGTTGCTGCGTTCATTTTAAAATAACTTATTCTGCCCTATGCTAGTTGTTGTTGGATATATCTTTGTTTTTAAGTTATTTTTGCTTTTATCATAAGAACCATATTCAAGCAGCTGTTTCACAAGCTTCGCTTAAAAGTTACTAATTATAAACATAGAATTTACCCTAGTAATTATATATAAATTGTTCGTGCATGAACAAATTCAAGGTAACAAACATCATTTATAAACTGATGCAAGTGTATGAGGATTTTCTTGTCTCCGTTAATTGCAGAGATGAGAAAGAAAAATATGTAAAATGCTTGGGACAAGTTTTAACAAAGAATGACATTAACAACTTTCTGTATATCAGCCGCTTTGTGGATTAATTTTCAGTATCATTTATAGTTCCAATAGTGTAATACTTTCTTTGAAGGAGAATTTGTTGTGATATTTCGCAATATGTACAGGTATTATAAACAATTTGTTTTTTTAATGCATAATTAAAATGGATTGAATTTATTTGACTTGTGTTTACTCGGCACTTGCAATCGTAATAATTTGCGAACGAGTTGAATTTTAATATCAAGCAATCTTTAAAACAAAGAACACATGAAAAACCTGGCAAAGATGGAATTAAATATAGAAAGCCCAACAAATTAGTATACTATGTGAACACAGTGAAAGTGAGTTCAGGAATACGTAATTTCCCTCGGCCAACACGGCTCGGTCCAGTGATATCCACAGAATATCCTTGATAATTACATTGGATAGGTTTCATTGCCGTTCAATATTCTAAACAAGTTGCTAAATAGATGTTCTTGAAATGTTCTTTGTTTGCCACCTTCAAACTTCTCTGGCGACGTTACAAAGCGATAACAAACGTTATTTCATGATCACAACAGAATATTACAATAAGACTAAATAAAGGTCTCTCTCTCTGACTCTCTCTCTCTTGCATATATGAATCTGTGAAACATGTAAATACTATACGAATATGATACATGTGTGAGTGCTGTTGAGATTATCGTCAGGATCTTCTTTAACTCATTTGTGTCACACTTATGCCCTTTGCCGTTTGGAGCTCGTAAAAAAGTTCCCCGCGAGGGGTTTGACAGTAAGTGTTTTGAATATATTTCCCTGACATGGTCGCCATAGCACTTTCTATATAGACATAACGTCAGACAGTGCATGCATTTTATATACTGTGTTCTTTTCGTGCATTAACATCGACGGCGGGTGCGGCTAGCCAACAGGGGATGCTTACTCCTCCCGGGCACCTGATCCCACCTCTAGCTTGCTAGGGGTCCGTCGATGCTCAACATAGTGCTCTATTGTGAGTGCTGTTGAGATTATCGTCAGGATCTTCTTTAACTAATTTGTGTCACACTTATGCCCTTTGCCGTGTGGAGCTCGTAAAAAAGTTCCCCGCGAGGGGTTTGACAGTAAGTGTTTTGAATATATTTCCCTGACATGGTCGCCATAGCACTTTCTATATAGACATAACGTCAGACAGTGCATGCATTTTATATACTGTGTTCTTTTCGTGCATTAACATCGACGGCGGGTGCGGCTAGCCAACAGGGGATGCTTACTCCTCCCGGGCACCTGATCCCACCTCTAGCTTGCTAGGGGTCCGTCGATGCTCAACATAGTGCTCTATTGTGAGTGCTGTTGAGATTATCGTCAGGATCTTCTTTAACTCATGTAGGAACAGCTCCAGTTATAAAAGAGACTAATATGTTTACTTGTCCTTCTATACCATGTATACCACGTTAAACAAGTATTAATTAAGACTTCAGATTTGTATTTGCAGCCTCAAACGTACTTGTACATAGTTCAAATCCAAGTGTGGTGTAAAATTATATAATGCATGTTTTTATTATGGGGGGGGGGGGGGTTGTGGCGGAAAGGGGGTACCTCACCCCATCCCCTTACCTCCCCCTCCCTCTCCCCCTTTCTCCACCCCCCCCTCCCGTTCACCCTGTCCACCACCTCTCATTATAGAAGGTTGGTATCACACTTGATAGACTGTTAATCCCACAAAAATATCGCACCGCTGGCACCTCACCGACTAGGGTAGGAAACACTACTGTAACAGTAACTCCAAAAGGTTCGCTATTATAAAAGAACATAAATCTTCATAAGGGTAAGTGATATCCTTTTCTGCAACACAGCATAGATCTTTTGATAGAGCTTTACCAATAACAGACGGATGTTGGCCGACGAAGTACGTCCGAACGAACTGCGACGAAACTCACCATACATAAGGGGTCGTGTATAAAAAAAACATGATATATCTTTTTAAAAGTTAAACAAAACTCTATTAATACTGCAGTCAGTAATTTAAAAAAATGAATAGATACATATATAGTTTTATGTATTCGTCTTAATAGAGTTTTATTTAAGATTTTGATAGATATATCATGTTTTTTTTATACACGGCCCCTTATGTATGACGAGTTTCGTCGCGTTTGGTTTGTACGTACTTCGTCGGCCAACAACCGTCTGTTATTGGTAAAGCTCTGATGAGACGATACTTACGATATACATTTTCAGACTAGATTTTCTAGTTGATCGTTTGTGAGTTTTGAAGTCTGATTTTTATATGTATTTTACTTTCACTCCCTCAGCCAATCATGTGAGTGGCATCAGCTGCCCAAGAAGAATTAATATCTATACACGTCACATTTGAATTTTTTAATTTTAAACATGTTTCATATATTTTTTTTTTATTTGGTACCTCGTTATCGCGAAAATACTTATTACACATTGAGAAATATTTGTCCATATGGTTCATTTCTGGCAACAGAACGGGACACTTTGTTTTCTTCACTGCGAGATTTCCTCAGGATTTTAAGATATTATACCTCTTTTGGACATCCTGACATAGATTATTATACTTGTAGTTTTTCGTCTTGTATTATGCATACCTTGTAGACAATCACTTCAAACATTCACTCATCCTGCTACATCTTGGACATAATAACTTTCACACTTTTTGGCCATATTACATTGTTTTGGCCATATTACATTGTTTTGGCCATATTGCATTGTTTAGATTGAGGATCACTGACGAGGGTTAAGTTCCCGAAACGTGCATGTCTGGTCCATGCTTCAAATTTATCGTCTTTAGGTACATTTTGGACATAGTAATATTCACATACTACATTGCTTAGATTGAGGATCACTACCCGTAACGTGCATGTTTGGTCCATGCTGCAAATTTGTCACTTCTTAAATGATGCTATTGAATTTGACGACGTTTAACATTGAAGAATTTCAAGCCTCTTTTCGTCAATTTAAATCGAGGAGGTATTACCCTAAAGTAAACAAGACAAGTTGCTTTTGCAAAATGGACAAAATCTGTGAAAGGGCAGTATACAATATATGCAAAAAGGATTTCCACAATAATATGGTAACAACACTAGGGAATGATGCCCCATCATATGCTACAGATACAGTGAAAAGGTGGGTGGCGGAATTTAAGTGCGGCAGACAGAGACTTGAGAATGACGCCCGTCCTGGATGGCCTGCCACTGTTGAAACTCCAGAATTGATAAAGTCTATGATATTGATATGACTGACAGACGAGTTACAGGAGATATATAGCCAATACAGTTGGCATTTCACAGAAAAGAGTACATTCCATTCTGATTAAAGATCTTAAAATGATAAGCTTTCGGCCCGTTGGGTACCAAGACTTCTGACAGTTGATCAGAAGCACAACAGGTGCACTTTATCGCGTGCTAATCTTAACCTTTTTGAGGGAGATCCTGTCAATTTTCTTCAAAGATTTGTCACTATGGATGAAACACGGATTCGTCATTTTACCCCAGAGGTCAAACAACAGTCGAAACAGTCGAAGCACCCTGGCTCACCCCGGCCAAAGAAGGCAAATGTTGTTCCTTCGGTGGGAAAGGCCTCAGTTTTCTGGGATGCAGAAGGTATTGTGCCGATAGAATATCTCCAAAAAGGACAAACAATTAATATAGCATACACTATGCCTCACTTCTGACACAGCTACGGGAAAATATTGAACTTGAGCGCCGCGGAAAGCTCACTAAAAGTGTGTTGTTCCATCAGGACAATGCTCCTGTTCACATGTCTGTCACTGCCATGGTTGACATTCATGTAGTGGCTTTAATCTGATTGAGCATCCGTCTTATTCACCTGATCTTGCTCTATCAGACTTTCATCTATTCCCAAAACTGAAAGCATCTGTTTGTGGCACCCACTTTAAGTCCGATGATGACGTCATATGTGCAATGGATGGCTTTCTAAACAGTCAAGATAAGGAGTTCTTTAAAAGTGGTAAGTATTGAGGCCCCTAGATACCGGAGGCAAAAGTGTATAGATACTGAATGGGATTATGTAGAAAAATAATGCAAAATGTCTCGGGGCTCACCAGATATCGATCAGTCCTCGTACAAATTCACGAAAACTTTTATTATACGGTGAGACAATACGGTAAGAAAGATAGAATTGTTTACAGTGACAGTGACTTATTTGATATAAGGCATTGAGCAAGTCAATAATGTGACTACTGTCGCAGTATAACATCATTCTCATCCATTTGTGAAGGCTAGAATAGAGCAAAATGATAGAGTTGTCATGGTATTATGAATAAGAATGTTACCGATGAGTATAAAGGGATTCATTGAGTATTATGTAACTTAAAATCATTCCCATGGTCCCCAGTACCCTCCATGATATTTAGGGTCAGACTTTGGGTCTTCTGGAGGGAAGACGCAAGGCACAGCTGTCTTGTTAAACTGGTCTAACATGCCTAGCATCTTCACCACAAGATCAGGCATGGAATCTGATAGGTCCTGGTGCTCGTTAGGATCCTTTGCTATGTTAAAAAGCCACACATTTTTGGTGTCTTTGGTATAGGATGGGTCAATTCTTGTGCCCTGAGAGCTGGTTGGTGGTGGTACCCAACTTCCGTTACCTTAAATCACAAAGAAATCCCCGTTATAGGGTGCTGATAATAAGTACTAATAATGTAATTTGAAATTGATATCCTTTCCTCTTTTAAAGAAGCTTATCTAGTAGTGCTTATTTAGTAGTATTTAAATAGCGCTCACTGAATCTAATTGTAAATGCGAGAGCAAATTAACGTACCAACTACTTCAGGAAAAGTAGGACAAGCTCGAAGAAATTCTCTCTACATACTCTTTGTACCGTTTGGATGGGGTTAGAGCTATCCAAAAAGCTCCACTTTCAAATTCATATAAATTAAGTATAAAGATTACATATACCAGAATATCCAGTGATTATTTTCCAGCCGCTGTAACGCAATCGGGAGACGCTGACTCGATCTCCCCAGGCACCTAGTCTCCCTTGTTATTCATTCCGAGGTTCGCAGTCGTTCCAATTGAAATTCTAATGATTTTACCTTGCCTTCTCGACTTTGAGAATGAATGGATGATAGGTACTTCCAAATGCTGTCATATTTAGAAGCAGCGAAGAAGGTACCTACTATGTATTCAAAGAAGCTCATTTGACGGTAACTGAATCTGAATGTTAATGCGAGAGCATGTTAAATGAATGTACCAGCAACTGAGGAAAAGCATGACAAGTTCGAAGAGTTTCTCTCTCTATTCTTTGTTACTGTTTGGACGGGATTAGAGCTAATCAATGAGCCCCACTTTCAAATACACGAAATTTAGTACATGTATATAAGGATTACATATACCTGGATCTCCAGTGATTATTTTCCAATCGCCGTAACGCAAAGCAGCTCTTACTCTGGTATCAAAGGTATTGTTGAACATTTTGTTTCCTTTCAATGGACTGAGAGGATCGATGTTATGTAATAAGGTGGTCCGTGGTGAAACTGATGACGTCTGACTAAAATGTTAAGTTCAAGATTTTAGGGTTATTACAACTTCAGGTTCCAAATAGATAAGAAAGAAAGGAGAGGATCTCAAGTAGAACCTTCCAAACAAACCCACCGAAACACATCTATGTGAGAGAAGGGAGAGGATCTCCAAAAACACTCGGTTGCAACACCAACAGCAAAACTCCAAATCACCCAATGCAAAAACACAAAGGAGACATGCACAGAACGAGACGTAAATAGTACGATAAGCGCCAAATCACATAGAAACATCAAACATAAATGACTACATATTAACCAACAAGACTAATGAGCAATCGGTGCCGACTTGGGACGGCCATCTGCCACGTCAGTAGCATACGGAGTGGTTATCCTGGATTACGTGCGCACAACCCTTCCACTTTCCTGATTACCCAGGGGTCTCGTAAATGGATAATAAAAGAGGGCGTCCGTGCTCTGCCGCCTGTACATAGCGAGCTCATGTATGTTATCACCCGAGGAGTCCGACTGACATTCAGAGAGGACAGGTGGTCGGGGCTATGTCTTCTCTAAAGAGTTTTCGACAGGGCCCGTCATTGAATCCCGTCGTCACAGTCAGTCAGAGTACAAGTACAGGCGCAAGTAACACAGAAATCAGTACTTATGCAAATGGATAAAGCAGGGGAGAAAGAAACACAGAGATCAGTATGCAAATGGCTGACGCAGAGGCGCAAGTAACACAAAGATCAGTATGCAAATGGATAACGCAGGGGCGCAAGTAACTTAAAGATCAGTAAATGCAAATGGATAAAGCAGGGGCGCAAGTAAAACAGAGATCAGTATGTAAATGGATAACGAAGGGGCGCAAGTAATAATGAGATCAGTATGCAAATGGATATCGAAAGGACAAGGGCGTACGAAAAGCAGTCCCTGATTATTTGGATTGAGTGAGCGTATGTATACATCACCCGAGTAATCCGACTTGCATTCAAAGAGGACAGGTAGTCGGAACCCCTCATGGAGTCCCGTCCTCATATTCAATCAGAGTGCAATGCTGAGGAAAGCGCTGATAAAAGATAGTAGATTGGTCAAGTATCATGAAATGTCATTCTGGTGACACCAGGATTAACATAAATCGGGCGTAAATGGCAAACATATCAAAGCATCACTTCAGTTTGTCAATCACTAGCTATATATAAATTTGTAGCACCCCAATATATTAATATTGTTGCATATAAGGGCTAGGATATGCTGGTTGTGGAGGGTCATATTATTCCCATGTGATGTGAGGCTGAAGGGGATTGTCTTGATAACAATAGTTGTTAAATTAATATCATTTTCGGTACTTGCATGTTTTTGATTTTTGAAAAGGATATAATAGTATAAACGTTGTACCTTATAGTGGACCACTGATCGAAGCCGTCAAGAGGCAATGTACCATTGGGAGTTCCTCCCGCCAACCCCACGATTGTGGGGAACCAATCAGACACGTGTATTAATTGAGTATTGACTGTTCCTTTGTTTGGTAGGAGCTCACTGTGGACAAAGCCGACGCCGTGCATGCCTCCCTCCCAAAGTGATCCTTTCCAACCTCTTAGTGGGTAGTTGTTACCTCCTGCGTGAACCTGACCACCATTATCTAGTGAAACAAAAATATATTGATACCTTATCACATATCCTACACAAAATATTGAGATTAAAAGATAAAAAGGTAATTCTTCATCATAATAAGACGGAAATGTTCTAAACCGCCCCCTTCTTGGAGAAAAAAGAAAAGGCCATTAGTGACACCCCACGCCATTTTGAAATGATGCCCAGACACGGCCAAGTTAATACATGTATTAGTAGCGTATGGAGTGAAATCTTAAGATAATATTATGTGTTTTTTTTTAACTTTCAGGAAGTTATCAGCTTGTCCTAAATGTATTTGAATAAGTAGGAAATCTCCGACATGACGACATTGCCGTGATCACAGAGGAACACACACTCACACATTAGACGAGTGGTTTCAGTGTCATAGTCTATGAGTTACTAGACATTTAGTGACATGTTTTATTTTGCAATGATTATTGTTAATTTATATAGACTCGTACCTGTTGAGAAGAAGAGAATAGTGTTGTTCCACATGCCAGCTTCCTTCAATGTCTCTGTAATGTTACCTATTGCCTCGTCCATGGCGGATACCATACCTAGGGTTGAGTTTGTGAAGTCAGATTACATTATTAGACAGCATTTAACAGCATTTAACAAGTTGTATTATGTTTGACCAGAATAGTCCTTACATGTACAACAGCAGACGAGGTCATTCAGGTTTTGTGTTCCGACCATTCTTGAAGTCGGACTGGTCACATGACCGCCATGTTTACAGGGGGATATGCCTCTAGATTTTTCAGTGTGCCCTATGAAAAATCCGTGATTTTGTTTGTTCCTTCTTCAAATCTCGTTTTATATTGGGGTTTGAGGAGCTAAGAGCTAATTCATCAATGGTTCCTTCAATGAATTCTAGTAGTTTTATTCTTGATATAAACGTTAGATTCTAGATATAAAGCAATTTCCATACACTATGCTCTATGATAAACACCGAGTTTATCCCCCAACTATTTTCGGAACTTCTCTGTGCTTATCTCTAATTGAACCTTTGTGTGACATCACGCCGACTTAGAGAATGTACACTCTAGATAGGAATGAAAAAAGAACTCGGTTGCAACACCCACAGCAAAATACTGAAACATCCAAACGCAAAAACACAGACAAACACAACAAGAGACAACAGAGGGACAATAAAGACAGATTCAAACAGCAAATAAGATAAAACTCTCCATACAAGACCAACGTGACGAATGGGCAACCAGTGCCGACTACTGACTTCCATTGCATCGTTAGTGGGAACTGATGTAGCAAATGGATAGCTGTGAATTTTCTTTACACATTACCTGCATATTTTCTCCTCATTGTATTTTTGATATGTTGGTAGGGTTTCATATACTGTTCTGGAACCTCTAGTGGCGCATGCACGGATTGGAACTGGTAAATAAAGAAATAAAGGCTGAAAATATATTCATAATAGAATTTATTTTGGACTTAAAAAATAAATCTTCTGTGATAGCCTAGTAGATTGTAATTTCTTCAATGTTTTGTTGTAGACGCCTACTTCAGTTCCGTATCCATAATATTTGTACCCAATTCTGAAAAGTTGCTCTCGGACATATTACATGTATCATAATACCCTAATCGTACATGTAAGTAATTCAAGAGAATTTTGTCCTTGTACATTTTATTTTCACAAGTGCAGAAGATTATTATTTTTTGTTGGACAACCTACAATATCATCATTAATTAATAATGGTACATGTACATGTAAGTGTTATAGTAGGAATGACATAAATAAAAAGATGCTGAGCATGTGAAGGAAATGAATAATTGTCAATATTGAAATATATGTTCTATAGTACCAATTTTTATGTTCTAGACACGTGTTTCGGATACTGTTATCCTCGTCAGTATTAATTAATCAGTTTTTACATTTTTAGATTAAGACTTTTGATTGGAGACTTACTTTGGTAGATTCATGCTCATGAATTATTTTTTGAGCTCTTTGAGCAAACAGGAAGGCGGAGTAAGTTCCTGTGTAATTTACGGGTTGTAAATTGTCCCTTAGATCGTATCCACACGCCTTTTCCTCACATCGGTAATGTGTAAAATAGTCCTCGGCACCAACCAAGTAACCTTAAAATTAATGTCAGATCGTCGTGAAAACAGAAATGGAAAAAGTATAATGTTAATACTTGTACATGTAATAATTATTCTGTTAAGTCGTTCATACAATGCTTCTTTCATGATAAATGTGTTTATCTATGATTCTATGAGTCAACAATTTGTATATCCCATATCATTACAATATAAATTCTTATTTGTTTGTGCTTATCAAAGAAACACTAGAAATTATAAAATATTGCACTTTTTACCAAAATAACTATCGAATCCCCTGTTGACTGGCAAAATACTCTTTCTTGTAGAATCCCAGGTGCCATTTGCCCACCATGTGAGTGGAATACCCTGCCTCTCTCATCTTATCAGCCATTGTAGGGTTTTCTAACGGTAAACCATGGGGTTGTCTGGGGTGGATAATACTATGTTGCAGTCCAGTGTGTATCTGCGTATGTCAAAAAAAAAATACATATTCCACTTGAATATTGCTTCCAGGCCTTATTACATGTAAGCGATCACATGCGCTTAGTCAGAAGCGCTTAGTCAAAGAGTCTTTAACCAAGCACACTTACTGCTTCGAGTTTCAATTTGCAATTTGGTGACAGCGGAGGGACTATGATCCGAAGTCACACAGAAACATTCTTGGCGAGTTAAAGGGGATTCGGTGGTCATGAAGACTGGACTTGGACACGTGTCTAATTGCGCTCGGTTTGGTCAGACACTCAGTTTGGGATGCAGGTCTGAATAACTTATGGTTTTGATTGAAAGGATATCATTGCTCTCGAGTAACATCTAATATAAGACACGCTGTACTAATATATAAGTCTTGCCATACAGAGGACATGAGAAACATCCGAATCGGTTTACTATCAGCAGTTAGACTCGGACGTCAATGCATGGAAACATTAAATCTCATATATTTGTTGGAAATAAGCGATTTGGTCGTGAAGTAATCTCACAAGAAGCACGTAAACCTCGTGACATATCAAAATATTTTAACCGGAAGTTTTAAGGTAATAATATCTAGAACTTATGGGACATCGTGACACCAGTAAAAATATCACTTTAAAATGTGATTTAAATTTCACTTCCTCCAACTAAATAGTTTTCTGTTCTGAAAAACGACACGATGATCCGGATGACACAGAGAGAAAGCGAGGAAATTCAAATTTCACAGATTTTAAGGCTGCATTGCAAACTCATTTTTCGTTCCTTTGCAGATCACCGAGATACACAAATAAGTATACATGTTGGACTTTCTTGAAACATGAAGCACGTTACTATAATTTTGTTTTTCTTCATTTTGTGTTCCTGAGTAAAAATAAAGAAGCAGCTGCATGAGCCAAGGTATTGAAGTAAAGTGTGGTCGAATTGTAAACTATATAAAGATCAAAGTAAGCCGATTACAGCTAGATCTGTGTGATTTCTTTATCTTATTGCGATATGACGCCTATACATGTAAATAAAGAAATTGAACAAGAAATTTGGAATATTGACCAAGCGCATATATACAAGGGGTGATGGGATCGATCAGGATCCCCCTTCGAATTTGCCATAAATGCTGATGTTTTCCCGTTTTAACGTATAATTTATTTCAAAACAATTGGCAGATGCCCCCTTCAGAAATTAAGTAGATCGGTCCATATAGTGGATTAAATAGCTACATATTACAAATACATCATTATCTTACGCTTCATGCAAACAAGCATTAGTACTGAAGAATAAATAATTAATAAAAAAAAAAATAATAATAAATAAATAAATAAGCAAACAAAAAGACAATGAAAGACCTAGATTTCTTTTCAATCTACTTGTGACTCTATTGTAAGTGCTGTTGAGATAATCGTCATGATCTTCTTTAACTCATCCATATCCCAGAGGTTTGGGGTTTGACATACAACACGGAACAATAAGAAATCCATACCTGGTACCTGCCGGACATGAGCTGACTACGGGTTGGGGTGCATATTGGTTGGACATAGTAATTCTCCAGTCTAACACCAGTCTGGGCGAGTTTATCCAAATTCGGAGTTTTTATTTCGGAACCATGGTAACCAATGTCATTAAATCCATAATCGTCTGCAAGAATGAAGATGATATTCGGCTTCGCTGCAGACGACAAAGCAGTAAAGCAAAAGAGCAAAAGCACACAAATCAATTTTAATGTAACAGTCATCTTTAAGTAGATGTATGTACTACTTTTGTCTATGTATAATATATATACATGTATGGATGTAAACAGCTTGTAGTTATCACTTTATCAAACTGATGAGGTAATGCATATTTGACCCCTAAGATGCTTTGAAAGTGGAGGCTGACTTAAGAAAAAAACGTGAAGAAAGGAGAAGGCTACTGGATCGAGTCCAGACTGTCGATATAAAAGCAACTTTTTCCTGTACATGTTGTGTGTGAGGATGAGAGAGGGTGTTTGCTTGTGTGTGTATGTGATTTTTTTTTTCAAATCTATGATGATTACATCCCGGTTAAGTTCATATGTACTAACATGATCCGATCGATAACTTGGTTTTCTAAGGTACATTATAATGTAACGACATATACATGTATATACATGTATATGATAAAACCAACTTTTGAGACTTATATACTCGGGCTGCTTACTTTCTTGGAATAGGCTATTATGCTCGGATCAAGCTGGGTAAAGAAAAGTGTCAGGATCCCCTTTTGTTGCAGAACATGCTGATTTTCTCCCCAGTCTTTATATTATGACGCCTTCCCCCAAACGAAATTAGACCTGTGCAGGAACTTTTCAATTAACTATAGTGATATCATGATTTATTTACATTTTTTATTCATCTAGGGGCTTAACCAAAAAAGCAATCATGATAACTAAGCCCCTAGGTGAATCAAAAATGTAATCATGATAGTGATACATGTATATATACCAACTCAAAGACTAAATTATATTGTTACCTTAGTCGAAATTTATGTCTTTAGTAATAAGCAGGACTGGACCGGAGGAGAACAGACAACACGCAGCACTTAACCATTGTCTATAAATGTGGAATTTGACAAATCACTGCGCTTCATGTCGGACAAATTCGATGACTTTAATACGAAAATTCAGGATGTCGGACTGATTCAGAAGTTAAGAGCTGACTGTGATGATATACAGAAGAAAATAAAGGATGTTGATAAAATTGAGAAATTGGAAAAAGAAAGTTTACGGCAGGAGGATACCATTAAGCATCTACGCCAAAGTGTGTCCGATTTAAAAGATGAAAAGGAGAAACTTAATGAAAAGGTGGTGGACCTTAAGTGGAGGTCTATGAAGAACAATCTGTTGTTTTTTGGCATTCCGGGTGAAACAAAATATGAGGACACCGAAGGAAAGTTGCGGTATTTTTTGTACAATGAACTCGGTATCGAGAGACAAGTCCAGTTCGGAAACGTACATAGATTTGGCCGCTTCACTCACGGGAAGGACAGGCCCATCGTAGCTCGCTTTGTGTACAACGATAAGCGGTCATTGGTACTAGAAAACGCATTTAAACTTCGTAACAGCCACTTCGGAATATGGAAGCAGTTTCCGCCCGAAATGGAAGATAAGCGAAAAGATTTGTATCCAATCGCACAGCACTTCAGGGGATGCGGTGACCGGGTCAAACTCGTAAGAGATAAACTCTTTGTTAACGGCAAACTGTACGAGTCGGGAGGTAGTATGGAGTCCGGTGCAAGACATTTACAGTCCGGTGTAAGACATTTACAGTCCGGTGCAAGTCGTATAGAGTCCGGTACTAATCGTTCAGAGGCAGGTGGTAGACGGTCAGAGTCCAGTAGAAATGAGGTCCGAGAAAACGACTTTTCACATACTGATCGTGATTCGCAGATGGATTTCGAACAATATCATACCCAATCGAGGGGATCAGTATCACAGCAACCGAACAGATCGTCAAACGCGAGTGCTCCACGCATGAATGCAGGTTACACAGGACGTACTCAGAATTATGACTCAAACCGAGCATACGCGCAACCAGGAGGAAATGCAGCGTACAATCATCGTCCGCGGTTCGCTAGCAGATAGGGGATCCAGGAGGAGGATCTTACATTCTGTGTTTGGAATGTCGGAAAGGGACTGTGTAAAAAGTTGAAAGACCCAGAATTTGTATCCTTTATTTGTAAATATAAAATTATATGTTTGACAGAATGTTGGATTACCTGTAATGATCAGATAGAATTATTTGGTTATGAAAGTTTTATTATGCCTAGAAATTCAGGAAAGGGTGGAGGTATTGTCATTTTTTATAAAGATGAATTACTTAAAAATATTGACATTATTGAAAACGTGTTAGATTGTATCATTTGGTTGAAAATTAAGCCAATAGCTCCAGATTTGAAATGTACGTACGTAGCTTTTTGTTATCTGCCCCCAGAAAGCAGTGTTTTTTATTCACGTAATGATGTAGATTTATTTCACTCTTTAGAAGAATCTATATTGCGGTATAAAGAATTTGGTAAAGTCATTATTGCTGGAGATCTAAATAGTAGAACTGGTTTATACGATGATTTTATCTCAAATGACATTCTTGATACATCAGTTATTGATTTAATTCAGCCTTTGACAAATTATGTACCTGATATGCCAATTATAAAGAGAAAGTCTATGGACGCTGTTGTAAATAATTTTGGAAGAAAATTACTAAATTTGTGTAAAACTTGCGAAATGAGAATTGTAAATGGGCGTCACCATAGTGATCATATCGGTAGTATTACTTTCTTCAGTACAAATGGAATGAGTTTAATAGATTATTTACTGGTGCAGTGTAATGATTTATTAGATATTACGACATTCTCTTCAGGAAGCTTTACTCCATTTTCGGATCATTCACCAATATTATTTAGTCTTCATTTTGGAAGCAACAATGTCAGTAACGAAAATGAAAATATGTCTGAGATTGTGCGTAATTTAAGTACATCTGTAAAATGGACTGAAGAAAATGCAAATGTCATGATTGAAACACTAAATGAAAATGTAGAAAACCTTATGAATTGTATAGATATGAGTTGTCGTTCTTTAGACGAGATTAATCATTGTGTCGATAATTTTTCTTGCAAATTGAAAGATTTATTATTACCACATTGTAAAGTGAGAAACGGTCCACCGAGGACAAAACAGAGAACAAATTTTGCCAATCATAAACAAAGAGTGGACAGGCCATGGTTTACTAATGATTGTAAAAATAAATTTATTGAGTATAAACAAGCCTTGCACGAATTTAATATCTGTAAGTCTCCAGAGAATCATCTACATTTAAATCAAATGAAATCAAGATACAAAAAACTAATCAATAAGAAGAAACGAGATTATGAAAGATATGAGGGCAATATGCTTAATAAGATGCGCAAAGAAAATCCGAAATTATTTTATAAAAATTTCTCCAAAAGGAAAAAGAATTGCACATCAGATATAACTATAGATCAGTTTTTCGATTATTTTAAAAATTTAATCTCTTCAGATGAAAATTTACATAATACTGAATCCATTGAACATGGGGAGGCAGTTTACGAAGAGCTAGACCTACCAATATCTGAGCATGAAATAGAAATTGCAATTGGAAAACTTAGTAAAGATAAAAGTTGCGCTGAGGATTGTTTAATAAATGAATTTTTTATCAATGGTAAAGATACATTGATACCAATTTTGAAATTGCTGTTCAATTTGATATTTGATGCTGGATTTTTCCCTGAGGCATGGTCCTCGGGATGTATCGTTCCTATTTATAAAAAAGGTGATTGTAACGATCCAACGAACTACAGGGGTATAACTATCATAAGTTGTTTGGGTAAATTATTCACTTCTGTCTTGTGTAATAGGTTATTAGAATGGGATAAAACATACAATTTAATTACAGATGCGCAATTCGGATTTAAGCCAGGTTATGGAACTGTCGACGCGATTTTTGTCTTGCAGAGTATTATTAATAGAACATTACAGAAAAAGGGTAGATTATATTGCTGTTTCGTAGATTATAAAAAGGCCTTCGATTTCGTAAATAGATCGTCCTTGTGGGGTAAATTAGTAAATATTGGAATTCAAGGGAAAATGTTAGGTATAATTAAGTCTTTATATGAAAACGTCAAATCATGTGTTAAACACAACGGACATTTAACTGAATACTTTTCTGCTTTCTCCGGCTTATTACAAGGGGAGGTGATGTCACCGATACTCTACTCTATGTATGTAAACGATTTTGAGATGCATTTCATTGAAGAAAATAGTCCAAGTATTCACCTTCAGCTAATTAATTTATTCATCCTAATGTACGCTGATGATACTGTCTTAATGGCGGAAACACCGTCTGGGTTGCAGAAGATGTTAGACTCTCTGTCCACATATGCCTCGAAATGGGATTTAACTGTTAATACTGAAAAGACCAAGATTGTCATATTTCGAAATGGGGGTAAAATTAAAGATAATGAAAAATGGATATTTAATGGTGATGACCTGGAAATTGTAAACGAAATTACATATTTAGGTATGTTATTCAATTATAATGGAAAGTTCTTAAAAACTCAGAAACATATTGCTGAACAAGCAAGAAAAGCATACTTTGCAATAAACAATAAATTAAAGATTTTAAGTTTAATACAGAAACCAAATGTTCAGTCTTTGATACATACATAGGGAGCATTTTGGGATATGCAGCGGAAATCTGGGGCTTCCATAAAGGATTAGACATTGAAAAACTTCACATTGCGTTTTGCAAAAATATTCTCGGCGTTAAAAAAAGTACCTGTAATAATTTAATTTACTTTGAATTAGGTAGATTGCCTTTGATCTTTCTTCGTAAAATAAGAATTTTTAAGTACTGGATGAAAGTTAAGAATTCCTCCAATTGTATACTGAAATCCTGTTATGACGAAATGATTGAAAATAATGATTCATGGATAACTAACATACGCAATGAACTTGAAAAAATAGGAATGGGTTACTTATTTAATTCTTATGTTGGAAAAACAGAAATAAAGCTAATTGAGACAAGAATGAAAGATATCTTTGTCCAGTCTTTGCGCTCAGACATAAGCAGATCTCCTAAGGTTTCATTTTATCAGTATATTGTCGATAATTTCACTCTTCAGTCATACCTGAGTAAGCCAATAAACCCGACATATATGAGATACATTACTAAATTTAGACTTTCATCCCATTTATTAAAAATAGAAAGTGGAAGATTTGTAAACGAATTAAGAAGTCAAAGAATCTGTGATAAATGTAGCCTTAGCGATATTGAAGACGAATTACATTTCATCTTGGTTTGTCCAGCATACAGAACTTTAAGAGTAAAATATATTAAAAGATACTACTACCTGAGACCTAGCGTTTTTAAACTTGTACAATTATTAAGTACAAATAATGTATCTGAATTATGTAAACTTGGAAAATATTTGTTTGAAGCTTACAAACTACGTAATGATTCTTAACGTAATAATGAGTAATTTTATATGTATTGTACTTTCTACCAAATTTAGGTAGTGTACTAATATGTGTAGTACATGTTTATCATTATAATTTTTTTTTTTTTTTTTTTCGTTTATTATATGTACATGTATCTTCCACCCTCCTGAACTCTCACTCTGTCTTGTAAATATTGTACATATGCTATGCTTATGGGCCGTATGGCTTATAGTGAATAAAGAATCTGAATCTGAGTCTATAGAGATGAATAGATGATAATTGGAACAACATCCGAAATTATCTGGAAGACAATTAAGCAAGCGCGGATCTTGAAGGCGGTGATTTGGGGGCAAGGACCTCCCACTCCTGGAATTAACATATCAATTTGTCAAAACTGAT
Organism: Pinctada imbricata; assembly: GCA_033119305.1. Taxonomy (NCBI): domain Eukaryota; kingdom Metazoa; phylum Mollusca; class Bivalvia; order Pterioida; family Pteriidae; genus Pinctada; species Pinctada imbricata. The sequence goes on along the minus strand of VSWD01000009.1, from coordinate 2,066,898 downwards.
AAATTTACTTTGAATTTTCCTGTTTTAACATATAAATTGTTTAAAACCATATTTTGGAACCCCCCTCCCCCGGGGGATTTTCTAGAAACGCTCATGACAGGTTGATAAAGGATGGGTAAAATAATCAATATTCTTAAAAAAGAAATTATCTATTTATTTATTTATTTATTACTTAATTGATTAATTAATTAATTAATTTATTTATTTATTTATTTATTTATTTATTTATTTATTTATTTATTTATTTATTTATTTATTTATTTATTATTGATTTATTTATTGATTTATTGATTTATTTATTGATTTATTGATTTATTTATTTATTTATTCATTTATTTATTTATTTATTTATTTACGTCATCCAACCTTAAAGAATATAATTTAAATAATTAGGCAACATGATGTCTATTCAAAACAAATTTCGTTAATCTCTATTTATATGATTGTAATCTTTATGTTTTTAATTACGTCAAATTAGAACACTGTTATTCACACTTACGGAAAATGACAGCGTGTTTAAACGTGATTCTCTCGAATTCAATGTGTTTGATTCTATACGTTGCTACATCGAAAAACATTTAGAAAACATTGTTTTTAAAGTTTCACATGGTCATTTGATTTTACATTTTGGAAGACCAAGGTTTTGATTTATTATTAAGGTAGGTGATGTATTTAATGTTATTTACTTTAGAATGTTCGAATTATTGTAGATTGAAGCTTGTATGATAAAATCTAAATGTTGAAAAAAAGAAAAGTTGCTAAATATGCTATTATTATAGCGGATTCGTTCGACCCCCTCCCCCACCTTTCAATGCTTTTCAGGTGGAAGGAGGAAAAAATCCCACTACATCCTGTCCAATTCAATTCCTAAAGCCCCCCCCCCCCCCATCCTCCCCCCACAACCCCGACTCCATATTCTGGCATATTTTCGGCAAAAATTGGCAAAATATGTCTCACTACCCTCGGTAATCGCTGGATATGCCACCAAATAGCGGACAAGAAGGTTGCCTATATTTTGTGCATGTACCAATGAAAATCCTTGTATGAAAAAGGTAATCACTACTGACATCTCCTTAAGCTTTCGAATGTGAAAAATATACTTAGTCTTACGTGTACAAGAAGAATACAGGTACGAAAAAGGTGAAATAAATCATCAGTTTCCAGATTTTTAGGAATTCGGACTTCCAAATGATAAATTCAATGTAATTATATAATATATTTTTACGTAATTCCACTTACATTACAGGGTAAAGGTCGTTAAAGATGAAGCAATGTACGAAAACATTCGGGAAGGTATTTCTGATTGTCGTAAACACTCTGTTTGCGGTAAGTATTTGACGAAAAGGACATCTCTTTTTACGTGTTCAAAGAAAATTAGCACACCATATTAAATGAAAATGTGATTAAAAAAATCAAAACCTTATTGTATATACACGTGGAACATTTTCAGTGTGCATACATGTACATGTATAATTCTTTTCTCTTAGACAGAATCTCTTTTCTCAAAAATCCAACGAATGGCAAGTCTTTATTTCTCTGTCACATGCAGTATATATAGTGGATTCTTTTTTGTCTAGTTTTGCCTACTTATTTCTTTGTGAGTCAAGAGGAATATAAAAGATAATTTTCATGATTATCATATATTGTATGTAAATGGTGAACAGTTGGAGAAAAAATCTACTTTCATTTCAGTTATTTGGACTCATGCTGCTCCTACCAGGCGTAATAATGTTAGCAAATGTAGAATACATCAATGAAAAAGTAGTTCCTTTACTTCGGAACCTCTCGGTTGGTGGTTTCAATTTGGCAGATCTCGCAGATGATCTCGCGATAGTAATGGTGGTCTCCGGTGGGATTGTTCTATTTATAGCCATACTGGGAATGTGCGGAGCGTGCCGAAACAAACGGATATGCCTTTGCTTGGTAATTATATATTATAATATCATACGCAGATTTTGTTTCATATTTTGACAGAAAACTTCTCTGAAAGAATATAATTTAAAAACAAAAATGTAACTTTCGTTATCAAAGTCAGCAAGTAGAACATATGAATTTGGAAAATTTATCTAAAAACATTTGTTTTGAGCAGTGTTATTTTGTCACCTCCAAGCGATATATTAAATTTTTCTCCCCTCATTTAAGAAAATAATAAAATGATCATTGGAAAGGAAAGAAATTATTATGAAAAATTAAACTTTAAGAGACTTGTCATCTTTGATTTCAGTACGGAATAATTGTACTTACCTTGCTGGTCGGAAAGATAACAGCCGTTGTACTGTGGATTGTGTTGAATACAGAGGTGAGTTACAAGATTGCTTCATTGATGACTTTGTCCAATGCAAATATAAGCTATATATACATGTATATAAAGCTTAATTTCATTGTACATATTCGATTTTCCTCAATATTAAAACTACGAACTGACGAAGAAGTCTAGATCTCTGAATATGATATTATCTAACTTTCAGGTGCAAAAATACATAAAAGATCAGATGTATTCACAGTTAGTGAACTCCTACACGTACAGTGATGTCTCATCAGACCAGGTGTCCACAGCATGGAATTATATGTTTATAGCAGTAAGTCAACGTTTCTTTTCCTTAAACCAATTCATTCAAAGATTGAAACTAGACTCATTTTGAATGACAAAGTCTCACTATCTATATGTTTCAATGTCGAGCCGTACAGCTCAATGTTTATTTGTTTCAAGATTTGAGTCATACGCACACGAAAGCATCTCCTGCGAGATTTCTTGCTGATGAATCTGAACGCACATCATCTTGAATCAAATAATAGACGTAAAACATTTCAATTTTCTCGCCAAAGTAGAGAAACTTTACAGTAAAAAAAAAGGTAGGGGTTTATAGTCTAGTTCGCCTGAGCCTCACGCGACTTCTACAATGTCTTTGTTTATATAGCCATCTTCCACTGCACATACATGTACATGTGATGTATTTATATACTGGTACATTACATACGTCTGTCAGTCTGTCTTTGGCATTAATGCTCTTGCTATATTCTGCCTTTTCAGCTGGAATGTTGTGCTATAAACAAGATTACAGGTACCACAAACGATTTTGACACTACACCATGGATATCACAAGGAAACAATGGCTGGCAACGAAATCCCGATTTTCTGCTGTTCTGGAATCGATGAAAATTCTGCTTCCGCTACATTTACAGCATGCACTACGACAGTGACTTCCGGTTATTATACACTAGTAAGTTGTACACACATGAGTCAATACCAATAAAAAATAAAAAAAAAACATAAAAAGAGAAGAAAAATCGTTTAATAAAAGAAAAATAAATAAATTTCAACGTAATATTCGATACAAACGAAGTAATTAGAATGGTACGAACATTGTTTTTTATTACTTCTTTTCATCTTGCTTTGATCCATTGTGAATTCGTCTCGTCTCGTCTAGTCTAGAGTCTAGTCTAGTCTAGTCTAGTCTAGTCAAGAGTCTATTCTAGTCTAGTCTAGAGTCTAGTCTAGAGTCTGGTCTAGAGTCTACTCTAGAGTCTAGTCTAGAGTCTAGTCTAGAGTCTAGTCTAGAGTCTAGTCTAGTCTATTCTAGTCTAGTCTATTCTAGTCTAGAGTCCAGTCTAGTCAAGAGTCTATTCTAGTCTAGAGTCTAGTTTACTCTAGAGTTTAGTCTAGTCTAGAGTCTAGTCTAGTCTAGTCTAGTCTAGTCTAGAGTCTATAGTCTAGTCTAGTATAGAGTCTAGTCTAGTCTAGAGTCTTGTCTAGAGTCTAGTCTAGTCTAGTCTTGAGTCTAGTCTAGTCTAGAGTCAAGTCTAGTAGCAAAAAAAAACATAAAAGCTTACAATGTATATGCACGAGACATATATTAAAAATACACAGTAGTATATGTAATAGTAATAGAGTCATCGAATTATACAGGAGGAAAGACATGTATTAATAAGAAGTAAACGGCAAAGAAATTACAACATGGTGGATCTTTGTTCACATGCGTATTTTAAATACAAAGCTTATATAAATTTCATAATTGTTTAATTTCTTTTTTGTATGGAAAATTACTGCACTAATTTGAGCATGTTCATTGCACACTGACCTACTATGAGGAACTGTACCTCTGAGACATATCTTTATCAAACTTTACAAATTACAGGGCAAAAAACATATAACCAATACACACAGATGATAGGAAATTTTGAACAGCATATTGTCGCTTCAATTCTTTTTCATCCAGTCTGAGATATAATTTTGATTAAGCTAAGTAAAATTAGAACTCTTATTTTAGGGTTTTTTTTTATACGTTTCTAAATGATTTTTGTTTAAAGAAATGTATGTTTTCTTTTCAGGGATGTTACGAAGCGTTGTACTCATTGGTCCAGAAATATTCCATTTACTACATTGTAGTTGGCGTCGCTATACTTTCCATAGAGGCACTTGGCGTCATCTTCTCTTGCATAGTGTGTAAAAACATAAACAAAACAGAAACAGTGTGATGCTGAAAATTCAGACTTTTGGTTTCTTGTTAAACTCATTGTTGGCGTCGCTATACTTTACATAGAGGCACTTGGTGTCATCTTCGCGTGTACAGTGTGTATAAACATGAACAAAACAGAAACAGTGTGACGCTGACAATTTAGACTTATTGTTTTTAACTCATTGTTGGTTTCGTCATACTTTCCATAGAGGCACTTGGCGTCATCTTCTCATGTATACTGTGTAAAACATAAAAAAACTAGAAACAATGTGACGCCGACAATTTAGACTTCTTGTATTTGTTTCACTCATTGTTGGCATCGCTTTACTTTACATAGAGGCACTTATATTAGCGTCATCTTCTCATGTATACAGTGTAAAAACTTGAACAAAACAGAAACAGTGTGACGCTGACAATTCAGACTTCTTTTTTTTTCTTTTTGTTTAACTCACTGTTGGCGTTGCTATACAAAATGTAATTTTATAGAGGTACTTGGCGTCATTTTCTCATGTACATGTATAGTGTGTAAAAACATAAAAGTTAACAAAACCCATGTTATGCAGTCACCCTGGTCTTCGATAGAAATGAAAAAAAAATATTTATAATCCATGCTTGTATATTTTATTGTGTTGAAAGAGAGGTAACTCCGAAATACTTATGACTTTATCGATTTATGAAGTTATCAAATAAAAAATTTAAGTGATTTCAATTGCTTTCTACAGCTTCCAAATTGAATTAACTAAGCTTGCTTTTACATTTAGAACTGTATGTCTCAGTACTTAAAGTCAAATTGTGAATCTAACCTATAGCACAGGCACTTATTTAGGGGGCACTAACCAAGTGTTTGTGTTCTATAGTGTTGTATAATCGGACAAATTTCATAATCGATTATCGGTTTATAATCGGACAGGATTTTAATCGATTATTTAGATTTAATCGGAAATATATTTTTCTTGTTTTTACTGAACAGAACATGAAAAGTAATGATAAAACTTCACCAAATTATATGCTAATATACATAGCTTAGTGTCTAGAAAGAACTCCAACCATAGAATGATAAAATCCTTTCTAGTAAATAAAATATTTTGTAAAGATAACAGCAGTAATAGAGCCAAAACAAAAATGTTAGTGTAATAGTCTACAACTTAATACGACAGATGCGGGGGGGGGGGGGGGGTCTATACGACCCAAGAATTTTAAAGGTTTTGATTATTCAATGAAGAATCAAGCAATATCTCCGTGGAGTTTTCTCACTGTGTCCTTCTTACAATTAAAGCTATGGTGTTCGGCGTTTTCCCAGACGAGTAGATACTGACGTATCGCATTTGACGTCGAAGCTTTCTATTACAGCACTTGTCATTACTATAAAATTCAAGGAGAATCCTGATCTCACCTATTGCATGCCTTAGAAAGCGTATCCTTTTCGAATTATTTACGCTACGCCTGTAACTTGAACTCGTGAAAACGATCGTTGATCTACTTTCGTTTTATTCGTACTTGTAATACGCGTATTCAACCGAAAACTATTTCATTCTTTTCTACATTGTATATAACCGATTATAATCGATTCTTAAAAACATAATCGATTAATCGAAATCGAAGGGTATTAGCGATGATGTCGCCGATGTCGGCGATAATCGTTACAACACTAGTGTTCTATACTACTAAAGATTGCAAGGCTGCAGCAACATCATTGAATTACGTCGCTTAAAAAAACAAAAACAAGCAGTACATAGGTGTCGCCACTTCCTTGATATATGCCGACGTTTAGGGATTCAGCTTGGTGATACCAATAGAGTGTATCACATGATAATCATTGGAAAGTCAGTTGATAAGCTCGCGGGGACAATGTCGGATACCATTAGATTTTGCTTGACAGAGTTACAGTGCTTGGAGAGTAAAGTTTGTAGGTGTCGCCACTTTCTTGTTATTTGACAAATCTCGAGGTCAGGTATTGGTACCGGTGCACTAAACCTATTAATGCCAATTAGTATGGGTACATGTACTATGCTCTCATAGTATTGCCTCGCTAACGCTCACTCGGGTATTCCTTACAAAAATTAAAGCAACACCACCGGATCACTACAACAATGATTGATTTTTGTACAGGTACTAAGGTAGATCTATATATAATCCGGATAACCACATTATTTACAAATCATATTCGGCGTCATGCAATAGCCGATTCGATGAATGCATATTTCAAATTTATGCGTTTCATCGGTATATTCTCATTGTAAAGTAGTCTATTTTACCGATACTGATCATTTTGTAGATGTACAGGGCGTCTCCGATTGAGATTTCATACCTACTCAATTCTATCGTTACAAAACTAGTAATATTGTTCTTATTTGTACAGTGATCTAAATACCAGAGCCGCTATCTTAAATATACACATCTTTATAGATTTATATGTCCTTATATTAAGTTTATGGTGGCCCAAGTAAATAGCGATGAGAAAATCAAGGTAAAAAGGTCGATAATCTATGACCAAATCATGAGTAAATACTTGAGCAAGCTCCGGAATACCGGTTAAAACACTTGAAATTTAAACGAGAGTTACTTCCCCGCATTGTTGTTGTTTTCTTTAACACGAGGAGCGCTTGCTCGCTTCGTGAGGTTTTATTTTACGCACTCAAACGGAAGTTTGTTTTTAAGTTTACAAACATTACGTTTTATCATTAATGCAGCGGACAGCCAAAAAACTGAGGAAATATGCATGCTATGTAGAGAAGAATTGACAGATTTTTTCGACCGCATGGAATCGTGCTATTTACCCTAGTTCTATAAAGCAAAGGATTGTAACAAAAAGGGTTTTAAATATACCAAAAAACGTGAGTATTTTAGCATATTTTGAATTGAAATGGATATACTATATTCTGTCGTACATATATTTATGAAAGGTTCGCCCCACATTTCATATTTCATAATGGATCTAAACCGTGAATTACACGTAAAAGAAACCACCTGTATGGTAATTTTTGTTGGAATTATTTAACTAATGACGAAGTAATTGTTGAACGTCTTTATTTTGTCGTGTCCTCGATAAGAGACATAAACCGACAATACAAACACTAGAGATCTCTTGAATAGATACATTCTCTATGTTTACCTTTCTTCTTTTATTTAGGGTTGTAAACTCACACGTTTGTATTTGACCTTCTTTTTTAAATAAAAACTACGGATATGGATGACATTGCAAAAGATTTATGGTTTATTTAATTGAATGAAAAAGGAAATTTGAATACGATTTGAATATTATGTAATGGAGTATCAGTAAACCCAGTAAAGGTAGTATTTTATTGTACTCAATATCATGAATTTATATATAATAGTAAATAGAGATGATACCATGAGTGATCAGTGGCGGATCCAGCACCCCCTTTTGCCGGGGGAGGGGGGTCAGAGACTGAATTTTGCCGATTTGCACTGAAAATGGGCCAAAATATGCTTGTTTTTGGAAAATTTTGGGTCAGTGCCGGGGGAGGGGGACGGACGCCCCCTCCGCACCCCCTGATTTCACCACTGGTGCACGTGATAGCATTTTTTAACAAAAGCAAATCCCCAAGTATAAGTACATGAAGTTTACATATTCATGCACCTTTAGGAGAAATTTTATGCCATGCATTAGACTAACAAGAAAGGATAAATTCAACATGTTAAAAGAATATTTAAAACTTTATTGGGTTTCGTTTCCATACTCATTTACATTCGACGCATCATTAAAAAGTTTGATTCACATAACTGACTTATGTGCATATTGTATAAAGTACATACATTGTACATTGCGGTGTGAATCGTGATTGAGGAATTGTGTAAAAGGAACTATGTTAAAGTGTCCCATACAACTGTGAAATATGCATCATATTTCAAATTTAAGAGATCTACATGTAAAAATAGTGTTTCCTCTCTTAAAACAAGGAAGGCTTTAATCTATTTTTTGACACTTCGTTCAATTCGTTGAATTTATAAGCGGCCCACATTTGACATGTAGGACTACATGTGATGATTCTGAGTTATCCAAATTGATATATTATACTAACATTGATAATTTTTTATTATAATGAAGCAATGTTATTACTCTACTCAAAACAGAATAAGAGAACTTCAATGTATGATCATAACATTCATAAAAATGTCGCCATCACATTATACAGTGTAGGCGTAAATATGTCACCGTAGAAAATATATAGAAATAACAAATAAGTATGTCGATAATATGACGATTTATGATAGGTATAGGTTGTCTTATACTTTTATTACCTTGTACATGTACATGTATGTAAAGTGACCTATCAATCGTTCAATATGATATAATATAATATAATATAATATAATATAATATAATATAATATAATATAATATAATATAATATAATATAATATAATATAATATAATGTCAATATAATATAATGTAATTATAATATAATATAATATAATATACGCAAACATCAATGCGTTATTTTATAATCATTCCTCTTTGTACACTGCATGCTGAATCCGGATGCCTGCAACATTTTTTTTTTGGGGGGGGGGGGGGGGGGGGTAAATAACCAGTCTTCATAAAAACGGCTAGGTTAACGTTGGTCTTATTGGTGAAATTTTCAAAAATCTTTTATTGCGACTTCGTTTGTGCGATTAACATGAATTTGTATGATGTTATCTTTTATGGTAATCTTAGGTCTCGTTCCTATATCATTATCACGATCTTGAAGAAAAGAGGAATTCTTATAACTTTCAACTTAAGGAAGCGATAGAAATCAAAACCAAGACGGAACTATATATTACTTTTTCCTTTCTTATATTTTATCAATTAAATAACTTTCCGTTTCTATTGGAATATCAGACAAATGTCAGAAACCAGGCTTTATGGCGATCAGCAATTTCTACATTATCCATATAAACTGATTTTCAGTGCATCTGAACGGAGTGAAAAAAACTTGCGATATAAGCTGCCATTATTATGTAATTTTTGAATTTATCAGTTATGATAAGGGGTCGTCGACTTTTACAGATGGTTTTATAATAAAAAAAAAACAAAAGAAAACAAAAGCTGCTGCTACGGTTTCGGCATTCTCAAGAACCATGCAAGCAAAATATAAAAAGTGCAATGTACGTAAAACAACAGGAAATACCTAATAAGTATGATAATTATGATTTCTGAATAAATCACACTAAGACTTTGACCACATGATACTTGATAAGAAAGATGTGCAAACTACATAAAGTCTAGATTTTAAAGCAAGAATCTGCATAATAAATGTGACTCTAACATGTATGTACCCAAGGACTCTAGGTGTTTGTATTACCGTGATGAAGGACTTTGTGACCAAATATTTCCAAGTTCATTCTTCATTGTGGAAAAGGCCTCGATGTTCATTATGAAAATAGTTCTATCCTTGTTAGTCCCCTACCGACAACGCCGAAGGGGACTCCTAGTTTCCTGTCCGTCCGTCTGTCAGTCCGTCTGTCCCATTTTCAGTTTTCCGGACTTTTTTCGCTGTTGTTGCATATATTGGACTCATTTTTGGTATGGATGTACATGCATCTCAATGTGGTACAGATCAGTTTTGATTGACCTAATTTTACAAGAGTTATGACCCTTGGACTTAGCAAATTAAATGAAAATTCTAGTTTTCTGGACATTTCTTTGGTTCTACTGCAGTAAATGACCTGATATTTTGTTATGAATACATCTTAGTGTGATACAGACCTTGATTTTGATTTCCATTGACCTATTTTTACAAGAGTTATGACCATTGGACTTAGCAAATTTCTTGAAATGTTCAGTCTTCCGGACTTCTCTTGGCTGTTTTTGCAAATAATGAACTGATGAATAGGGTCTTGATGTTCTTTGTGAAAAGGGTCTCGATGTTTACTGTGAAAAGGGCCTCGATGTTCATTCTGAAAAGGGCCTCGATGATCATGGTGAAAATGGCCTCGATGTTCATTGTGAAAAGGGTCTCGATGTTCATTGCGAAAAGGGTTTCGATGTTCATTGTGAAAAGGGCCTCGATGTTCATTGTGAAAAGGGCCTCGATGTTCATTCTGAAAAGCGCCTAGATGTTCATTCTGAAAGGTGACTCGATTTTCATTCTGAAAGAGATTTAGACGTTCATTCTGAAAGGGGTTTCGACATAAAGTCTGAAAAGGTATAATTGATCAACTTTATGCAGTTGGCCTAAATACTCAAAGATTGGACAATTAAGGGAGTCACTCTCGTACATCTGATTGTGGAGAGCGTGTTTATGAAGATATATGCTTCTTACATGTAAAACGGAGTGTTCTGTAAAATTTTAATTTGCAAAAATCTCTTTATCTTGATCTCAGACTAAATCCTTCCTTTTATCTCTGACTAGAAAGTATGCGTACATAACAATGTGTTTATACCTGCATTTTATCAGAAAATACATATATTGCATGGAGATAAGCATGTGTATCCATGTTATATTAAAGTGTTTGATATTTACACTTAGTCTACAGATAACGTCGCACTTGATTTAGTAACTTGATACTGCAGTTTTAATAAGCAATCCAAGCATCTGCATCTTAAACATATGTATTTGATTTTATGCACAGGGTGCAACGAGTCTAGAAAACTTTATGTACTGTAGTACAATATACATAAAACCGGCAGTTCAAAGGAAACCACATAAGTAGTTGCATTTATGAAATATGTGCGAAGGTCATGCATGTAAGCATTTACAAAAGTGTGAGCATGGCAAAGAGCACAATGGGGTATTATTGAAATCAAGAAACCGCACATACAATATCTCGACCGCAAAAACTAAATTTCAGTTGCCAGTTGATTTGAAGGTGTAATGCTATTTTTTAAAGCTAATTTGAAAGATTAGGCAGCAATTTTTCAAATATGTCATACGATGTAACATAGTTGAATTGAATTATAAAGTATATTGAGTTAGTAACTTGTAACAGTGTTTTGCGTGTAACGTGCCAAAATGAACAAATAATATCATACTAGTAAGTCATTAATATTTTGACGTCAGTGCAGTGACATCGGACTTGCGCATAAATCGTCTTATGACGTCATCAGAGGAAAATTCTGTCTTATTTACTTCGTGCAAAATTTTTGAAATGAATAATGATAGGTAAAGTACGATTTGCAAATTTAAAAAAAAAAAGGTCTGACACGGCATAGGCTCTGAATCGGAGAAGGCTGAACATGAGAGTGTACATGCATGCGCAGGAGCTAGATAAGATGTTCGAATTGAAAGTAGAATTCGGATGGACATTCTGCATTCGGTCTTTCTTGGATCATATTTACCCACATACATGTACAAAAGTTGATTGGCGTGACCAAATGCAAAGTAAGATTAAATTATATCAAGAAACAAGCATGCCCAAAAATGAAAAGAATAAGACATTCTAACTCTTCTCCTTTCTTTTACGAACAATCTTCCTGATCTGAGCTTGAATCCATGTCTATGCATATACCTATGAAATGTCCGTGTACACGCACTTGGTTAAAGAGGATGATCTTTTTAATACACATACATGCCTAAGTAGAATAAGCTTTTATCTTTTCATTTTTTGATCCGGTCATTTAAACAGAGAGGTATTTTGTTGGGTATTTGACACAGATATGTCAGTTTCACTTGTGAATGTGTGCAATTGGGTAGAAAATGATTCTGTTATGTAGAGGTTTTACATAAATTTGATAACCGAAGACCGAGAAAAGTGATACCAGGTAAATGTTTTCAAACAATTATTTATTGTAAGAAGTTTTGATTTTCTGATACTTTGATTAGAATTTGATACTACGGCCTCCTTACTCAGTGGCGTAGCTTGGTCAAAAATAAATGCATGCTTTTCAGTATGTATTATGCAAGGGGGTCTGGTTACCGTATGGGACCCTTATCAAGTCAAAGTCAATGCACTGCTCGGAGTCCAACAGGGTATTGACCATGGAAGGTCCAGGATCAATACATGTTGTAATTCCAGAGCATTGTGTTAAACTGAGAAAATTTTTTTGGAAAAAAGTGGATGCTGTAGCATACAAGTATACATGGTAGCTACGTCACTGTTACTCTCTCTGTCTTAGCTTAGGATACTTGTGGACTTAATCCACTGTAAGTCTATATGATTATAAAATTATTTGAATCGTTTTAACTTAATTTCTGCTGTTTTATTCGGGGAGATGGGGGTTCCAGATCACCAAAAGAAGAAGGGTCTTGCTGAAATATTATTATGAACATGAAAACTAGGTGTTTTTACAACTTCAAAAGAGCTCTCTCTCTCTCTCTCTCTCTCTCTCTCTCTCTCTCTCTCTCTCTCTCTCTCTCTCTCTCTCTCTCTCATTTGTAGGTTCATATCCAAACTTCGCTAATTAGAATTTCGTCAAACAGATTTACAAATGAGATTTACAAATGTATAACTCTGTGGTAGACCGACCTATTGAGATCGTGACTTCACCTGGATGACAGTATTGGAATATAAGATAATTTAAAACAATACACTAAGTAGATTCCTTTGATGATTACCGCGCCAATCGTCTCGGCCTTTTGATTATACGTCATCCAAATCTGTCTATCGTACCAACATGTATCCTATCAGGTTCTGAATACTGTGGTTTGGTACGAACACGAAAAATGGAGGATGACTGCACTTCATTATCATCACGATTACAGAGTTTTTTTTTTCTTAATTGTGATAGGGTTAAATATATATAAATGTAGTACCTGTAACGTTTGATCGTGCGTTGTCAAGTGTTCTTTCTACTTCCTAAGTTCAACGTGTGATTTCATAGAAATTTGGAAAAGTGACGATAAACGTGGGTAGCGAGAGGGGTTTTAGTACAGTTTTGATCACAGATCTCTTGGTATTAGAGTAGATGTACCGAAGCTCATTGTCTGAAAGGTAATGCTAGATTGTATTTTGTAGCTCTACCTTTGACATTATAAATTCTTATTTATTTTATCATAAATTGATATCGTAATGACAACTACATGTAAATAAAATAGAATTGAATTAATGCGTGAATCAAGGAAATTGATTGGTCGAGGAAGGATGTCTTGGTTTCAGAAACAACACCCTATTAACTCTGTAATGTAGCATGAGACTGATTATAATCATCCATTTATACATTGTAATTTATTCAGAAGTCTTTGAATTAAAAAAAAAACAAACAAACAAACCTCGGGCAACAGTTCCTTGTGCATATTGGACAACAGTCCTATATGGGTTTTAGACAACAGTCCTATATGGGTTTTGGACGACAGTCCTATATTGGCTTTAGACAACAACCCTGTTTGGTTTGGACAACAGTCCTATATAGGTTTTAAACAACAGTCCTGTGTGGGATTTTGACAACAATCCTATATGGGTTTTGTACAACAGTCCTGTTTTGGTTTGGACAACAGTCATGTATAGGTTTTATACATGAGTCCTGTATGGGATTTTGACAACAGTCCTATATGGGTTTGGACAACAGACCATTATGAGTTTTGAACATTAGTGCTGTACGGGTTTTGCACAACAGTCATATATGGATTTTGGACAACAATCCTATATTGGTTTTGGTCAGCAGTCATGTATAGGCTTTGGACAATAGTTCTGTTTTTATTTTGGCTAACAGTTCTATATAGGCTTTGGAAAACAGCCCTGTTTGGGATTTTGACAACAGTTCTATGTGGATGTTTGGAGAACAGTGTTTCATGGGTTTTGGAGGACAATCCTTTATTGGCTTTGGCCGACAGTCCACTATTGGTTTTGGACAACAGTCCTATGTATATGGGCTTTGGACAACAGTCCGGTATTGGTTTTAGTCTTTAGCCTTGTATGGATTTTGGACAACAGTCCTATATGGGTTTTGGACAACATTTCTTTTTGGGTCTGGACAACTTACATGTACCTGTTTTTTATGTGTTTTGGACAAAAGTATTATATGGATTTTGGACAACAATGCCGTATGGGTTTTTGGACAAAAGTCATGTATGGGTTTTGGACAACAGTTCTATATTGGTATTTGGACAACAGTGCTATATGGGTTTTTGACAACAGCACCGTATGGGTTTTAGTCAATATCCTAGTATGAATAGTATACGTTTTGTGCATTTGACATCAGTTCTGTATGTGTCATGCAAAACAATCTTTATGCATCTCAAACAACGATACTATATGCTTTATCCATTTAAACAAATTTATTTTTTGAACACAGTACTATAACAGTTACTGCATGTATTTTACACAACAGTCATGCATGGGTTTTTGACAAAAGTTTTAATACATTTTAGAAAATTGTTCTATGCTTTGGACAACTTTTGTGGTACCGCATGGGTTTTGACACCATTTTGTATTGTGAGAGTATTGTATGATTATGTTATGGTGAACAGTATTGTATGCGTTTAGGACAACATTTCAGTATTAATATGTGTTGTGGATACCAAACCTGAATTATTTTAAACAACAGTCGTATATATGTGACTTGTAGACATGGAATTTGGAAAACATTGAATTTCCTTTATGCAGTTTGGTATATGTTTTCTATGTGTTTATGGCAACTGTCCTTATAGGTTTGGTTAACATTTATTGAAATATAATCAGTAACAAATTTAAATTAATAAGCTCAATGTTTGTTTTTTAAATCTGTCTTCTAAAAGTTCATCGTTTGTTTATTGGCAGATTAATTTCCTTAACAATTTCCTATTAGTTCTTTCCCAAATTGCTTCCACCGCTCCTTTCATTTATCTTTTTTTTTATCGCATCATTTTATCCATTAATAAATCTTGATGTGGAGAAATTATTTTTATCTGTAAACAAACACCAGCTTGAGCAAACAAGAGTCACACCTTTATGCTCCCCCAACATCAAACAGGAGGAGTAATCAAGTTAGCGTTATGAAAGGGGGGATATAATTAAGTTTGCTTTATGAAGAACGATCAATGGACGTTGCCTTCTCCATATTTGTACGACACATGGTAACTTTCCCTAATTCCAGTGTAATAGCCATTTGATATAAATATTGATTTAACCGGGGCATATTTTCATTGAATTGAAATCTTTGATAGAGTCCATATTGGGAGTTATTTTTACTCGATCCCGAGGATCTTCCAAGAAATCATAAAACAAATTGTCGAAAAGAATAGCAACTCGTACATGTACATGTTCTTTCTGAATTATGATATTGTACAATTTTTTATGTCCATGAAGTGTTAGTTGGTGATAACCATACACTCCCTCCTTACCAGTAAAATTATGAAATCTGATTCATGATTGTAATGAAGATATACATGAGATTAATTATAACCTACACCTATGTCATTGATCAAAAGCCAGTTTATCACATTCATGTATATCATACATTTTGTATATCGGAAGTATTTATTTATTATTTATTTATTTATTTACTGATGAAGGCCAATGGCCGAAACGTTTGAAAAAATAAAGGAATGAATTTAATATTACTTTACCTATAAAAGTGAGTTATTGTTTATTTATTTATTTATTTGTTTATTTATTTATTGATTTATTTAATTAACCTGGAATTCATCATATAGGAAGGATCCGCAGCCTTATGGTATTTATAAGATTTAGACAGTGTCATACTGGCTATGATTTGTCTGTGCTGTTTTCCGATGTACCACATGCAAAATTTTAGCCCATTACACGGTATAGCTGGTAAATAATTATATGCTAATAACTATTACATCACATGGAAGTAAAAGACTGCTCCGCAATTGTTGGCATTCATTCATATATAATGCGAAATAAACAATAAATTGAAAAGAACTCCCTTTCTCTGTAAAAGTGCACAAGATAGAGGCGTAAAATAGAACACGCATCTTCTTTATATCATGAAAAATGGTCACTTTGTACCAGGAGCACTCATACGTACTCAGATCGTGAAGAGAGAGTGGCAATTTTAGTTTACATTCAGGAATTTCCCATTATTTCTGATTTTATAGCACTGGCTCTTGAAGTTTGGAATGGTTTACTTGCTCGACATTTCTGCAGTGAGTATATGCTTAAATATTTCATTTATAGAGAGAGGACTACATTATATTACTTATTGTTTCTTTAATATACTAGTTTACTTTCAAAGAAAAAATGTACAAATTTGAGTAAAAATCGCACATTTAATTGCGCTTAAGATAAGCATCGATATGGGTTGAACGTAGTCAATAACTAGTAATGGGCATGGACCATGACAAAAATTTTCCGTCTGTCCATTCGTCCGTCTGTGAAAAAAGGGCTGTATTGCGATGACTTTTTAAAATTAATTATATCGTTTTTAATATTAGGAGATTTCATATCATTAGTTCCCTATAATGTAAGGATGATAGGTGTACATGTACTTTTTGAGGTCCGGAGTCAAACGTTAGAGATCCTTCAATGTATCTTTATTCACGACAATATAATTTAGAAGTAAATTTATGTGTAAAAGCAATTGAAAACAGTAAATTCTATTACTTGTAATTGTATTTCATTTGCTGTAATGAGGGAGGGATGAAGAATAAAGATAATGATGTTTGAAATTAGTTTCGTAAATATACAATGGTGATATAAGTTACTTTAATTAAGGGAACTTTGTTTATCGAATTTAAAACAACAGGATTATGTTCGGCGGGAGTTATGTAATTTACTCTGTCTCTGATGAGCTATAATAGATAATAACCATCGTCTCTTTGAATCTTGGCAAAACACGATGCCTTTAACAAGTCTAACGCTCAGCAGAGAATTGATGAAAAAAACTAACTTAGCGGCTGTTAACGACGTAACAGTGTTTCTATGGTCTCTTTCATCTCATAAATAAGAAATGGAAGGAATAGCTACAATATTTGTAGAGCATTATTCAGGACAGGGATTGCGTATCTGCAATGAGAGAGTGGAATTGGGGTGGGGCTGGGGGGAGGCAATTGGTTGAAGATATCAAATTTTCCTAGCTTGTGATCTAATCGAGAAAAAATGAAATGATGATTTTTTTTCTATTTTTTGGTCTAAAATGGCTCAGCTATACACGGACCGGCAATCTAAACATAAAGAAATTCATATAAATTGAAAAAAATGACAGTAGTCCTTTATTTTTCAAAGGTCTTTGAAAGTTTTTAGCTCAGTGTGTCTTTGACGCCTCGTGACAACATTGTGTATAGTGGTACCATAATTGTCTAGTTACATGTACACCATTGTGGATCGTAATGATATGACGCCTATTTGTACCTTGATGTCACGAGATATCATGACACCTAGTTGTATCTTGATTTTCCATGATATCATGACGACAAGTTGTACCTTGATATCTCGTCATCATGAATATTAAGCTTAGTTGTATCTTGATTTTCCATGATATCATGACGCCTAGTTGTACCTTGATATCTCGTCATATCATGAAGCCTAGTCGTACCTGGACGTCTTATGATATAATGACACCAAATTATGTCCTGTATCGTGATATGATGATGCCTAGTTGTACCTTTATACATGTATCATGTGATAACATGGTACCTAGTTGTATCTAGATGTCGTGTGATATCGTGACGCCTAGTTGTGCCTTGATGTCATGTAATATAATGACTCCTAGTTGTACCTTGATGTCATGTGATAAAATGACTCCTAGTTGTACCTTGATGTCATGTAATGTAATGACTCCTAGTTGTACCTTGATGTCATGTAATATAATGACTCCTAGTTGTACCTTGATGTCATGTTATATAATGACTCCTAGTTGTGCCTTGATGTCATGTAATATAATGACTCCTAGTTGTGCCTTGATATCATGTAATATAATTACTCCTAGTTGTACCTTGATATCATGTAATATAATGACTCCTAGTTGTGCCTTGATATCATGTAATATAATGACTCCTACTTGTACCTTGATGTCATGTGATATAATGACTCCTAGTTGTACCGTGATGTCATGTAATATAATGACTCCTACTTGTACCTTGATGTCAAGTAATATAATGACTCCTTGTTGTATTTTGATGTTATATGATATAATGACTCCTTATTGCGCCTTGATGTCATGTGATATAATGACTCCTTGTTGTATTTTGATGTCATGTAATATAATGACTCCTTGTTGTGCCTTGATGTCAAGTAATATAATGACTCCTTGTTGTGTTTTGATGTCATGTAATATGATGACTCCTTGTTGTGCCTTGATGTCATGTGATATAATGACTCCTTGTTGTACCTTGATGTCATGTGATATAATGACTCCTAGTTGTATCTTGATGTTATGTAATATAATGACTCCTAGTTGTACCTTGATGTCATGTGATATAATGACTCCTTGTTGTGCCTTGATGTCATGTAATATGATGACTCCTTGTTGTGCCTTGATGTCATGTGATATAACGACTCCTAGTTGTACCTTGATGTCATGTAATATAATGACTCCTAGTTGTACTTTGATGTCATGTGATATAATGACTCCTAGTTGTACCTTGATGTCATGTGATATAATGACTCCTTGTTGTGCCTTGATGTCATGTAATATGATGACTCCTTGTTGTGCCTTGATGTCATGTAATATAATGACTCCTAGTTGTACCTTGATGTCATGTAATATAATGACTCCTAGTTGTACTTTGATGTCATGTGATATAATGACTCCTAGTTGTACCTTGATGTCATGTGATATAATGACTCCTTGTTGTGCCTTGATGTCATGTGATATAATGACTCCTAGTTGTACCTTGATGTCATGTGATATAATGACTCCTAGTTGTTCTTGATGTCATGTAAAATGATGACTCCTACTTGTACCTTGATGTCATGTGATATAATGACTCCTTGTTGTGCCTTGATGTCTCATTATATCATGACGCTTTGTTTTACACTGATGTCTCGTGATATCATGACGCCATGTCGTGCTTTTATGTCTTGTAATATCATGATGCATAGTTTTACCTTGGTGTCTCGTGATATCATGACACCTAGTTGTACCTTAACGTCTTGCGTAGTAACATGACACGGTGTTGTATCTTGGTGTCCCTGATATCATCATTATCATAACGTCTAGTTGTACGTTGATGTCTTGCGATAAGATGACGTATAGTTGTACGTTGATGTAAAGTGATAAGATGACGTGTAGTTGTACGTTAATGTCTCGTGATATTATAACGTCTAGTTGTAACTTGATGTATCGTTATTATTAATACCATTGCGATTAGTTGTACCTTGATGTACATGATAACAGCACACTTTGTTGCAGATGTAGTTTGAGAATCGTGATATCGTAACACCTAGTTGTAACTTGATATCACATGATTTTATGATATCTAGTTGTGCCTTGATGTCTCGTGATATCATTTCGCCTTGTTGTGCTTTGTTGTCTCATGCAAGTTATGACGTAATGCTATGTTGTAAATAAATCAAATACATTTTAATTTGCGTAATCTCAAATCCTGAAAACCTACGCCTTTTTTCCAAATGCACTTTTTTATTTTGCGGTATCCTTGACAACAAATCTTGTTTCATCTAAAGAGTGTTTTAGATAATTCTCGTTAAGCTGCTTTAAGCGAGATTTCCCCTTTTAAAGTGTATTCCCTGAGAGATTAGCGCGGCAGTTTCTATCACTCCTGCTAAATGGATCAGGTCATTAAAGCTTTTCCGATCAGATCTTGATAAAAATACGCTAACAGACATTTCTGAACGATTTTAAGTCTTTTTACAGAAATCTTCCAAAGACATTAGAGCTTAACAAAACGCCAAATAAAATGTTTACTTTACATCTGTTTTACCGTATGTGCTGTTTGATATTACGTTTTATAATTATTGAGTTTTCGTCATTACGCTAATGAAAAAAGAAAGGTTCAACGCCCTAACAGTATGCCAAGTGGTTAGTGGATGAATGCACTGTCTGATATTTTGTTTTCATTTAATATCTATACTAAGGTCCCCCCCCCCCCTAATAACGTTCACCTACGGCTTACCCAAACTTTAAGTCAAGACCAGTCACTTCAAGATTACGGGTTCAGACTGGAAAAGGACGTTTTGTCATTAAAGTGGGATTTTCAAAAATAAATTGAAGAGAAAATTAATCACGGAATGACAGAAGTCATAACATGATATCACCGGTATAAACATAATTTATTATGTCTTTGAAGAGGTTAACATTACGCAAGAGCTCGCTTCTGTAAGCAGATCTCGATTGAACAAAATCCATTATTCGAAACTGTGCCTTGCGAGAAGTGTGTGCGTAGTATGTATTTCTTGTACATATTATTTTTTAAGCGATCGAGTTCAAGATTTATAAACAGCTGGATTAGATGAATGATTTCTCTCTCATCTGTATGTATACAATATTTGTTTCGCATGGAATTTCATTCGCCCCTTGTCAAAACAAGGAACATGTAAATGTAGCTTCTGGAAATATGGATCTGATCAATCGGTACTACGTTATTTGTTTTCCTTCAAAACGGCTTTCTGCATGGATACGACATGTATGTGTAAATAGTTTTCTAACAGGTCATACTGAGGTTTTGCTGAAGAAATGTTTGTCAAACTGATACATTTGTCTTATTCCGAATAATGCAAACTTTCCGAAATTGCGAAAACCAACATGTAGTACTTTTTATAACCCTTTTTATGCGTTCGTCTTTACCCCAACGTCTGACTGACGAATTGATTGAATGTTAGACTAAGTGTTTCTGTCTATCAGTCCTTCCGTCTGTCTGTCTGTATTTTATTTATTATACCAACCGCAAACGAAGATGAGAGGGGTACATAGGAATCACCCTGTCCGTCTGTCTGTCCGTCCGTCCGGTTAAGAAGCTTTGAATGCAGATTTCTTTTATACTAGGACTTTCATATTTCATACACACATTCACCATAAAGAGTACATGTACTACATTTTAGTGCCATGAATTTTGACCCTGTGACCTTGACCTTCACCCTATACAACATTTTATGTTAAGATGTTTTGAAAGCAGATTTCTTTTATACTATTAATGGTAGGCCTTTCATATTTCATACACACATTCACCATAAAGAGTACTACATTTTGGTACCATGACTTTTGACCTTGTGGCCTTGACCTTTACCCTATGCAACATTTTATATTAAGATGTTTTGAAAGAAGATTTCTTTTATACTATAAATGGTAGCCCTTTCATATTTCATACACACATTTACCTCAAATAGTACTAGTCTACAGTTTGGTATCATGACGTTTAACCTTGTCACCTTGACCTTGACTTTAGGTTTATGTTTAAATTATGACATGTTTAGAAATTTTGAAAGCAGATTTCTTTCATACTATAAATCGTTCATATTTCAAACAAACATTCACCCCAAATTATACTACAGTTTGGCATCATGACTTTTGACCTTGTGACCTTGACTTTGGACTTACGTTGCATTTTAAGTTAAAGGAGATTTGAAAGCAGATTCGTTGCATACTATAAATGGTAGGCTTTTCACGATGCATCATAAATGGTCCCATTTATAAAAAAAAAAAAAACGTCCTGCGTAGGGTTATAATTCGTCAACTTTAGGGCAGTTCTAGTTTCCCTTGGAACAGAGGGGTTATCAAGGGATCCACTTGGAAGCGGAGTATACATGTAGTAAATTAATAATAAATGCCTAATACTATTCAAATGGTCATTCTGTTTCAAATGAGCAAGAAGTGTTCAATCAAAATATGCAAGAAAATAACATGTATATCTGCAACGATTCGACGACTATCAACTGGTTTTCAAATTATATTCATAACTTGAAAGATGATTTTTTAAAGATGAAAATATTGGCATAGAAATATGCCTCAAGATATAACAAGCTGATGTTCCTTTAACCGATATTGTTTGGACTGAGAAGTCTAATTATTTGTACAGCTGTTATGAAGATGTAAACTAGTTACCGAAAAAGAATCCGAAAATATATCGGTATGCTAACACGTTTTTGGTTTCGGAGATATCTTTCTCCTCGACCATAAATTCAGAAATTTCATGGAAATTATCGTTTCTCTGCTGTCGTTTATAAAATTTCTTCTCATTTCCTCTTTTTGAATGTTTGCAATTATTATCTTTCTGTCTTTCGGCAGTGAGATGTTATAGAATAATTAATCCAAATTTGTTCCGTCTTCTGCAATGAAACAGTGAGAGATACAAAATGTACTTAATTTGACGTTAACATGCTAATTCGATTACAAAGGATGAGGCATTACTGAAATGTCGTGCATACATAATTGGCTTTACGCCTTTTACATGTAAATCAGTGCGAAAAAATGCGTTTGATTGAGTAATTCTTGTTCTTCATTCAGTGAAAAATGAATGAAACTGGAATATGTGATGAATTGTACGTAGTTCCGTGTGCAGCTCTCTATTCATTTCTGTGTAGCACTGATGCTGACTTAATTACATACAAATATCTTATTAATTGAATGATGAGTAAAACATGTAAAACCATCGGACCTGGGGATAATTTGGCATGACTCAATGCACAAAACATTACTAAAGAATCAAAAGCATGAAAACAGTATTAAGAGAACATAAATGACGTGGAATTTGTTAATTACATACATGCTTTACTTGATTGTACTCTATACAAAATATTACCGAAGTATAAAATTTTGTTTTGTAGAACTTGCTCATAGGTCGATGCTTAAGTCCGCCTTTATATAGGGAATGTAGAGAAGCGGCGTGGAGAAGGAGCTTCCATTGAGAACAGGAACCTGTCGTTTAAATAGAGAAAATAAATTATTGTTCACTATGATTAATTTTCGAAAAAGTGGTCACAATAATTTACTTCCTCTATTAAAACGACAGGTTCTTGTGCATTGAGGGTCGAGAAGTGGGTCAAGAAAGTGTCGTAGAGAAGGGGCTTTCATTGAGAGAGAGAGCGCGTAGAGAAGGGGCTTTCATTGAGAGGGGGCGTAGAGAAGGGGCTTTCATTGAGAGAGAGAGAGAGTGCGTAGAGAAGGGGCTTTCATTGAGAGAGAGAGAGAGCGTAGAGAAGGGGCTTTCATTGAGAGGGGGCGTAGAAAAGGGGCTTTCATTGAGAGGGGGCGTAGAGAAGGGGCTTTCATTGAGAGAGAGAGAGAGAGCGTAGAGAAGGGGCTTTCATTGAGAGGGGGCGTAGAAAAGGGGCTTTCATTGAGAGGGGGCGTAGAGAAGGGGCTTTCATTGAGAGAGAGAGAGAGTGCGTAGAGAAGGGACTTTCATTGAGAGGGGCGTAGAGAAGGGGCTTTCATTGAGAGGGGGCGTAGAGAAGGGGCTTTCGTTGAGAGAGAGCATAGAGAAGGGGCTTTCATTGAGAGGGGGTGTAAAGAAGGGGGCTTGCATTTAGAGAGCGCCTAGAAAATGGGCTTTCATTGGGGAGGGCGTTGAGAAAGGGCTTGCATTGGGGGAGGGCGTATAGAAGGGGTTTTCATTGAGGATCGTTGTCATCGAGCTCCTGTGTAGAACTGTGGGATGGTAATGGATTATGAAACTAAACACCCATTTAAGGTCAAACTCATCCTCAAGCTCAAGGTAACACATGCGAGAGGCAACATACATGTACATTTGTACCTGTCCTTGACATGTTCGATAGAATACATCTACATTTAGTATGCTAGGGAATCGGACGGTGTTGTACGGATCTCTGCAGTGAAATCACGATGGTTTAGCTTTATTTGAAACCAAGACACGATTCGTCCAACATTAAAATTTGTAAAAGTAAAATCAATTTCTTTTGAATCGTTCACCCTAAACAGTCGATAAGTTATATTTTGCACCGATACAAATGACACAATGAAAATACAATCGCAGTTCTGTGTTTTATTATGAAAATTTGATGCCATGAAAATGCACCCATCTACATGAATGTACTATCATGTATCATGATCATAATTCCATTCACTGATATTTGTAACTTTAAATAAAATACATTGTAGGAACATTATTCAGTTTATTTATAATAAATGGATTAGTTATATTTTGAGGAGTCCTTCCTACGTATCGAAGTTTATCACAGGCCAATTGTGTTTTCTACCAATCCAGATAAGGCACACGTCCTACTATACATCCTACTTCCCTGGTAACTTCATCAATTTATCGTAAACACTTGACTCGTGCTGATTCCGTCATATAATAATTCCGATTCCATCAAGGAATGTCTGGTTGACCATTATTTCATTGTTGTATCCCACATTCCATCATTGTGATCTTTATTCTCTGGGGATTTTAATTGTCATGTTATGTCGTGTTTACGTCAGATTTACTGATATTTTATAGAAAACAGGGGAAGGAATATGAGATTAGCTAGTTTTCGATAGTAATACACCGATTTAGTTGATAGGGAACGCACTGTGCAACCTGCTTATAGAATCCGTCGATTGCATGCAAGAAATATTCAGAAATTCCTTATGATGCTTCGTTATGTGATGTGCATAACAGTGAAAGAACCAGAAATAACATAGAAATGGCGGTAAGATCTCACAAATGACCATACATTGTGGTCAACAATGTAAAACCATAATTCGTGTTTGACCTATATATTCAGTGACACTTTATCCACATATATATACTTGATAGTCTCAAGTTTTCAACTGCAGTTGAAGAATATTGCTAGAAGTTTCATTTGTGCGTCCATTCTTAAATGTCACAATCTCCGTCTATCTGTCTCCTTCTTCCAGTCAAACATTCAGAACTTATGGTTGGTGATATTGGGTTGGTCTATCGTTTCAATGCATTGAATTTCTGTATTTCAACAGTTGTGTCCAATTTGGTGGGCTTTGATCTTTTATTTGGTGAGTTGCTTAATTCTTGACTGCTGGACTCAAGTCTGCATGTGCTTATGTATTCCATTCTAAGCGCCACTGTATCCCATTCTATTGAGATATGTACTATCCAGAACCTTGCAGTCTTCACAATTACACACTGTTAGTTGTTCCAACCTGTTGGCTGCAATGCTAAACATTGCTGCTACATACATGTACCATTCAGTAGATTTTTTTAGTCTAGACAGTGGGTTCTTTGTTTGATCCATTGGACTGCTTTATTCCATGGTATGCTGGCGTACGTATGCTGTGTGCCATCCAATTGGATGCATGTTACATTCAAATCCACTTAGCTGCTTGAACTGCTGTTCAACACACATTAGATTTATATGTTCCACCTATTGGGCTGCTATATCCGGCCCACTGGACTTCAGAATTCCAGTAGGTTTTTGTTGTTATCTTGTATATCCATTGTATTGATAAATTCAGTCCATCGATCTTTCAAATTTCTTCTTTTTGTCACCTAGATACTAGTTGACATGACCGAAGGCATTTGATAATGAAGCTTAGGGCATTGTATTACGTTTACTTAATTATATAACAGTGGGCAAAATAATTATGAACTTGCGCGCTAGTTCATTTTTGCGCCCGCCCGGGGCTGGAGGTACAGCAAAACTAATAGTGTCATCGCGTAGAGAATACCTGAGTTAGTCAGAATCCTCATCTCATTTACCTGTAGCGCACCTGGTACCTGAGATATTCACCTTAATTACAAAAAAATCCTGCGGGAAATAAAAAAATCCTGCGGGAATTATCAAAATCCTGCGGGAATTATCAAAATCCTGCTGGAAATTGATGAATTCCTGCGGGAATTTTCAAAATCCCGCAGGAAAAATTGCTTGAAATAATCCTGCGGGAAAAATAAAATTCCTGCAGGAAAAATAAAATTCCTGCGGGAAAATTTTTTGGAAGTAAAATCCTGCGGGAGAAAAAAAATCCTGCAGGAAAAATTTGAACTTAAAATATTCCTGCGGGAAATATTATATGAACATTTTTTCCCGCAGGAAATTATGCTTTGTTAAAAATTCCTGCAGGAAATTTATTTAGAAAAATTCCTGCAGGAATTTTTTTGATAAAAAATTACTCCTGCAGGTTTTTTTTATAAAGAAGTAAAATCTTGTAGTACACTTACAAAAAAAAAATACTACTACAAATAATGAATGACTGAATGAATGAACCTTTAAGTAAGTCCATTTGATTTCCAACCATGATTAGGCTGCAATAATATGCCTAGCCCACGATATGATATGTATTATGATATTTACACATGATACGATTCATATCATGATCCTGAATTTAAAATACAGATATAAAAGCATAATTTCTGTACTTTGCCCAATATTTTATTAAAAGTTCAGCGACAACAATTTATTAAGATCATATCATCATTTCTTGAATGTTTTGAGATCTATCAGGTATTTATATCATGGGTCATAGCAACTTCCCCTACTCAAAATATAGGAATATAGGTATATTGTGTGTGAAAATATAGAACATATATAGAAAATTTTTGAGTAAAATGGGAAAATCTTAGAATTTTTCAATTTTTAGTGATTTTTGAAGTCTTCCATGCATGTAAAATCACTTGTACATGGGGTCAAAATTTGACATTGAATAAATAGATGATATTCACATTAATGTGGTAGACTTGAATTCTACATTTCATGACCCGACATCACAATGTTTGACGTTATTTCTTACTATGATGTCGAAACATATCTATGATGTCATAAAGTAAAATAATGTCAAAAATATTATAGATACGTTTCAACATCACAGTAATAACGTCAAATAGTGTGATATTGGGTTTTGGGGTGTCTAAAATGTAAGTCTAGCGGTAATATGAAAATGGTCTATTTATTGTCAAATTTTGCCTGATGTACATGTACAAGTGATGTAACATATACGAAAGACTTCAACAATCACTCAAAATTGAAAAATAATTGTATTTGCACTTACATGTAGCCCCTCTCCCAATTTGAAAAATAGTTTATATGTACAGTATAGCCCCCCCCCCCCCCCCCCCCACCTCCAAGATACAATAATCGCTTTATCTTAGATAAACATGCAAAGTACTGAAGTTGGTTGCTTACAATTAGATTGAAAGTGAATTAAGAAAAGGGAATAAAATAAAACATGTTTGTTAAGCTTTTAACGCAAGGCATGTATGACTTGGTAGTCAGAGGCAATTCGAGTTACATCTCAAACATTACCCACTTGATACTGAAACGAAGGCATCACCCACCAATCATATCATTAGTTCTATAAAACTCCTGTAAATATGATTGTGAGTACTCAATTTACCCTGTTTTCATCGTTTCTTCGATTTTTCTGTCTTTGGTCAGTTTGGACATGTTGGGGAATGCTCGGGGGTTCCCTGGACTAAATATAGATTCACTTGTTTTGAGTTGTTTCTTGTTCATAATAAAAATGTTCGCCTTAAAGAGTAGTTTGCAGGGTATTTTCACAGCGAGATATGGGTGCTGATCCAGAAACTGAACTGTTGCAATGGCGGATCCAGCGCCCCCTTTGCCGGGGAGAATTTTGCTGATTTTTATAATGAAAATTGACCAAAATATAGGGTTGTTTGAACATATTTGGATCAGTGCCGCCCCCTCGGGGGGCGGACATCCTCTCTCCGCACCCCCTAAATCCGTAACTCTGTTGGGGGGTTTGGGATGACATGCTAAACACGAAGGTCCGAGGGGGGTGCGAGAGACCGGTATATGGAGGGGAATCCCCGTGAAAAAAAAAACAAATTGCTGGCACCTCAGTTGAGCTTAATTCTGCCTCTGTCCCCCCCCCCCCCCCTCGGGCAGAATCCGCCACAAAGTACTCAAATGTATATAGATACATGCCGTATAAAATTCATGAAGTCCAAGCTGGGCAAACCCGTAAAAAATATCTTAAGAAAATCTCAGTGGCGGATCTAGCGCCCCCTTTACCGGGGGTCAACGGGCACATTTTGCCGATTTTGACTGAAAATGGGCCAAAATATACCTGTTTTGGAAACTTTTGAGTCAGTGCCGGGGGTGGGCGCCTCCTCCGCAACCCCTCCCCCCCGAATCCGCCACTTATATTCTTATACAAAGGGTATATATATATATATATATCACTTTTTAGACGCGTGACTCTATAGACCTGATTCGACTAGTGTTGGTGTAATAGGGTCATTTTTATTATGTACTTTCTTTATAATAGTTTTGTCATTTCCATTCTTAAAATTACATATTTCCATGTCCCCAGCGTGGTGTCCTCTGGTAGGGAGTTTAGCGGCGGGGGAACCCCGGCGACAAAACAAAATTTTGAATAGCATATCATCCAGCTCTTGGAAATTGCGGAGTTTCCGGGGTTTTTATGTTTTTTTTTTCAAAATCATAAGCTGGATCTCCCCGAATATTCAAGGGTTCAGCCAATATGGCTGAACCCTTGGTCAAATTTAATTCTTGATCAATCCGTCCATTTCCTAAGAGAACTTGCATTGACATTGACATGTAGAAGAGAAAATGATAACTTCTAGATTCATTTCAAATATGCCCCAGAAGCCACTAATATAATTTACTTCATGTTTTTTTTTTTTTTTTTTTTTTTTTTTCATTTTATTAATTTTCATGGAGGAGGCACCCCAACCACCGAAGCCTCGCAAAGCATCCCTCGAAAAGAGTTTGAGCCCTCGGCAGTTGAGGTTCTGGATTCTCTCCTGTACAGGGACGAGTAATTACATATACTTTTTTTTATAAATTTTTTTACGAAAATTCAGACTCCTCGTAGAATACATGTAATCAAGGACTTATAAACAGAAGGATTCGCAACTCTCTACACTGCCTTGAGAATATTAACGAAAACTCGCGTGTAACGAGATCTGAACGAGATCAAAACATTGCCCAGTCCTATCCGAGAAGGGTGATCAAATAACATGATTTTCTCAAGCATCACACAATAAACATATAAAATATTGATACATACATGTAGAAGACTGTTTTAATAAATACCAATTTTATCAAAATATATTGATATATTGTTATATTATCTTACTTCAAAGCGGAGCCTTGACATTCGCCGTTATGACCCAGATATCGTCAAAGAGAGTTAAATAGGCATATGCTCTGTCCCATTTTCTCAGTCATTACTAGACTTACACATAAAATATTGGTGGCAAATCGAAAATGAAAACCTAGTGCGTGCATTAGAACCAATTTTGATTAATTAATTTATTCGACGATTTCATCGTATACCGGAGGTTCAAAAATAGAGGTTTTCACTCGTCGGTACGCGCGGCCATTTTCTGAAAGAGGTAAACAGCCCAACGCTCTGACCCATTTTCTCAAACTAGACAAGATTTACATATGAAATATTGTTATCAAAATAAAGACTACAACCTATTGTGTGCATTAGGACCAATTTTGTTTAATTAATTCGATAATTTTATTGTTTTAGGAGGCTTCGAAAATGGGTGTTTTCACTCGTCGGTACGCGCGGCCATTTTCTGAAAGAGGTAGATAGCCCAACTCTCTGACCCATTTTCTCAAACTAGACAAGATTAAAATATGAAATATTGTTATCAAAATAAAGACTAAAACCTAAAGTGTGCATTAGGACCAATTTTGTCAAATTTATTCGATAGTTTTATTGTTTTACGGGGCCTCGAAAAAGGGTGTTTTCACTCGTCGGTTCGCGCAGCCATTTTCTGAAAGAGGTAGATAGCCCAAGGCTCTGACCCATTTTCTCAAACTAGACAAGATTTACATATGAAATATTGTTATCAAAATAAAGACTAAAACCTAAAGTGTGCATTAGGACCAATTTTATTTAATTAATTCGACAATTTCATTGTTTTACGGGGCTTGGAAAATGGGTGTTTTCACTCGTCGGTACGCGCGGCCATTTTCTGAAAGAGGTAGATAGCCTTACGCTCTGACCCATTTTCTCAAACTAGACAAGATTTACATATGAAATATTGTTATCAAAATAAAGACTAAAACCTAAAGTGTGCTGTTTATAAGTCCTTGATGTAATGGACTCTTTTTGTACGATCTCATCTATGAAATTGATTTTCTTTCTTTCTGTTATAATATACATGTGTGTATTTTGGTGTGCACATCATGTGAACGTACATTAGATGGGCGCACAGGGATTCATCGCGCTTCTCGATTGCTTGATGTACGTACTATTGGTTACGTGTATGTTGTATAGCCCATAGTACATCAAGCAACTGGGAAGCGCGATAAATCCCTGTGGATGGGCGGTATTGACCAGACGATCACACCCTTGTAGGATAGTTCCTATTATTTCTTAGCTTGATTTTTTTTAATAATTGGTGGGAAATGCACATAAGGTTTATCTTGAATTGTCTCCCCATCAATGTTTACTTGATAGATGAAATAAAATTCTGAATATATCTTAAAGTGTGTAAGACATGTATAGTATAAATATGTGTGGAAGAATACGTGTGAAAATGGGTCCTCAGAACAGGAAATTCGAATAATTCCGGTCCGGAACCAGGTGCACGACTTTGTAAAATTATTTTAAAAGTTGCGTATTTTTAATCTTTCGGCATTTTTTCTCTGTGATTCAAATAAAATTTCTAATAATTTGAAAGTAGTGTCAATGTATTTGAGCTGGTGCGATTTGAGAATTTTTCTCCTATTTTTGGTAAGAAAGTGTTTGAAAAAATAACTGGGATCTGGATCCTAAAGATGACAGATTTTATCTATAAGGAATCGTGAAAAATTGTGAAGTTACGGTATTTTAGTATACACTCTGAAATATATACTTGAAATAATCGTACACAGACGCTCTGCGTGCACATTTCATTGATATTTCAGCCTGACGCCGAATTCAGTATTCAAGAGTTAGCGTTCACGAATAAATATACTTTGTATCATAAAATTGTATAAGGAAACGATGTAGTGTTGTTATTATTTCATGAAAGAATGCAGAGACTGGCACAGAATAAGATTTGATGACCATGGGTTTGACATACCTATTTGACGTGTACATATTACACGCTCATTCAATCTAAGGCGCCGAGCAACCCCCCCCCCCCCACTTTCTAGAATGGCGCCGAAACCCCCTCCCCCCACCTCCTCGCTCCTCGCCCCATTAATTTCCATTTAATTTAAATCAGATTTATACAAAGTTTTGTGTTTATAACCATATATGACAAGAAAAGTATAAACTGATGATGAATTAAGTTAAGCATATATCGAAATGCCCCCCCCCCCCAAGATTATTAATATTAAAATATTTTTTTTCTTTTTTTTTTTGTATTCATTGTTGTGAAAACGAAACTTTTATGTAGAAAATTATTTGCATTTGATGTTTATCTTATTTTAATGTGAAAAACTATAAATTCGGAGTCTAATATACAGTTTTAGGCTTCATTCTTAGCTTATACCGAACATACAGGAAAAGCGCAGGAATTGTAAAATAAGGGGGGGGGGGTGCGTTTTTGTCTTACCACGAGTCGTTGTATCGATATATGCGTACTTTTTCACTTTATAGAGTTGTTTAATGGTCACTGACACCGTACAAGGAAAAATTTACAACACTAGCCTAGAATTATCTTTTTTTCTGGTTGATTTTACACGATTATTTGGAGTCTGAATTACCCCTCTCTGGCCTCCTGAAAAAAGCCATACAAATTCTAAAAATGCAGTTTGAAGTTTTTACATTTAAAATATCATTATATCAAAGTTGAAAGAAAACACATGCTTTATTTTGTGTAAATATCTTTATTTTGAGGAGAACAGGACAGTCTTGAAAATAACGGACATGAAAATGTAATTATAAATAGCGCCAATCGGGCTTCATTTTGGCTGAATTATTTCAAAACGAATGAGCATATTTTGATGCAACTTTATACATAGCATACGGACATATTGAAATATATGACAGTACCACGATTTGTTCAAGGTAAAAGAGGGGGATAGTAGAACGCCAATGACATGTATTCTATACAAAAGCTTTCAGTGAATTGTTATCCTCAAGGCGACATGGACCGTTCGATTTTTTTTTTTGTACATCCGCAAAATGAATACCCAAAAAAGGAGAGAGAGAGTGAGAGAGAGAGAGAGCATGTATTTTGATATATATATATATATATACATGTATATAGATCTTTCCCGTGTAGACTTCATGATTTTTTTTTACATAAATATCTTTCCCGTATATAGACTCTATGATTTTTTTTATTCATTATTCAAACATTTTATCCAAAATCCCGTCTGACCATGTGTTTAATTATCAAACATCACCCCCCTCCTACCCCCTAGATGTCTTTCACTGTCCTACAACATTCCTCCCACTCGTGTTATCGGCGGGTCTGACCAAAGCGATGGGTGACACCCCTGCGCCCTGCGGCATTAAGTACATGTATACACAGGGGTAGGTATATATTGCGCAATGAAGTACGCCTCCGGGTAAATTCAAGGAACGTGTATATTACGTAACCACCAAGTGTCAACCCCTTGATGACAATATACAGTACACATATTCTACTCTCTTTCTCTCGCCGTCGATAGATTTTTGTCTTGAATCATGTTTTCATTGTTGATAAAATCTCCTTTTTTATTAATATCGGTATATCATTTTTTATCTTTTACTAAAAGTGATCATGATTTGTTTGCATTCCAAAATTCTAGTTCTATCTGCTGTCATTCAGTTCTCCGTGTCTTGCTTATCCAACAGAAAAGGCACCTCCCTTGAAGTCGTGGTTCGGGCTTTTTGATCTGCCTCTTCAACTTAACAATATTATCTGATTCTCTCTGGAAATGTCGTATACATGTATATGCCCTTATCTTCAGAAATTCTAGAAACAACGAATTTTATCGAAGACTGAAAATAAAATTTTCTTGTGAGGTTGTGGGAGTTTTCTTTCGAGCTCCCCGAAACTACCACTTATTCAAAACAATTATATTTCAAGAATGATTGGTTTATTAAGGTCGTTGGAAACCATGGGAAAATATATGTACATGTATGTCAATATCATGGTTGGATCTAGAGATTTTTCCGAGAGAGGGGGTTCCAGCCATTTAAAGATAAAAGAGGGGGGGGGGGGGGGTTGGTCCAGTATATGACTTTGAAAGAAAAATATAATACAGTAAAACATAAAAATTAGAAAGGATGGCAAATACCAAGAGGATGTAATTACCTGGAACCCCCCCCCCCCCCCCCCAATGTGTTGAGTCATTCAAGAAGAATTTAACATAAATACTTTCTCTATTTATATATTTTTTTGAAACAATTTTCTGACCATTATGAGTTGGACCACCTCCCCTGGTTTTTTTTCCCGGTGACCTGTGCTTGTACGTCTTCTGTTCACGTGTATCGTTTGTTTCTGGTGAAAAATACGACTGTCAGCGTACATGTATAAGAATAATTACTGGTATTATAAAAGTGAATAATAAAACTAAAGTCATAATCGAAAAAAAACTAGAACGCCGTGAAATACGCATTGATGGGTTTTTGGAGATTTTCTTTTTTTTCTGTACTTTTTGGTGGGGGGTGTTCTTCTGGGAAGGGGGAGGGGATGTCGAGCACCGAAAAAATCACCGCCAACAGGAAGATTTTACCATGTGTACATTGTATTATTTAAAAAAAATGTAAATGTCTATCCTTTTCACAAACATTTGATAAAGCTATATTCCGTACAGTAGCGAAGGAAGCCATATTTATGATATAAAAGTTTAACAGCGAAGCAGTACTATTAATTTAGAAGTGTCCGGAGTCCATTAATTAGATATATAGATATGATTATTGATACCATATTAATCTGTCTAGGTGACACACGCCCTAATCAACCCGGCCGTTTTCATTGTTTTTTCGCCTTTTCTCTTTGAATTCTTCTTTAAGTGGCCGATCCAGCGTCCCCTTTGTAAAGTAGCGAAGTTTGTCGATTTTAACTGACCAAGTTTGTATTTATATAAGAACCTCGAGTAGACCAGACTACCCCAGTGGTGGATTCAGTCGGGGGGGGGGGAGCACAGGGTTCCCCCCCCCCCCCCCCGGCAGTGCCCAAAGAAGGGACACTTATGACATGCTTTCGGAAGCATCAAATTAATAGTACTTCTATGAAATTAGTCAGAAAATGCCCGATAAATATACCCCAGAAACCACAGATTTGAATAAATTTTCAAAAATTTTCTCGGTGATAGATAACAAAGTCGGGATGGATGCATTGCTGCCATGTCCATTGTCTAGCTGTACATGGACATACACGTTCATTGATTCATGTGCACGTCTGATTTTCTTCATCTGAGGGATAAATGGAGAGTGGTGTTCAGTCCTATGCAAGGCATAAAACACACATATTTCTTAGCCAAATCTTCAATATTACCTTCTTTAAAATCGGCATTGAAAAAAAATTAAGATCGTTTTAGAATTGAGGTTGTGATCAATCTTTTTTAAATGAATAATTAAATTGTTTAGGCCAGATTGGACTGGCTCCCTCCAAGAATTTTGCAAAGAGTCGACAAATGAATGTTTTTCTATTAACCTTTCTATCTTGACGCTGCAGGGTAGGGAACGGGACACTCGTGATCTCTATGATTTGTTTGTTTTTCTACCTTACAAAAATTAACAAACAAGCGCAGATCTAGAGTGATGGTTAGGTGGTCTGCATGGCCTCGCCAGGAATTTGCAAAAATTGTTTTTACATCGACGCCCTTTCAAAACTTATTGATCCGCCAATTTCCTAAGGAAATCCTGAACATGTTGACTTGCATGCCGTGCAAAAACAGTAAAGCACCAGACAATGTCGAAAAATTTTCAATATACAAATCATTGTTGAACACTGACGGAATTCCTTCTAAATTCAGTTAAAATACGCTTCAGATATCACCAAATAGCTTCATTTTTTTCAAATTTTCTCGAGGGAGGCCCCCGTATCCCAATAATAATAATGAATTGGAAATGGGGGGGCCATCCCCTCCCATCCCCCCCCCCCCCCCCAGTCTGCCTTTCGGGCCTCGCAAGTGATTCCCATCAAAAATTGTATGTGCTCCCTCAGCAATTGGTGTTCTGGATCCGCCCCTGTATCCTTTCATCCCCCCTTGGATCCGCCCTGACTAAAGTGAATTCCACATCAATTCATACATGTATTCCCATTTGGTTCTCCGAATAGCAGGGGAAAATACTTATATTCCCATTTGGTTCTCCGAATAGCAGGGGAGAATACTTATGATAAGAAGGAGAAGAGGAACGAATTGTTCGATGACAAAGCGAGCCAAGAAGAAAAAAAAGAAAGAAGAAGAACTTTTAAAACTGGTAGAACTATAGGCGATCTGAGATGATATTTGCTGACAATCGTATTCGTATTTACTAACTTCTAATACGATAGCCAAGAAAAAGCTGCGAAACACAAAATACGAGCAACATTGTCAGCTCGAATTTCCTTGAATCCTGCAAAGGATGACATGTGCTGTCAGAAGTGTAGAAAACATGTAGTATTATAGGTTGACATTTGTTCCACTTGTAAATTTAAAGTGTAAGAAGTTGTACTTTCATCTAGGTGTCGCATTTTTCATCACATTCGCAAATTATGCAAGAATGAACATGATTAAATCATAAATCCGTTCCAGGGATTGTTTTTGCCCCTTTTTGGGGCCGTTATTCGGCCCCATTCCCAATGAAAAATAGTATCTTTTTTTCCCAATTGTGACTCTAAAATTTCCCAATTTCATTCAGATGGAATTATCAGCGAAAATAGTGAAAATAACTGGTTCAAAAGTAGCAAATTTACTAATTATTTGCCATATTGTTGTGAGCATAAGAAATTAAATCATATTTAAAGAAAATTATATGATTAAACATTCAATTCTTAACTTTTGATTGTATAAACTGTCATTTTACTTTTACTTTGATATTTAGTACTTCCCAAATATTCCCAAATGTCGTTAATTTTCCCAATTGCAAGGGCCCCGACCCCATTCCCAAATTACTGAAAAAAATCACTGCGTTCTTTTTCGAAATACAGAGTTACTTCCCATTTATGCAGGTATCTGACGTAAACGTATTGTGAGTCTTTAAATTCATTTAAAAATGTCAAATTTGTAACCATGTTTCCCTGAATTTTACACTTGGTCAGTGTGCGAAATTAACAGTGGACCGATGGCCAATGTCTACAGTAAATTGGACCGGTCTATAGCAATGGAAAAAGCCATAGACCAAATTGTCTATAGGAAATTTGAACATCAAAGTCAGATATTACCTTTGTAACATCGACTTGAATTGCGGCCTCTTCATAAAATAGAATATTCCATTAAATTTTATTACTGTTACATTGATATAATGTAGTAATATTATATTTTAGAATATTCAAACTCTGTTCAAGGTCAATTAAGGGCTTGGTAGTTTTTAAGGTAATGTTTTTATGTGGATCATATGAAATGTCTGATATATCATTTTTTGACAGATTAAAATGAAATGCATAAAATATTAGATTTTAGGAGGGGGTATTTTGGTCTGCAGGAAATTGCTGCGGTCTATAGGAACTGAAATCTCTGTAGACCGAATGTCTATAAGACTTCAAAAGTCAATTTCACACACTGCTTGGTTCCATAGAATATGATGACTCGCAATAACTTGATGTCAGATACCTGCAAAAATGCAGTGGTAGATCCAGTGCCCCCTTTGTCGGGGGGTCGAGAGGCGAATTTTGCCGATTTTTACTGAAAATGGTCCAAAATATAGGGTTTTTTTTTAAAAATTTTGGGTCAGTGCTGGGGGGGGGGGGGGGAGCCCACTCCCCCTAAATCTGCCACTGAAATGGGAAGTAACTCTGTGTTTCGAAAAGACCAAATTTATTTTGCTGTTTATACACACAGGCACAGAATGAATTCAATAGTGCTCCCATTAAAACTACTGAAGGTTTACCTACAACGTTAAAATTTCTCTTTCCTATTTTACCTGCACTTTTTACTTGACATACACGTCATGATGCTTATGTATCTGTTTAAGTTTTATGTTCATTTTGCATCACTAGTGTCTTCTTTAGAGATTAGCTTTAGCCTTATTTTTTTCAACCAGTGGCAGATTAAGATGGGGAGCTCAGTTGATCCCACTTTTCACTCAAATACTTTGATTTTGACTTGGAATCCATGCACAATACTGTATTATGTGCTTAAGAGCCAATCCGGCATAAAACCATGCAAAATCGTAAAAATCGTCCAAAAGGATGGTCAAAGTTTTACATTTTTATGTATATTTCTGTATTCTATGATGAAAAACATTCGAGAAAAAAATTATTTTAAAATTCATATATGTCCCGTTTTATAGTAATGGGCCAATTTTGTTTGTATGGCATAACGCCATTAACAGGGCTCAAAAACAACACTAAAATAGCCCTATTTTCATCGTTGAATAAGATTTGATTTTGATATGCAGTAATTCTTTTCATGATAAAATCAGATACTTACTCAATTCATCTTCATTATAGTACTCGCAAAGTTAAGATATACGAATTGACTTGCCACCAGGGGGCGCTCTAATACGACTTGTATTGGGATTTGACAAAAGCGTCCCTATTTCGAACATGAATAACATCTATAAGAGAGAAAATTTTCCAACAAAATTTCAGTATAATAAAGTAAACGTATCATACTTTAATATATAAAAAAACTGTCGCTGCCAAATGTATCTAAGATATGCAAATTTTATCAAGAATATTCATTATTTTGCGGAATATGATTAAAAGATTTAATGGGAAAATGTTCAAAAGATAAGCATCTTTGATCATAATCTAGAAAAAAAAATTAAGATATAAGCAAAATATGTTCTAAAAATGATGGAAATCGTTTCAGATCTTTTTCAATTTCCCTTATATAAGCCCCATCATTAATCTAGACGATTTTCGAGATAGCCCGGAACGACGCCACCAAGTCAGACTTTTAGTGATGACGTCACGTGGTTAGGTTCCCTGGTAGCATGTAAACAATGACGATAAAATAAGAACTTGACACGGATAAACTATCGCATTAGATTATAACATTGATAGAGTTTAGCTCAAGATTGCATAGCAAATCTCGTTCCCTCGTTTCTAGATGTGATTAGATGTACCCATCCCAAATCTTTTGAAATAATCTTCACAGATGTAAAAGAACGAGTCTCTGAAATAGTCGGTGCTACTACCAGTAAGTACTGGTTAGAGCGTCGAACCAATTACGGAACGGTTCCTGGTTCGAGTCTCCCTGGAGCAGGGGCACTTAATCTCTCTTCTATTGAATTTGAAGACGTTTAACTTCTGAAAGCTCATCATAAAAGGATCACTATGCCACTGCTAATTTCGTGTCATCAGATTTGTTACATGTAGATCTATTGTCCTGTAGACAACGGGTCGTTCGATGTACTCTTCTATGATCTCTCATTCTCTGTTATATGAACAAATTGTCCTGTCTGTGTATTGTTGACATGACTGTGGTATTTTCTTTAAAAAATGTTGAAAATCAGAAAGAAAAGTTTTCTTTACAGTCTACTCGCTGCTCTTTTCATCGATTTT
This sequence comes from Pinctada imbricata, assembly GCA_033119305.1. NCBI lineage: Eukaryota > Metazoa > Mollusca > Bivalvia > Pterioida > Pteriidae > Pinctada > Pinctada imbricata. The sequence continues at coordinate 2,028,221 of VSWD01000009.1, read as the reverse complement.
CCAAATTCATTGTTTCATAGGAAATTGTGTTTAAAAAGTTCTTTCCTTTTGAAAACGATCTGTTGAATTGATAAAATAAACGTGTTTTTTTTCTTAAAATGTTAGGTTGATCTTTCCTATAAACATAACAATTTATTCGTATTTCAGAGAAAAAATAGACAGGTTGCTCGAATTATCCTCACTTAAAGTAAATCAATGAATTAACTATATATCCAGTCCTTATTTTTTTTTTCGAGAAAACCTCGATCATTCTGTTATTTTCGTGCATAAAACAAGAAAAAAAAATTGTTTGATATGACTGTCTCTTTCTTGATTTCAACTCAACGTCAAATAGCGCTTTCAACCAAATCGGTCATCTATGGTTATGATGAGAAAAGTCTTTGTTTATTCATGGTCAAAATAATTTGGGGCAAATTTCAGGGGCCCTGACAACCTCTCCGTCATATTTCTTAACCTCCACCTCCACCTGCCCCCGCCCCCCCCCCCCCCCTCCCGCGTTAAAAAAGAAAATCGTACTAGAAAAAGCACTCTTTTCCCCGGAACCCCCCCCCCCATCGCTCTAAATCCTTGCGTTTGTATAAGCTGTTTTGCTCCGTATTCATCCGCTCCGGTCCGTATGCGCGTAAATTATGAGAGTAATCACTTTCTTTTATAAAATCTCATTTCTTTCATAAAAGTTTATCTCCTTCATATCCTTAATTCAAGGTATTTCTCCTTCGAAGTATTGATATTATCTTGCACTAAAGCAGAGCGGTCTTCGTTCTATAAAAAAGTACTTTTATTGGAAAGGAAAAAAAAGTCTCGAGTTCATGGTACTCCATCTTTCAAAAAAAAAAAAACAATATTGAAAAACAAAACAAAACACGAAACGAAACGAAACGAAACGAAACGAAAAAAAAAACAACAAAACAAAAAAAAAAAAAAAAAAAAAACCGACACCCTCCCCTCCGAAAAAAAAAAACAAAAACAAAATTATACAGAAAAGAAAGAGAAAAACTCTTGGGCTAACCTAAGGGCGTAGATCTACATGTATACATTATACGCCTTTCAAACATCAAAGAGATATATAATTTCATTTTATATATAACTTCTTTTCTGCAAAAGCGTAATTCTGACATTGTTAGTTCGTGTACTGAATATGAAAAGAAACGAAGAAATGATGTGAAGAAACAAAATACGGAATGATACGGAGAAGCGAAAAAGAGATAATTTCTTCGCTTCTTCGCATCATTTCCTCACTTCAATTTTAAAGGGACGGTGTCCCTGAAAATTAATTAATTTTACAATGTTTTGGAATGCAAAATTTTTCTTTTCAAATGAAAATATACATTCTCATTTGTATAAATTCAAATTTTCAGGCGAATCTAACGCATACATTCGCAGTTATAAACCTTTAAAAACGTGATTTTGAATTTGGGGTGCGCAGCTCTAATAAATTTCACTGGCGCCACCTACAATGTATTGAGTTTTTACGATAGAAGTATACGGAGATTTATTTATTAAAGAATCGACAATATTAGGGTCGTTACTGCATATTTTCAAATAAAACTTTTTATGGCTCCTTTTTTCCTCTTTCTAGACCCTTTGGAATACATTTTACGTTTTTGATAAAATTTATTTTTATTCCCAACTATCGATTGCACAATTTTGAACAAAGAGTTTGACCTTGACCTGCGTGTGAAAAGACATGATCAAATCAGCTGTGGTCACAACTCGCCGCACATGTATGCGTATTTCTACGTGTGCAATGATTGAATCTTTGGGATTCCGTATTTTTCGTTCCCATTTTTACACCGCAAAAATTCACTTTGATGCAAATTTTAACTGTCTATATCTCAATACGTAATTATTTGGCATTGGTGGATTTTTGAGATATTTATAAGATCAAAGCAAAGAGTTAAAAGATGAAATTTGAAAAAAATCAAAGTTCTCTTACAAAAGATATTGGTGCGTGAAAAACGTATAAAACGTCATTTTCTCGTTAAGCTGATTTTTAATGCATATTTTAACTGTCTATATCTCGATACGTAATTATTTGGCATCGGTAGATTTTTGATATATTTAAAAGATTAAAACAAAGAGTTGAAAGATGAAATTTGAAAAAAAATCAAATTTCTCTTACAGAAGATATTGTTGCTTGAAAAACGTCTAAAACGTCGTTTTTTCGTTAAGCTGATCTTTAATGCATATTTTAACTGTCTACATCTCGATACGTAATTAATTGGCATCGATGGATTTTTGATATATTTATAAGATTAAAGCAAAGAGTTAAAAGATGAAATTTGATAAAAATCAAACTTCTCTTACAGAAGATATTGGTGCGCGAAAAACGTCTAAAACGTCGTTTTTTCGTTAAGCTGATCTTTTATACATATTTTAACTGTCTACATCTCAAAACATAATCATTTGGCAGCGGTGGATTTTTTATATATTTATAAGATTAAAGCATAGAGTTAAAAGATGAAATTTGATAAAAATCGAACTTCTCTTACAGAAGATATTGGTGCGTGAAAAACGTATAAAACGTCGTTTTCTCACTTAGCCGATTTTTCCTCTTTTCAAGTTACGTTGTGGCTGTCTTTGGAAATTTTTTTTCATACATAATATTATCCTTAGATAGAATAAAATGTTATATTTCAATATATCAATAACAATATTTACTCCAATTCAATTTATACTTAAAATTTTAGAGAAGTACATCAGCGAAAACAGGGATATTTCTACGTCCTTTTTGTAAATTTGGCGGGAAAAATGATGGGGTGGTATATCTCTGTAACCATGGATATTTGAACAAAAATATTTGACAGAATTATTCCTAGTCATGTATCTATTAAAATAACTTAAAATCATTAAATTTGGTTACTAGGTCATTTGGACCAATTTGCATGGTTTTATGCCGGATTGGCTCTTAAGTGCTTAAACATTGGATTTTTAGCTCACCTCGACGAAGTTGAGATGAGCTTATGCTATAACCCCGACGTCCGCGTCCCCGTCCCCGTCCGCGTCCGGTTAACGTTTTTGGGGTAACTCAGTATCTGACAAAGTACTGATGTTACAGTAACCAAACTTGCACAAGTGATTCATCTTGGGATGCTGAGGTGAACCCATGCATCGGATGCAGCATCTGACCTACATTTTCCGGTTGAATGACTTTGTCAATGTCTGGTTAAAGTTTTTGGGGTAACTCAGTATCTGACAAAGTACTGATGTTACAGTAACCAAACTTGCACAAGTGATCCATCTAGGGATGCTGAGGTGAACCCATGCATGGGATGCAGCATCTGACCTACATTTTCCGGTTGAATGACTTTGTCAATGTCTGGTTAAAGTTTTTGGGGTAGTTCAGTATCTGACAAAGTACTGATGCTACAGTAACCAAACTTGCACAAGTGATTCATCTTGGGATGCTGAGATGAACCCATGCATTGGATGCAGCATCTGACCTACATTTTCCGGTTGAATGACTTTGTCAATGTCTGGTTAAAGTTTTTGGGGTAACTCAGTATCTGACAAAGTACTGATGTTACAGTAACCAAACTTGCACAAGTGATTCATCTTGGGATGCTGAGGTGAACCCATGCATTGGATGCAGCATCTGACCTACTTTTTCCGCTTGAGTGATTTTTCCTTATAAGGCCAATATTGAGCAAAGTATAAGTGCTACATGTACCAAACTTGCATATTGGATGTATCTTTGATCGAACTTTCATAAAATGACCTTGACCTACTTTTTCCACTTGAGTGATTTTGCCTTATAAGGCCAATATTGAGCAAAGTATAAGTGCTACATGTACCAAACTTGCATATTGGATGTATCTTTGATCGAACTTTCATAAAATGACCTTGACCTACTTTTTCCACTTGAGTGATTTTGCCTTTAAAGGCCAATATTGAGCAAAGTATAAGTGCTACATGTACCAAACTTGCATATTGGATGTGTCTTTGATCAAATTTTCATAAAATGACCTTGACCTACTTTTTCCACTTGAGTGATTTTGCCTTTAAAGGCCAATATTGAGCAAAGTATAAGTGCTGTATGTACCAAACTTGCATATTGGATGTATCTTTGATCAAACTTTCATAAAATGACCTTGACCTACATTTTCTGCTTGAGTGATTTTGCCTTTAAACGCCAATATTGAGCAAAGTATAAGTGCTACATGTACCAAACTTGCATATTGGATGTATCTTTGATCAAACTTTCATGAAATGACCCTGACCTACTTTTTTTCACTTGAGTGATTTTCTTAATATACATGTACTTAGAGATATGATTAAATTGAACTTTGCTGCCGCGAGGTGAGCTTCGTAATCTTTGATTACACTATGTTTTGTACCTACCTTCATTCACCATAATACCAAGTCTTAAACTTTTAACTTGCAACACAGATATTTTCAAACTGACAAAGACTGGAGCTTTCTCTCTGAAAATTGTGTTAAAGAATTCCATCACAATCATTATGTTGGAATCAGCCCTTTATAAGTTATTAGCCATACTTCTTGGATTTATTGGGTACATTTTTGGCAAATAATTTTTATTAGCTCTACTGGTCTCAGACCAGTCGAGCTTATACGATCACCCTTCGTCCGGCCGTCTGTCCGTCTGTCTGTCTGTCCGTAAACAATTCTTGTCCGGACAACTCCTCTTATACTGTTAGAGATAGAAAGTTAATTCTTTTTGCATTTTACTTGGTCCATGGTCTAGTTGTGCACCTGACATTTTGTTTAAGTCCCTGACCCCCAGGGTCTTAGAAAATGGGCGTGGTCATTAAATTCTATGTAATCTTGTCCGGACAACTCTTCTGACACTATAAATGATAGAGACATAATTCTTTTTGCAATATGATGGGTCTGTGGTCTTGTTGTGCACCTGATATTTTGTTTGAGCCCTTGACCCCCAGGGTCTCAGAAATGGGTGTGGTCATTTTCTCCTATATAACTCTATATAATCTTGTGCTCGCAACTCCAATGACACTATAAATGATGGAGACTTAATTCTTATTGCAATATGATGGGTCTGTGGTCTTGTTGTGCACCTGATATTTTGTTTGAGCCCCTGACCCCCAGGGTCTTATAAATGGGTGTGGTCATTTTCTCCTATATAACTCTATGTAATCTTGTGCTTGCAACTCCTCTGACACTTTAAATGATGAAGACTTAATTCTTTTTGCAATATGATGGGTCTGTGGTCTAGTTGTGCACCTGATATTTTGTTTGAGCTCCTGACCCCCAGGGTCTTATAAATGGGTGTGGTCATTTTCTCCTGTATAACTCTATGTAATCTTGTGCTCGCAACTCCTCTGACACTATAAATGATGAAGACTTAATTCATTTTGCAATATGATGGGTCTGTGGTCTATTAATGCACCTGATATTTTGTTTAAGCCCCTGACCCCCAGGGTCTTATAAATGGGTGTGGTCATTTTCTCCTGTATAACTCTATGTAATCTTGTGCTCGCAACTCCTCCGACACTATAAATGATGAAGACTTATTTCTTTTTGCAATATGATGGGTCTGTGGTCTTGTTGTGCACCTGATATTTTGTTTGAGCCCGTGACCCCAGGGTCTTAGAAATGGGTGTGGTCATTTTCTCCTATATAACTCTATGTAATCTTGTGCTCGCAACTCCTCTGACACTTTAAATGATGAAGACTTAATTCATTTTGCAATATGATGGGTCTGTGGTCTATTAATGCACCTGATATTTTGTTTAAGCCCCTGACCCCCAGGGTCTTATAAATGGGTGTGGTCATTTTCTCCTGTATAACTCTATGTAATCTTGTGCTCGCAACTCCTGCGACACTATAAATGATGGAGACTCAATTCTTTTTGCAATATGATGGGTCTGTGATCTAGTTGATCACCTGATATTTTGTTTGAGCCCCTGACCCCCAGCGTCTTAGAAATGGGTGTGGTCATATTTTCCTATATAACGCTATGTAATCTTGTGCTCTCAACTCCTCTGACACTATAAATCATGGAGACTTAATTCTTTATACAATTTGATTGGTTTGTGGTCTAGTTGTTCATCTGATATTTTGTTTGAGCCCCTGACCCCATGGGTCTTAGAAATGGGTGTGGTCATTTTCTCCTATATAACTATGTAATCTTGTGCTCGCAACTCCTCTGACACTATAAATGATGAAGACTTAATTCTTTTCGCAATATGATGGGTCTGTGGTCTGGTTGTGCACTTGATATTTTGTTTGAGCCCCTGACCCCCAGGGTCATAGAAATGGGTGTGGTAATTTTCTCCTGTATAACTCTATGTAATCTTGTGCCCGCAACTCCTCTGACACTATAAATGATGGAGACTAAATTCTTATTGCAATATGATGGGTTTGTGGTGTAGTTGTGCACCTGATATTTTGTTTTAGCCCTATACCCCCAGGGTCTTTGAAAATGGGTGTGGTAATTTTTTCCTATATAGTTGTGCTCTCTAATTGTTGAAAGCTATTAATGATGGGGAGTTAACTCTTTATCCAATATTATGGATCTGTAGTCTTGATGTGTCATTGATACTTCATTTGAGCAAGCAGCCCTTTGCCCCTAGGATCTTGGAAAATGGGTGTGGCATTCTTTTTTGAAATACTTTTTCTCGGATATTATGATATATATGAGTGCTATGATAGTTGCAGTCTAATGGATATGTTGTTTTGTCATGCTACTTATAATTTGTAAGAGCGCCTGCTCCCTATGGTTTTGGTTAAAAAAAAGAAAGGAAATTGATGTTTTAGAAAAAAAAAAGGAGAGCTACAGTCTCGTCAGAGACTTCTGGTTTCACAGATGTTGATTTCAAACAACATCATATTAATTGTACTTGTGAAATTGCCATAATTTTGTCTTACTTTTCGTTAGTAAGTGAACATATCAATCAGATAGGAAAATTTCGTACCAACATCAGAAAGCAAATACTATAGTAATGATCCCTTGTACCCAACATTATTCAAGGATTTTAGAATCTTAAGATACAATGTGTGAAATTGCTTCAATACACGAACTAAGGGCTTAAATAATGTTGGTATAACTTGTGCCCAATTCCCATTTCATGTTTATGGAAATAAAATATGTTTAAACTAAAAACTAAAACACGAACCACTCTTTTTTAAGCCTGTCATTTGACAAGAAGTATTATGGAATGGCAAAGTCTGTCTGTCTGTCTGTCCATTTATGGAACGCAATAACCTAAATATGCGCCAACGGATTTTATGATATTTGTACATTATGATCAGACTGTGGAGAGGAAGCCGCCTTTCAATTGTCAGATTCATCTGATTTGTTTTTACGGAGTTACAGGACTTATATTTTTTCAATACAGTGAAAATATTCTGAAATAGTTAAAAATTATTTAAAAATCTATTTTTGGGGTGAAATGTTTTTAAAATTTGTATAAATCAAGAAAAAAAGGATGTTGTTTTATATATGTTACGGGGCTTTTTTCCCCTACTGGCAACGCCGAAGGGGACTCTTAATTAGTTTCCTCTCGGTCTGTCTGTCCGTCCGTCCGACTGTCCGATTATCAGTTTTCAAGACTTTTTTATGCAAGGGATGGAGATATTCAGATGAAATTTGATACACAGCTTGGTCTTGGATAGTTACAGAGCAAGTTTGACTTTCGTCACGCTTGACCTAATTTTTGAGGAGTTATGCCCCTTGATGACTTGGAAAATTCAGTTTTTGTCAGTTTTCTTGATTTTTTCCAGCAACAAAGAGAGATATTCAGGGGAAATTTGATACTCAGCTTAGTCTTGGATAGTGACAGAGCAACGTCGACTTTTGTCAAACTTGACCTATTTTCCGAGGAGTTATGCCCCTTGATGAATTGTACAATGCAGTTTTTGTCAGTTTTCCAGACTTTTTTCTGCAACAAATAGGTATTCAGGTATAATTTCATATTCGGCTTAGTCTTGGATAGTTACAGAGCAAGTTCGATTTTTGTCAGTCTTGACCTATTCTTCGAATCGATAAAGCAGATAAAACCTCAGTACTGAACTGCCCAGACAGTAAGTTTAATTAAAACTCATGTTTCATTGAAGATAAATTCATAGGCAGAGTTGCAGGACATAAATATATGCCACCAGCAGGGGACTTACATCGCTCAGCGATCAATACATTTTTCATACATATGTAAGAATAAAGAAGTGGTTTTGTAGATTTGAAAAAAATCCTGCAGGAAATTTTTAGAAATACAATTTCCTGCAGGATTTTTATCAGAACATAAAAATCCTGCAGGAATTTTTAATATACAGAAAATTCCTGCGGGAAAAAAAATATCCTGCAGGAATTTCTAAAGAACAAAATTTTTCCCGCAGGATTTTTATTTTTCCCGCAGGATTTTTATTTTTCCCGCAGGAACACGATTTTCAAGATTTTTTAAAGAAAAATTCCTGCGGGAAAATTTTTCTCCCGCAGGAATTTCTTGAAAAAAAATTAAGAAAATATTCCTGCGGGATTTTTTTTCTCCCGCAGGAAAAAAAAATTCCTGCAGGAATTCATCAATTTCCCGCAGGATTTTGATAATTCCCGCAGGATTTTTTAATTTCCCGCAGGATTTTTTTGTAATTAAGGTGAATATCTCAGGTACCAGGTGCGCTACAGGTAAATGAGATGTGGATTCTGACTAACTCAGGTATCCTCTACGCGATGACACTATTGGTTTTGCTGTACGTCCAGGCCCGAGCGGGCGCAAAAATGAACTAGCGTGCAAGTTCATAATTATTTTGCCCACTGTTATATGTAAAACCTTGGATCATTATGGAAAGTAACTGACATGATTACTTGGGAGCATGTCAGGGAAAATATGTCGAAGTACTAGTATTTTCTGATATTCTGATTTTTTGACCAAGTCTTACCCGCTAAGTTATGATGTACTTTTGAGATAATACATGTAACTATTATATTCGTAATAACGAGTCAGATAATTTATTTTGTTATGACGAGATACGATTGGAATTTTGTATTGTGTGTAAAAATTTCGTCAAACAGTTCAGTCCCGAGTTATATTTCTCATTGAATACTAGGCAAAACTTAATCTTATCCCTTTTGCGTCTCTTTGTGTGCTTGTCTACACTGTGTTTTTTTTTTTTTTGCATTGGGTGTTTTGGGGTTTTGCTGTGGGTGCTGCAACCTGGTGTTGTTGGAGATCCCCTCTTTTGTTTCGTCATACTTCGATTTGTAACATAGGGGTCCGTCGATGTTTAATTTTGTGCTCTATTACTATTGTGAGTGATGTTGAGATTATCGTCAGGATATTCTTTAACTCATTTGTCTCAATATTTGACTTGTGTGCTCTAAACGTCATGTAAAAAAAATTGAAAACTGAAGAGGCTGTAAATGTAGGAAAAGTACAGTATCCATCGTAGATGAACCATATTCTTTGGATGTTTTTTACTGTTACTATATATACATTACATAAATTTTATAAATACGTGTAAGTTCTTTAACAGAAATATATTACAACGCCAGTTCAATTAAAAGTGACAGATCGCACCATTAACAAAAGAGAATATTGTCCACGTGAAAAGACAGAGTGTCCACAAATGTCCTCGAATTAAAAAGACGGATCGCCCACGAGCGTCCACAAATTAAAAAGAACTTAAGACAGATCGCCCACGAATGCGCACAAATGATCTCCGATTTTCGGACATTCAACTTGTAGTAAATTCAACTTGTCGTCTGCTGCGGCAGGTGGAGCTTGATTGACGTCCCCTTCATTAGGAATAAAAATGGCGGGATTGTCAACTTTTATCTGTCGTAAGCATTAAGTAATAAATCTGAGCAATCCTTCCAGAAAAGAAGATCTTTCCTACGTGCCAACGCTTCAAAAACATCCTTAATGGTGGGGCTCGTTAATAATTTGGCTTTTTAGCCGCTTTAATGTTGAGGATTTATCTAGAAGTGACGGCTAATCCTAAGTTAATTGGATGACATTCAGTGGCGGTGAGGGAAGCACAAATTTTCCATATTTTATATGTCTAGTATAGGAGCGAGGCTCAAGCTAGCTCTCTCACGGCATGCGAGGTTCTTGAGACTTTTTTCAGTGATGGAATTCACAGGTTTTATCACGATTTAACATCAGAATGTTCGTCACGGTATGTTATTATGTTTCATTCATGTATTGAGCATCGATTAGATACGTGCATGTGTGATATCTTGATGTTTGAAATTTAAAAAAAAATCTTTTTCATCTTTTATCTTTTGATCATGTTTACTTTTTACTTTTTTTTCAAAAAAAAAAAAAAATTAAAAAAAAAAAGAAGGTATATAAACATTTTTTTCTTCGGTAGATAGACTCTAGATGTTGAATCTCAAATATACATGCATGTTACGTAATTTTTCTGATCTGATCTGATCGAAAACATTTTGCAATTACAGAACTCTAATCTGGTGTATGACTTAAAAGCGCTATATTGAAACGCAGCCGTTCGTACCGAAAGTGATATTTTTGCATGAAATATTTATAACACAATTAAGTGAAGTTATTCTTTTAGGCATTCAATGAATAAATCAAATGTTATGAAATGTTTGAAGATTTTGGATTGATCTAGATCCATGTATGATCCAGGGGGTTGGTATGACTGTAGGGATATTAAACATAAATGGTATGATGCATAGATTACATTGATAATGGTCGTTGATGATGATTTAGGAATATTTATTAAGCTTGTGCATTGAAATTTACAAGAATGTTTTTTTACATGAAATTCACGTGGAGTTTCTGACATGAATTCCATATAAGTTCAATTTTGCATGAAGTTCACATAGCAAAATTCATTTAAAATTCATGTGAAATTCATGTGACATATTTTTCACATAAATCTTATATGAAATTTATATGGATTTCACATGAACTTTCATGTGAAATTTACATTATATTCATTTCATATGAATTTCATGTGAGGCACAATTGGCTGTGTAGGTTTTAAATTATGTTTCATATCAATCTTGTGTAGAAAAAACGAAGGTTCGTTAGTTACCTTCCCATCCCTATCGTTTTATATTTAGAATCTATTTCAGATGAATCATACAATTTGATATAAAGGGGGAAAAATCAAATTTGCATATTCCATAAGTTAATATCTTGCATGGAAACAAGCGATGACGATATGTGATGAAGAACGGTCATTGCAATATTTACTCAGCATCAATTATCAATTTAGATAATTAGTCGCTGAATTTGATACATAAAACGAATTTTCAATGGCAAGATTGATTAAGGTGTTTCAATGGCAAGATTGATTATTGAATATTTGCTTCCTATGCCAAGGTTAGCTTTCCATTACTGTAAAATAGTATTGTCGTAATCAAAGACTTGCACGGTCACTGAAATTGCGCAACACAGTTTGACAAAATCTGTGTATGAAAGAAAATGGATTCCCCGACGTGACTCAATGGCAATTGCCCTAGGTGTATTCATTGAATCATTAAATTTTTTAACATTAACATATATACAATGTAGACTAGTACATTTTGACATCTTTTAAATAATCATCATTGTTCGCATTACATCATGTAACAATATGGAAAATCCTAAAAAAAATTAATTAAATTCTAACATTGTAAAATTTGTTTTTGCTGAAATTTACCGAAGTTGCAATATACTGTATAATTTGATAAAAAAGTATACTAGGGTATTCATGACCTATCCATTCAAACTTGTACCCCACAAATGTCTTAATCCTTACGTAATAGTTCAAGTAAACTTTTAAATTACATTTTCATGTATACAAACAGTATGGTAGCAGATGGCTACTTTGTTTATTGAGAAAATTACATCTTTGCTTACATGTCAATTACATGTTCGCAATAGTGTAAATAGAAGAAGTAAACATTTTTATCAAAAAGCGTCTCATGTGTTTGCCTTTAAAATAACACAGCTTCGTCGGTAGTTCATTAAAAGTTTACATAAGGTTTGTTTATTAGCAGAATTACGTAATCCTAAACATTCTATAGATGTCAATTGATTCTGTATTTCCTATCCAATACATATCATATAGAAATGTATGTACAAATGCACCAACCAAGTGTTCTTTTGCACTCGAATTCAGAAATCGATCAGAAAAATGTTTACATATTCCAATCTTTTTCTGTAATTCTGTTTTCCTGGAGGGGGCTTTAAGAATTTCTGAATCCTACAATCTGCTTACAACAGTAAACTAGCACCTGTGTTACATGTATAAACTACACCGCCTTAGATGTAATAAAGATATAATGAGGATCTAACAGATTTTATATTGGCTATCACACATTGTATATGCCCAATAACACCACGAACACAACTTCCTGATTTATGTTTTTTTCTCCAGAAAAAAAAAAACCCTTGAGCCTTAGCTTCGGTTCTTTGGCTTATTGGCCTCCTAGCTTGGACAAACAAAATCGCATTTTTGAAAAAAATTTTGTTGCAGTCTCGTCAACATGGCTTACGAAAACCATCACAATTAACCCCTGAAGAAACAACAATATCTCAATATGTTGAGAAATAAAATATATAAAGATGATAATACTACATGTAATATATGGAATCAGAGAGGAAAACAATCAGTTAACGAAGTCAAAAAGGTTGGCAACAACGCCCAAATGGACGATGACTTTGCAAACATAATTTGAGTTGTGTCTTAGCAGTATATAATTTATGGTTCAATCAGAAGAACACTTGTGCGTGAGGTCAAGTGCTATATATATTTTCTTCTCTAATCTCTATAAAACAACATTCCAAAGTGTAATCCTAGGCAAAGCAAGGTTCGAAAAATAGAAATATTGGCTAAAACATCGTTTATACAAGAGTCACTCAAGGTTCCATTATTATTGTAGCGTTGTTATCCAATACAATCATCTGTAAATCCCTAACTGCCGGATCCTAACGTAAAAACTATCCCTTACAAACAGATGTCTGCTATCAACTCAAAGACCGGTGTACTTAGATTCCCGTTAATTATCAGTCTAGCGAATGTAACGAACCATCAAAATGCAAAATACTAAGTGCTACTGGAGGATTTTTCATAATAGCTCTGCCGGTGACAGCATCTTTCTCAAGCCTTTATTCTTAGAATATCTAGAGTTTGTCGGGATCTGTTTCGCTTCTTTTCATTGATGTGATATATAATATAACAACAAGCGCATATAAAAGAGCAATAATTAATAGAATTTCTACGTATTTTTAAAACTTTATTTTTTTCAATTTTCAAAACTGAAATTTCTTAGTTGAAATTAATTCAAGTCTCTCGATATAAATGTAGCTTTCTATGAATACTTTTGCTAGACTAGTTACTAAGACACTCTGAGGGTAATAAAAATACACATGTACTTTCTATGAAATCCGTCAATACCTAGTATATAATTTACTCATATTTTAATTATAGTAACTCACAAATAAGATGGCATCATTCATTAAATCAATATCATATGAAAAAGTCAGAGCGCACCAAATTATATATAATATATGCATAAACTTCATAATAGTGTTACAATCATAAATAGTTGTTACATACATGTACGTGTAGGTGATTCAGTAGAAAATCAGAAATAGTTGGTTTATTGTAAAATCGTGTACCTGACAAATTAAGAACCCTGCCTCCCGTTGATTTCTCATGTTTACTCATTATTAGGATAGTAAGAGATCAAAGTGTCGGGTTAACAAAGAGATAAATGAAAGCCAAGTTTTAATGTGCTTAGAGTTTTGATTGATTCTAGCTCCCTTATTTGTTGTTTTAGTATCTGCTTTTCAGAATCATTAAGTGTCTGTTTTATTTTTCTGTCAACAAAACAGGCAATAGTTTCAATTTTTGGCTAAGCATTTCTGAAATAGACAAATGGGATGGGTTCTTCATCTGTTGTTATTTTTGAAAGTATTCTCAGAATTCAAACATCCTCCTACATGTAATAGCTTGGCTGGACGTCCGAAAGTGTATGGTCAATTTGAAGACTCTGTGTGATCGAAATCGACATCTGTATTCAACTTAAATGACAGCTTTAGGGAAGTTCGTAATTTCTTGAAAAATTATTAAGAAAAACGGATTGAAAAATTAGTAATGTACATTTGAATAATTATAAACTTCTTTTATTTTCAGACATGATGAAGCAAACTGAGTAAAAATGACATCGTAACTATGGCAACAGAGCGCTACAATGAGGATTTTACGAGTGTGGCCACGTGGTCTGTCAATCCAGTCAGTCATCATGGCTTCCACAACATTTCCGGTGTGAACAGTATCATCACGGACAGACATGAACACGACTTGTCTTTCAATGGTACTAGTCCCGGAAGTAACGTCACGGAATCCTCGACGCACACTCACTGGAGTATCCTCGAAAAAGCTATTTTTGGAACATGGCTGTCCATGTCGATGATTTTAGCTATTTTAGGGAATTTAATGGTGATAGCAGTGGTCTGGAGACACCGAGGGATGCGGACGCGGACTAATATGTTTCTAGTCAACTTAGCAATAGCCGATTTTCTGATCGGGATTTTAATGGCTCCGTTTTCTCTCACTACTTTACTTGCACATGATTGGATATTAGGCGATGTTTTGTGTTTCGTGAATAGTTTTCTAAATGCTGCTTGTTTTATCACGTCCATCCAAACACTTATGTTTATCAGTATTCACAAGTATCTCTCTATAACCCGACCACTTACTAGAATAACAAAATGTAAAATTATGATCATGATCGTAGCGTCTTGGAGTTGGGGAATTTTATGTGCAGCCCTCACAACTTTTATTCTCAGTAAAGCTACTTATAAACGAGGCACGATGCAGTGCGGACCCTAAATATCCAGAAATCTCAACCAAATCTCTCTTGTTTCATTTTATTATACAAACTTCTGATATTTTTCTACCAATGATAATCATGTTTGCTGCGTATATTAGGATGTTCCGAGAGATTAAGCAACACATGCAGCGATTGGACGAGAACACGCAGATGGACAGACAGCAGATTTACGGACAACAACGTAGAGTTACCGTAACACTGTGTATCGTGTTAGCGTGCTTTGTGTTGTGCTGGCTGCCATATTGTGTATATGCCAACTATGTTACCTTCGTGGAAAAGAAAGATGAAATTCCTAGATACGCTAATGCGATAGTAAGTAGTCGATGTATTTTAAACTTTCTAATATATGTGTAGTCTTTGGTGTTTGGTGTTTTGATTTCACTTTGATGTTCCTGGTCAGCTAGGAAGTTTTCACCAAATCGGAGACATTCTCCAAATCGGGAGATTCTCCCCATCGGGAGACATTTTTGTCTCTTGTTCAGGGGATTTTCTCAACATCGGGGGGGGGGGGGGGGGGCAAAATCTTTCTCATATCTGAAGACACAGTGAAGCGCAGTACAGTTCGTATTTTCGCGCCTTTTAACTTTCGGTTTACAATGGAGGTCGACGACAGGTGAGTACTTATCCACAATTTTATATGCTGGTCCCTTTTGCTTTTTAAATGTGCTTGTCGATCTGTTCTACGTCTCACTGGGGGTGTTTTGGCATTTTGCTTCAGGTGCTGCAACCGAGTCTTGTTGGAGATCCCCTCCTTTCTTGCAAATAGAATTTAACTTTAAAGAAACATTGATTGTCCTTATTTGTACTGCTGTGTCTTGGCTTTGTTTGTTGTTACTTTTGGTATAGGTGTTCTCGTGTGTTTCGTTGTTTCCTCTTGTTGTTATTGATGTTTTGTGTCAATTGTTTGTTACAATCTTGCGTGTGTGTTCCGCCGTGGTCTGTAACGTCATCTTGTTGGAGATAGTTTTCGTTCACTCATTGAAGTATTGGCTGGCATTTCTTAGAAGTGATATATATGTGTATCCCTGAATAAATTAATGCCGTATATCACCTCTTAATTACTGTGATAAAATGCAAAATTGAAATAAAATACCGGTAAAACTTA
The DNA here is from genome assembly GCA_033119305.1 of Pinctada imbricata. Lineage (NCBI taxonomy): Eukaryota > Metazoa > Mollusca > Bivalvia > Pterioida > Pteriidae > Pinctada > Pinctada imbricata. The sequence goes on along the minus strand of VSWD01000009.1, from coordinate 2,012,349 downwards.
ACGTTAACATTCAATAGCTGCTGCGTACGTTTGTTGGTATTACCGTTAGGTCTCAGTGGAGATCCTTCCTTGGTCTGAACAGGTACTTGTGTACCTATTACGTTAGTACTCCTTGAATTGCTATCTAATTATCGCAAGAGTAGACTCTTGGGTCATAATTGTTAATCACAGAGTTTGTCATCACTAGTTATTAGGACGGTTGCCATGGGGACTTATCAACTCGTTGATTTTGCAAAATTTGTTATTACAATAGGCATAATCTAGATCTTGCTCTCAACTACCAGTCATTTATTTTCTTTTTTCGAATTCCCTTTTCGTATATTCTAAAATAATTTAATATTCAGACTTCGAGATTGGTAGAATACAAGTTTTAAGGCATACTCTAAAAAAAAATCAAATAATAAAGAAGCAGATATCTTGGGAGCATGATGTGATGACAAATTCAAAGCTGAGCCATGAAGTGGGGGATCTGAGTTATTTGATTGGTTTACTCCTGGGTGATCCAGTTACGTACCGTAAAGTGAGTCTATTGCGCATGTGTGCTAAAATTGCAGTTGGCCATTTTTATGATTTATATGAAAATATGTCGAAAATCAAAATTTAAGTAGCATTCCATATTAATTTACTTTCTGTACGTTCTCTGTGGAGCATATACATGTGTACATCTTAAACAAAATGCGTTTTCTTTTCTAGTTACTTCTTGAAATGTATTTTTAAATGACATAAATACTTAAATGAAAAAAGTCAAAATCAAAACAAACGAACGAACGAAAAACAACAAAAACAACAACAAGAAAAACAAAACGAAAAAGTAAAAAAAAAAGAAAAACAAACAAACAAAAAAAAACAAAACAAACAAAAAAAAAAACAAACAAACAAAAAAAAAAACAAACAAACAAAAAACAAAAAACCAAAAAACAAACAAACCCAAAACTATATTCCTCCTAAAAAGACCCCCTCCCACCCCCCCCAAAAAAAGTTAGCAGTATAAACCATCGTTATCAGTTGTACTTTATAAGCACATGCTGGGTTGTAAATAAAACCTCCATGTTGTAGTAATGATGTAAACTTTCATCGCTAAGTATACCAGATAATTAGATAAAAAGTTTGCGTGCTGACAAGACGGGGATTTTTCATCTATAAACTCACCACGCAATTCTATCTTCATCATTTTCATCGTTTGATCTGGGAATGCATACCGCGATTGATGGTTCCGTGAAAAAATGTAAAGGGAGATTTTCCCTTTTTATCGCGATTATACAGAATAGTGCATGTTATTCATTGAGTGATTGATTCCTACAAATGAATTCTATATTGCAGACATTAACTTTAAAAAGAAAAATATCAAGAACAAATGTAGATCCAGAAAAAAAGTTTTATGCCCCCCGGAATGAAAGATTCGGGGGCATATAGTTTTTGGCTTGTCTGTCCGTCTGTTTGTCTGTTTGTCCGAACAACTTTAACATTGGGCATAACTTTTGAATGGAAGGTGATACAGTAACTAGAGCTTTCATATTTCAGATGTGCATTTCTTGTGACAAGATTTTCCATTGATACCAAAATGTTTGACCTCGTGACCTTGACCTTTGACCTACTTACAATGTAACAGAAAATGGTGTTATACTAACAAAGATGCCACCGGGGGCATTCGTGCTTCATAAACAAAGGCTTCGATATTCTAGGAAGGGTAGCCTGGCTCTAAGTGATATGGGGGTCCAGTCGAGATTAGTAAACAGAAATGGGGGAGAGGAAAATGATATCAGCATTTTTAGCAAATTCCAGTGCTAGATAAAGGGATGGAGCAGTCCTGAGTCCTGACATTCATATCTTATTAAGATCCGACGTATTCTTCTTTTTATCATGGGTGAATGTTATCTATTGCCTTTTGACAATTTGTTTATTATTATAAAACTTTTGGTCTCTCATATTCCCTGTCTATTTTAAGGTTTGTTGGACAAAATGGATATAAACAAACACATATTTCACACCCTTTTACCCATACATTTCACACCCATACATTTTACTTTAGTTATATTTCACACCCTTTTACTCATACATATCCTGTTTTTCAGGCATACTGTTTTGGCTATATGAATAGTGCTTGTAATCCCATTATCTACGCCTGGAGAAGTCCCTCCTTCAGAGAGGGTTACAAGGAGATTCTCTGTCAGGAACCCTCCTATGTTGTCAGTGATGGTAAGTGGCGACACCTACATTATACTGCAATCTATTTTTATCCTATAGATGTCGCTTAAGTCTTCGCTTTTCTTCTGAATTAAAGAGTTAAATACACTAAAAAGTACATGAATTAAATTTTAAATATTTAACACTCATTACAGAGAGTTAATTTTAATTATTCAAGTTGTGACTATATGCTATTTACTAGCGCCTTTTTCTAGGAAACTCATTACGAAATCTGGAAATAGTTCAATAAGTGACCTATGTTTGCCTTCTGAACCGCTCTACTTGGCAATATAAAGTACATTTGATTCCTTAATGACCCATTTAACACGGAAATCATATTTACAATGCTCTCATTAGAACATCAAGTTCTGTAATGTATCAAATATCAAGGAGGATAATAAAGGTTTGATTGGGATTCTGTATAAGGGGGATAAATGGTGATGACAACTTCTTCTTGTTCATGTAAGGGGCATGTCTTGATTAGACTTTGGTAGGAAGAAAACTCAGGTTAAGAGGCTTTTAATTTAATGACTAAAAGATACTTAAAATCCGACTGCATTTATTTCAAAGGCATATCGGTGTATGGGACGACTTTTCTGAACCTCACGTCAACCAGTAGTGAGAAAAGGTGTCCGGCACCTTGAAGTTCAACCAATCATTTTTTATTCTCCTTGCATATCTAAACGTATAATTTCAGATTTATTTCAAAAGCTGAAAGCAGCCTGCGTAATCAAATTGCATATCGTATCACTTTACAGCTTTCATGGAAGTCTTGATTGTTCCCGTTTCTGATCTCAAAAACAACCCATGAAAAAAGGAAATCGTAACTAGGGTTGAAAAGGCTAATTTGCTAGACAGATAAAATTGTAAAAACCAGATATCTATTCTAAGTCAGTTCTCGGCAACTTATTAGATTAAAACAGTAGGCTTTCGACATTCCTGATGTAATGATCCTGGCGGCAACATCCGTTACTAGGGGGAGATAAATCATAACTGTCAATTTTGATAGAGTGGCGCTTCGAACTCCCTCATTGATTGGTGTCGTTAGACGTATGATGCAATAAAGTGGAATTCTGATAATCAAATAACCTAAGTCATTGCGTGACACGGTTCATTGTAAATTCTCCTAATTGAATCAAGGAATTGACAAAGCCATAATTATTCAAGAAAATTCAAGATAATGCATGTAGGGAACTAGTTTTACCTTCATTTTGTCGAAAAGAGGCTTCAAATGATCATATTCTGTGATAAAAAAAATCAAGTAGTTGCATATTTTATAATCAAGCTTTCATTCGCTCACGAAAATATTGATACTGTAACACATGGTAACGTGGTCTCTATAATATTTTAAAAAAATTGCTAAGATTCATTCGAATGATTTTTGGTTTTTCCTGTTCAATTCCTACTCTTCATAAAAGTTAGTCCTTTCAGCATGCAAAACAAACATATCACGAAAATACTGTTGTTTTGGTTCTAAACGAAGACAAAATTTATTTCGAATATGTTTCTTTAAACGTGAATAACTTCATCTTTGTTATAGATAAAAATAAGAGACAACTAGTTCGAAACGTTATACAAAAGTATATTGTTCAACATGTTCAATAAAGTAAAATTTCGCTCTCTTGACATACTTTTTGAGCCACTTGAATAAATCTAAAAAAAAAAAAAAAAAAAAAAAAAAAAAAAAATTATATACATGTATAAGGTCGAAAAATAAAATCTTTATTTTCTAAGGGACTTAACTTATTGTGACTCTTTTTCTGGTTTCTCAAAAATCATACTAGTATATATATGTATACCTCCTTGTTACTTTTCACAACATACGTTATTAAAATGAAAATGTTGTAAGGCACTTTTATCGAAAGATAAAATATATGTACATGGAACTCTTTTATATGAAGACCAAATCAGACCTACAATAACATGTACTTGTCTAGGCCATCGCAGACAGACGGACAGACTGGAGCAAATGTTTCTGAAAAAAAAAACCGTTTGAACTGACTTGACAGCTACATGTACATGTAATAGTGAACTTCCAAAAATGTAAGATTGTTTTGATAATAAATCATAGACGAAGCATCAAAATATGTTTACTTTATACTTTGCCGGATATTTATGTACGGTTAAAGATCCACAAAACGTTTATGTGAGGTTGATAAATCATGACGTCATTGCACGTCAAGTGTTGCTGCCAGGCAAAGGAGAGGTAAAATTTTATGATAGTGCCAGACGATTTCTCCCCCCAAAAACTATTATAATACTGAGTGCAAATCGTGTTGTTCTTTATACCCTCGTGGCACAATTGTTTAATAACAAAACTGAAGGCAATTGTTTCAAGCAAAACTTTATAGCTCTTCAAATTAAGGCTGCTTTTACCATATGATAGTGTGTAAAAGAAGCTATTATGTTGTTTACCAAAACTTGTAAGTCTCCAAAGTGTTGAATTATTAATAATAATTATTAATCTATTTTCATTTTCTCAAATGTTTGTTTTCCAAATTTCAAGGACCGTTGGGAACAATTAAAATACAATCACGAAGCAAGGTCCCAAAAGCCTTAGTCGGAGAGTGTCAAATTAACCATAATGGTATAAAAGCCAGAACTTCTTTCGAGCTACCTTCAAACTCTTGGTAATTTAACATGAAATAGCATCTTAGCATGGTTTGAAAAAAAAGTCACATGGAGTTGAAAATAATTAGTCAGAATTCACTCTTTATAGACCTAGATAATTACTCAGCACTCGTGTCTAAAATCTGTCTGATATTTAACACGAAAATCATCCCTTTTAAGCATGTAGATGATTCTTTATTTCAAATAGTTAGAATTTTGAATTATATGGTGAGGTATAATTAATTTTTTTTTATTTCAATGATATGCACCATAGTATTCTTATAATTATGTATACATATATGATAGCTCAGTTATCAAATATTCAGATTTTAGAATTAGATTTATAAGAATTTATATATTTAGATAATTCATATTCAATTCAAGGTACAATGAAGGTTAAAAAAATTACGTACAATACGTAGATGAAAATGGGGTATATAACATCTAATGCCTTTCCTCGACTATCGACTATTTGTCTTAGCCGCACTCATCTTCTGCAGCTTAACATACTAATTACGTGTATGTAGGCCTCAGATTTGAATTAGGACATCTGAAAATGTGTAAGCGCACGGACCGATCGTTTTTTTTATTTGGATTCATTGTCGCAATTATTTAATTGAATGAAAACCTCTTTAAATTTGATTTTCCAAATGTCGAGAGAAATCTATGAAACATGCCTAACAGATACATTTTGTACATAAAGGCTTAATGATTTTTTTCATGACTAGTGAATGCATATTCATGTATATGGAATCCTTTTAGTGCAATTTGAAAGATAAATAATTTACTTGACAATATATAAATGAATGAAATGAAACAGACTAACTAAAGAAAAAGAGAGAAAGAATAATAAAAGAGAAGAAAATTAATAAATTAAATTTATTCTGATTGAAATTTAAATGTTTCCTTAGTATGTTTTTAAGATTTTCTTTATATATAGTGTTCATCAATTCTCCATTGTAGAGGAGCAGCAAATTCTAGAATATCTCTCAAATTTCGTCTAAATGTTGTGACATGGTCGTCTATGTATTTCATATCCTTCTATAAAATCTGTTTTATATGAAATTTGTATTTTTCTTTCCTTTCTGTCGTGACTTCTTTAAAGGACCAATGGCGTCTCAAAAAATAATGGTTCGCTCTAAATCTATTTCGGAGAGTTGGGCAAGTCATATCGGACAAATACACCTCACTACTCCCCGCATTCATAGGCTCAACAGGGCTATATCGCAAGTTCCATGGTAACGTAAAATTATGAGATGCAGCATTTTTCAATATTTGACATTTTATTTTCAGTCTTGTTACAAATGTTTGAATGAATGCACAATCAAATGTCGTCAAGTTGTTATAATTAAAGCTTTAATTTTCCCCCTTGTCGCACGATCCCGCATCCATACTGAATGAAAGTACATGTATATGGCGCAAGCGAGATAACTCTAAGATAATTCATTTCAACTTCAATTAAATTCTTTTACATTCATAAAGAACCACAGTGCAATTTAGGAAAAGCAAAGTCCTTGGAACTACTTCAAAGAAATAACAGGTTTGGATATTTCAGCATGAAGGGGTGGCGTTTTATATTTTGTCACTATTTCTTCATTAGTTATTTAACACAAAATAATATAATTTTCCCATCGAGGACTCTATAGTAATGAGGAATTTAGATTTTTTTATGCAACAGCAAGCGGGTTTTACAACTTTAAGATTGGTTGCTTTTTAAATGCATTTCAGACTACATAGTTTACAATTTTGTTCCTGTTTCAAAACATTGGCACGGTGCTGACTACATAAATGAACACCTGTCCCCATATTTCTCCCGATTTTTTTGCAACCACTTCCTTAGAAGTGATTAGTGAGCGTCCTCAGAAAAATTGGGAAAACAAGGGACAGGTTTTATTTTTGGTCGTTGATGTCGAGCTAATATGTTTTATTTATATATAGTTACCATGGTAACGATTTGTTGTGATTCAATTAGCATGCCCTGTTGTTCAAAGTACAGGTTGCATTTAAGTATAAATTTCGTTAACTGCATGAAAATTCGAAAAGAGAAATCATGAGTGATTTAGGGAATATTAATCAGAACCATTGTGTGAACTTTTTTTCATTAGATGGGGAAAGAATACCAAAAATATGGCTGTGTATGTATTTATCGTGGAATATACAAAGATAATGTATATAAGGATATTTAACAATACAATATATTTATACATCAGGTGGATCAAGATCCTACAAGCCATAGTAACGTTTAACCATGCACTCGTTCATTCAATACATTCACTTTAATCATTGTTATCAATTTATACAACGAAGTGTTTTTTTTTTTCATATTTTCTAAATTTCAGTAAAACTAATATTTATACTTTAAAACCGTGGTAACCAACATAATATTGTATTGTATATCTTAATGATAAAAAATTCACATTTATTATTATTACATACGTATCACTTAATAATCATCGTATACAGTTTTGTATATTAAATTAATTCCATAACATTTAATTTATCTTAATAATGCAGTTTCTGTTATTATTAGCAGATACAGTTATTTCATCAATTTTTTTTATGTAGAAAATAAGTTTGAAATGGCATCATTGATCGTGCTGTATTTTTAAAAGTAAAAGTAACAAATGACATACATGTATCAATTTTTTTATTCTGTATTATATTTCATATTGAAGGTTTTCATCGTAATCCAAGGTTCTCATTTTTTGATGGTAAAAGACAATATAATGATATATAATCTCATTCATAGTTATTGTCACAGTAAAGAATCAATGAGAGATATATTTCTTTAAAAATCACAGTAGTTTTCCCACTTGATTTAATTACACAGTCACCCGTCTCCTACCTGACATGGTATGAATATGGTAAATACTAAATAGCACTGTCAGTTGTCTGTCTGTCTGTCTGTCCACTTGTTGCTATATCATTGTGACAGGATGCAGACGATTAAAATGTAACAGGTTACTCTTAGAACTTTAAACTTGTAACAAAAGGTGGCCATGACAGAATTCACTACTCTTTGATTTCCAAGGTCAGAAGTCAAATGTCAAGGACATGTATCTTTTTGCTAATTCGACCTGTAAATCTTTCGCACTTTCGGAATGAGACCATGGAATTTCAAAACTACCTCGAAGGATCACCTCGGCGAAAGACAAATCCCTAACCATTGTCAATGTCAAAGGTCAAGGTAAAAATACGAGATATTCGATAAAGGTCGTTTCTAGAGTCGTTTGCTGTACTGTTGTTAAATATCTTTCACTGGATTTTTTTCCCGAACCAATCTAACCGACATCACAAATCACATTTGTAGCAAAGTTATACGGGATTGATATTTTCTTAAAATATAAAAACAAGATTTTAACAAGCACTATCTTGTATGATCCGCAAAATAGGATACGACTTTTAAAACTCCTATCAAGACATGTATGTATATATCTTTAGAATCGTTGTCTGTCACTAACCCTTTCCACCAATTCTCTCTAACACAGATAAATTTGACGTTTTATACAATCAACGAGTAAGATTCCTCAGACTTCAAGGTAAAAAAAATAAAATCCTTATTTAGTACATATGTACCAATATATTACTATGGAAATATTCAACTCCTTTCTCTCTTCTGAAACAAACGGCAAATAAGGACGTATTTTCCTGGCCCATGCGCGGATCCAAGGGGACAAACGTGTCCTATCATTCCATTTAGAAACAAAAGTAGGTTTAAATTCTTTTTTTTTTCATTTTCTACATATTTTATTTTACTCCTCAGAGGAACTGAAAAAAAGGGGGGGGGGTTAGATCTGTAATCCCAACCTCAACCGTTCGAAAGGGCCAAGTGGCGAAGAGGGTTGGAAGGGGAATCCCCAGCTAAGTGAATCATTAAACTTATTCGATATACACTGTAACCTTCTCCGGAATGCAATACAACTGGATTCGCGCATGCGCTGTGTTAAATGGTAGATTACTTCCGTCCATGCGTTGACGCACCTATTATATTACATGTAATTATAATATACTAAGCTTGTAAATTGTAAAATCTGTCTACAGCAAATTCGAAAGAGTATCCACAATTTTTTATATAGTTTACCTACTTAGTATGGAATTTTATAAAGTTCATCCTGTATTTTAATTCTTTGCTAAATTAATAATGCAATAGGATCGTGGATAAGATATAAATAAGAACTAGCAATAATAAAAAATAAAGACTTTTAAGGTGAACTACATGTACATGTATCACAGTTTAGGAACTTGATGACAATGTTTCTCTTTATTTTGCCGTTTGAAACCTGTAGTTATAGACATCTTTCCTCTCCGAATTCCAATCTTTTTGTATTCCATTTCAATAGCTCATTTAGCCTTTCTGTTTACAGAACCATAAAAAACAACCGTCATGCAGACAGCTAGATTTCCAACATTCCAAGTCAATACTATACATTCTCCGTAACTATATCGCTACTTAAGGGATTTGAAGTGATCCCATGATACCGTTTCTTTTATAATTAGACAAACTCTTTCACCCGCACGATCTTTGCATCATGTCTGTTTTTTCCCGATGAGCATGAAATTAACACCACCGATGTGCAACGTGTGGTAGCTAGAATTTTTTCTGTCAGTTTGAGATGATTGATTTTTTTTATTTATTTGTACTATTTGGTATTCAATTTATGTATTACCAATACAATGTATGTCACTTATGATCTCTTAGAGATACTTTAATTTAAAGATGAAATCAATAATGATAAGGAATCTCATATTTGATTGATAATGATTTCTCAGAGCAGAATAACTACATGTACATATAAAGAAAAACATAGTTATATGATATTATGTTCTCTTGAAATATTTTGTTTTCAAGTAATGTTGAAATTTTATTAATTTACATTTAATTTCATGGTATTTGTGAAGATTTGTCATTGAATTTAATTTTCAGGTTACATGGTATAATTGATGAATAGTTGTAATCTGTCAAATGATTATTTTGATTTTTAAAATTACATGGATGCCAAAATGTTGATCTTTGCAAATTTTTGAATTAAAGTACATGCCATGACAGTGAGCGAAACTCTGCAAAGCTCATGCAGATTGGAAGCCAGTAAACTATTTTACCAAGATTAGAATCTATAGGCAAAATTGAACTTCAAAAGACACCCTGGAGGTTAAAACTTTTTCCAAAAAAGAGTTAGGGCATCCATGTTTCAAGACTAAATAATCCAGTCTCTCCACTGCCGCTAAAAGGGACTGAATCCCATCACGTTTGTTATAGAACGAAGTCTGATGACCAATCAGAACGAAGGATACAAATATCACGTGATCAACTTTCTTTATCCTTCGTTCTGATTGTTCGGTTCTCCGAACTTTCGCTTTTCATGATTAGTTTGGTAGAGAGTTAAAAATTGGCAAAAAAATGCAATAACGAAGCGAGAAAAAAACGTGAGGTGGGTAGAGTTAGTTAGATAAATGTTTTCTTTAGTCCCGTCAACAAGAAAATCAATATTTCAGACCTTCAAAATGGATAAATTGTTGGGCAACAATTTCGTCCGACTTCGTTCGATCTGTAACAACCATAGTGGGGTTCAGTCTCTTTTAGCGGCAGCGGAGAGACTGGATTATTTAGTCTAACATGTTTCTTACATATATCATGTAGTACATGTATATGAAAGGATAGCAGCGTGCAAAAGCTCACAAGGATGTTGAATTTGAGAAGCAATTACTTTAAATCATCTTGCAATAATGTTGAAGAGGTCAAGCACAAACGAGAGTGAAACAACATAAATAGCTTATTTGTAACATATCTGTAACAGTTTATATTTTAATCCCGTGATTCTATAATTACAGACACGATCCATGATAGTTCCCCCAGTCCCCGCCGGCGATTCTCTGCCTTCCTCACGTCACTCAGAGGGTCACGTGCCAGTTCCCGCTACGGCTCAGAGGAGTCTGTCACTGGTCACCACAAAACACGTGCTTCAGTAAATAGCCAATCATCTAACAATTCTACTCATCGTCTGCTACGCAAACTCACCAGTAGGACGTCTACCATTGGTACGTCAATAATACGTCAGGAAGGAACAGTTATTACAGTAAAAAACGGTAAAATTATTTCAATGAGGCAAGACAATTCTTTGCGGAGGAAGCATTCAGACTTTTTCGACGACGTTTTCTTGCCTAGTCCAAATGAAACTACAAAGTACAATAGTCTACCGGCAAGGTCTCGCCCAGCGTATCCGAATCTAAATGTTGTATATGAAACTAAGAATGATTCGCTGGAAATGGAGCCTCTTCTTCAGAATGGAGTAAGTCACAAAAACTCACCCGTCCACAAACCGAAACAAACAAACTCTTGCGAACAAAAATCAAATTCAAATAATAATGTAACTTCAAAAGACGATACTTATCGTGAGATATCCGAAACTGAGAAACGTTCTGACACATCTCGGGATGAAGTTCGGAACAGCTCTAAACCGAGAAGACTTGTTCGACAAAACGGCCAGTGTAATTCAAGTACTTCAGAAGATTTTCAAATTTCAGATAATCTTTTTGATAACGAGAAAGATTTTAATCCTGAACCACCAGGTAATATTCAGAATAAAAAGGGTCTTTCTAAGAGTGCCCAAAACGTCTTTCAGGTTCCCTTACTTAGTTCCAATATGGCGGATGGAAATTCCCTATCCGTCAACAACGCAATACTCAAGAGTTCAAGTGACACTGATATAGAAGGAAATGGCGCAAATTCTCACGTTTCATATCGACGGCGATGGAAAACAAACAAAAATGAGAAAGCTGACAATGCTGTCGACGATAAATATCAAGATTTTAACACAAAATTATAGCATTTTAAACAGATTTTGGAAGTGTAAAAATTACTTTAGTCAAGGACATTAAGATCTCGAGACCTTTATATCGTATACCTGTTAATTGTGAAAACTGTTTATTCTTTGTATAGATTTGTGCAAATTTACATGTTCAAATTTAACGATTGAAGTTTCATGATTGCAAAGAAAATGTTCTCATATCTCTACCAGGAATTATTTTTACACCCCACCATAAAAAGACCAGGGGCATATATAGTTTTGAGTCTGTGCATGAATGTTTATGTCCTTGCATATGTCTCCATCCCCAACTAAAACATAGCTTGTCTTTAACTCTTGAATAAAATTTTTAATGAAATTTGATATAATTTATGATCACTATATGCAAAATTTAGTAATTGATAACTGAAACTAGTACAGGAGTCATGCTACCTCCAAAACCAATTATTTATCCTGAGATTGGCTAGAATGAAACTTTAAGTTAACTGAAAGAAAAGATGTGCATGAATACTGCAGGAAACTGCTCTTCAAAGTATGTCATGATAAGAGTTGTATGACCTTTGGACTTTGATTGAATTTCAACAATTTTAAGGTGGTACCTGTACATTGCAGGTGCCTGTTATGAAGATAGGATAGAGAATGCATTGTATAAAAAAATATAGAATTTATGATTTTTGGACGTACTGTTTTAACTTTTCTGATATTTTCAATACATTTTTAATATTTTTTCTGCTGGGCGGGACATTCTTGGAGTACTAATTCATTGATGTAATGAGTTAAGTATCTGAAGTTTCAAAGCAATAAATAGGGCGAGTTACCGATACTTTATGTCATAATATTCCATACAAGAGTCAAAACATTGCATAGATTAGTCACTTGTTATTTAATGTGCACATGTATTCTTCCAGTGATGTGATGTTTGAAATGTGATGTAAGATTTTATTCATTTATAAGATGTAATATGAAATAAATGTATTAAGAATTTTTATACAAAATGATCAGACTATTGTGGTGTTAGTTGATGTAAATTTGTCTTTGTTTGATGGTGATTTTCCCCAAGTTTGATATAAGTTGATAGTAGGTTTTTTGTGAAGGCAAAATTGTACTCTTATAGGCCTGTAGTTAGCAGAAAGGAGGGGATCTCCAACAACACTCGGTTGCAGCAAACAACAAAACAGCAAAACACCCCATGTAGAACACAGAGATGTAAAACACAGAGATGTCAAACACAGAGATGTCAAACACAGAGATGTCAAACAGAGATGTCAAACACAGAGATGTCAAACACAGAGATGTCAAACACAGAGATATCAAACACAAAGATGTCAAACACAGAGATGTCAAACACAGAGATATCAAACACAGAGATGTCAAACACAGAGATGTCAAACACAGAGATGTCAAACAGAGATGTCAAACACAGAGATATCAAACACAAAGATGTCAAACACAGAGATGTCAAACACAGAGATAGATGTCAAACACAGAGATGTCAAACACAGAGATGTCAAACACAGAGATGTCAAACTAACATATGTCAAACACAGAGATGTCAAACACAGAGATGTCAAACACAGAGATGTCAAACACAGAGATGTCAAACTAACATATGTCAAACACAGAGATGTCAATCACAGAGATGTCAAACACAGAGATGTCAAACACAGAGATGTCAAACACAGAGATGTCAAACACAGAGATGTCAATCACAGAGATGTCAAACACAGAGATGTCAATCACAGAGATGTCAAACACAGAGATGTCAAACTAACATATGTCAAACACAGAGATGTCAAACACAGAGATGTCAAACTAACATATGTCAAACACAGAGATGTCAAACACAGTGATGTCAAACACAGAATTGTCAATCACAGAGATGTCAAACACAGAGATGTCAAACACAGAGATGTCAAACTAACATATGTCAAACACAGAGATGTCAAACACAGATATGACAAACACAGAGATGTCAAACACAGAGATGACAAACACAGAGATGTCAAACACAGATGTCAAACACAGAGATGTCAACCACAGAGATGTCAAACACAGAGATGTCAAACAAAGAGATGACAAACACGGAGATGTCAAACACAGAGATGTCAAACACAGAGATGATAAACACAGAGATGTCAAACACAGAGATGTCAAACACAGAGATAGATGTCAAACACAGAGATAGACTTCAAACACAATGATGTCAAACACAGAGATGTCAAACGTACATATGTCAAACACAGAGATGTCAAACACAGAGATGTCAAACACAGAGATGTCAATCACAGAGATGTCAAACACAGAGATGTCAAACACAGAGATGTCAAACACAGAGATATCAAACACAGAGATGTCAAACACAGAGATGTCAAACACAGAGATGTCAAACACAGAGATGTCAAACGTACATATGTCAAACACAGAGATGTCAAACACAGATGTCAAACACAGAGATGTCAAACACAGAGATAGATGTCAAACACAGAGATGTCAAACACAGAGATGTCAAACACAGATTTCAAACACAGAGATGTCAAACACAGAGATAGATGTCAAACACAGAGGTAGATGTCAAACACAGAGATGTCAAACACAGAGATGTCAAACACAGAGATGTCAAACACAACAAGAGACGCAAAAGGGACAATGAACACCAAAATCAATACAGAAACCACACACATAAACCAATGAGACAACCTCTCCTTCGGCCTCCAGCATAAATGATATGACATAATTTTGGGATGATTACATTATTTTCACTACATTTCTAGCCTAGGGGAATAATTTTGAGGAAGAATTCAAGTCGTAATTATTCAAAACTAAACAAAAAACAAAATTATTCCTCCCCCCATGAAAATCAAATGGTAAACCGTTGCTCCCGTCTTATAATGGCATAGACGCATACTAATAAATAAATATACCAATTTCAATTAAGACATATTAATGCAATATTCATGTGGGGATGACATATTAACGGGGGGGGGAGGTGTTGGACAGGGGGTACCTCTCTCCCCCTCCCGACCTCTTACCACCCCCACCCTCATCCCTCCCCCTCCTTTTCTTCCTTCTCTTGCCTCCCCTCTCTCGCCTCCCTTTCACCCTGTCCATCCCCTCATTAACAATAATTGTGATCAGATCATCAGTTGACCGTCCTATTTTCCGTCTTGCTCCGTTCGCCGATATATAGTGTATTGCTGTGTTTGATTTCTCTTTTGTTTATAGAATGACTGAATTTGAACAGAATAAATACTTCATTTCTTCTTATTTTCTAGATCGCTACTCTCCGACGCCGGTTATATTGTTTGAAACCAAAGAGTAAATAGTCATGACAGAAGGGATACATAAATCTTCATGACGTTTTAATTGATATGTAAAAATACATACTAGGTCGGTGTTAATATAAGAGCAAGATAAAGCGTTGAAGGTAGCTTTCATGTCCATGATGACGTCATAGCTTAATAAATGACGTATATATCATAGAATGTTATTCATTTTTATTCAAACAAATTAGTATTCCTGTAGTAAATTTAAAGTTTGGGTAAAAAAATCGTGTTCTCGAATACTCGAGGAATGGGTTATGTCTTAGTCAGAGTCCGGCATTGTGTAAATTGCTGGGAAATAAAGTTATACGTCGCCTACAACCCAACCTGTTTTACTGCCCTAATTCCGATCGAAATGTAAGAAGGATGATGTCTTATCTCCCTAAAATATGTAGAATACAGACTTTGATTTAGATTTTAGCAAACTTTATACAAACTATGAATTTTCGCATATTCTAACATGACTTGAGATTTTCTCCCTATGTGTACTACATGTATAGAACTCGCCTGGTGTAAAATCTCCCAACAAACTTCCATTTCGCTAAGGTCCGCACATGCACGTGCTGTAGAGATCGTGCAGAACAATATTAGAGTAGAAATAACAACTATAGCTAGCAGTGATTTGTTGTCCAGTAATTCCCCTCGTCGCATGAACCAATCAAATTATCACCTAGCCGCGTTGCGACTGGGAGATAATTGTATTGGTTCATGCGACCCTGGGAATTACTGGACAATAAACCACCGGCTAGCCAATTGTTATTTCTTTTTTTAAAGTATTCAACGAAGACGAAGACGTCGTATACATTGAAATACTTATAAAAGACTTTTACTCAAGGACTTGTATATTAAGATTCCTGTCAAAACATCGAGAAATGAATTTCAGTGGTGGATCTAAGATTTGAAAAAAGGGGAGGGTCACAGTACAGCTATAAAAATATTGTTCACAGAAAATCTGATAAGCAAACAAAGAGAAAAAAAAAGAACCCTATAATGTGCTGTGCGTGGACCTTTCCTCCTGCATGTAATGTAAAATACATGTAGCGTAAATTTCTTGTTTAAACGTATTAACTCTTTGGTTTCAAACAATAAGCGGCATCGGAGAATAGAAAATATGAAGAAATGAAGTATAATTTATTTTATTTTTAATTCAGTCGATCATTCTATAAACAAAAGAGATATCAGACACAACAATACTCTATATATCGGCGAACGGAGCAAGACGGAAAATATCTGGGTTGATTACATAATTGTGACTACATTTCTAGCCTAGGGGAATAATTTTTAGCAAGAATGCAAATATGACGTTGAAAACATCTTAATTATTCAAAACGATAGAAGTCCTTAAAATATTATTGCCCCCCTCCCCATAGGACGATCAACTGGTATGATCACAATTATTGTTAATGTGTCATCCCCCTCATGAATTTTGCACTATGTCTTGAAATTTGTATATTTCTCTATGCCATTGTAAGATGGGAGCAACCATTGGATTTTTAGGGGGGGGGGAGGAATAATTTTGTTTTTTGTTCTGTTTTGAATAATTAAGTTTTCAATGTTATACTTGAATTCTTCCTCAAAATTATTCCCCTGTGCTAGAAATGTAGTCAAAATGATGTAACCATCTCAAAATTATATCTCATCATTTATACTCGAGGCCGAAGAAGAGGAAATCCACATAATATGAAATTAGGAAGAGCAAAAGTCTGAATGTTTGCTCCAATCGATGTCGGGAAGGTTTACGTCTTCAGCTCCAATCGATGTCGTGGAGGTTTACGTCTTCAGCAAATCCTGAAAGTAAATGCCCCCATTATCTGAAAGTAAATGCCCCCATTATCTGAAAGTAAATGCCCCCTTAACGGCTTCAGCAAATCCTGAAAGTAAATGCCCCTGAAAGTAAATGCCCCCATAAAGTGGTAATCGTAGTAGTTTACACACTGTTTTTCGGAAACTTCGGGCACACCTCGGAAACTTCGTTAGGAAAAACTGGTAATTCGGAAACTTCGGGCAAAATTCCGCCCTAAATTTACCGATGTTACCTAAAATTCCTAACTTTCCGAATTTCACCGGAATAACCTAAATAATTGTATTTACCCGAAATCCAAAACGAGGCTGCGTTAATATTTATTATTATTGTTTATTTCTTTTAATAAATATATTATTTCGAAATTGTTTTTCATTTGAAGGCATCAAATGTACAACTGATTCAATTTGATTGTCTAACGAGCATCATTTGCACCATAAAGTGACGATAAAATTCATTTTCGTTTTCTATTATTGCAAACCACGGATCTGTAATTTTTTGACGATAAGTCGAGGTTAATTTCCTCAAATTTTAGAAAATAAGATATATTCTAGCATAATTTTAATATAAAATTAGACAAGTGATCCCTCTCCTTTGCCTTTAGACGTGGTCTGGGTCACCCCCCCCCCCCCTCTCCCCAATCAAACACAGACATACATGTACATTTTTTCACTCACTACCAAGAAATTACATATTGCATAATGATGATAATAAAACAGCTTTATCTCTCTCTCTCGTTTTATTTTATTTTCCCCCCCTTTTTTTTTTATATGAATAGCTCTGCATTTTGTCGGATTCGGAATGTTCTAGGTCTACTTTCGGTTTCAAAACATTACTACGATCGATTTTTTGTGGCAGTAAAACTTGATGTTTTATATTTCTCCCTTGATGAAATGCACGAAACAGTCAGGAATTTGATGAAGACTGATCATAGCCGTGTTACATATTGAAGAACAGACTGGTAAATGTCAGTACTGACAGCAAGGTATCCAAGAATCTGCAAGATGTGCATGGTAGAATTGTTGCATCATGGCATGCATGTACATGTACTGATGAGTGGTACAAGGGAGTCCCGGACGTATATAGTACGTATCAAAAACAACAACAAACATGGTCCAAACATAATGAAGGAATCGCAAACTACTGTCAGAGCCACTGCATTCAATCCAACAGTCAACGATTGACGTATGTGTCTACGTACGGCCCGGTATTCTGGAAATTCAACGGTAGGTTAGTACACGTAGGACATGTAAAATGATCTGATGATGTTTAATATTTATTTCGTTTTGTGATTCGGGCTTGGACCGTTTTATTATGCTGCTGTTGACTGATAATCCTTACTCGGGTAGGGACTATCAGTCAACGGCAGTGTAATATAACGGTTATTATGTTACTGTTGACCGATAGTCCTTACTCGAGTAAGTCGACGGCAGTATAATATATAATTGACTGATAGATTGATCCTTACTCGGGTTAGGACTATTAGTAAATAGCAGCATATTAGAACGGTTTGTGCCTGAATAACAAAAATTTAAGAGATTATGATTTAAATCACTGTCCACCCGTCTTTACAAAAAAATTCAATCACTGGCCCGAAGACAAGCTAGACATTGAAAATGCCCCCATCTAAAAAGTATTTGGCTTGATTGCAAAGCAATTCCAGTCTATAGATTGACGATGTCCGCCTGTCTGTCTATCCGTCTGTCTGTCATCCGTTGTCAACATTTTGGTTAAAGTTTCTGGTTAAAGCAAAATCTAAGAAACTTTACCTTGACCTTGGACTTTGACATAGTTAAAGATTTTGGTTGAAGTTTCTAGTTTAAGCAAAATCTAATGAACTTTATGCAGTAGAAACTTTATGTTATACATGTAGGTTGCCTTTGACAAGACCTTTCAATTTATCTCGTAACATTTGACCTAGTGACCTTGACCTAGGGCTTTGACCAAGTTAATGATTTTGCTTAAGTGTCTGATTGAACCAACATCTCAGGAGCTATATACATAGTAGAAACATAATATTATACTTATTGGTTGCCTCTGACAAATCCTTTCAATTTATTTATGCCATAACATTTAACCTGACCTTGACCCAGTTAGTGACAAAAACTTACTTTGCAATCCGGCCATACTGTCTTTAGCAGTGTTTTATTTGTTTATAAAATATAATTGCATTATTGCATTCCTCTACCATATAACCATATAATTTACGACTAAGTGAGAACTATACAATGATATCTATTTGGTAATGATAGGAATTTACCTTTATGATTTATTGTTAGATGATGTGATTTAGATGTTTGTTATCATCACATTTTTTTTGTACTCGTTTTATTTCAGGATAATGAGAGTCAACACATAGAACATGGTCAAACAGAAGTGAGTGATCATGGATTGGTGCGGCATAGCTTCCTTCCTTCATAATTTGTTTATCTTGGACACCAGAATCAAGACAAGATGAAGAAAAATTAACAGATTTATATTGCATGTAATACATGTATGTGGAATGGCAAAAACATGTGGTTTCTGATTTACACAGATAGAGAAATTTAATGTCGCCATATAAAAATCACTTTGTTAGGCTGTTTGTTCATCTGTCTCTGACTGTCTGTCCGTTTGTCAGTCTGTCACATATTTGTCTGTAACTTACTTGATATACATGATCAAACATTTTTTTTTAAACTTGCAGAGATAGTAAAGCATGATGAGACTCAGCAGGTCAAGGTCACTTTCAAGGTCAAAGATCATTACGAAGCATTTTTAGTTAAACATTTTGAAATTTCATTTATTTTTCATCAAAATGTTTTGAAACATTGTATAATTCAAGAAATCGGCATTGATATATTAGGGCAGGGACAATACTGCACCCAGCCGATACGATACGTATCATGATACCCGATATCAGATATAATATGTATCGCAATACTTAATAAATTGATAAAACCTTCTCAAAATCTTATTTGATACTATTTATATTCATCATATATAAGTAGCTTTTTTTCATTCAACAGGTTATATGTATTAAATGTAAACGTCTTCAAATTGAATAGCATCATTTAAGAACAAATAAATTGGCAACGTGGACCAGACATGCACGTTTCGGGTACTTAACCCTCATCAGTGATCCTTAATCCTAAATCTAAACAATGTAATATGCCAAAAAGTATGAAAGTTACTATGTCGAAAAAGGGTACTGAAAGACATAGCAGGATGGGTGGGATATGATGCTACAGGACCCACTTTTTAGAAATTTCAAGAAATTTTGATAACAGAAATTTAGATTGCGTTGAAGAAACGATCAACCGAAATTGATCGAACTTGGCTACATGTGCCTTCGGGGACTCCTGGTCCACCAGCAGTGACACTCACCAAGTGGTATAAATGTAAACGTCTTCAAATTGAATAGCATCATTTAAGAACAAATAAATTGGCAACGTGGACCAGACATGCACGTTTCGGGTACTTAACCATCATCAGTGATCCTTAATCCTAAATCTAAACAATGTAATATGCCAAAAAGTATGAAAGTTACTATGTCGAAAAAGGGTACCGAAAGACATAGCAGCATGGGTGGGATATGATGCTACAGGACCCGCTTTTTAGAAATTTCAAGAAATTTTGATAACAGAAATTTAGATTGCGTTGAAGAAACGATCAACCGAAATTGATCGAACTTGGCTACATGTGCCCTCGGGGACTCCTGGCTAGCTTTCTGACCAGAAATTTTTCTGATTCCTATAACATGTACTTCATAAACCAGGAAACAAAATGTTTACCACACCAATCTTGTGCTGTACTTGGCATTTCTAACTTAAGCCACTTCCCCGTAGCCATATTTCACTTTCTCCGAATGTTACATGTACTTTCATTTTCTCTGAAAGTTATTTTTGTTTTTGGCGTGGTTGACAAAAATCCAGAAAATTCAATAACAAAAATTTTTGTAAAATTTCAACTTTGTAGTGTTTGGATATATCGATACTTGGATCGAGAAAAAAAATATTGTGATGCATTGATGAATCAGAGTATTGTACCAGCCCTATGATATATGTCATAGGTTTTTAGATCATGTGTCACATAGTTGTGAACTTCAGTGAAAAGGGAGGGGGATGTTCATTGAAGATACATGATCATATATATATTGGCTACAGTATCTATAGCTAATTGATATGCATCATAGTGAAGTATGTTTAGAGGCTATAGTCTAGCTCAAGGTCATTTTCAAGGTCAAGGCAATGTTTTAGGGTCAAACATGTGACAGGTGACATACCTGTTCTTGAACAGTGTTAATCTTGTACTCAAATGTAGACAGTAATTTACCATCTACTGCCATTCACACTTGCTGTCTTTTGACAGTTACAGTTGTAAATTTCTTATTGTCAGATTGATAGTATTCTACATGTACTTCATCAGTTGCAAGAAAGGAAATAAATTGTAAAGCAACTGGGTTTTGGTATCTATTATTAATTTTTTGAGCTATACCTTCTTGACCTAGAAGGTGTTGAATATTGATCCACATTATACTTGAGCTGAATAAGCTATAATGATTACAATTACAATGAAATTGAAAGGGTTAAAAATCTTTGCAAAAATATATATACACAAACATGTCAGCACAAAATGCAAAAAAAATACCAAGCACTTACAGAAGTTTGATCAGCCAAAGGTCAATAGATCATGTTTACACATGTAAATTTATATTTATGATGTGATTAGAATCATTAGATCACTTATTTGAATATCTGTTTATACATGATCATGCTCATCAGTTCATTATGTTACACTTCCTTTTGATTTCTACTTTACTCACTGCAAAGCAAATACACCATGCATATATGCGGAAAACTTTATTCAATGTCTGTTATTCAGTATCTATGTCAAGGTTATCTTCAAAATCAAAGTCACATATTGAGGGTCAATCTGCAACGAGCAACTTGCCCTTTCCTTGAACAAATCAGTTTCCGGTCCTCCTGGTTATCAATTTTATTGTGTTGTTTGCAGAATTGTTACGTATATGTAGCACTCAAGGGTTTTTTAATGACCTGAATCTAGATCAGAGGTCAAGGTAACAATAGACTTTCTTGGCAAAACTTTGTGACAAAACTTTTTCTCCTCTACATGGTTTTCAAAAACATTTGACATAATTACTCTTAAGACCCAAGGGTGTATTATGCTCTTAAATAAAGGTAAGAGGTCAAGGTCATAATATACTTTTTTTTTATGAAACTGTGTAGAAGATTCAGTATGAATACTTTGAATGAATAGTTGGGTATAATTCATTACTTTATGACAGATGTTGCATAGGAGTTTTTACCTCAAGATTGCAGACAATCACAGGTTTTCGGACAGAGTCCGGCAACATATTTGTATCTCGGGACTTGTAAAAAATTATAAATAGTGTGTGACGGTACGGTTATCGTGCCCGGTTAGCTCAGTTGCTAAGAGCGTCTGCCTCCATAGCATAAGGTCTCGGGTTTGATTCCCGGACCTGCCACATTTTTCATTCTGCTTATCACAATTAATTAGTGCAAAGGGCTGTCATAATATTGAGAACACCTTGGAAAGGAATTTGTTAGATATAGAGTTGTACATGTAATGGATAATGGTAGTTAGACAAGAATTTTAACAGATTTGTCTAACAAATTATAAAATATTGAGAAGGACAAAGGAACCCCATATGATTTTTATGAGGGGAGGGGCAGGAAGACTGCATCCCTCCCCAAGAAGTGTCCAGAAAGTTTGCACCTCTACAAAAAGAATCTAGCCCGAAGGGTCTGCTGAATTATCTTTGGTCATGCATCCGCTAAAGAACAGAAAAAAATCGGGCCCTGATCAAGGACTTATAAACAGTCCTTGCCCTGATCGAGGGTCTCCAAAATAAAAAACCAACAACAAAACCCTCCACGCCTCTCCATTGTACAAAATGCTATTATCTTTAAAAGCCACGGCAGGGACGTATTATATACCTCCCCGGCTAAGGACAGCTGAAATTCTAGAAAATCAAAAAAAAAAAAAAAAAAAAAAAAAAAAAAAAAAAAACACACATACAAACACACGATGAGGAATTATTTAACAAAAAAACCCCCTCAAAAACACAGAACTTGCCTGAAATTTGCAAACAAGTTCGATCATTAGCTCGGTTTACAGTCGGTACACAGTGTAAAATCGGCTTTTTATGTAGGAATATAATATATTACTTATTGTCTTTTGAAATTACATTAGTTTTCTCAATTTGAAATTAAGAAATCTCTTAGAATTTTTGAAAATGCCAAAGTGTTTCCACTGCGAAAAGTACAACTTCGTCGATCAGAGGAAATTCGAATTGTTTATATTCAACGATCTTTTCTTAGATAAGATCTTTTCTTTTGTTCAACGATCTTTTCTTTTAATACTTTCCTAATATCGGATCTTTTCTGTTCTTTTTATTATTATTTTTGTACACAGGGGGCCGAAGCAAGGTTTTTTTTTTAATTTCAATGACTGACGTGTCCCTCTTTCCATTTAATCAGCTACGTAACGTACAGCGATTTTCCGCAGATTCCATATATCTTTCATATAGAATCTGCGGGAAATCGTTGTACATAGCTGATTAAATGAATCGAAGGAAAGGGGGGATGGGGGTGGGATTTTGATTGCAGAATGATTTCATGGAAATAAAAATAATCTGGCTACGGCCCCCTGTGATTTATTCAATACCAAATTTGACTTGTATACATCATGATGTATGTGCGACTCTAGACAATCAGGGGAGGGGAAGAGTTATAACAGCGTGAGCCCTAGTATTGCAAATTGCCAATAAAAAAAGTATATGACTATGTTTGGAAATTTTCAAGGGATATACCCTCCCCCTTTTCAATTACACCCCAGAATTCCCGAACACATGTTGCATTCCTTTTGTTAACATAATGGAAATTTCGTTTTGTTGAAATCAATCTTAAAACTACCATTACCCCGAAAAACCCGAAATATTACACTTTTTCCTAAAAAACCTAACTAAAATACCTAACTTTCACGGTTTACCCTAAATTTCCTACCGAATTTTAATAATTCGGAAACTTCGATCAAAGCGGTAATTTTCGTAAAGTTAGGATTCGGAAACTTAGGTAGGATTTTTCCGAAATTCGGAAACTTAGGTTAAGCCTCGGAAACTTCGGTAAAAGTGTGTAATCTCCCGCGATCACCACTGTAACGGCTTCAGCAAATCCTGAAAGTAAATGCCCCTGAAAGTAAATGCCCCTGAAAGTAATGCCCTAATGCCAAATGTAATTTGTTGAAAGTTAGAGACGATATTATAGTTGGTAACCTTGGCTTTGGTTTCTAGTTGGTGACCTTGGCTTTGGTTTATAGTTGGTAACGTTGGCTTTGGTTGATACGGAAGTCAATCCTATTGGTATCTGATGAAGAGAAGATAACATAACCATATCTTGCCTTGAATTTCATCTCAAATAATGGTAGAATGCAAATAAAGAGTGACAGTCGTGTACAAAAACTGATGAAAGAGGAAAAAAAATGGATTTTTTAATCGTTTTATAGAATACTATCATAGACTGGATGAATAAACATCTTAATTTTACGGTGTAATTCCAGGATATATATAATCCTCAACCAGCTCAAACACAAATGAAAACGAGTATATATAACTTAAAACAATTGAAGAATAATCAAACGCCTACGTTCTTGATCTAGGACGTTTTTATTTATAGAGTTCAAATAGATTTGAGATGTAGTCTTCAAATCTTGTAAAAGATGAAATCGTTAATGATGTATGAATTACAGGAGGTGATCTCCAACAGCTCTCGGTTGAAGCATCCATAGCAAAACACCAAAAACAACCTAGTATGCAAAAGCACAGAGATGACACGCACAGCAAAAGACACAAAAGGGACAAGGGACATACCCCCCCCCCCCAAAAAAAAAAAACATCAAACACAAAAGACCATACATAAACCAACGAGACCAATTGACAACAGGTGCCGACTAAGGACGGCCATCTGCTACGACGGTACAAAATGGTGTCGTTATCCGGATTAACATGTGCACAACCCTCCCACTTTTTCCAATTACCAATAGGTCTCGAAGGACGCACAATTGTGGTGTAAAATAACCTCCTCGTTGTAAGATAACCATGCAAACAAGACAGCATGACACATGGGCCCTAGCAACACAGATGGATATGTAAATTGATGTAAAAATAGAGGGCGTGCGAAATACAATCTGCCGGCTGTAGCAATCTGATGCATGTTAACACCCGAGGAGTCCTACCGACATTCAGAGAGGACAGGTGGTTGGGGCTATGTCTTATAGAAAGAGGTTTGGACAGGGCCCGTCATGGAGTCCTGTTTTCACAGTCAGTCAGAACGCAATCCTTAAGAATGCGCTGGTACAAGACTGTGGATTGGTCAAGTACCAAGCAAAGTGTCCGTCTAGTGACATTAGGTTCATATCCATGGTATAAAAGAGTTTGATGATTCTTTCACAATTTTGTGGTCATTCTCTCTGTCTTTGATCCTTCTTATTTAATTATATCACCATAAAATGCAGATTGTGAAATACCTATAGTAATATACTCGGTTGCTTGTATAGTTAATAATTAATAAAAAAAAATAGTTTTTGTAATATTTCCAGAAAGTCTTAACTAGTTTGTGAAAGCGAAAACCTTGACCTAAAAGTTTCTGGGTAATCTGTAAATTTCTATCATGAAAATCCAAATCATGCTCCAGAGTACCGGATGAGTTGTGAAATGTAAATACCGTATGACGGTAATCTAGGAACATCACCTTCAAGCAAGGGAAAATTTACTATGTTGAATCCAAAATCATCTCTTTTGTCATACTTGTATTAATCTCTACATTTACAATTTTGATATTAAGTTTAAAAAGAAATGGTATTTTTGTGTGTTTGTAATGTTTACCCTGTTCAGTGTCAATTCTTGTGGATAAATTACATTCTTTTATTTTTCAACCCCCCCCCCCCCCAGGATTGTCGATAACATCCAGGTTCCTAGAAGTACCATCGAAACATTTTCAGATCAACATGATTTTCTTTGCTTTTGAAGATTTTTGATAAATTCATTTTCAAAGTGTATAAAAATGAATCTGCAACGGGAGGCACACAGTAAGTAACCATAGTGATCCCTACAACCTATGTTGTAGAGATTATCACCAAATCAAATGTTGTCCAAGTGAGAGGATAAGGCTCAGATAACTACATGTCCATGATTCATATGATTTGTAGTCTTTGCGGAAGGTTATTAAGGCGTAGAATGTTACGAGAGGAAAATGGGTATTAAACATTGCAAAATTTGGCACAGTAGCGACCTTTCTCGAATGAAATAATTCGACAATAAGTAAAGAACATCAACCAAAGGATATTTTAACAGAACAGCAAACAAAGTCGTTGTAGCTGAACTATCTCTGGAATGGCATATCAAGTGAAATATGAATGTAAGTTTTGAAGTTGGAGTAATTACTCTTTTTGAAGTATTTGGCGAATATTTTCATCAAAAGATAACATTATGTGATTTAAATATGAAACTGACTTTTTTTTTCCGGATAGTAAATTCTATCAGTTCTTATAATTCCTTTAATATGTGAATTTGTTAAAAGTAATCTGATCGGATGTAGTGAAGCATTTCGACGATCCAACAATAAAGCGTTGTTTGAAGGGGTTTCTGCTTATTTTGAAATATAGTATTAGGTCTAATTTACATAAGTATAAGATAAAATCGGATTGCCCGGACAATTGCTTATCAAATCACTTCTTATATTAAAAGGTTCTCAAAAAATAGATTAAAAAAACTAAGCAACGCAAAGCGTAGCATCCCCTTGCATCATGTTCAATGTACTCGGATACAAATAGGTAGCAGTCTTTAACCTATGACAATTTGTAAAATACCGAATTGAATATCTTTAGTAGAGATCCAATAAAAATTGTGCCCTTAAAGTTGTGTCTAGTTCAAATGATTTTAAACGTTTTCAATCTGTAACTTATGATCTTCAACATTAATAGGATTCTGCCTCTTGACATAAGAATTAAGTGAATGAAGTTTGGTAAAGATCCAATCAAAACGGTCTATCTAGGCTGTATATATAACCTCTAATCATTTTCAATATGTGACCTTGTCCTTTGACCTATGAACTTGATAATCGATAGTGTTCGTCCTCTAAACATAAGCAATTACTGAGTGAAGTTTGGTTAAGATCCAACAACAACTGCACCCTCTTGGCGATCAAGAAGGATTTTAAACGTTTCCCATTTGTGATAATGACCTCTGACCTTGAAAATCGATGGCTTTCTTCTTACAGACAAAGATATACGACAAAAGAGAAGATTTTGGCTTCAACATAGTTAATTTTCCTTGGCTTGATGGCAAGGTTCCAATTTTAAACGACATTTACATCTCTCAGCTCATCAGATACGCTAGAGCTTGCTCCCATGCTTCCAACTTCCATGATAAAAATATGCAAATTACAAAAACACGTATCAGTCAAGAATTTAGATATCTTAATCGTGTAAATTCTTTTGGAAAATTTAACAATAACTATTCTTAAATTCTTTCAAAATTTGGGACGACCCAAGCATTAGAGTATTTTCAGTGCCTTCATTTTATGGTTACCTAATAGACAAAATCAAAGGGATCAAAGGCAGATCAACATTCAGCCACAAATGAAAGAAAATAGTCGGTCGCCTGCTTTACCGAGGAGATGATACTAAAGTCATCATGAAAACATTGGGCATGGTACTAGACCAATCTACAGTTTTGTACCAATGTCTTTCCCAACGTTGCAAACTGGTCGACGGGACTCCATCACGGACCTTGTTCAAATCTCGTCAGAGAAGACTGGATCCTCATTCTGTGTCCTTTGGCCATATAACATTGTTTAAATTGAGGATCACTGACGAGGGTTCAGTACCGAAACGTGCATGTCTGGTCCATGCTGCAAATTTATCTGTTCTTAAATGATGCTATTGAATTTGAAGACGTTGAACATTTGAGCCACTTGGTGAGTGTCACTGCTGGTGGACCAGGAGTCTCCGAGGGCACATGCAGCAGAGTTCGATCAACTTCGGTTGATCGTCTGTCTCGTCAACGCATTCGGAACTTTCTGTTATAAAAAAAAAATCTTGAAAATTCTGGAACGTGGGTCCTGTAGCATCATATCCCACACATTCTGCTACGGTTTCGGTACATTTTTGAAATAATAATTCTCACACTCTTTGGCCATATTATATTGTTTAGATTGTGGATCACTGCGAGGGTTAAGTACCCGAAACGTGCATATCTTGTCCATGCTGCAAATTGATCTGTTCTTAAATGAAGCTATTGAATTTAAAGGCGTTTAACACAGAAGTGATCCAACCCTTTACCTTCTTGAAGAAAGTTTTAAACCAATCTTAATGTACCAGACACGTGTTTCGGATAGTAACTCTTCCTCAGTGATGCTTCCAGCCAAAGTGATTTTCAGACACAACCAAACTTCATACATTTATATAATTGATACAAGATAAACAACGTTAATTTAAACATTTTTTTAAAAAGAAAACAGGTAATATTCTACATTTGCATGCGTCAAAATCAGTTGTTGAATTTGTTAAATAAAACAAGGCATCAACCACTGCTGCCAAAGTGTGGACAGATTTACTGGTATTACATGCAAGCAGGGGATGCAGACTCTTCCTGGGCATCTGGTTTCAGTCCCATTTTAGGAGTTCGTTCATGTGGTGGAATGTTTTGTTTGTTTGCTTTGGTTCCTGTTTTACCATGATTTTGTATGCCCTTCGGTTCATGATTTTAGCGTTTTTTTCTATTTTGTGCTCTGTATTGGGATCATATCATGGTTCTTGTCCATATTTATCATCTAAAGATAACGTCTCACTGATATTTAATCATATATAAGAGTATAAGTCTTACTTAGGATAAACTTAAAAAAGAGTACATTCCGGCAAATTTTGTTTTTGTGTGGAAGTAAACGGATATGACATATCTGCCGAATTGTAGCGACTGGTGTTGCATGTAAGCAGTGGATGCTGAATCTTCCTGGATATCTGGTCTCATACCCTTATTGGGAGTTCGCTTCTGTTCACATGATGGATTTTTGGTTTCTTTTCTTTGGTTTCTGTTTTTTCATGATGTTGTATGCCGTTCGGTTAATTATTTTCGAATTTTCCATTTTGTTCCCTATATTGGTATATGGTTCTAGTCCATATTTGTCATTCTATGTTGAAACAATAGTTTAGGGCCCCTTGTTTTATTTCGAAATTCCATATAAAAATTATCTATTTGCTGCAGATATACGAAATATATCATTACTGATTGAGCAGGTCATAATTATTCTACATTTCAAAATCGACCAGCATCACATATAGTGATATCTTTATATTGGAGCATTCCATAATTTACAACGGTTTAAATACTCTTGTCCGATTAAACAATTTATAAAGTTTGAAGACATATAAGATTCCCTTGTATTATTTTCGTAGAATACATTCGGAAGAGTTGAAATACCTTTATCTCTTAATTTAATTCTTGGCCACGGAATCAACCGGGACATATAACTTTATTCAGATGGACGAAAGTTCAGAGGCACTTATATTTGTCCATACACATACACTTATTACATTATATGTTTCATCGTCTTACTGCATCTAACATCTAACATTCAGATTTAAAATCATACCTTCATCATACTTAACCTCAGCCAGTGCATGTTTTGTAGATATTATTTTCCGTTTCGTGCGTGAACATCGACGGCGGGTGCGACTAGCCAAGCAGGGGATGCTTACTCCTCCCGGGCACCCACCTCTAGCTTGCTAGGGGTCCGTCGATTCTCAATTTGGTGCTCTATTGTGAGTGCTCTTGAGATTGTCATCAGGATCTTCTTTAACTAACTTCAAATCACTTCGATATGACGTCCATTGCCACTCGTCACAGAATGACCCTAAGGGAAGTTTTCGGGCGGGTAATATGTCTGGAAATCAAACAAGATTGCGTACACTTGATTATTTTGTTGTCATTTAATCCTATTAATTTTGGCATCAAAAGAAAGGAGGGGATCTCAAACCAGACCCGGCTGCAGTATACATGACAAAACACTAAAACACCTGATGAGAAAACACAGAGTAGACAAGCACTGCAAGAGACGTAAACGAGACATACAACAATTGCAAAGAAGATGAAACACAAGAGACTACACTTAAACCAACGATACCAATGGGTAGCATTGGTCCATGCTGCTAATATATCTGACCTTAATGATTCTATGAATTTGAAGACGTGTAATATTTATGAGGATTTGTTGGCTGCGACATAAAATATATTCCTGCTGCACTGCACTGCATTTGGAATTATTGCACAGAAGTTTACTCCGTGGCTGCATAGATGGGACACTTTGCTTTTTCTTCAATTCAACGACGACGTAACTTGGTAATTTGAAGCGGCACACTCTCTGTTAAGTAAATGCACAAATTTGAATTAAAACAAAACCAGAGGGCGTTACTGAATTGAATTTTGGCTGGAAGCAACACTAATTAGGATTTGATATCCGAACACGTACGTGTCTGGAGCATAATAAATTGGTTTGAAATTTTCTTCAAGAAGGTATCGAATTGGATCACTTCCGTATTATTGATATAAACACTTATTCCTGTTGCAGTATGGAGCAATTGAAATCATCCCTGTGACTTGATGTTTTGAAGTGTAGTAATTACTTCTTTCCATCTCTGTCGCCTGAAAGAAGCTTTTTTTTGGCCCTTTATAAATTTGACATCATAAATATTTTATTGTTATTGCGGAAACTTGTCATTTCATCCAAATCGAAATCAAAGGAGGTTAACATCTTAGCACCATCCTCCCAACGCAGGTTAACATTTTAGCATCATCCCCCCAACGCTATTTTGAACATAGATTTTGTTTGGATATGCTACTTAATCGACCCTACTGGAAATTTGGACCTGAAATGAATTTGATTTTTTTTTCTGATACTAGATTTGATGAATTATTCCAAATTCAAATGATACGTATCTCATTCATGCTATAGCACTGTCTTCAGCTGGCCCCTTGGCATGCATGTAATGTAAGGAAACTTTTGCCTAATTCCCATTTCAGTCTGTATTTTGAGAAATAAAGTATGTTTAAACTAAACATGACCATTTAAAAATTGTTACTATTTCGATTTGTCCTCATTGATTTAATATCATCACAAATAAGCTTTGGGACTATTGTTGAATTAATTGTTGATACGTTTTTCCAAGGCAACTCGTGTCTGTATTGCTCTAGATATATGAATAACATAGCTGGTGTCCAAAGAATAAATATTCAGTTTGTAACACAAAGGTTTCACGCAAGCAATCAGTCGTGGCCAATGGTACTTAAACGCGAGATTTTCACATTGGTGAATGAAAGCCAAAACCGGAATCAAAAATCGTAGTCAGTAGGTATACACATTCTTAAATTTACATGAAGCAAAACAAAGATAGGGAGGGGATAACCAACGGCAAAAACAGCGGATCGTGAGAAGAAAAAGCGGCCATACAGAGACGGGGACACTAACGGCACAATAGAGACATGAAGGACGACACCATCTAATAAACAACGTATTACTTATCACAAATGAGTTAAAGAAGATCCTGACAATAATCTGAACAGCACTCACACTAGAGCACAAATCTGAGCATCGACGGACGCCTAGCAAGCTAGAGGTGGGACAAGGTGCCCGGGAGGAGTAAGTATTCCCTGTCTGGGGAAACTTACTCCAATTCGTTAGACAATTCGATGTACAGGGTATATCCTTTAGTGTTTGTACTATAACTGGTTGTTCCGCAGTAAAGGAGGTAAACAACATCCTTCCAATTATATTATGGTCATAGAATTTATTTATCTATGCTACTAAATTGATCCTACAGGAAATAGGAAGCCGCGAACTTCTTGAAAAGTATATGCACACATTTAAATAGTAATAAAAAAAAACTATAGTGCTCAACATTAAGAATACATTTGATTGTGTCTTTAAAAAATTGACATTGAATGAGGCGCCATTGATGAGGATTTACTATCTGACTCATGTGTCTGGTGCATTAGAATTACTTTGAAGTATTCTTCAAGAAGTTAGAGTTGGAACAATACCATATTATTCCTGCAGTTACACCGTTTCTTTATACAGAAAATAGTGTTGGGAGAAATTACATACTGAGGAGGAAGTGTCTTAATTTGTGTTTTGTTACGGGTATGCAACGCACATCGAGTGCATTCATCGTACATGTAATGCGCCTTAGCAAATTTTAACATCTATATATATGCACCACAGCTGTCTTTTTCATTATTGTTTAATGAAGTGACTGTCGCGTTTTTCTAGGTAAAATGGGTCGTAAATGTTCAGGGCACCGCGGGTTCAGTTTGTAGGTTAGAACAGTTTTTCTTTAGATCGTATGCTTTGTGACGTCACGAACATTTCATTACATGCGAAATGGAACACGTTCTTTCAATAGTTTCATCTCAAGGAATTACGTTCGTTGTGCATATAATTATATGATTGTATAGAGCACAGATTGTATGACATTCACATCGACTTCCGTGCACGTTGTCACGGCTCCCAATGTTATTGTCATTTAAATTTTTTTGAACTTTGCTATTTAAATATTCAAGCCATGGATAATTCGTTACTGCACTGAAGAATCACGAATTTCACTTTTTATAGTTCGTTTCAAAGTTTATCGTTGCGGTTCGTTTACCCCGCTTCGATTGAATACTGAGCGATTCTATACATTATCAATTTTGCATACATTTGTACCCATAAGATTTTAATTTTATATTTCTCGATAACAGCAGGAAAACACTGATAATTTCTAATACATTAGCCCCCATCCGATTCAATAGCGCGGGGAGAGGGGGGGGGGGGGGTTGCACACGGCGGCACCTACATCTAAAATTCTCTAACAAGTTTACTGTTTCTATCCTGATTTTTGCCTACCAATCCTCTGGCATGCCCCCCTCCCCCCCTCCCCTCTCCACTAAAGTCGTCAAAATAAGGAATTACTTGGGCTCAAACACCACGACTCAACCTTTATTTTTATTTTTATTTTTTTTTTACCGGTCTGTTTCTGATATATATTAAAGTGATAATTGAAAAAAATTCGCTGGCTCACTATATACATTACATATCATGTGAGATAATTTTCCGCTGGGGAGTGGGGTTCCCCAAAAAACCTGCTACAGGACTTTGAGGTATTCCGGCCACGCCCCCTCTAAACTCAAATCCTGTAATCTACAAAATTGTCTCGACCAAAAGGAATGATATTCTGAATTTTTCCAAAATTTTGATGAATTTCAATATATTAAATGAATCCCCCAACCACAGCAAACTAACATATTTTTTTCATCTCATAGAATCACGATACTTTATATAAATAAATGTAATTTCATTAGATTCTGACCGTTTTAACAAATACATGCATGTACAATAACGGAAATTTTTTCCCTCTCACTCATACGAAGTGTATACATTTTATGTATATGCATTCATCTTCAGGCGCTTAGCTAGAGTACTTTTCAAGTGTAAGCAGCCTCAAGTGGGTCTAGGTAGAAGCCCTTGTGGATATTCAAGGGGCAAAGTATCAGAATCTAATGAATTTTGCTCATTTACAGGGCAGTATTCTACGTCAATGTTTCTTTCATTCTTTTTTTTTTGCAAAACGACGTGGAAGCAACTGCGTTCTAACGGTACGCCTGGTTATGCGCATGGTTTTCTCTCTCTTGTCCATTCTTGTAAACATGTGCAACCATTTGGTTTTTAGGGAGGGGGGGTTTTGTAGATCCAGCTTGGAATATTTTGCAAAAATATTCTTCAGCATGACTGGCAGAAAAATCTAGCATTTTCTGAGGAATGAAAGGAAAAAGTCTTTCTCCAGCACCTTAAGCATTAGACGTGAAAATAGACTATCTCAGACATTTCACAACTGCCAATGATTCAGTTTTGTCAGGATTCTCTGATACTTCATGTTTCAAATTCTTCAATATATATATACATCACTCTCCAAGTTCAGATTCTTTAATTCAACGAAAAGAAGGTCAAACGTGTAGTTCAAGGTCACATATTGAATCAAAATCTATCTTGAGTAATTTCTTGACACAATCTGACAATATATGCACATACATGTATATACCATATCATCTATCTATCATTTGCCAGACCAGTGTTGTAGCAAATCCAAAGTATTAGGAAAGTAGGTCAATTGTATACATGAACATGTAGGTCAAGGCTACTAGATATTCTTACACAAATGTATACTGTGTAGCAGAGTAATGAACTTAAAGTATCAATGTTTTTATTCATGATTACCAGTATGGGGTAAGACACTCTAAACAGTATTGATGAAAGGATGATCAATCAAGTTTGCTATGCTTAACAAGAGAAAATTCATTATTTCATATATGACAATGTTCTCACTAGATTTCTTCATCACAGTGTTCTAAGAATATTTGTGTTCTAGTCTCAAGAAGAAGATAAGTATCAGTTATAAGATTTATTAAGTTTAAATGTAAATTTTATTCAAACTCTGAAAGAAGAATCATTATAACTGCAATATATATATAAATGTAATAGTACCGGTATCATCAATTTACAACACAATGTTTTTGTACTTGTGAAAGGATATTTTTCTTTCTCTATAATTTATCATAGTATTTCTTTTCGAAATTAATATTTTATATGAGTTTACATGTCTAGTCTATATCAGGGAAGTATTTAACTTTATATACAATGTACATCCCTGTCTATACTGGCATGTACCTAGAATTTAAAGTCATAAATTGTTGCTATGAAAATAATGAAATAAATAAAAAAAATATCCCCATTCAACAGGTGCAGGTCTATTCTCAAGTAAAAAGTTTTCAATGCATTTATAACCTAGTACATACATGTACATGTACCGGTAAGCATATGAAAGTAAACACAAAACATGTTCAAAATTCAAATGTTCTAGACATCAAACAGTGATTTCTCTAGTGTCTATAGTAAAACTTAAGGACGAGGTAGATGTTCAATCTGATACCAAGAATGTTAAACGTCTTTCAATTCAATAGCATCATTTAAAACCTGATAAATTTACAGCATGGACCAGACATGCACGTTTCGGGTACTAAACCCTCGTCAGTGATCCTCGGTCTAAACAATGTAAAACGACCAAAAAGTATGAAAATTATTATGTCCAAAAATGTACCAAAAGACGTAGCAGAATGGGTGGGATATGATGCTACAGGACCCACGTTTTAGAAATTTCAAGAAATTTTGTAACAGAAAATTTCAAATGCGTTGAAGAGACACACGATCAACGAAATGAGGAATGAGGAATGAGAAATGAGCCATCATGTATGTACAGAAGATGCTGTCAGTCTCACTCTGAAAGTAAAAGATGTAATGAATTAATATCTTCATTTTGATATTAAATAAGCTCTAAAATGAATGAATTTTGCATACATTTATCATTATGATGTACATGTATATAAAATTACATGACATGTAAAGTTTCTGTAATAGTACTAACATACAAATATAATTACAGGGCTTTCAATCGGTCATTCTCAAATTATGCAAAACAGTATAATTTTCCCTATTTATTGACCAATTTTACCTCATAGAAAATTCTTTAAAAAAAAAGAAAGTAAAAAATGCTAAATTTAAAATGAAAAGGCATCCAAATCTATCATATTCAATTTTGAAGAAAATATTGCCAATTTTCCCAATATGAAAGGTCTAATCCAATCCAAACCAGAAGTCTCTGACGAGACTGTAGCTCTCCTGGTTGTTTTTTAATTCACTTAATGACAAGTGAATTCTAATATGGCCACATCCATTTTCTTAGTCACTGGGGGCCAGGAACTCAAACAAAATATCAGGTGCACTACTTGAACACAGACTCATCGTATTGCAAAAAGAATCAAGTCTCCATCATTTATAGTATCAGAGAAGTTGCGAATACAAGATTACATAGGATCATACAGGAGAAAATGACCACAACCATTTTCTAGGACCCTGGGGGTCAGGGGCTCAAACAAAATGTCAGGTGCACACTGCACAACTAGACCACTGACCAAGTCTCATGCAAAAAGAGTTACATTTCTGTCTCTTATAATTTCAGAGGAGTTGCAAGCACAAGAATTGTTTACGGACAGACGCCGGACAAGGGGGTACCGCATAAGCTCGACTATGACCAGTATCTCGAGCTAAAAATGTGTTTCACGTGTAAGAGCCCTACTTTATGTCAAGGCTTAGGACTAAGAAAAATTAAACCCATGTTTTTTTGTGGAACATGAATCCCCTTATTGTCAGATATAATGTAGAAAAGTATTTCATACTCCAAGGTCACGGACTCAAGGTAAAAATTCAGGTATTGATGTGAATGCCTTACCACAAGGGATACACATGTAAAATATGATAGCCCTATCACTTGCAATTTATGTTATGACCAAGGGCAAGGTTAACATGGTTAAAGTTATTCAAAAATTGATCAGTATCAAGGTCAAGGTCACAAGGTCAAAATTTTGGTATTAATAGGAAGACCTTATCAAAAGGAATACAAAGCCCTATCACTTAAAAGCATAATATTACTTTAGAAAAATAATAGTGAAGTAGGTCAATCTCCAAGTTCAAGGTCACAAAGACAACATATGTTTTTCATGTACATGTGGAAATATGCACTTGAACAATTTTCTTCATTCTCCTTTCACAAGTGAATTATTTTCACACCATGGTGGCCAACATCATATATGGTAGTACAATTGCAATATCATATTCCACAGTATTTCTTCAACTTTACAAGTCAGTACTAGTAGCACTATAAGCATTCCACTATTCTGATGCACTTTCTTTCATTGGATCTGATGCACACATGCGCAAGAAAACTTTCTCAGAGTATATTCCTTCTTCTGTCTGGCAGTTAAGGTTATGTTACTGTAAAGAATAAATAAAATATTCAATTGATTTGAAATTCATCCCCTTTAAATAATTTTAAACCCATTCAAATACTTTTTCACCAACACTACAACACTAGCTAGGCTACAGAACTGATCAAATTTATTCAAATTCATGGTGTGCACTTAAATTTAGAAGTTCATGAAGATGTAATGAAAGACAGAAATGGCTTGAAAGAACAAATATTTGTGAGATATTCGATTACAGCGATAATTAATCATGAAACTCATTCACTCGAAAACATGGAGCACTCCCTGGTCGAGTATTTCTGATAAGAAGAAGAATTTAAAATCCCATCATATGTGTTCCATGTGATACATAAATCAATTTAAAAACATACCTTAAGATGAGCCATGTGTCTGTACTCTTGAACAGTTGGTTTACTTGCATGAAAGAAGCATTTCTACATGTTCAAATTTCGAACGGAAGTCCACGAGAGAATGTTTTAGACGAGACTACTGTAA
Source organism: Pinctada imbricata (assembly GCA_033119305.1). NCBI lineage: Eukaryota > Metazoa > Mollusca > Bivalvia > Pterioida > Pteriidae > Pinctada > Pinctada imbricata. The sequence continues at coordinate 1,975,209 of VSWD01000009.1, read as the reverse complement.
AATTAGAATAGGAACGGACTTTCTTTTCCGTCGTGTGTAAGGTAAAATCTTGACTCGAGATTCTTCCGATTTTATGCATATAATTTGCATAATAAGGTTCGGAGCCGTGTTGTACTCTCCATTAAAACCGGGTAATGCATGTATCAACTTAAAAGAAGGGAGATCTCCAACAAGACCCCGTTGCAGCATCAACAGCAAACCACCAAAACACCCGATGCAAAAACACAAAAGACGAGTACAGTACGAGACGGTAAAGAGACACACGACATGTAAACATCAAACACAAAAGACTACACATAAACCGACGAGACCAATGGGCAACCGGTGCCGACTTTGGACGGCCATTTGTCACGCAAGTAGCAAATGGTGTGGTTATCCTGGATTACGTGCGCACAACCCTCTCACTTCTCCAATTACCCAGAGGTCTCGAAGAACGTACAATTGTGGTGTAAAACAACCTCCTCACTGTAAGATGACCTCACACAAACAAGACCGCGAAACGAAATCTAAACGTCTTGAATGAAAATAAAATAGCAATCCAAGGAATGCTTGTGTCGCATGCGAAGCAGCTAATTATTTTTTTGAAAGTAGGTCAAATATCTAGGTCAAGGTCACGAGGTCAAAAGTTATGGTATATGTATAAAGGTCTTTTCATAAGTAATACACATATGGAATATCAAAACCCTATCACCAACCAATCAAAAGATATAGCTAATCTTAGATTTTTTGAAAAGTAGATCAAATATCTAGGTCAAGATCACGACTTAAAATATATGGTACGTAACCAAAGGTCTTGTCACAAGGAATACACAAGTGAAATATAAAAGACATATCACTAACCAATCACAAAAGGAATTGCCAATCTTACATTTTTTGCAAAGTAGATCAAATATCTGGGTCAAGGTCTCGAGGTCAAAATGTATGGTATGTTTCGAAAGGTCATGTCAGAAGGAATACACATGTGAAATATCAAAACCATATTACTAACCATTCAAAAGTTATGGGGTGTGACACATAAAGTGTGACAGACAGACGGACAGACAGACGGACAACGGACAAACGTGATGCCTAAGTGTCGATATTTCTTCGCAGGCGAAACAAAAACCATCTTCAAATGAATCGCGTTTATAACCAACGTCAAAGGTATTACGTTCATAAATTTATATCAAAGAAGTACCTAACAGTTATTCAGTCTCAAAGTCGAGAAGGCAAATCGTGAGAATTCCCATCAGAACATTCCGAAGTGAGACCAGGTGCCCGGGAAAAGTCAGCGTAATACTATCCTGACTGCATGCAACATTCGTCACAAAAGCTCAATGGAAACATTTCAAATTCGATGTACATTTTGATGTACAGATCACAAAGTATGTCTTGTTTGGTGATTATATATAACCAACATCAAAGGTTTTGCGTTCTTAACCAACATCAAAGATGCTGAAATATGCAAATAAATGTAAGAACATGCACTTCGGTGAATTTGTAGATGAAACAAGTAATCGACAATAAAACATTTATTTTAAAAAGCACAAATGGCAAAATCAAATAGGAATGTATTTATAGAAACGAAAATATTATGCAGCGCCCATCAAGAAATTCTTAATAGCATGTGATCAGGCACTTTTTTAAAATCGAATAATTATCTCGTAGTAATATGTCTGTGAAATAAGCACCTATTCTTAATAAGTGAAAAAACATACATTTTGAATTGTTCATATAGAGAAAATTGAAGTCAGATCAAAAGCTCTCATGCGATTTTGCTCTTAGCTTATCGAAAGTGCAAACATAACGTTCATCAGATGGTTCTGTGGGCGAAAAATAAAGTAAGTCAAAGACAACTAATTGAAACGCAAAACAGAATAACAAAGGTCCATGTTTACAAGGATTATTGCTTAAAACATAATCTTTGTCTTATTTGTTTGATTCATAAAACAACAAAGCGCCTTGCCCTTTTCTTTCCAATGAATATTGGAACGATACTTTCATGTAATGGTTTTCGTATTTTTCCAGACCAATTGATCACCGGACAAGTATTACTGTTGCACACACGTACATTTGTATTCCGTATATCCACATCATTTGCTACTTAAATGGCAGATAGTCGTTCTAGGTTGGTATCGATTGCAAATTGGTCTCTTTGATTTATGTTTGGTCTTAGGGATTTTTATGGGGGGAGCAGGAAGACTTTTGATAACCGGAAAAAAATTTCCAGCATTTTAAGAGCCGGAAAAGGTTTTTAGCTGGTCGTTCGGGCCGGATTATTCTTATTTTCTTTATTTTTCAAATGTTGAAAATACTCTTAATGTTTAAATTCAGCGTGAGTTTTCTGCCATAAGAAATAATTCAAACAAAGAGTGTGATCAGGTGCAAAGAAAGAGACATCTCTTGTTAGCAGATTATTTCTTTTTAATATCTGGAATGCCATATGAAACCTATAATCATTTCACCTAAAAGATACTCAATGCAGGCAGGCTAATTTCGTTCCTTTGAATAAATTTTGTTTCATTTTTATTTGTACTTTACATTTTATGACACACAAAAAAGTGTTTACTGGGTATGTTGGAAGGGGAGGGGGGCAATATCATGATCCGAAAACATTTTGCCGGCCCTTTGGACCGACATTTGTTTCCCCTAAATCTGGGAGGGGGATATCATGATCGGAAAACATTTTGCCGGTCCTATGGGCCGAAATTTGTTTCCCCTAAATTTCGATCCGGATATCTTTTTTTTATAAAGACTTCCTCCCCCCATAAAAATCAAATTATACTCCCCTATGTAACTGGATGTCGCATTTGGTGTTTTTTCCCTTTTGTGTCTTTCTTTGTGCTTGTGTTTGTGTTTTCACATAGGGTGTTTCGATATTGTTTTGGGCACTAACATAGAGCCTTGTCATATATTCCCTCCTTTTTTTGGGTACTGATATAAAGTCTTGTCATAGATTCCCTCCTTTGTTTTGGGTACTGACATTGAGTCTTGTCATAGATTCCCTCCTTTGTTTTGGGTACTGACATAGAGTCTTGTCATATATTCCCTCCTTTGTTTTGGGTACTGACATAGAGTCTTGTCATAGATTCCCTCCTTTGTTTTGGGTACTGACATAGAGTCTTGTCATAGATTCCCTCCTTTGTTTAGGGTACTAACATAGAGTCTTGTCATAGATTCCCTCCTTTGTTTTGGGTACTAACATAGAGTCTTGTCATAGATTCCCTCCTTTGTTTTGGGTACTGACATAGAGACTTGTCATATACTCCCTCCTTTGTTTTGGGTACTGACATAGAGTCTTGTCATAGATTCCCTCCTTTGTTTTTGGTACTGACATAGAGTCTTGTCATAGATTCCCTCCTTTGTTTAGGGTACTAACAAAGAGTCTTGTCATAGATTCCCTCCTTTGTTTTGGGTACTGGCATAGAGTCTTGTCATAGATTCCCTCCTTTGTTTTGGGTACTGACAGAGTCTTGTCATAGATTCCCTCCTTTGTTTTGGGTACTGACATAGAGTCTTGTCATAGACTCCCTCCTTTGTTTTGGGTACTGACATAGAGTCTTGTCATAGATTCCCTCCTTTGTTTTGGGTACTGACATAGAGTCTTGTCATAGACTCCCTCCTTTGTTTTGGGTACTGACAGAGTCTTGTCATAGATTTCCTCCTTTGTTTTGGGTACTGACATAGAGTCTTGTCATAGATTTCTTCCTTTGTTTTGGGTACTGACATAGAGTCTTGTCATATATTCCCTCCTTTGTTTTGGGTACTAACATAGAGTCTTGTCATATATTCCCTCCTTTGTTTTGGGTACTGACATAGAGTCTTGTAATGGATTCCCTCCTTTGTTTTGGGTACTGACATAGAGTCTTGTCATATATTCCCTCCTTTGTTTTGGGTACTAACATAGAGTCTTGTAATGGATTCCCTCCTTTGTCTCGGGTATTTACATAGAGTCTTGTCATAGATTCCCTCCTTTGTTTTGGGTACTGACATAGAGTCTTGTCATAGATTTCCTCCTTTGTTTTGGGTACTGACATAGAGTCTTGTCAACGATTCCCTCCTTGGTTTTGGGTACTGACATAGAGTCTTGTCATAGATTCCCTCCTTTGTTTTGGGTACTGACATAGAGTTTTGTCATAGATTTCCTCCTTTGTTTTGGGTACTAACATAGAGTCTTGTCATAGATTTCCTCCTTTGTTTTGGGTACTGACATAGAGTCTTGTAATGGATTCCCTCCTTTGTTTTGGGTACTGACATAGAGCCTTGTCATAGATTCCCTCCTTTGTTTTGGGTATTGACATAGAGTCTTGTAATGGATTCCCTCCTTTGTTTTGGGTACTGACATAGAGCCTTGTCATAGATTCCCTCCTTTGTTTTTGGTATTGACATAGAGTCTTGTAATGGATTCCCTCCTTTGTTTTGGGTACTGACATAGAGCCTTGTCATAGATTTCCTCCTTTGTTTTGGGTACTGACATAGAGTCTTGTAATGGATTCCCTCCTTTTTTTTGGGTACTGACATAGAGTCTTGTCATAGATTCCCTCCTTTGTTTTGGGTATTGACATAGAGTCCTGTCAACGATTCCCTCCTTTGTTTTTGGTACTGACATAGAGTCTTGTCATAGATTCCCTCCTTTGTTTTTGGTACTGACATAGAGTCTTGTAATGGATTCCCTCCTTTGTTTTGGGTATTGGCATAGAGCCTTGTCATAGATTCCCTCCTTTGTTTTGGGTACTGACATAGAGCCTTATCATAGATTCCCTCCTTTGTTTTGGGTATTGACATAGAGTCTTGTCATAGATTCCCTCCTTTGTTTTGGGTACTGACATAGAGCCTTGTCATAGATTCCCTCCTTTATTTTGGGTACTGACATAGAGTCTTGTCATAGACTCCCTCCTTTGTTTTGGGTACTTACTTAGATTCTTGTCATAGATTCCCTCCTTTATTTTGGGTACTGACATAGAGTCTTGTCATAGACTCCCTCCTTTATTTTGGGTACTGACATAGAGTCTTGTCATAGATTCCCTCCTTTGTTTAGGGTACTAACATAGAGTCTTGTCATAGATTCCCTCCTTTGTTTTGGGTACTAACATAGAGTCTTGTCATAGATTCCCTCCTTTGTTTTGGGTACTGACATAGAGACTTGTCATATACTCCCTCCTTTGTTTTGGGTACTGACAAAGAGTCTTGTCATAGATTCCCTCCTTTGTTTTGGGTACTGACATAGAGTCTTGTCATAGATTCCCTCCTTTGTTTAGGGTACTAACATAGAGTCTTGTCATAGATTCCCTCCTTTGTTTTGGGTACTGGCATAGAGTCTTGTCATAGATTCCCTCCTTTGTTTTGGGTACTGACAGAGTCTTGTCATAGATTCCCTCCTTTGTTTTGGGTACTGACATAGAGTCTTGTCATAGACTCCCTCCTTTGTTTTGGGTACTGACATAGAGTCTTGTCATAGATTCCCTCCTTTGTTTTGGGTACTGACATAGAGTCTTGTCATAGACTCCCTCCTTTGTTTTGGGTACTGACAGAGTCTTGTCATAGATTTCCTCCTTTGTTTTGGGTACTGACATAGAGTCTTGTCATAGATTTCTTCCTTTGTTTTGGGTACTGACATAGAGTCTTGTCATATATTCCCTCCTTTGTTTTGGGTACTAACATAGAGTCTTGTAATGGATTCCCTCCTTTGTTTTTGGTACTGACATAGAGCCTTGTAATGGATTCCCTCCTTTGTTTTGGGTATTGACATAGAGCCTTGTCATAGATTCCCTCCTTTGTTTTGGGTACTAACATAGAGTCTTGTCATAGACTCCCTCCTTTGTTTTGGGTACTAACATAGAGCCTTGTCATAGATTCCCTCCTTTGTTTTGGGTACTAACATAGAGTCTTGTCATAGATTCCCTCCTTTGTTTTGGGTACTGACATAGAGTCTTGTAATGGATTCCCTCCTTTGTTTTGGGTACTGACATAGAGTCTTGTCATAGATTCCCTCCTTTGTTTTGGGTACTGACATAGAGCCTTGTCATAGATTCCCTCCTTTGTTTTGGGTATTGACATAGAGTCTTGTCATAGATTCCCTCCTTTGTTTTGGGTACTAACATAGATTCTTGTCATAGATTCCCTCCTTTATTTTGGGTACTGACATAGAGTCTTGTCATAGATTCCCTCCTTTGTTTTGGGTACTTACATAGATTCTTGTCATAGATTCCCTCCTTTATTTTGGGTACTGACATAGAGTCTTGTCATAGACTCCCTCCTTTATTTTGGGTACTGACATAGAGTCTTGTCATAGACTCCCTCCTTTGTTTTGGGTACTGACATAGAGTCTTGTCATAGATTCCCTCCTTTGTTTAGGGTACTAACATAGAGACTTGCCATAGATTCATTCCTTTGATTTTGGTACTGACATAGAGCCATTCCATAGATTCCCTCCTTTGTTTTGTATTTCTCATTATTTACGGCGCCACCAAAGAACACAAGAAAATCGTCTCAATTAAACAGATTTCACAAATTAATAATGACATATCGAGGAACATTTCATCCATTTAGAGACTACAATGTAGCTGATGAAATATATTGTCTTAGCTTTAATGGTAAAAATTAAATTGGAGGTGAATTTAGTGATTCTAAAAGAAAAATACACGCGAATTTCCAAATGCTCCCGATTTATAAAGTTATTACAATTAAATAAAACCGATTAACTGGTGCAAAAATTGATTGTACATGGTCGAATGAGCCATATGTATTTACTGCAAAATAAATGCATTGGAAAATGGAACAAGCAGCTCTGCAACGTTCATATCGTTCTTACATGTTCTCATAAGTGATTTCATTACATTAACCTTTCAGATATATTGCTAAATTGAAAACCCTTTTATTATTCCAGACGTAGGTACAGTAGTCCTGAAATGCCACATGCTAAATCTTAATTAGAATTAAAAACCTCAGAATATGCATTACGGAAGCTTAAAATCTACGTAATGGAGAATTTCAATAGATCTGAAGGTCTGATGCTATAGATTCTTTCACTTAAAAGCCTTGACAGTTAAAATTTACATGCACACTTATTAGTAAAAGTGATAGAGATACAAGAAATCGGTAAGGAGACCTACCAATGTACAAAAAGCAATTAATAAATTTTGAATCAGAACAATTCTCAACATTTGCATTTTCATTAGATATGGATCTCCTTTACATAATATTGAAAAGATATATATTAATGAATGCATGCACAAGATTCTTTGATACCTCGAAGTTATAAGATGAAGCTGAAACATAAATGCATAATTATTCAAAAATCCATCATTAATACGCGGAAGTGACCAGAGAGAACACAATCAACAAGAAAAATGTAATGTTTTCATATGGTTTAATTCAATTTTAGTTAATTCTTATTTCAATAAAATAACTTGGAAAGGATTAGGGCAAAACTGATTAATTTTATTAATGCGATGGACTATAACTATACAACTACTGTGCGTCTATGGAGACCTCTGTGTATCCGGATAATTGGGTGGGTTGTGCGCACGTAATCCGGATAACTACACCATTTGCTAATAGCAGATGACCGTCCAAAGTCGGCGCCGGGAGCACATTGGTCTCCTGCCTTTTATGTGTTGTCATAAAGTTTTATGTTTCGATACGTCAGTTTCTTGTGTGATGTTCTAGTGAATATTGTCGTGTCTTTGTAGGCTGTAGGTTTGTCTGATGTCATTTACGTATCCTTTTCTTGTGGGTTTGTTTCGCTGGGTGAGTGCAGGGTGGTCATGCTGGAGATCATCGCCCTTTCTTAAACTAATAATTGGTAGACCTTAAGGACAGTTGATGATCGATTATTTTTACTGCCCCATGACATTATTGCCTGTCAAATGATTGCATTTAATTGTTAGATGTGAGGCAGGAAGACTTTGTGGTGATCACGGCGGATCACACAAACACATAAGACCAATAAACAAAACAAAAACAAAAACAAAACAAAAACAAAACAAAAACAAAAACAAACAAACAAACAAAAACAAAAAAACAAAACAAAAAAAAAAAAAAAAAAAAAAAAAAAAAAAAAAAAAAAAAAAAAAACCCGAACAAACAGACGTAAAAAAAATAGCACCACATCATTGTGATAAGAAAAGACAAATTTCATGTGGTTTATTATTTTCAAAACGAAATTCATTGAAGTCAGTGTCAATGAAAAGGGAATATTGAGGCACCACAAACTGTCACTGTCTGTTTTGATTTCTTTTAATTATTTTGCATAGAAGTAATACTGATGTTAATTCGATTTTCAATATATGTATATTGTGGGCATTGCATTATGAAAAAGAATTTGTTTGTCAAGATACATTTAATAACCTCAAGCTGCAGCCGACATAAATATAAATACGTACATGTACATGTACTAGGTTTACAAAATACGTTTTCATCCATGAGCAGACACTGCTATTTAGAAAATAAACAAGTAACACAGTTTTGTAAGGTGGACGTAAAGGGTAGTATGAAAAATAAGTAATTTCGTGGTAAAGAAATAATATTTCTAGGAAACAAAATAATATTTCGTGGGAACGAAAAAAATATTTCGTGGGAACGAAATATTATTTCATTGGTAATAATATTTCTCGGGAACGAAAATAATGTTCCGAGGGAACGAAATAATATTTCGAGGGAACGAAATTATAACATTCCGTTGGAAATATTATTTCGTAGGGTCGAAATATTACTGCGGGGGAATGAAATATAATTATTTCGAGGGAACGAACTATTACTGCGAAAGAACGAAATATCATTTCGAGGGAACGAACTATTATTGCGTAGGATGGAAATATATTATTTCGTGGGAACGAACTATTACTTCGAGGGAACGAAATATTAATATTTCGTAGGATCGTTGAAAATTTTCAATAGCAGTTACATGTATGAATTGTAAAAAAAAAAAAAAAAAAAAATCAAGGTCACTACTGGTCGATCAAAATTCATGGTTCAAAAATGTAGTTATATTTGTTAATAAAATATGATGAGTATTAAGGAAACCTGTTTTCACTTTTTTTTTATCAAAATTCTATATACAAGGTCAAGGTTGAAAGGTCACTTGGTCAACAGTCATGATTACAAAATGTAGTGCTCCTTATGGTGAGCGTATGACAGGCCTATCTTTGATAGTATTAAAGGAATCTTTTCTAGAAACGTCTTCACCAGACGTACAGACAGTATGCCCCCTGAACTTTGATGTCGGATCTTTAAGAACAACCCCTATTTCAAATGATTCCTTTATAGCAGAGTTTCTTACTTATCACTGACGAGGGCTAAGTACCCGAATCGTGCATGTCTGGTCCATGCTGCAATTTTATCTGCTCTTAAACGATGCTATCGAATATGAAGACGTTTAACATTTGACGTCTTCCATTTTTCACAGGCGTACGCATGCGCATAGAGGCATATGTTATTTTGTTCCCTCGAAATCTTATTTCGTTCCCTCGAAATCTTATTTCGTTCCCACGAAATATTATTTCAGTTCTCTCGAAATATTATTTTATACCCTCGAAATATTATTTTGTTCCTACGAAATATTATTTCGTTCCAACGATATATTCATTCGTTCATTTCGAAGGAACGAAATAATTTTATTTTTGAGTTGGCAAAGCCAACTCTCATTGTTATCAGTTTCAACTTTGCACTTGATAACCCTGCACGGACCAAATAACGCACAATATTACTGGCGCAGTAAGAAATAGGACCACTACGATTTGACAAAAGAACATATTAGACAACAGACGTTTAAGTTCAAGTTGTAAATAATGGGTTAAATGCATCAAGAGAATGCAAAAAATGCTACAAGGAACGATGCTATAGGAATAGCGATCACTTGTTGATGTCAGTGCATTAAAATATGGCGCATCTTCTTCTTTGTACTTCCCTCCTCTGTATAAGGAGCACCCCATTTTTAGATAGATAGGTAAAAGTATTGTATTTAGGATAAAATAGACCTTAGAAATAAAAATTTGTGGATCTGTAGAAGACTTAAGACAAGTATATAAATCAATCAATCAATCAATAATATTTATTTAAAGTCAGACATGATTTATAAAAATCAACATTAGCTCTGATGAGCTATTTACCGACTAGGAAAAAAGGTTTTTCAGTTTGATACTTAATAAACCTGAGAGGTTGGTTTTAAGTTGGTTAAAAAGTTTCAAAAGCAAATATCTCCTAAAGTAAAAGTGATAGGACTTTATACTTTATACATACACCCATAACGATTGCAACAAATTTGACATGATCATATTGACCTTGAACTCTGATCTCAAAAGCAGTTATTTGGTTAAGAAGTTCTATTATTTTATATATTTCCAGACTTTTTTTTCAAATTTGAGACAGCTCTTGAATTGTGAGAATGACTCATTGAACATTTGAGGCATAGATTTGGAGTTTGATTTGTGCCAGTTGTATACTTGTCTTCTGTATGTTCTTCTCAATGTTACTTTTTGCCAACTCGCAGGACTTTCAGTCCTTTGATTTTTACATGGCCCTTTACGCCCACCGTAGTCTGTAAATATCCTTCCCTCGAAAAAAAAAATGGCACAAAATGAAAAAAAAAGTTTGTTTAGACTCGAAAAAGCAAAAGATTAAAAGAACATGGTCGCCATAGCACTTTCTACATAACCTCAGACAGTGCATGTTTTGTAGATATTGTTTTCATTTTCGTGCGTGAACACCGACGGCGGGTGCAGCTTGCGAAACAGGAGATGTTTTTACTCCTCCCGGGCACCTGGTCCCACCTCTAGCTTTCCGGAAGGTCCGTCGATGCTCAATTGGTGCCCAATTGAGAGTGTTGAGATTGTTGTCAGAATCTTCGTTATCTCATTTGTGTCACACTTATGCCCTTTGCCGTGTAAAAAAGTTCCCCGCGAGGGGTTTGACAATATTATTAAGTGTTTTAAATATTCTCCGTGACATGGTCGCCATAGCACTTTCTATATAGACATAACCTCAGACAGTGCATGTTTTGCATATATTGTTTTCATTTTCGTACTTGAACATTGACGGCGGAAGCTTCTAGCCAAACAGGGGATGCTTACTCCTCCTGGGCACCTGGTCCCACCTCTAGCTTGCTAGGGGTCCGTCGATGCTCAATTGGTGCTCTGTTGTTAAGGTTGTCGTCAGTTTCTTCTTTATCTCATAACGTCTATTAGTTTATGTATATTTATTTTACAAATTATAAATCAGCCAAAAAGTGACTGGCAAAAATATCCACTAGATAAAGCTCAGGCCATACCAAATTAATTAAATGTTCTTTCGATTTTCTTGTGTAAAAAGTGTGCAAGTGGGCGAAAACATGATTATCGTATTTTCTAGTATTGAAATTGTTAAGGTGCGAGCGAGTAAAATAATTTTATTTTTGATATAAGTTACCCCAGTAATACATTTCTATTCTGATGTTTTCCGTACTCAAAATGGAGTCCCCATAGGAATCTGGTGACAAGGAAGGCTGGCAGATAGCAGTGCCGAAAGATTTTCGAACACCCCCTCCTTTTGCCATGTACATGGGACAACAAATTTGCTCCCAACATTTTTGTTTTCACTGAAACACAAGATGAAGTATAATTTTCTTTGAAATTTGCACAATCTGAGACCCTAAAAATTCTCGAGCAAGAAATTTAGTGGTACGTGCGAAATTTTCATTTTTGTAATATTATTTTTTAAATTTTGAAAAATATGGTGCGGGAAATCAAAAGATTGTTTAATTAATTTGGTTTGGCCTTATCTATTTAATTATTTTTATTTTCGTAGATTTCGTATGACACACAGCGCTCTGTAAAATCATATTGATTATGAATATTTAACAAGAGGACAAGTCATATGGGATAATATAAGACCATAATATTGTGTTTTACTCCGCTTGACGGTTCAGAACCCAAATCATTCATCTGAATGGCCTGTAAGAAAATGTCAGAAGAGTCGTATCGATACTAATCTGAAATGTCATGATTGTAGTATCATCGAAATGGAATTGCGGATTACTTTTAAATCGTTAGTTTTACTCATACTTACTTTATTGAGAAGTTTTGTAGAGTGTTCGAAGAGTGAGAGGAGAGCCATTATTAAGTCTCTACAAACTGATACTATTATGAATGACAATTTTGTGGCAGAGTTCAATAACATAAGAGGAGTATTATCGTGTCTGGCGCAATGTAATATGCATTCTAATTGTGCGTCATTTTTCTACAACACTTTGAACGAAGGATGCAGACTTCATGAAGTCAGATTTTCGTCACTATCGGGAGGCATTACAAGTATCGGATGGACTTATTATCGAACTGAAAGTAAGTAGACAAAAATACCATTTTCCCCAAAATCTCTCAGTAGAGAAATCCTGATTCGTTGTATGCAAAAGGGCCTCACAAATGTCACATTTCTCTTAATATTCATACAACTACTAAGCGTCTATGGATACCATTAAACTGTGTATCCATGTAAATGGGTGGGTTGTTTTATACTGCAGATGACCGTTCAAAGTAAGCTCCGGGTACAACCCATTGGTCGACAGTCTTTTACATGTTGTCATTTAAGGGTCATATTCAAACACACAAGTCAAAATCAGAGAACCATAATCATAAGCCATGAGCATATGAAACTTTAAAAGTCTTTGCGGAATACAGAGTTTGTTCCCCTTACAGACGGTATCTGACGTAAAGCCATTGTGACGTCATGAAAATGTTATGCCAAACCTCGATTTTATACCGTCATTTCTCAGACTTTTAGGACTGTCTTCATAGAATTTGATGACGTCATAATCTATCTAGATCAGATACCGTCTCAAATGGGGAGTAACTTTTGTTTTCGAAAATAGCATATATGCCTTATAACCAGAAATTTTCGAGAGTAACTAATTTTCGCTATATTCGCAAGTGATTTGGATCGAATCGCAAAAATATATTCCAGCAAAAAAAAGTGTTTGAATGTGTATATCAGCTACATTTTGTTTTATTGCACGTGTGCTATTCTTCGATTTTTGTATGATTAAACGTTAAGAGAAGTGAATTGAGTTTAATCTTATGATATAGGGAACTAAAAATTAAATAATAAAGGTACAAAACAGTAACATCATATGAGACATATTTGTTTGTAATTTAGGAATCGCACAAAAGTGTACTCGCGAAAAATTGCGAAATTTGATACTCGCGAAAATTTCTGGTTGTACGGTATTGTGATAAGAGATGAAAATTAAATCTGAATCTGAAAGAAGTCAAGATACATTTGTAAGATGTCTGACACGAATAAGCATCTCCTGCTTGATACACCTACCGCTTTAGACGCACAAAAGAGGCTTGTTGTTTTATTAGTCTCATTGTTGCAATTTGTTAATTGGTGTTATTGTTTGCTCCATATCCGTTTTTTCAGTTGAGATCTGATAAAAATAGGTTTCGCTATTTTCACTACAACAGTGTTATCTTGGGGATGTTCTTCATATTCAAGTCTGACATCAGACATTATCCAGGCAAAAAAAAATATATATATTAAAATAAAACAAAATTATGCATCCATAAAATGATGTATTCTCTTTCTAGCATATGTATATTTACAGATATAACTGAATGTTTTGGTTTAAAAACATTTTGCAGACGTGAATAGGAATATGTTATAAAGCCATCTTTGTTTTGACTTTGCAAAATATTTATCTTTGCCCATTTTATACAACTTATGGAAATCATTGCAAAGGGTCTATGATCAATAAAATATATTGTAAACTCAAAGGGCACATGGCTATATGCTTTATGCTTGAAGACTAATGCTTTGTATAAAAGATTTCTGCCCTTATAAGATTCAGGGGTACATTGTATATGTCCACTTCCGCCTTTTACTGTTACATGTACTAGCGTGACAGATGGCCAGCCTAAGTCGGCACCGATTGCCTATTGATCTCGTTGGTTTTTGTGTAATAATTTTTTTTATACTTTTTGTGTTTAGTGTTTTTATATCATATATAGTGTTCCTTGTCTTCTCTTTGTTTTCACCTTTTGCTGTGTGTGCTACAATTGTATCTTGTTGGAGAGCCGCTCCTTTCTTTTTCACAGAGTTTTTGTTACTTGCAGATCCAACAACCTGTTAGGTTTGTAATGTCGATTATTAATGAGAAGCCTTCTTGTTTGTTGAAAAATACTTATGACAATATCAGATAATTTTACAATATATCCAGCATCCATTTGATATGTAAATAGAAAATGCACTTACACTTTTTATGCATTTATATTTTCAATATATATTTAACAGCTTTTACAAAGAGTAGAAATAAATCCATTTATCATCTACAGAAAATACTATCTTGTATCATCAAGTATTTTCATTCATGGAATCAATAATTGTTATTTTATGTAGGGTATTCCACGTAGTTACATGTATGTTATTGGGTTTGGTTAAAGAGTAAGCTTAACTCATATTAATGATATTTTGTTCATACTTAGTCCTATAATGATGTAAAAGACACAGACAATACACCACTTCATAATGTTAAACGTCTTCAAATTCAATAGCATCATTTAAGAACAGATTAATTTGCAGCATGGGCCAGACATGCACGTTTCGGTTACTTAACCCTTGTCGGTGATCCATGCTATGGTAACGTAACATGTACATTTCCTCTAAAATCCTCTTTGCCTCTAGTTTGTTTTTTATTTTGGCAAGGCACTGTCAAAGCCATGGGAACTCATTCAAAATATTTTGTGCTCCATGCAATCTACTTCTATCAAAAGCAAACGGTGCATTTATCTAGATTACATTCACCCAGATACAAAGATCTTTAAGCACAGTAACTATTGAATAAGCAAATAAGGCTTCCTAAAAACACGGTTATTTGCAGGTAGGAAACCCACACCAAACTCGAATAAAAACCTGGGTGAATAGATGTAATAAAAGCTGGAACTACGAAAAGCAGCACTTACTCAGCTGCCTAAAATGTAAAAGAAACGAGGGGATCTTAAATAGGACTTGTTTGTAGCATTCACACAAAGAAGGGAAAAGAGAGAGACTAAACACAAAATCCGATATCAAATACGAAACATAAAATACTTGATATTGATATTAAACGACTTCAAATAACTTCATCAGCGTAATTTAATAGTAGATAAATTTACAGCATGGACCAGTTTCGGGTATCTAACTCTCGTCAATGATCTTAATTCGAAACAATGAAATATAGCCAAAATCTGTGAAAATTGTGTCCCAAAATATGACGGAGCAAGATCGCTGGGATATGATGCTACAGGACCAAGGTTATAGAAATTTGAGAAAAATCGTAAACATAAACCAACAAGGTCAATAGGCATCCGGTTTCGACTTTTACCGCCATCCGCTATATTAATAGCAAATGTTGTGATTATGCCCAACTTTCCAAGGTGTCCAGGAAAAGGGTTATTAAAAAAAAACCGCATACTTGATGTTTATTATTGCCATTTTTTTAATAAGTTCTTAGATACAGAATTGTTTTATGCTTAATGTAGCGGTGCTTGATAATATCCCTCAAGAACAACGGGTTGTTATTAAAATAGATCCTTGTGCTATTAATACTCCGAGCCGGATACATATAGATAAGGTCTCCAAGAAAATAAATTATTAATTATAAGCATTCGTAGAGCGTATTAAGTTACATGTGCTTGTAGGGTAGTGCAAATCGCAATAAGGATTAATTTAGAAATTTAAGAAAATTCTAAGAAACCTTACCTTACAGAACCAAACAATCATTGTTTTATGATGTCGTGCTCCTGTTTTAGATATCTTCTATATATATGCAGTATTTTACAAAGAAGAGGGGGGGGGGGTTACAGAAATATTTTATATCAGTAGAAAGGCAACTTTATTCAGTAAATAATTTCAAAGAAAGTATATGTTTAGTTTGCTATTTCATCATATGAATTTGATAATTTCTTGCCATTTCATCGTATGAATTTTAAAATTGAAAATTACAGGTATTTCTTTATATAGAATTGTTAAAAATCTTAAATGTTCGTTTTGGTGTCTTTAAATTAGGCAGAGGAACATTAACTTTCCACAACAATATATTGTTATATGAAGAGAAATGAATCACTCAACAAGAAACCGCTTTAATATTAATTCTCTGTAAGGACCAAAATATTTTGGAAACAGCATGTCATGGATTTTCATGATTTTCTCTGTAAATGGTATGTATAATGCCCTGAATACAAAAATAACAATTTTTTGAAAATAAATATTCTGGTTGTCATGGAAACGAGGTCTGTCTATTTATAGCACTAAAAAAATGGTCAATATGTCATCTTTGGTTATTATGTTTCCATGGAAACCATTGTCAGAGTTAATTGGTATTAACAACTTATAATCTCTAAAACCTCTATTTTTAGAAAAAATAATACATTTTTGACATTTCTTTCAATTAGCCGGATCCTAACAAATCAAAATCAGTCAAAAATTGCCATAAAATAAGGTCAAAATCAAGGCCTATTTTTGTCCAATTTTTACCAATTTTAAGCAAAAATAGCACAAAATGTCAGGCTGATAACACCATCACTGTTGTCAGAACAAAATAGATTTCATGTGACAAATATAATCACTGGAAAAAATAAGTGGGACCTTGTTTTGTTTTCTTACATTTTGAGGTCAGAAATGGTTGCCATGGCAACTTTTCATTTGACATATGATGACTATATCTTTTCAAATTGATTTTTAGCCTGGTTTAAATAACTTACATTGCTTAAGCTTTATGTAGGGACAACAGAAGAAATTGTTCTTTATTTGAGCACTTCCAAAATTTTTCAAGGTCATTGACTTTAAGTTCAAGGTCAATTCAAAATAAAGGTTCCAATTTCAATAAAATTTGTGTTTTTGTTGTTATTTATTGTTACTAAATTTAGGCTTGATTGCCATATTTTTGTATCAAAAATACTTCTTTCTAAAATTAGGACCGATAGATGGAAAAACATTACAATTTTTACATGTTTTAGTTCAGAACATTTCTCCTAAAAAAAATAGGCCCCAGACAAAAATCATGATAATCTCACATTCTTTTATATGTATGTATGAAATACTAGCTAAAATCAAGGATGTCATTGATTTTGAGATTTTTTGCAACCTTGGTCATTAAATAGGGGGATATATCCAAAATCACTATGTATGTGTTTGTTTTACTCAGTACCGCATGATATATGAGTAACTGCCTCTCATATTTTTGAAAAATCAAAGAATTTTGCCAAATTTTGTGAATTGCATTCAAGATGACCTTGACATTAGGTCCTGTGACCTTGAAAACTTTAAAGGTGATTTTTTTAATCAATAATGCTCTTTTATATGCACTGATAAAAAAATGCTTAAAAATATATAACGGACAGCTGAAAATTTACCAGTAAGTTACTCTATGTGTAATAGCACTGAACAGAATGTCACCATGGTAACAATTTCTTATACCCTTTTGAATAAAATTGTGAAGAGGTCCCACTCAAATTTTAACATTTTCTTAAAGATGGAGGATTAAACTTTAAAGATAATTGGCAGTAGAAATCAAGTTAGCCTGACATTTCTAATTATTTGCCCTTAAATTTGAGCAAAATCATGTTAAATTAGGAGCTTTTTCGGTCTTAAAAAGGGCCTCTTCAAAACACGTTTTTGCCTACATTTTGAGCATATTGACAAAGAGAATAGCGGGCAAAAACATACTTCTTGTGTAATATTTATACTATTAAAGATACAAAGAGAAAAATTAAGGAAATTTCAGTTGACTACAATAGCTGTTACCATGGAAACGAGCCTTGTGAAAATGCCATGTTACAAATATTCTACTGATGCGTAAAATTTCAAACATGGTTTCCATGGCAACGAAAACTTAATTTGTAGAAAGAAAGTTTATTTTTGTCTCAGGACATCATATACACCTTCCACACAAAAGATCTCCAAAATTGGAGACATGCTGTTTCCACGTACTATTGAAATTATTTTGGTCCTTACAGAGACCTGCTATTAAAGTGCTCATTACTGCTCACGTAACTAAATGGAGTGTACGGTATTTCATGCGGGTGGTACATATTATAATACATTAACACTAGGTCAAAAGTAAACAAACAAACAAAAACGTAGAAACAACTCAAAATTTTCAAATGTGCGATACACATGTAACATCACAAGTTTAGTACATGTACAAATGTCCAACATATTTTTCAACAATTAGAAATAGGGATGTCGAACTATCTGAAGCAACAAACAATTCTGTATTAAAAGCTGTGATAATGGCAAATATGGATAATGACCATATCCCTGTATACATCACAAAATCGATTATTCAGAAAGTCAGAAACCGAAGGCATACAAAATCAGGATAAAACAGAAATCAAAGCAAACAAACAAAAACCTCCACCATATGAAAAGACGCGAACTCCCGATATGGGAGTGAGATCAGGTGCCGAGGAAGAGTAAGCATCTCCTGCTTGCATGTAACACCCGTCGCTTCAATTCGGTAGAACTGTCACATCCGGTTACTTCCATTTCGGAAGACTTAGAGTACAAAAAACTAGAAATCAATGACAAACGTTCTAGAGACAAAAAGAACCATGGGAGACAAACTACCAGATGGAAAACAAGAGAACAATAATTTGTGATATGAATGTAAACGACATCGAGTAGAGTGTGTGGCCAGAGCTGACTTATGACGGTCATCTACTTTTTAAATATCAGATTGTTTAACTTAACCGAGTACCATGTACAAATCCAATGTCGCACAAAACCTTCTCACTGTAAAGTGACATGTCAGACATGACAGTAAGTGGCATGAGCCGTGGATCGGACTAAAAAATCTGTTTCATGACAAATATGGACAAGAACCATATACCAATATAGAGAACAAAATGGAAAATTCGAAAATCATTAACCGAAGGGCATACAAAATCATGATAAAACAGGAACCAAAGAAAATAAACAATAAATTCCACCACATGAACAAGAGCGAACTCCAAATAAGGTGGTGAGACCTGAGCCCAGAGAATCAGCATCCCCTGCTAGCATGAAACACCCGCCTCTTCAATTCGGCTGATATGTCATATCTTGTTACATCCACTAAGGAAGATACAAGTTTGTTCTGTGGATGGATAGTTCCAATGGTCTAAGACAGAATACCATTTACCCTTCTGGACAATGGGACATTATTGTGTATAACGAGTTTACCGTATCGACAGTAGAACTTCATCCGTGACGATGTTAATCGGTCACAAATATATTTGATAAATCAAAAGTAGTCCATGAAGCATGTTAAAAGTAAATACTAGTATGCTCATGCAATTACTATTTGTAGTGACTTCCGATATATCAAGTTTGATAGAATTGCTTATTCCTCTGTATTGTGTAGTATGTCATGAAAATGGTTCTTAATATGCACGGATGTAATTTACCCTTTATTTATATTGCAAACTGACCTGACCAGGCGGGCTTATTTTCACCTGGTCATTGGAAGAGTTTAATACTGACCAAGTGATATAAGCTATACAAAATTGCAGGTAATGAGTATTAATTTTACTCTAATTACTACAATTTATAATCAATCTACCCTAAAATTTTATTGATTCGTCTCAGTCGCTTGATTGAATTAGCTCCGCCTGATCAGGTCAGGTCAGGTCACTTTGCTTCGACAATAATATAGTCCCTTAATGATTCTTACTATTGGACTGAAACTGACATTTCTGACTTAAAATGCGATTGAAATGTGCAACGATAATATTTTAAAACATTAGGATAAGTGTTTTGCTTATTTCTTTATATTGACATCAAATATAAAAAAAAGTTTGAAATGGATTTTTTCTTAAGTAGACAGAGATGAGCTTCAAGATTGAATGCACAGGTTGCGCATGTTGTAATAAATGAATTAGATTAAATTAAATTAGATAAACATAATTATCAATATATTATGTATCTCTTTACAGTTGACATATCATCGTTAAACTCCACAACATATACATCGTCCAGTGGCAGGAGATACAGCTTCACATTCAGTCCTTTTGGCTGGAAGACTTGGTACCAAGCAAGAGTATGTAAATGTGTATCATTCTATTGTATTCATAGAGAGTCTGTTATTTACTACATATTTCGAAAATGTTGCGGTTAATTTGTATAAGCCACTGACACGCTGAAAATGGAATACTACGCTGTTCTAGCTTAAATAATTTACAATAAATGTTCCAACTCTATACCTTCATGAAGAAAATTCCAAACCAATTTTTCCTGCACCAGACACGTGTTTCGAATATTAAATTCTCATTAATTAGTGATGCTTCCAGCGGAGCCACCAAAATTCATTTCAGTAGCGCCCTCTTTAATGTTTTGAATTAAGATATGTACATTTACTTTACAGAGAGTGCGCGGCTACAAATTTCCTGTAGGTAAATTCAGTAGCATATCCAAATGAAATATATGTTATAAATAGCATAGGGGGATGGTGCTAAGATGTTATCCTCCTTTAATTTTGGTGATAGTTTTGAATGGAATGACAAGTTTTCGAGATAGTAAACTCGTATATGATGTCAAATCGATAAAGGACCAAAACAAAGCTTCTTTCAGGCGACAGAGCTGGAAAGAAGTAATTAATACACTTGTAAACATCAAGTCACGATACGATTTTAATTGCTCCGACACTGCAACATGAAACAACAGCACAGTTCGTGAGTCATATATCTAACCGAGTTGCTGTCTTCATGTATTGTTAAATAATTTTATTTAAATTAGACAACAAGCAAAGTTTTACATATTACTCATTCATGGCCTACAAAGCATTTTGTCTTTTTCTTTTTGATACTATAGATTATCGTTTTCCCAAGTTATTAGTAAAAATTCTTATATTAGGATAAAAAAACTTTGTATTTTACGTTATGAAGATACATGTATGATAGTTATTAATTGATGATCTCTTCTTTATTTCCAAATATTGATGGGATATTCACCTTGTTTGTTTTGTGTGATTTATGTATAGTTTTTCAATAGTGTTTGGTGTTGTTTTAATGCAATACTTGGTGTTCATTGCCTATTTTGTGTCCCAAAAGGATTGTTGTCTTCTCTGTGTTTTCACTTAGGGTATTTTGTTTTGCTGTTGGTGCTGCATCATCACCTTCTTCTTATAAGGAATTTATTCACTTAGATTTAAGCATGTAGTCCACCGTATAGGATCGAAATGAATGATGGTGTGATTCCTTATTTCGGTTTTTTTCATTTTCTAAAATGAAGTTTTCATAATTGATGAGCCATTTCAGTATAGCAATGCCTAATAAATCAATTCATATCGTCTAGGTGTATGACAAGTTAAATAGTTTGTCGATGACAGAAACGTTCTTGAACTTTAAGTGTTATAAATGTATAAACGATATCGACTTACAATTTAGGTATTGCCCTACTTGCCAATATGGGAGATAAACAAGGTGCCCAGAAAGAGTAAACATCTCCTGCTTGCATGCAACAAATGATGAGAAAACAATAAAAACATCTGTAAGGAATCACAAAAATAATACATTTCGATCCCACGCGGTGTAGTCTGTAACAACAAAAGATGAGGAATTAGAATTGCGTAGAAGGAAATTCAGAAATGTTCTTCTTTGCATTCGAGATGATTGAGTGTACGTCATTTGTTATTATGTGGCACATTGCCGTCCAAGGTGGGCGTAGGGTGCTCATTGTTCTCTCTCAGTATTTGTATTGCCATTCAAGTTTCATTGTTTCGTTTTGTCCGCTTTGACTGTCTGTTGACACGTTTGGGTGGTGGTTGTGGGTCTCGTCATGCCATGTTGTTTATTGAAGTTGTTTTGCTTGACGTGCGTTGTTTTTTTTTTATCTTGGTAGTGTGATCCGCTGTGGATAATACAGGATGATATTCCTACATCATGAGTTAAAGATCCTGACAATAATCTCAAAAGCACTCACAATAGAGCACAAAACTGAGCATCAACGGGCACTAGCCAGCTACATGTGGAATTAGGTGCTCGGGAGGAGTAAGCTTCTTTATTAGCTAGCCCCACCCGCCGTCGATATCCACTGACGAATATGAAAACAATGTCTAATCATTATGCACTGTTTGATGTTGTGTCTATACAGAAAGTGCTAAGGACCTCCATGTCAGGGGAAGACATTCAAAACACTCACTGTCAAACCCCATTGTTTCGTTTTGTCCGTTCTTACTGTCTGTTGACACCTTTGTGTTGTTGTGCGTCTTGTCATGCCTTGTTCTTTGTTAAAGTTGCTTGATCTGCGTTGTTGTTTTTTTAGTGTTGGTAGTGTGTTCCGCTGTAGAAAATACAGGAGGATGATCTTGCTTGAGATCTTCCCTGCATCAGAATCTTTATATTTACAGGATATTTGTGAGGGGATCTTCCCTGCATCAGAATCTTTATATTTACAGGATATTTGTGAGGCTTACGGTGGAAAGTTAGCGGAACCGACCACAAAGTCCGAGCTGATATCAATTGCCAGTAAAATTCCGTTCTACTTTGTAGGTAAGGCTATAGTTTATCATGAAAACGGGGCAAATGGCTATGTTTTTATTGTGACATCATAAAAGAGCATGTAGCATCTTTAAAAGGGGATGAAATAGTATACTAATTTGCATTTTGTCGATAACTGTGATGTGCTACAAGAAGGTACAACATGTAATGCCTTGGAACACTTCCGTATTAATACTAACATACATTGTAAACATTTGACTATCATAATGATCACCTAACCTTGATACTGGACGATTACGCAATGAAAATGGATATGAGTTAAAGAAGATCCTGACGATAATCTCAACAGCACTCACAATAGAGCACAAAATTAAGCATCGACGGACCCCTAGCAAGCTAGAGGTGTGACCAGGTGCCCGGGAGGAGTAAGCATCCCCTGTTGGCTAGCCGCACTCGCCGTCGATGTTTATGAGTATAAACTTGTCAAAGCACCAGTTCAGTTGCGTTTTGACTACTTCATCGGTAATCTTCTCCTATGCATAAATACAAATACAATCTTTATTTTCGGTAAAGCAATATTAATAGATTCATCATTTATTGATGATCTTAAACAACTAGCTAGTACATACGTGTAGCAGCAACACTTAAAGTTGTCTGAAAATCAATCAGTGGATTCGAAAGATACCGAAACGGAATTCAGTATTGAATTAATAATGATGTCGTAGTGACATAATTACTTGATTCTTTTATTCGTTGTAAGTGAATTATCGAGTTTTTTTTTCTTCAGGGGGAATATGGATTGGCGGCACTGACGAAGGGAGTGATGGTACATATAAATGGGCAAGTTCCGGTAATGTAATACCCTATGACAACTGGCCTTTCCTTTACATAAAACTTGGACCTTTGTTTAATTGTATCACTATAACAGCCGTTTTTGGAATCTGGGGTGAGGCCATCTGCGCCGCTCCCTCACCCTTCCTTCTCTGTGAATATCCTTAGACAATTGACAGAAAATTAAACGCGTTTTCAGGCTGAAAACTGAATAATGGTTATCAGAACGAAATCATCTATGAATTGTGCTCAAATAAATGTATTTTAACGAAATGTCATGAATTAAATGCAAATCTCTGCCTTGTTTGCGATGAATTAAACATGATGTGCTTTGTACTTTTCACAAAATTGTATACCTATTGAGTGAGACTTAGACTCTGATTTACGGTTGTGTGTTTGACTTACATAAACTCCTTGAAAGGGTAGAGTAAGGATTTTTGTGTACTTTTAAGAAATAGGCATACATTTTCTTGCATTTTGATACGTTTGATTTATTTCCAACTCTAATAAATGTTAAGAAACCTATATACAATGTATATTGATTAAAGAAATCATGTAATATTAAAATAACATTTTATAGCAAATATTGACAATTCAACCTTATTTACAGTGTATTCGTTGACAAATTTATATCACAGGAAAGCGGATGCCATCTAGTTGAAAATGGACAATTTCAAAAAATAAAAATCGGAAACGTTAACATTTAATATTTTAATCATTAAAATTTTTTTTTCAATTATCTTTTTGTAAGTTCTGGGTAAAGATTCATCCACAGAAATCTGAATAATTAAAGATCATCTTTGGTGAAATGACTCAAAAATAGCATTTTTTGAGTAACAGTGTCATATTTTATTCCAATATCCTGCCTTTATTTGAAACATAATTATTCTCATATTTTCCATATGAAAGTGTAATAGCATTAAGAAATATGTTGGAAGTTTCCAATGGCTTCACCGGAAACAGAAAGATACTTTTAATAATATGACGTAATCAAGATATTAACGAATATGTTTAAAAAATGCATATCTCAAAGTCGCACAGAAAATTTTCCTGAGATAAGTTTGTAGAATCACAGACACATAAGAAATAAGTTATGTCAGAACTTTTGGGAAAAAATGAATTCGACGTCCAAGTGTTCATTACCTCCTGAAGATAATATAAAATTATGAGAGTAATTGTACTGGCTTCAAGACCGAGTGTTCTCATATACCTAAAAAAAGGTGAAAAGAAATTCATTACATTCATTTTAAAGTGTAATCTGTATGTACATAAAGTGTATACACTGTTTACAGCCATCCACAGAGTCAACTCTGTAACAAATAATGAATATCAAGTAATGGAAAGGATCTCAAACAACCTTGGTGGCAGAAACCACAGCAAAACCCCTAAAACATCCAATGCAAAAACACAGAGCAGACATGTACAGTAAGAGACACAAAATGGACAAGGTACATCAAAACACAACATAGAAACATCAACACAAAAGACAACATATAAACCAACGAGACCGACTTAGGACGGTCAATTGTGTGGTTATCCGGACTACATGCACACATCTCGTTAATTTTTTCCAGATACTCAGATTTCTCGAATAACGCACATTCAATCACATCTATACATACTCAAGGTAATTAGACAAATGATTACTCCAACGAAAGAAGGACAACACTCACTCTGAAGACATTTTGTACATTGTGAGGAAAAAAATAATTAATGCCATCAAATAACCTTCGAAGATTGGCCTGTTCCCACTAATTAATTATCTTTAACTAGTGACTTACTATACATAATAGAAAACTAAAAACACCATATATACGGTGTCCCTTAAAATACGGTTTTTGAATAAAACTTTAAAGTTCGAAGCCTCAATGTCCTTAAAGGTGACGCGCAAAGATCCCTCACTCATCTCATTTTTTCTTGTTCACTTGATCAAGTAGATCTAGAATAACGCATTCAATTTTTTCATTTGACCAATTCCGTCCCGTTTAGCAAATAAAGCGGGTGAAAATACGTCCCGTATTAAAATTCAAAAAAGCCTGCCCGGATTACCTCCCGTGGCGATGACGTAAGGTACACCCAAGTCCGCATATACTATGCTGTAATCACTGTAAATATACACAGCTTAAAAAGAACAATATATTTCTTTTTTTTTAAATTCATCAAACATCGAATAGCTTTGCGCTAATTTTGCACATCACATTAACAACCGTTTTGATACCATAAGCTGACGACTGTGCGGTTAGAAGTGGCTTCACCTGCTTTCAAGATTTGCTACCGGGGCGAAAAATTTTATGGATTGAATTTTTCGAGCAACCCTTAGTAATGTATATATTTTTGAAAAGGTCTTTCTGAGACGGCAATTTTGAAAATGATTTCAATTAAATCGGACTTAAAACAAAAAAGTTATTAGCAAAAAGAACTTTGATGGCCAAAAAAATTAATTGTGTGTAGATTTATTTCTATGCGTTTAATTGAAGTATTGTGGTCGTGTTTGGTATCAAATGAATTCGAATGAAGTGCTGTAGAGGAAGATGATAAGGAAATGCAAATATAATGTTGAAACAAACAATTTGTATCTTTACGGCCGAGTTTGTCGGTGCATCAAAGGCTTGGCGATCGTTGCCGAATAACGGTATAAAAGTTGTCGGCAAAAAGCGTAATGATGAGTGGAGGGTTGGTTCATTTTTAAGAAATCTTTACTTCGATTTCTAGAACGTTTTCTGACAAATTATTTACTGCACAATCTTGAAATTAACGCAGTTGGATACACATCGAGTCTTTGGTATCGAAATATTTAAGTTTACTTTATCAGAAAATTGATTATATATATATGCCGTCTATACAGCGCCAGGCTGTCAACTACGTTTACTGATTGCATGCAGTTTACACAGTATCTTCAGGCCAGTTGTTATTGTTGTTTGTTTTAAAATTATGTTTACTAACAACCACTTCAGACAAAACTGAGAAAAAAATGTGAAGAAATGCGAAAAATTAAAGACATAGAATTTAATGATGTTATCACATTTATCTTGTTTTAACACATATAACATGCAAACTTCATTACTAAATATCAAATATAACGAAATACTTACGCCAATAAACAGACTATGGAATGAATGTTTGTAATATCTATGCATTTGTTTATCGAAAAATGTTGTAAATTCGGGAGATGTTTTTTTTTTCAATCGGGCTCAAGTATTCTGAAAAATTGAATGATTATTTTCGAGTAAATACAAATATTGAAAAATCCGTGGTTTTCAGTGGCAGATCCAGAGGGTGCGGGGGTTGCATCGATGGGGGGGGGGGGGGGGGGGGGGGGTGCGGGAGGCGGTCCTTGGCCTCCCTCGGGAAATTTTGCGAAAAATATATGCAAATGGTGCAATCTGAATTTTTGAAACCTGTATTAGTTAGCTTTACCAAAAGTGCAATAATAAGAAAAGAAAATATGGAGTATCCGTGCTTAATTTTCACCGATTTTGGACCAGAGATACAATTTACCTGAAGATATATATATATAAGGGTCGATCTTGGCACTGAACCTCATGCCGTATTTCTTCTGCATGGCGATTCGTATGTAAAAAAAATTCAATAGCTTCGTACAATGTAATTAGCTTTTTACCATGTTTATTGCGGAAAAGTCGGCGAGAAATAAACAGAGCACATAGTTTTGCATTCGAATATATCTTAGTTCAAAATAGTTTTTGGGTGTATAAGCATGATAAGAAATGCACCTTCCCCAAAATAAAAATAAAAACCCTGACAATAGTCAAACTATTTCATCATGGGCTATAAAGATCGATCCTCAAGAAAAACTTATTTTAAATTGATTTTTTCAAATAAAAAGACGACTAGACTAGCGGGCATCATATAACTTCCAGCATATTTTAGCGGTCATTCGAATTTTAACGTCATGAAGATTTTTTTTTCATAATATGGCATTGCATGGTAACTTTGTTTTTTCTAAAATTCCATCAAGACGAACATTGCCCAAACGTAAAAGCATCTACCGTCTATTTCCCAACAAATGCCTGTCGTGGTTTTGTTGTTCACACCTTGTACGGGGACAAATATTACGCAATCTATAGGCTTGCCTGTATCTGACACGCCTGCGATCACTCTGATTTGAATATACAACCTCTATATATGAACTGACACTTATACCCGGCTAACTAACGCCATCACTCAATGATAGGTAAAAGTCATACTTGGTAAATTCCGAATACGCTGTAAAGTCGTTTTAGAAGAACACCCCCCCCCCCAAGAAGAAAAAAAAAATAGATAAATAAATAAAATATAGAAATTTTTTAATAAATCAATCAATAAAACGTATTTGGTACCGATTTGTTTTTATCTATCAATATTTACATTCCTACTGCGTTTTCCTTATATAAAGGTACCAAACCAACTGTTGCTTTATTTCTCGATAATCGCAAGAGCCTATCACGTGACTTTAGAACTTACGCGGATTAATTTCTGATAAAATGCCCATTTTATTCATTGCTTTAATACAGATTCAAAACATGTATCCATTATCAAACGACGCCGTCTACCCCCAGTGATTATGTGTCAAAATCTAGGTCACCCACATGTACACTTCCAAGAAGTGTGACGTAGTAAGCCGATCACGCGTCAGTAGACGAAGTTCAAGGACGAACTGCATTGTTGTCTGCAGAAAGATGCCGTGTTTGGATGAGCGAATATTCAGGCATAAGTGGATCAAATATTCAGTATTTAGAATGAGGATTTGATTCACTTGTGTCATTATCAACAGTGAATTTATCTTTGCTTCTTATGGATTCATAATATCAGAAATACTTCGAGTATCAGCGAATCTTTAGCCATGATGTTGAGGTAAGTCATGAAAATGCCGAAAGTTTTCGCGTTTTTGACGGCTGTATTCGACTTTTGCATTATTCTAATTACTTCCAGATGAAATAGGGTATTTACAGAAGTTTGTATACAATAATACCGATTGATTTCATATGTCTAAGCAGTTTAACAGTGTGTTAAAAAGAGTTTTCAAAAGTTTTCCCTTCAGTTCTATGAAATTTCTCCAGTTTAACTCGCCGCCATATCTGAATTATGTTGGACAAAAGTCACGAATTTTAACGATTCAATTTTCTTCAGTTTTAATTGAAATGTTCAAAATACAGCAAGATGACAAAATTCAGTTTCTCATTTGTCAACAACGTTTCCGTACAGAAGGTACTACTTCGAATCAAGCGAAAAACGTCGAACGTTCGTTTGCTCTTACGTCAAATGGCGTTCTCCCTCCGCAATGATATTTCAAATGTAAAGAAACTGGCTGAAAAAATGGCAGAAATAACTTAGTTAACACGTAAAATGTAAATATAAGGATTGTTTTTCAGCTTTTGCGCTTTATCGGTGTGTATTGGCAGTAGGGAATGGAAACAAAATTCATGAAAAGCACTTCGTGCTTTACATATTTTGTTTCCATTCCCTACTGCCAATACACACCGATAAAGCGCAAAAGCTGACAAACAATCCTTAATTTAAGCAAACAAGATTGGGGAGTTTCATCCGTCATTGCCTTCAGATAGCCTCAAACACTCGCTTGGGTGTACATGGCGTCACACAAAGGGGCAGATAATTCAGTCGCGCCGCTTCAATGATTAGACTTTTCAGGTCGATTTACAGGAAAACGGACGGTCGGAAAAATATAATTCTTTTGAAATGTTTTCTCTAGTATGAGAAGTAAAATATAATAAAGGTTTTTTAGCATTTAAAAACCTTTAGAGGTGACCTTTAAGTATTATAATAACTTATCATTAATTAGAAATTAAAAATCAAAATTGTATTTCAAGTAAGTATGAAATGGTTGAAAAAAAAATCTTAAGGATAATATTTTTTTTCATAGATTTAATTTAAGGTTGGGGTTAACTTAAATTAATATCCCCGTTTAATTCCCTTTCCTGTTTGATTACAGTGCTACAAAAATTTATATAATGTTGTATAACAAAATGTCTGATACAATTTGAAGGACACATCTGAATAAGGAATAAGTTCATGTATTGCCTATGTTATTAAAAGAAATTGGGAAATCTCAAAAAGGACTATATATGGTTTATATAGTTAAGCGGTCCCCTTTCAGAGCAAAATCTTAACTTTTCATGAAGAAATGAATTTATACAAATATTTATCTAACAATGTATGCTACGTATAAAATGATACATAACTTTTGATTTCCTTTCTGAATTTCTTAGAAATTGGGCTCTAAAAATGGTATATTTGCCAACTTTTAAAAAAAACGTCATTTTGGGATAATTTTCGACACATTAATTAGTATCCAGCGGGCTTCTGCACATCTTTTATATTTTGATATGTTGTTACCTATGCACGTCTTTAAGTGCATGCAAAAGGAAAAAGTTGTTCACAATCCCGCTCGATGTTATCTCAATGAAAATAATAAAGAATTATGCTATTTTTCATGACAAAATAATCGGTTTTCATGATATTTATGCAAATTTTACAATGTCTTAAAAAGCGAGGAGGAGTTTTTATAACTAGATTTCTCAAAATATAGATATTTAACTCTCTAGAAATTACAACAAAATTGAAATTTGGAGAAGTCAATTTTAGGGGGCCGCTTTACTATATAAACCATATATACTCATTTTGCATAGGAATCTCTATACAGTCACTATTCCATTTTTGTCATTCAAATAGACAAACATGATTATGAGTTAAATAAGATACTGACGATAATCTCAACAGCACTCACAATAGAACACAAAGTTGAGCATCCACGGACCCCTAGCAAGCTTCAGGTGGGACCAGGTGCCCGGGAGGAGTAAGCATTATGATTATGCATACAAGGATGCAGGGCATGCTAATTCTGTATCCTGCATGCATAGGGAAGTCACATGGTACTTATGAGTCACATGGTACTTATGTGCATATTTACTGTGAAAGTGAATGTAGACTCGTTACACGTGTAGATACATAATATATGCACGTTACACCGTAATTATCCCTTCCGAGAAAAAATCAGCATATGGTCATTATCCATATTTGTCATTGACATCGGATCCCCTTCTTTATTGTATGATTAACCATTTAAATGATTTGTTTGGCTTTAAAGAAAGTGTAAATTCTACAGATTTCTAGGCAATTGAAGATTTCCCCATTTTTTTTTTTAGATTCATGAGATTCGCATTCGATAGTTAAACTTGTCTGTAGTATATGAGTATTCCTCAGATTCCAACATATATTTTGACGTACAATATTATATATTACTTTGTACATGTAGATATGTAATGGGAAATGGCTTTAAAACATATTATTAATTTGGGTTTAGCCCCCACCTAAGATTTGCTACGGAATCGATTCGCAGCATTTACAAAATAGATACTATAGTATGCAAAAAATCAAACTAAAGGGTGTTACTAGAATATATTTGGCTGTGTTAGACATTAGAGAGGTTGAGATTTCCTACGTGTAACTTGTACGGGTACGTCTAGTGTACAAGTTGAATTACACGTAACTGTTGTTGAGATTTCTTTTCAAAGACCACTACGCGTACTTGTAAAATCTAAGTGAACTTGATTTGACTTTTGGACAGTATAAATTCAAGAGGAACATAAAGTTAGGATAAATCTATATTGAAATAGAAACTTGAAATCATTATAAATTGAATGCCATACTTTTTCTGCTATTTGATAGAATAAAGGGGATGAAATATCTTGAAGTAAAGACCTACGTGTAACTCGCACTTTACACGTTCACTGGCGACGTGTAACTTGTAAAGCAAATGACGTCAAACGCAATAAATGATGACGTCACAATAGCCAACCAGAATACAAGTACACGTACAAGTTACACGTAGGAAATCTCAACCTCTCTAAATTACTTTGGCTTGAAATACCACTAATGACGGTTTACTTCGCAAGTGTTCAAATGCGAATTCTCAATATTTTACCTTGCCTATTCGACTCTGAGACCAAAGAACTGATAAGTACTTCTTTGATGTTTATTCTGTAAACGTTGTTTCGCGGGGGGAAATTTGCAACATTGTGCTTGGGGGTAATTTTGTCGAAATTTGGAGTATTCCCTTTAGTATTTCATACTGGTTGTAATGTTCACGCGAGGGTTATATAAGCGACAATAATAAAATCGCGAAAATAACCCACATGCGAAAAAATCCACCCACGTTTACAATATCCGAAAAATGGTTTTTGACGATACTTTTTATATTCATATTTTCATGTTGTTTCTTTGAAACTTATTATCGAACACGAATTACTACTCAAAATACAGGGTCATATAGCTAGGGTCATTCATTTAAATTGTACAATTTTTTAAATTTTGTAAATTTAAATTGTACAATTTTCTTACTAGCAATTTTTAAACAAGACGAAGTGTCCGTTCTATGCTACACAGGCTGACGCTTGTTTGACCTTACGTCAACACACTGCACAGGTCAAAGACAAAAGTAAAATCATTCGTTTTGGTACACCAATTTGCAAGAAAGACTTGAACATATTATCTCGATTCTTAGCAAGTATCTAATTCATGATTGGCAGATTGTTTAAAAGTACAACGGCGTTGTGTTTGAAATTCACGGATGTTTGCCTGTCCTCTCATTTATTTAATAAGGGTATTACGTTTCTGAGTGCCTTTTTGCACTGTCTGTATGTCCACGAGTGTCTGCCGTTGTCCAAGATGGCAGAATTGTCACATTAATACTTGGATGAATTTTGATTTCTATCAACAGAATATTCATGCATGTATGAATGACTTCGAATGTTATCGAAGGACTATCACATTTGTCTGCACATGTCCATCATTATATTATGGAACCATTTTCAGTTTTTTGAGTAAAATTATGATAGCAAAATTGAAGTAGGAAAATGAAAATGATAAGGAATCTCAATGATATAAAATATTGCAATACATCGCAATATTTTTCTAAATATCGCAATATAACGCAATACAAATTTTACCCGCGATACTCAGCCCTAATCCGAATAAGCTTTTACGAAACATTATTCAAATTTCAATGCAAATATAGCTCATTTCAATTAACTCATTATATCTTCTTCGATAAAATATTTTACCAATTTCCTATGATGAAGGTATTTGTATATTTTTGTTATTCATAAGAAGAAATGTATTAAGATAAATGAGGTTTTAATTGTCTTTTCGTCTCTAGTGAGACCCTCATGTAACGCCGTGGGAAGGTTGTGAGAACACAAGGCCCATTGAAATATATATTCTATTGTTCTATCTTCAGTGCACCATATGTGCATTTAACAAGTAGTGTCGAAAACGAAGTAGTGGAAATAAAACCAAATAAAGTATATTTGAAGAGCAAAATTGGAAATTTATTGATCGGAAATAGTGTGGTTATCAAGATGTGTGTCTTTCCCTGACAGGGTCGCCATAGCACTTTCTATATAGACATAACCGCAGACAGTGCATGTTTTTAGATCGTGCGTGATCATCGACGGCGGGAGCGGCTAGCCAAACAGGGGCTGCGTACTCCTCCCACCTCTAACTTGCTCTAGGGATCCGCCAATGCTCAATTTGGTGTTCTACTGTGAGTGTTGTTGAGATTGTCGTCAAGATTTTCCTTATCTCTTTTGAAGAAATAAAAACTGCTTTTAAATTGAACATGCTGAAGATTAAGCTATCATGAAAACTGATTTGATCTGTCTCTATATATCGGGGTGGATTAATGTAAATTTCTATTAAAAGAAAAGCTACACAATTGCTGCACATAATTACCTTTCAGGGAGCAAATACTCAAAGTCATATACGAAGATTTTGTTTATAAGCCGATTGGTCTATAAATATGACCGCTAAAGGCTCTAAATTGTTGTCGCATCATCGACATCTACTCTGTAACTTACCCCCAGAATTTCATAAAACATAAAATGGAGGAAGAGCGCAAGGTCATTTATCCAGTCGATGGTTCAACTGATATAATAGCAAAGGACTTTTTTACGAAAACTTTTTCAACATCTTCTTGTCAACCATTGTACAGAATTTCACGAAACCTTACAGGAAGCACGTACTCAAGTGCTTTCTCCAAACTGACCACTATCGTAGCTATGCTAAAGAGGATAAAAAATGTGGCTTTTGGTATTTGCAATATAAATTAAATTCTTCACAATTAATCCCTGATCAGATTTATGTTGTGGCCCGCTATGATCACTGCAAAGTCGTCTTGGTTGTCTTATACAGATAGTTTATTTTTCCTCGTTTCAATACAAATGTTAAACGTCTTCAAATTCAATAGCATCATTTAAGACCAGATAAATTGACTGCATGGACCAGACATGCACGTTTCGGGTACTAAACCCTCGTCAGTGATCCTCAATCTAAACAATGTAATATGGCCAATAGTGTGAAAATTATTATGTCCAAAAATGTACCAAAAGACGTAGAAGAATGGGTGGGATATGATGCTACAGGACCCAGAGACAGACGATCAACCGAAGTTGATCGAACTTGGCTACATGTGCCCTCGGGGACTCTTGGTCCACCAGTAGTTCAAATGTTAAACGTCTTCAAATTCAATAGCATCATTTAAGATCTGATAAATTTACAGCATGGACCAGACATGCACGTTTCGGGTACTAAACCCTCGTCAGTGATCCTCGTTCGAAACAATGTAAAATGGCCAAAAAGTATGAAAATGATTATGTCGAAAAATGTACCAAAAAGACGTGGCAGAATGGGTGGGATATGATACTACAGGACCCACGTTTTAGAAATTTCAAGAAATTTTGTAACAGAAAATTTCAAATGCGTTAAAGAGACAGACGATCAACCGAAGTTGATCGAATTTGGCTACATGTGCCCTCGGGGACTCTTGGTCCACCAGCAGTGACACTCACCAAGTAGTTCAAATGTTAAACGTCTTCAAATTCAATAGCATCATTTAAGATCTGATAAATTTACAGCATGGGCCAGACATGCAACTCACTCTAACGTACACTCTATTAAACGGTGTCTCCACAATTAGAAATGTGATCGACTGTAATCACTTCAACCCCATCCGGCATAGGATCTCCATATTATCCTACATCTGTTAAATTATGCAGTTTACATAATTTTTTGTACATGAAATTCGTGTGAAGTTCATGTGAATTCAATTTCAAATGAAGGTCACATAGAAAAGTCCATGTGAAAAATATGTGAAATTCATAAATATTATGTGAAAGTTTGATAAATTGCATGTAAACATTCATGTGAAATTTACATGATACTCATTTCAAATGAATTTTATGTGAGGCATAATTTGGCTGTGTATCGAATTTTGATATTTCACTCTTTGATCGAATACGTTTGGAATTCACCTAGTACTCTATTTCATTTTAGCTCAAGACTTTGAACCATGATTGGCAAAAAGCAAGGAATGATCACGGCACCAATAATCTTAAACATCAATTAGCATTTCGCTCCAAAAAGAATGATAAAATTGTCATCAATAGATGAAAGATATATGAAGAATAAACGGTTTGAATACTAAATAATACAAATCTTTTATGTATATCTGGATAAAAGATTGTACGATCTATTTTTGTTCTTGTCTTTATGTAGGTTCAGTCATGTTATGCGTTGTGATAACATGGTAATTACATTGAATACTTTATTTTAACGAACTTTCTATGAAAATTTCCCATGTGCACAAAGTAACATATATGTAACAGGATTACAACATCTCCAGAAATTCTATTCTGGAAATGAACAAAAGAATGCGCTTTTCATAACCTCCCATAGGCGCCACACTGATATCTTTGCTCATAAAACCATGACAGGATAGAGATCATTGCACTTTAAGGTATACATTTATTTCTTTTTTAATTTCAGAACCCTAAGACTTTCAAATTTGGACAGCAAATGGTTTTATAGTCTTATGTTTTTTGTTGTAATATTTTTCAAGAAAAAAATATAACAAATACATTTCATTGAATGTAAAACCACAAAGATGTGATGTCGTCAAATACAAAAACAGTCCACAAAGGACTATTTAGTTATCCTGAATATTAAAAAAAATCAATGTGCTATAGACCTTTCAAGATTTTGCAATATGACTTTCATCATGACATGATAATTGAATTAAATGTATAATGTTCGGATAGTTTTACTGCGATATGAAAGAGATCGATAGCAAGACCATTGCACAGATCGCAGGGGTTAATATCCAAAGGATGTCATACACAAAAGATGTAAGATAAAACAACACGGAACAATGGAGCACAAAAGAACATCAATACAGTATGAAATAAATCTCTTAAGAATAGGAAATTCTCCAATATTGCTATTTTAACTAATGAACAAACGATTAAACTAATTAAGGTATCCTCTACAGCAATAATAAAGGACGTATTGCAAAGATTTCTTGGGAATTAAATTTTCAGTCGTCGCATTTAATTTGCAAAAAATACAAAATTCTGTCTTTTTATTCAAATGACAAATACGGATAATGACCATATCCAAATACATATTACAAAATCGATAATTCGGGAAATCACAAACCGAAGGCATACGAACTCGGGATAAAATTCCTTTCTTTGCAAATCTTACTTTAATGTGCGGTGTGTTTTGTCCTCTAATTGATCTGATCTTACTGCTAGAATTAAAGTGCAAATATCCAAGATGACACCATGTGTAATGCCTTCAAATTCACAAGCATTATTTTAGAGCAAATAAATTTGCAGCACGGACCAGATATGCACGTTTCGGGTATTCAACACTCGTCAGTGATCCTAAATCTAAACAATAAAATATGGCCAAAATCAGTGAACATTATGTCCTAATTATACCGAAAGACGTAGCAAGATGGCTGGGATATGATGACACAGGACCCAGGTTTGTTTCACAAATTTAAGAACATTTTGTATATAGAAATTTGCGAATGCATTTGAAGAAACGACCAACCGAAATCGATCGAACTTGGCTACATGTGCCCTTGGGGACTCCTGGTCCATCAGCAGCAACACTCACCAAGTGGTACAAATGTTTAACGCCCTCAAATTCATAAGCATAATTTAGGGCATGGACCAGACATGCACGTTTCGGGTAATATTAGGGAATCAATTATAACATCTATAATAACGGTCAACAAATTTCTCCCTCCCACCGTTTCGACCGAAGCCTTCTTCAAGGCTTTGGCAGAAACGTTGGGACAGAACAATTTTTGACTGTTATTAAACATATATTTTTTGCAAAGTTTATTTTGTATTGTCTCTCTTTTTTTCTTTTTACAAGAATACATTTTCTTTATTTTCTAAATGAATGAAGTTGAGAAAATAGGGAACATACGCCATAATTATTTTAATGTGTAATGTACTAAGGAAATATTGGAGATATTATAGTGTTAAAAATGCAATGAAATGCAACTTGTACATGTTATGGAACAAATAAAAATCCACACCCATCGCGTAATTCGGAGGTACATAAAGAACAAGAAGGGAGGAGATCTCCAACAAGACCCCGTTGCAGCATCAACAGTAAAACTCCAAAACACCCGATGCAAAAACACAAAAGACGAGTACAGCACGAGAAGGAAAAGAGACACACGACATGTAAACATCAAACATAAAAGACTACACATAAACCGACGAGACCAATGGGTAACCGGTGCCGACTTTGGACGGCCATCTGTCACGCAAGTAGCAAATGGTGTGGTTATCCTGGATTACGTGCGCACAACCCTCTCACTTCTCCAATTACCCAGAGGTCTCGAAGAACGTAATTCGGAGGTACATGTATCATCCAGTGATCACCTTGTTTCAAAACATTTTCGCTAAGTTCATATATTTTGATAATCATATATTTTGAATTTTGATTCATATCTCAAAGGACAACAAAATCGTCCTGTTGGCAAATGAAAAAAAAAAAAAAAACTAATATTAGAGAGCCACCTTGTCATTGTTTACATTTTTGGACGATCAATATAAGGAGATACCATCCAAATACCGAACTTCACATTAACTGGAGTCAACATTTTCTGCACAGTGTTTCTATCAAACAGGAGAAGCTTACTATTCCCGGAGAGTATTCCCGATTACCATATATTATGTCCATTTGGATTCACCTTTGCCTCTTTACGATATTTCTGTTCATTCTGTTCATTTTTTTGGGAGTATTGTCCAAGTTTCTTACTGATTGTTGGTGTTTTATTCTTCAGTGCTTGATTATTTCTAGAATGAAATAGCACTGACTACAAGAATTTCGTATGTTTTGCAGGTTTTGAAATAACTGGAATTGCATTTTGGAATTTATGTGTATTTCTGCATTAATCTATTTGAAGCTACCTACAACGAATTTGTTATAGTACAGATTATTGAGTGTATTGTCTTGAAACGGTTGCATTTCTAATTGTATACATTTTCTGAATAACTTTGAAATTCATACAATTAGATTATATTTTCGCCATTGTTTTCCTCTAAAACTTTCTGTTCCGTTTTCCATAAAAAAATTAACATCGAAGAAGTACAGCGCGTATTTTACGTACTTTACGAGTAAACCACAGCGCATGCAGTATGTGGCGCCACTGATAATTTATTTCGTAATTACACTTGTCTCCATGGTTATTGTTCTTTTAGGATAGTGTTTTCCTTCGTGTTTCTATGGTGATGTGCTTTCTTTTATATCTACACTTATTTCATGTTGCAGTGTGGAGTTGGTAATACAATTCCCCGTGACCCGATGTTTGAAGTGTTTTAATTTCATTTCGTTCTCTAACTTGACTTTGTTGTAGTGTCTTCCATGCAGGATCTCTACTCACCCTTCTTTGATCATCTCACTATGGCATTTTTAAGGTCGCCTCGTATTAAACTTACTCCTTTGAGATTACCCTCTATCACTACAGTAACTTTCCCATCATCGACTTTTAACAGTAATAAACTTTTTTCCTCACCCAGAGTACTTCTTTCACCTCTTAAATTTAAATCCCGTAGACGTAAACCACAGCGCATGCAGTATGTGGCGCCACTGATAATTTATTTCGTAATTACACTTGTCTCCATGGTTATTGTTCTTTTAGGATAGTGTTTTCCTTCGTGTTTCTATGGTGATGTGCTTTCTTTTATATCTACACTTATTTCATGTTGCAGTGTGGAGTTGGTAATACAATTCCCCGTGACCCGATGTTTGAAGTGTTTTAATTTCATTTCGTTCTCTAACTTGACTTTGTTGTAGTGTCTTCCATGCAGGATCTCTACTCACCCTTCTTTGATCATCTCACTATGGCATTTTTAAGGTCGCCTCGTATTAAACTTACTCCTTTGAGATTACCCTCTATCACTACAGTAACTTTCCCATCATCGACTTTTAACAGTAATAAACTTTTTTCCTCACCCAGAGTACTTCTTTCACCTCTTAAATTTAAATCCCGTAGACGTATTACACCTACTTCTCCATCTGCAGGCTCTACATTTAACAACAAACATAGAGGGTTCTCAGCAGTTTCTACGTGCAAAGGGAAAAGATGCGGTATGTGTCCGCTCATCAATTGCAATTCCACAATTAAATCAAGTGTTAACGGGCAGACTTTTAAAATTGAGATTGAAAACGACATCGATTGATCGTACCAAGATGTCATTTATGTTATAACATGAAACGCTAGGGGATGTGGCGCCCAATATGTTGGAGAAACAGGTCAGGCCTTAAAATCTCGTTTTAGAAGTCATTCGTATCAGATAAGAAACTCACATCACAAAAAACAAAGAAATTTCCTTTATAATCACTTCGTTAAATACAATCATTCCATTTCGGATATAACTATTACACCGGTTCAGTCTTTTTCTAAACTTAAAAATCTTAGTAAAACGGAAATTAAAAAACGCCGACTACAAGCTGAACTTGCCTGGATCACAAAACTCCAAACTGCGTACCCCCTTGGTCTAAACGATCAAATTTATGGACAAGGAAATATTTCCTCGACGTCAACTAATATTAATGTATTTTCAATCCGCCCAAACACTAAACGAAAGCATAGGTCTCACGGAAGACGAAGAAACCGAAAACTCAGAATAAGATCTAGATTACACCGTACCCTCAACGATCTTCTGATCATTGCTCGCAACGGCGGCAGACATGAACTGCTTCATGCTCTCTCATCAATTCCAGCAGTTCAATTGAAATCTATCTTGGATGAAGCACTGGTTGCATTCTTAAGAAATACTGATTGATTCAGACTTAATATCATTGTTGCATTCGCACAGAATAAACTTTATCCAGTTGTTAAAAACATCCCACCTAAAAAACGATTCTTAAAAATTTCATTTATTAACAAAGGATTCGATCTTCTTAACATCTCTAATATTTTTCGGGATCATCGTGTACAAAGTGCTATTCCTCAATATTTTGAAAATTTAGAACCTCCTCTGATTTGTTACAAATATAAGAGACCTATTCGAAATTTCGTTTTTAACTACAACAAAGTTACATCAGATCCTAAAATACTTGAATCATGTCCTGCTTCTTGAGAATGTGCAACATCTGAATATCTATATAAACCAGCTGGTCATATTATTACAGGTGACTTTTCAATTATCCAAGACAGGCAGCTCCGTGGTCTTCTCAAAAAAGGACCTAAGTATAGAATCCCATCCAAGATAGATTTTATTAAATGTCGCGAAGTACTAAAGGAAGCCTTAGATAACTATACCAAACGATGGTGTAAATCGGAAGGAGTCGAATCGCATTCTCTGAATGACTGGAAAAACCTCATTTTGGACATTACTGACATTCGAATAGACAACTTCCACAAAAATCCTCATCTTTTTGAAAATCCAAGTTCTAGATCTGAAAGATATTTTA
The DNA here is from genome assembly GCA_033119305.1 of Pinctada imbricata. Lineage (NCBI taxonomy): Eukaryota > Metazoa > Mollusca > Bivalvia > Pterioida > Pteriidae > Pinctada > Pinctada imbricata. Next base: position 1,935,178 of record VSWD01000009.1, on the reverse strand, counting down.
AATCCAAATTACGTAATTTGCATGAAAAATTTGTCTTCGCTCCTGCAGATAAAGCAGCCAACAACACCATAATCATATGAAAACTTTACTATATATCAACTTTAGTTTCGGAACTTTCGTCTACAAATACTTATATCAAAAGCAATGAAAGTGTCCCTAACATTTTGAGCAAACATAGCAGTGAAATTTCTTCATTCAACATCCCTATTTCTGAATTGGATCTTCCTACAATATACTGCATGCCAAAACTGCACAAATCTCCTTACAAATTTAGATACATTGCTAATTCTAGCAACTGCTCAACTACAAGTTTGTCTAGACATCTGACGTCAGCCCTCACGGCGGTAAAGGAACACGTTGCAAAATATTGTGAAACTGTTCTTAACAGGAATGATGTAAATTTATTTTGGTCTATAAAAAATTCCGGGGATGTGATTGACAAGATAAAATCTAGAAATTTTCAAGCCAATACGATTGCTTCATACGATTTTTCAAATATGTACACCACGCTTCCTCACGACAAGATCAATGATCAATTGTCCAAACTCATTAAATGGTGCTATAATCGAGAGGGGAAAATTTATATTTGTACATCTGAATCAAAGGGTTTCTTTTCCGCTACAGAATACAAATCATACAAATCATGGACATGTAGCGACCTGTGTAGTGCCTTGTCCTTCCTCTTGGACAACATTTATGTAAGATTTGGTGAGAATCTCTACAAGCAGGTTGTAGGGATTCCTATGGGTACAAATTGTGCGCCTCTTGTTGCAGATTTATTTTTATACACATATGAAAAGGAATTTATTCAAAATCTTCAAAAGCAAAGAAAACATGATGATGTGAAATGCTTCACTGGTACTTCTAGGTACCTGGATGATATTCTTACTGTCGATAATCCTGTTTTTGAAAAGTATAAAGATGTTATTTATCCACAAGAATTGACTCTAAACAAGGCAAACTTTACAGACACTGAGACACCATTTTTGGACCTAAATATCAAAATTGTCAATGGAGAAATTCATACAAGTGTATATGACAAACGAGATGATTTTGGATTCAACATAGTAAATTTTCCCTGGCTTGACGGTGATGTCCCTAGATTACCGTCATACGGTATCTACATTTCACAGCTCATCCGGTATGCTAGAGCATGTACTGATGTTTTGGATTTTCATAATAGAAATCTACAAATTACAAAGAAACTTTTAGGTCAAGGTTTTCGCTTTCATAAACTAGTAAAGACTTTCTGGAAATTTTACAAAAATTATGATCAACTTCTTTTGAAATTCGGACCAATACAAGCAACGGAGTATATTACTTTGGGTATTTCACAACCTGCATTTTATGGTGACATAATTAACAAAATAAGAAGGATCAAAGGTAGACAGCATATGTATCGAAAATGCGTCAGAGTCATCAAACGCCTTTTATACCGTGGATATGATCCTAATGTCACCAGACGGACACTTGGCTTGGTACTTGACCAATATACAGTCTTGTACGAGCGCATTCTTAAGACTTGCACTCTGACTGACTGTGACGACGGGACTCCATGACGGGCCCTGTCCAAACCTCTTTAGAGAAGACAGGGCCCCGACCACCTGTCCTCTCTGAATGTCAGTCGGACTCCTCGGGTGATAACATATATGAGCTCGCTACAGCCGGCAGAGCACGGACTGTATTACGCACGTCCTCTTTTTATATCCATTTACATATTCATCTGTGTTGCTTGGACCCCTGTGTTTTACGGTCTTGTTTGTGTGTGGTCACCTAACAGTGAGGAGGTTGTTTTACACCATAATTGTGCGTTCTTCGAGACCTCTGGGAAATCGGAATAGTGGGAGGGTTGTGCGCACGTAATCCAGGATAACCACACCGTCTGCTATTTACGTGGCAGATGGCCGTCCTAAGTCGGCACCGGTTGCCCATTGGTCTCGTTGGTTTATGTGTAGTCTTTTGTGTTTCATGTTTCTATGTTGTGAGTTGGTGTTCCTTGTCCCTTTTGCGTCTCTTTCTGTGGGTATCTGTTCTGTGTTTTTTGCATGGGTGTTTTGGGATTTTGCTGTGGGTGCTGCAACCTAGTGTTGTTAGAGATCCCCTCCTTTCTTTTGAATACCTCAGACATGTAAACAATACGCTTACACGGATATTCTTTTTAGAATGTAACACATAACATAAAAGAGAGTATGTCCGCCGACCCGTGGTTATAGTGAGGCTAGAATCAACAACATTTCGATCCCTGGCGCGACGACCTAACCATTAGACCACGGCGCCAACATTGTGATGTGTTTTTCTCTCCGACTATTTGTGTGCTTCTCCTCTTTCTCCTATGTTTGTTTTGTTTAATACTTTATACATATGTATATATTTTTATGTCTATTGGTTGTGAATTTTGAATTCTGAGTTTAGATTCTTATTCAATGATTATAGAAGACCAATATTTCTATATTTTTCATACTCGTGTCAATAATTGCTAATTTGTTTCTACGGATAAATATTTTGATGTAGGCAGCGGTGTCCCTATAAATTAGAATTCTATCCGAGCAATTTATTCCCAATATAGACATCACAATCAATAAAGCCTTTAGAATCTATATTCATTTTTCATCCATGTTTTGGATCATGAAAACAGAATGAAATGCAAATACATTCATAATTCCATGAATATTCTTGAAGGTGCCCGGTCTATCTAATGTTAAACATCTTCAAATTCAATAGCATAATTTGAGACCTGATTAATTTACAGCATGGACCAGACATGCACGTTTCGGGTACTAAACCCTCGTCAGTGATCCTCATTCTAAACAATGTAAATCTAAGTAAGCGAAAATACCACACTTGAGACAAATTGCTACATACATCTCTTTTATGAACAAGACCAAAGGCATTTCTAATCTGATGTCTTTTAAGCACTGCTGATCTTAGTCGTCGCCATTGAGATAAAGAAGATCCTGACGACAATCTCAACATAACTCTCATTAGAGCAAAAAATTGAGCATCGACGGACCCCTAGAAAGCTAGAAGTGGGACTAGGTGCCCGGGAGGAGTAAGCATCCCCAATTTGGTTAGCCACACCCGCCGTCGATGTTCACGAATGAGGCTGAAAACAATATCTGCAAAACAAATTCTCTATTTAGAAAGTACAATGGCAAACATGTCAGGGAAGAAATTTTAATCACTTGCTGACAAACCCCTCGCGGGTAACTTTTTACGAGCTCCACACGGCAAAGGGCATAATTGTGACACAAAGGAGATAAAGAAGATCCCGAAGAACATCTCAACAGCACTCACAAGTGAGCACCAAAATTGATTGAATGTAATAATTGTCCATCGATACGATGAGATGATTATCAAAGGCAATCATATTAATTGTTAAGTCGTCATGCAAAATTAAGATCCTAACGATAATCTCAGCAGTATTCACAATAGAGCACTAAATTGGGCATCGATGGGCCCATAGCAAGCTAGAGGTGGGAACAGGTGCCCAGGAGGAGTAAGCATCCCCTGTTGGATATCCGTACCCGCCGTCGGTGTTCACGCTCGAAAATAATACAATATATAAAATACATGCACTGTCTGAGGTTATGTCTAGATAGATAGTTCTGGCGACAGAGTCAGGTAACTATATTCACAACATGAGACATCGGGCAAAATTTGTTCCGAGACACAATCCAATCAAAAAACTATGTATTTAGAGGTAAAAGCAAATGATAAACAATAAGAAAAAATGTCTTTGCCTGCTGGATCTTCAATTTCTGGACTATGCAAACATTCATGTCATTCCTTGTATACAGTTTGGTAAGTTTCAAGCCTATTATCTGAAATAATAAAAACCGTAATCAACCATCTTATCTATAGAAATCTGCTTCAGTAAATCAGATTTCTAGACTTTAAATCAATGTCAGTGCACGAGACGTTCATATTCTTGTTATACATTGTTATTCTTTTATTGTTCATCTAAAGAATGTGACTCCAAATTATGTTTGGGTCTACCCACAGTTATTACATAATACAAAGAACCATAAACTTATTTTTGTGATGTCTTTATTGATATTGACATTTTCGTTGCACATGATACAGATGAAGTGTTAGAAGGCAACATTACCCTAAAGAATATTGACGCGGCAGCTTAATACACTTGATATCGGATTTCTTTCAACAGTTGATATAACACATATTTTTCTCGCTGTCGTATATTGCGTAATATAAACTCTTTATTGAGAATGTGCGGCACTTGTGTTATTGCCAGTCCTATGGTGCAGAGATAACGCCGTACGGATCGCTTAAGTTGTTAAACATGGAGGGTCATCATGCCGATGTGGTTGTGATAGGGGCAGGACTCAGTGGTAAGAATCTTTTTTATACTTTGTATATTTATTGCCATTAACGTCGCAATATTCATCTTAAAATGATCGATAAAAGATGTTTCACCTGTCAATTTTAAGCGAGGTCATATTGAATGTATGTACTTTACACATTTCACATTGACGCTGAAATGAGATAGTAAGACAAAGGTCAATATGAATAGAGTAAGGTCAAGCCAATATCGAATAAGGCTTGAATTATAAACACGCCGTACGTATACTCAAGTTCACAAACATGAAATCGGACGCATGTTACTTGACCCATTTGCATGACAGAATGAATTTACTTAAGATTTAGGAACACCTCCACTTATAAAATTCTCATTTGTGATAAATTATAATGAAATATTACGAAGGATTATTCATTTATATATAGGTAAAGCTTTCCGTACATTTGTGATGACAAATATGGATAATGACCATACCCCGTATACAGCACAAAATCGATAATTCAGAAAATCAGAAACCGAAGGCATACAAAATCAGGATAAAATAGGCAAACAAAAACCTCCATCACATGAAATGAAGCGAAATCCCGATAAGGAGCCCATGAAGAGTAAGCATATCCTGCTTGCAAGCAACACCTGCCGTTTCAATTCGGTAGAAATGACATATCCGGTATCAAGTTATTGCATTGGAACTTGTATAAATGATTCCAAATGTGTTTTTTCTAATCCTGCGATAAGGAATAGTAGATTTTGAATCTTACCAACACACTCACATTTCGTAGCTCTCTTCATATAGCGTGATCTTTATAAATCAGATTCAGTTTATAAATTTTCTTTAGTAGTATTCCTATAATTCTTCGGTATAATATGAATGATATGATCTTTCAATGTGCAATGAGATAAGTAAATATAAACATTTCAGGATTGAGTGCTGCTAAACTTTTGCATGAAAAAGGTTTGAAAGTCATTGTACTGGAAGCACGTGACCGAGTGGGCGGAAGAACCTTTACAGTTCGGGTAACGTAATGTTCAATATGATTATTTTTTCGAATGAAAATGTTTTAAGAGGTTGAGCCACACAAAATTACTTAGATATCCTTGAATCATATTGGCTTCATACGTATGTCTAATGTAACAAATAATATTTTCAATGCCCGGAATAACAGAATCGGGGGCATATAGTTTTTGGCCTGTCCGGCTGTTTGTCTGTCTGTCTGTCTGTCTGTCTGAAAAAACTTTAATATTGGGCATAACTTTTGAATGGAAGGTGATAGAGCTTTCATATTTCACAAGTGTATTTCTTGTGACAAGACCTTTCAATTGATACCAAAATGTTTGGCCTACTTTTCAAAAACTTTATTATCGGACATAACTTTTGAATGGAAGGTGATAGAGCTTTCATATTTCACATGTGTGTTGCTTGTGTCAAGACCTTTCCATTGATAACAAAAGTATTGACCTTGACCTTTGACCTACTTTACAAAAAAAAAATATTGGGAATAACTTTTGAATGGTAAGTGATATGGCTTTCATATTTCACATGTGTATTCCTTGTGACAAGACCTTTGAATTGATACAAACAGTTGTGACCTCTTGTCCTTGACCTACTTTTCAAATTTTAATATTGGAAATAACTTATGAATAGTTAGTGATAGGGATATCATTTTTCACATGTGTATTCTTTGTAACAAGACCTTTATATTGATACCAAAATTTTTGTCCTCATGACCTTGACCTCTAACATACTTTTCAAAATCTTTAACATTGGGCATAACTTTTGAATGTTAAGTGAATGGGATTTCATATTTCACATGTGTATTCCTTGTGACAAGACCTTTTAATTGATACAAACAGTTGTGACCTCTTGTCCTTGACCTACTTTTCAAAATCTTAATATTGGAAATAACTTATGAATGGTTAGTGATAGGGCTTTCATTTTTCACATGTGTTTTCCTTGTGACAAGACCTTTTCATTGATGCCAAAATTGTTGACATTGACCTTTCGCATACTTAACAAAAAATGAAGTTTATAATAACAAAGATACCACCGGGGGCATTGTTTCACAAACACAGGCTTTATTTATTTCCAGAGGCTGATTAGTGACAGGAAAGTTGTAACACTATTTATGTCTTCGTTGCGCTATGTCTTCGTTGCATTGTTTCATTTGTTACATATTTCAATATTATCATTGCATGTGTTGGTAGCTGTCTTTTTTGTGAGTGCTTTAATTTATCATTTCGTGATTGCACTATTTACGTGTTGTTTGTTCCATATTTTTTATTGTGTCATTTGCTTCATATGTACTTATTTTCGCGCTATCTAATTTTAGCAGAAGTTTACGAAAAATAGAAATATTGTTGTTCATTGTTCTTTTTAGAATGAAGCCGTAACGTATGTGGATTTGGGTGGTGCTTATGTTGGCCCTACTCAAAACAGGATTTTACGTCTGGCTGACGAGTTCGGGATTAAGACGTTCCTCACTAGAGATACTGAGGACTGGATATTCCACTCAAAGGTAATTGTTATTGCATTAATGTTAATAACCAGTATTCGTTCCTTTTTCTCCAAATGAATATTTAAGCCTACAGCTCATAGCCTATAAATCATTGCGTACGAAAAATTTATATTGAATAGCGTTATTATTTTGTAAACCTATTAAGAACAGAGTTAAATATGAGAATATATCAACTAATATTACAATATATCATCAATAATTTATGTTTATAAACTTTAATGATAATTATCCGAATCATGAGAGAAAAAGCTATGTGAATAATTTCAGTCGTAAAAAATTAATTACAGCACATCTTAAAAGAAGCCAATTAAATTCAGATACATCCATGTTAACTATATTCGTTCCAGGGACGTTCTCAGAAAATAACTGGTGTCTTTCCTCCTTTATCTGGACTGCTTGCCAAACTTGACGTTAACAATCTACTGAGAAAAATGGACGAAATGGGAGAAGAGGTATCTTTAGAAATTATACTGAAGAACAAACATAGTAGGCTGTAAATTTTGATTGAGCACTAGGTGGGATCTTGGTCAATGTTCTGTGTAGGAAAATGTGAGGAAAGAGCAATGATAAAAGAAATGAGGGGATCTCCAACAACACTCGGTTGCATCATCCACAGCAAAAATCCAAAACACCCAATGCCAAAACACACAGAGCAGACGCGCACAGAAAGAGCCGCCAAAGGGACAGTTAGTGGTGATGAAATAATATTGTACTTTGATAAGCAACTATATACACGTGTATTTTGATATGAAGTTCTTTTGAAACTGAATAAGTTGATGATGACACCTCTTTAAGATACCAGTCGATGCTCCCTGGGATGCTCCTCATGCTGACGAGTGGGACAAGATGACAGTAAAAGAGTTTTACAAGAAAACTATATGGACAAAGTAAGTACAAGAACCTGTGTGCAAGGTCTAAGTAGTTTTTTGACTTTTTAGTAAAAGTTCTTCTGTTATACAATGGTTAAGATTTTGCCAATTAAGTCTTTTGAGAATAATCATATGAACTCTCTGCAGGGTGCTGATGGAAAGATGATCAGGTCTGTATCAGCTCTTTGGTTTGACATATGCAAAGACTGTAAACCAAGAATCATACTTCTTTCTGGGAATATCAGAAAACAAAAGGCAAAATAGCAATCAAGTAAATTGAGAGTAGGTATCAGTAACACTTTAGATCTACGCATATTTGGCAAGTGAAATTGTTAAACGTTTCTTATTGGAGCCGCCATCTCTCTGTAACGTAAAAGTACAAATCTAACTTCAAAAAATTAAAGAGGGCGCTACTGAAATTATTTTGGTGGCTCCGCTGGAAGAATCACTGATGAGAATTTAATATTCGAAACACGTGTCTGGTGCACAGAAATTGGTTTGGAATTTTCTTCAAGAAGGCAAAGAGTTGGAACCCTTCGACATTATTAATATAGACACTTATTTCACGTTCCAGTGTGGAGCAGTTAAAATCGTTCCCCATGGCCTGATTGCCATGTGTATTAATTTACTTCTTTCCAGCTATGAGTTGGAACCCTTCGACATTGTTATTAAAATGCTCTTCGCGAATTGGTATGTCAAGAGCCTGTAGGTACCTACTTTCTGGTGCTAGAATTTTTTTCTTTGGCGAATAATTTATGACACAATATATTTGTCGTTGTTTCTTTTGTGTTTCTTGAGTCCCTGCGTCGTGCAGCCTGTTTGTATGTTCATAATGCGGTTGGAAGGTTGTTTTACCTAACGGTTGTGCGTTCTTTGAGACCTCTTGTAATCGGAAAAGTAGGAAGGTTGTGCGCTCGTAGCTCGTAGCATCCTATTTGGACATAATGTTGTCCCACGACACTGATGGTCACATGAACACCTCACTCTATGACAAACGTGACAACTTCAATTTCAGCATTACAAACTTTCCTTTTCTGAGTAGCAACATCCCTTCTTCGCCTGCTTATGACGTGTGTTCATATCTCAGTTGATACGCTATGCCAGAGCAAGTACTAAATATACGGATTTTGTTCTGAGAGCTAGGCGTCTTTCAGATGAAATTCGATAGAACTGTCACATCCGGTTACTTCCATTTCGGATGACAAAGAGTACAATCTTTGGTTGGATGGTTCAAATGGTCTATGACAGAATATCATCCACCATTATGGAGAGTGGGATATCATAGTGTATGACGAGTTCCCCATATCGACCGTAGAAGAAAGGAGGGGAGCTCCAACAACACTAGGTTGCAGCACCCACAGCAAAATCCCAAAACACCCAATGCAAAAACACAGAACAGACACCCACAGAAAGAGACGCAAAAGGGACAAGGAACACTAACTCACACCATAGAAACATTAAACATAAAAGACAACACATAAACAAACGAGACCAATGGGCAACCGGTGCAGACTTAGGACGGCCATCTGCCACGTTATTAGCAGATGGTGTGGTAGAACTTCCTCTGGTGCATCGCATTTTGGAATTTCTGTATAGAAGGCTGCCCTCTGGTAGCAGAGTAGGACGCTTCATTTTCCTTTGAGGTAACTAATTATTCGTGTATTTTCTAGAGATGCATGGAAGATAGGAGACCAGTTCATTAACGTTAATGTAACATCTGAGAGTCATGAGGCGTCGTTACTATGGTTTCTATGGTACGTACGTCAGTGTGGAGGATCCAATAGAATTATGTCAACAGATAACGGAGGGCAAGTAAGCGAAATACACACTGCCATCGTACGGAATTTATATGTCTTAACTGATTTGCCAGGGCCTATGCTAAAATTGCCCATTTTGGTTGTAACAATTTTCAAAATATCCCCCAAAATAATACTGTCAAGGCTTTCGTTATCATAAACCAGCATAAACTTATATATTGGATTTCTTTTGAAATTTTTGATAATTGCTTCGTTGTTGTTGTATTCTATGTAATATCGTTGCCTTTATTTAACGTGGATTGACGCACCAAACCAAATAGAACTGTAATCAACGTTGTAAAAAGATAATATATCGTACTCTTTACCGCGATTTCAACCTGAATTCATCAGAAGGACTGTATGAATAGTACTGGGCCCTTCTACAATTTTGTACCTGCAACTTTTCATATATTGCACATTGCGACGATGGGACTTCATGACAGGCACTACCCTAGTCTTATCATAGAAGACTGATCCTTGAACCTCCAACCATAGAACATACTTGTATCTTCCTTAAAGGAACTAACTCGATGTGGCATGTCTGCCAGAAGGGGATGCTGACTCTTCTTGGGCACCTGGTCTCACTCCCTTATTTGGAGTTCACTTCTGTTGAATGTTTTATTTTTTATTTTTGCTTTGTTTCCTATTTTATCATGATTGTGTATGCCCATCGGTTAATGTTTTCGAAATTTCCTTTTGTTCTCTATATTGGGATATGAATCTTGTCCATAACTGTCATCCTGATCCTTTCAAAGTCTTTTGTCCAATTTTAAAGTTGATATGACTTCTTGGGTGACTTAGCATTAGCTCGCTGTTAGCATATTAGTACGTATGTATTCCGTATCTCCATTTCTTTTGATATAAATTTACATGTACATAGTTTTAATGTTGGCTTGGACCCCTGTGTTTGACGTTTTTTGATATCGTACCCGTATTCTCAGGTAAGCATCATTTACATATCATCTATCAAAGTACGCTGCATCCTTCGAATTTGTTTTCGTTGATCCTAAAGTCACGATCAAATGGTTTCAACTGGTTCATGCTGCAATTTTTTTTCTGTTCTTGAATGATGCTATTGAATCTGAAGAAGTTTAACATTTAATTGCAACACTTGGTGCGTGTCACTGCTGGTGGACCAGGAGTCCCCGAGTGCACATGTAGCCAAGTTCGATCAACTTCGGTGGAACGTTTCTTCAACGTATTCCAAAATTTCTGTTTTCAAAATTTCTTGGAATTTCTAAAACGGGGTTCCTATAGCATCATATCCCAGCCATACTGCTACGTCTTTCGGAACATTTTGGACAATATAACTTTCACACTTTTTGACCATTGAGGATCACTGACGAGAGTTAAGTACCCGACACGTGAATGTTTTGTCCATGCTGCAAATTTATCTGTTTTTAAATGATCCTATTAAATTTTAAGACGTTTAACAATCGTAGCTTATCAGAGTCAAATTCTATATTGCTTTATTGCGATTTGTTCCTTGAAATTTGCTTAAATCAGCTTGTTATATCCTTTCATGCAGCAAAGAAAATTCATAGGAGGATCTCAACAAATAAGCGAAAGAATTGCAGACAAACTTGGTAAAGGTGCGTAAATGACATTGATGTTGGACATAGATAGCGAAAACTAAAACGCAAGATTAATTATGGCGTGAATAGAATGTTACGGAGAAAATCTACAGCAAGAAGTTTATTCTTAGTATCGAATAAACGGTCATTTATCTATTGTATAAATGGCAATCGATAATGGAGCAACATGTCCCTGAGCGCAAATTATGAATTTTCATTCCTTTTCCTTTAGATAAATTGTTACTTGAACATGCAGTATGCAGCATAACACAGAATGATCAGTCCATGCAAGTGTCTTGTCTTAACGGGGAAGTATTTAAGGTGAATGTTTGAACAAAACTATGAGAATGTACGATGCTTCAAATATTATTTTAACTTTGCTTTATTTCAAATAGAATATGGGCCGTATCGCTCTGGAAAAAAACTTCTCATGCAGATTTAAGATATTTCTGAGATGGAGCATTACGAGTATTTCCCCTTATCTAAGATTTCTTCTTTTCCCGTTGAAAAAATTAGATATACTATCTTATACCTGATATGATCCTTAACTCATATTTTCCTTAAGCTAATGCTTCTCTCGAAACATTTAATGACATCAGATATGAAATATTTCAGTGTCGCCATGTTATACTCGCCGTACCTTTGCCTTTACAAACGAGGCTGACTTTCGACCCTCCACTTCCATCTCTAAGGAATCAGCTGATACAGAGGGCCCCAATGGGTTCTGTTATAAAAACGTTTATGTATTACGACAGACCATTTTGGCAGGAAATGGGTAAGATATACGTCTTTCGATTATTTTTGGACATAATAACTTTCAAACTCTTTGGCCATGTTAGATTGTTTAGATTGAGGATCACTGGCAAGGATTAAGTATCTAAAATATGCATGTCTAGTCCATGTAGTAAAGGAGTAGGTGGGGTTACATGCCATTTCGGCCCTATATTAAAAGTTGTTTATATATCCATAATATGTTTATACATCCATAATATCCATACCCTTTTTCGACATAGTAACTTTCATACTTTTTGGCATATTACATTGTTTAGATTTAGGATTTAGGATCACTGATGAGGGTTAAGTACCCGAAACGTGCATGTCTGGTCCACGTTGCCAATTTATTTGTTCTTAAATGATGCTATTCAATTTGAAGACGTTAACATTTATACCACTTGGTGAGTGTCACTGCTGGTGGACCAGGAGTCCCCGAGGGCACATGCAGCTAAGTTCGATCAATTTCGGTTGATCGTTTCTTCAACGCAATCTAAATTTCTGTTATCAAAATTTCTTGAAATTTCTAAAAAATGAGTCCTGTAGCATCATATCCCATCCATCCTGCTACGTCTTTCGGTACCCTTTTTCGACATAGTAACTTTCATTCTTTTTGGCATATTACATTGTTTAGATTTAGGATTTAGGATCACTGATGAGGGTTAAGTACCCGAAACGTGCATGTCTGGTCCACGTTGCCAATTTATTTGTTCTTAAATGATGCTATTCAATTTGAAGACGTTAACATTTATACCACTTGGTGAGTGTCACTGCTGGTGGACCAGGAGTCCCCGAGGGCACATGTAGCTAAGTTCGATCAATTTCGGTTGATCGTTTCTTCAACGCAATCTAAATTTCTGTTATCAAAATTTCTTGAAATTTCTAAAAAATGGGTCCTGTAGCATCATATCCCATCCATCCTGCTACGTCTTTCGGTACCCTTTTTCGACATAGTAACTTTCATACTTTTTGGCATATTACATTGTTTAGATTTAGGATTTAGGATCACTGATGAGGGTTAAGTACCCGAAACGTGCATGTCTGGTCCACGTTGCCAATTTATTTGTTCTTAATTGAAGACGTTAACATTTATACCACTTGGTGAGTGTCACTGCTGGTGGACCAGGAGTCCCCGAGGGCACATGTAGCTAAGTTCGATCAATTTCGGTTGATCGTTTCTTCAACGCAATCTAAATTTCTGTTATCAAAATTTCTTGAAATTTCTAAAAAATGGGTCCTGTAGCATCATATCCCATCCATCCTGCTACGTCTTTCGGTACCCTTTTTCGACATAGTAACTTTCATACTTTTTGGCATATTACATTGTTTAGATTTAGGATTTAGGATCACTGATGAGGGTTAAGTACCCGAAACGTGCATGTCTGGTCCACGTTGCCAATTTATTTGTTCTTAAATGATGCTATTCAATTTGAAGACGTTAACATTTATACCACTTGGTGAGTGTCACTGCTGGTGGACCAGGAGTCCCCGAGGGCACATGTAGCTAAGTTCGATCAATTTCGGTTGATCGTTTCTTCAACGCAATCTAAATTTCTGTTATCAAAATTTCTTGAAATTTCTAAAAAATGGGTCCTGTAGCATCATATCCCATCTATCCTGCTACGTCTTTCGGTACCCTTTTTCGACATAGTAACTTTCATACTTTTTGGCATATTACATTGTTTAGATTTAGGATTTAGGATCACTGATGAGGGTTAAGTACCCGAAACGTGCATGTCTGGTCCACGTTGCCAATTTATTTGTTCATAAATGATGCTATTCAATTTGAAGACGTTAACATTTATACCACTTGGTGAGTGTCACTGCTGGTGGACCAGGAGTCCCCGAGGGCACATGTAGCTAAGTTCGATCAATTTCGGTTGATCGTTTCTTCAACGCAATCTAAATTTCTGTTATCAAAATTTCTTGAAATTTCTAAAAAATGGGTCCTGTAGCATCATATCCCATCCATCCTGCTACGTCTTTCGGTACCCTTTTTCGACATAGTAACTTTCATACTTTTTGGCATATTACATTGTTTAGATTTAGGATTTAGGATCACTGATGAGGGTTAAGTACCCGAAACGTGCATGTCTGGTCCACGTTGCCAATTTATTTGTTCTTAAATGATGCTATTCAATTTGAAGACGTTAACATTTATACCACTTGGTGAGTGTCACTGCTGGTGGACCAGGAGTCCCCGAGGGCACATGTAGCTAAGTTCGATCAATTTCGGTTGATCGTTTCTTCAACGCAATCTAAATTTCTGTTATCAAAATTTCTTGAAATTTCTAAAAAATGGGTCCTGTAGCATCATATCCCATCCATCCTGCTACGTCTTTCGGTACCCTTTTTCGACATAGTTACTTTCATACTTTTTGGCATATTACATTGTTTAGATTTAGGATTTAGGATCACTGATGAGGGTTAAGTACCCGAAACGTGCATGTCTGGTCCACGTTGCCAATTTATTTGTTCTTAAATGATGCTATTCAATTTGAAGACGTTAACATTCTAGTTTATAAAATGTCAAATGTATCGTGAATCTAAATCAGAAAAGCCTTTTTTGATTGCACAGTCCTATACTGAATAAGTCGTTACTCAAAACGTCCTATTTCTAACTTAACTGACGTACAGCCAAAGCAATTGTATTTTCTGTTACGACTAAAGGAGTACTATAAAACTGATATATTTTTGGAAGATGACATTATCATATTTAAGAGAAAATCGGGAAAACAGGGTGCTTTGGAATTAGTGAACAGGAAAGTAGTCCTTTATCTGTTCTTAAATTATGCTCTTGAATTCGAAGGCGTTTAACATACATATCTTAAAGACAAATTAATTCGTATGAATGGATACAAACCAACAACATTGCTTTTCCAAAAAAAGAAAAAAAAAAGTTTCAAACTCTGTCACAATAGGGCAACCTTTTACTCAGAAATGTCTAAATGCCGTGTACCAGATATGCATGTTTCTGATTATGAATACCCGTCATTAGTATTCTAAGCAAAACGTGTTTCATCTCCATCTGTTAGTTCCCAGTTGAAAAATGAAAGTTACGATATATTCTTTAATTACTTACATGTATACTTCATATTTTATGTTAATTTTTTATACGATTTGCATCCTTCCAGATAAGCAGATTCCACTTGTGATTCTTAGTTATAGCGGTACATGCATTTTCGATTTATAGCGTACACTTTATTTCTTCATTTTAGTTCATCAAAGTGGCTCATTAATTAATTTATCAATAGATAAGCTGCCCTGTGTGTGTTAATGGCTCCGTCTGTTTGTACTATTTTCTCTTTTTTCGAGAAGATCTGTTTTTTATTTTTTTTTCAAGAAATGTAAGAGTATGTGATTTTTCGAATTATATTTCTTCATATTGTGTTTGACTTTCTTCACTGCTTTACATTAGGTCACAGTGGGGCTGCCATCATAGACGACGAAGAAGCATTGATTGAGTTTATATTTGCCGATACGAAACCCGACGGGACGAAACCAGCAATAATGGGGTAAGTTAGCAATTATAAGATGGGACTATCATGCTTATCCTTTGTTCTGTAGACGGGTGAGCTTAATTATGTCTTTTTGTTCATATATCAAAAGAAAAATGGGATCTCTAAAAAGACTTGAACCAACCAAAGGAAAACACAGAAATAACGATCTTGCATGTATCAACCACAAGAACACATTAAACATACATTGAGGCTAATGTGTTAATTAACCACAACCTTTCTCTCTTTTTTTAGTTTCATATTAGCAGGAAGAGCTAGGAAGTATGTGACATTGACAAAGGAGGAACGTAGGGACAAAATCTGTAAACTATACGCCAAGGTTTTCGAGACTGACCAAGCTCTTAAGGTTAATCTTATTATTTTTTAGCTGTTCTTAGTTTGAGTTTGATAAATTCGTATCCTCTTAGTATAAATAAAAATGAATATGGAAACAGATAAAGAAATGTATAATAAGTAGGAAATCCAAAATATGTGAAAGTTGCAAGAATAATGGCGAAACATACATTTGCAATACATACATGTACAATACGACAAAATAAAAAAAAAATAACCAAATCAAAAGAAACACATGGAACACATGTACGAGATCAATATAAATCTCTTGAAATTTCTAAAACGTGGGTCCTGTAGCATCATGTCCCACTCATCCTGCTACGTCCTCCATTACATTTTTGGACATAATAACTTTAACACACTTTTGCCATATAACATTTTAAGACTGAGGATAACTGACGAGGGTTGAGTACCCGAAACGTTCATGTCTTGTCCATGCAGCACATTTATCTGTTCATAAATAATGCTATTGTTAACATTAGTATTTCACTAAGATATGAATGCCAACACTATAACTATATGAAGTGAGGAATTAAAAAAATAATCAACATTTGGGATTACGGTACAAATAGAACACTTAAAGTAATCAGTCGGGTTTCGCTTTAAATTCATACTCGGTCTAACATGCAATACATATTTTATCAAAGTTAGTTTTAAGATGTACGAATGCTTTATGCTTTTGAGTTAATTTTGTTCTTAAACGCTCGACAATTATCATTTATTATCACCCCTACAGTGTGTACATTACGAGGAACAGAACTGGTTAGCAGAGCAGTGGTCTGGTGGGTGCTACACCGTTATGATGCCTCCTGGATTCCTCACTACATTCGGTAGGTAAGTAATCTCATTATGACCAGGCATTTTGTCAATTATCGTGGTTGTATTCCATACTAGATATCGCAAGTATTAAATTTTTTCAAAGGATTCGATGGAATGGGATTTTCTCCTTGTCGAATTGTTTCAACCATAGCTGGATCTTTTACATGCATAAGGATGATGTTTTGGGCTTTGCTCGTTATGAATTCGCTGTTTGAATTGATAAATGAGATTATCAGATTGTGCGCAAAATATTCCCGAGATAGAATATTCATGAATAATCAAGGATTAAGAAAAAGGTTTTTTTACGTTTCTTTTTGTAGAGAAATAAGAAAACCTGTAGGTAGAATACATTTTGCTGGAACGGAGACAGCTACAGAATGGTCAGGATACATGGAGGGAGCGGTACAAGCTGGAGAGCGCGCAGCAAGGGAGGTAAATCTTTTCGAAAGAGTTTAATCACTTGATGTCATGGCAAAGAAACGAGGAGTATTTACTCTCCTGAGTTTCAAAATATTGAATTTCACTTTCTGAAATAATTTGGTCATATAATCTGTATATCAGAGGGGGGGGGGGAGATTTCGCATTTTGGCCGCCTGTTTTTTTCTGTGATTGTCTTTCTGTCTGTCCGTCTTTTGCCATTCTTTCTCCCTTTCAATAATGCGGCATGATACGTAATAGTAAGTGACAAGGCTTTCATAGTTTTCATGTGTAGTATTTGTAACAAGACCTTTCTATCGATACCAAGATGACTGACCTTGAATTTTGACATTGTACATGTAATACGACCTACTTTTTTTTGAAATGATAGAGCTTTCGTATAACAGTTTCAAGATCTTCTACTTATACCGAAACACTGACCTTGGAGTATAGCCTACTATAACAAACAAACAAACAAAATAAAAAAAAATCAGCAAAACTTGAATCGAGAGGTCTAGGACAATCACATTTCACAAGTGTATTTCTTGTGACAAGAAATTTATTTTTATTTTATTATATTTTTTTTCCAAATGGTAACCTCGTGATATTGATTTGTTTATACGTAAAAAATGTTTTAGGTACATTGTATATTGTTATTCTATGAGTGATAAAGCTTTGAATTTTACAATTCCAACTAAATTTATTTTTAATACGACAAGACCTCATTTTTATACCATTCAAACCTGTTACCTTTTTTTAAAATTTGATCAACCTTTAATACAATGAAGCAGTTTCTCGTACATGACGTGCAGGAAGCATTTTTTCCCTTCTTACGGTGATTTCTCTTGTAGTACTTATTTAAAGAAATTTGTATATGTTTAACTATGAATGTAACTTGTTCCTTTATATATGATAAATAATGCTGGTTTTAATGTTGTTTAAAAATGCGTTAGCGAAAGGTTCTTAAAGATTTTGAAAGATTGGAAAGGTTAAACGAAGATACTATTTGACAGAGGAAAAATTGACCAATCAGAAATGCTGGTTGTTTTTTTTTTCAGATTTTCTTTGACAGAGGAGAAATTGACCAGTCAGAAATACTGGTTGTTTATTTTCAGATACTCTTTGACAGAGGAGAAATGGACCAATCAGAAATACTGGTTGTTTCTTTCAGAATCTCTTTGACAGAGGAAAAATTGACCAATCAGAAATACTGGTTGTTTCTCTTCAGATTTTCTTTGACAGAGGAAAAATTAACCAATCAGAAAAGCTGGTTGTTTCTTTTCAGAATCTCTTTGACAGAGGAGAAATTGACCAATCTGAAATTCTGGTTGTTTATTTTCAGATTTTCTTTGATAGAGGAGAAATGGACCAATCAGAAATACTGGTTGTTTATTTTCAGATACTCTTTGATAGAGGAGAAACTGAACAGTCAAAAATACTGGTTATTTCTTGTCAGATACTCTTTGACAGAGGAGAGATTGACCAATCAGAAATACTGGTTGTTTCTTTTCAGATTCTCTTTGACAGAGGAGAAATTGACCAATCAGAAATACTGAAAGACGAACCCGAAAACGAGGTATGTGTAGGAAGCTGAGATTCAATTTGTATAATTTTATTTACAAGTTAGAAAACACCACATTGAACGTCTTCCAAATTTGCACTGAATAGTCACGAAAATAGAAAGGCTGTAATTCTAAACTAATTATTCAAATGGAAGCCAAAATCCTTGTTTTCAGTTTAAATTGAAATTTATATTTATGAAATTAGTCTAAAGTGGTGCTGCTTTACATTGAATTTGAATTATTGACGTATTAATGTCTTTTCGAATTGTTTTTTTTTTAGTTCGTTAAGCCTATGCCATTTCCAACAACCTTTTTCGAGAGGAATGCTCCTTCAGTGGGAGGACTTTTGAAAATTCTCGGCTGTGTATCGACATTGGCTGTAGCTTGTTCAGGGGCAATTTTCTATCGACGGTTCAAGACATAGAATATCTGAATGGTTAAATTAGGTGAAACTTGGGAAATCTTGTGTAATCTTGACGGAATTAGGCTTGGTATACAGAGGTGCTATGTGAGCATATTATTAATGTTCAAATGCATTCTGAAATATTAGAACAGATTGTCTCCTTTTACAGGAATGTTTCTAAATATAAATGATTATATGGTGAAGAAATACACTGATTATGTCGAAATGTAATTTACATGAATCTGTGGTTGAAATGGTGAAATAAAGGCTTATCTGCACATGCCTGCTAACTTAGTTCTTTTATTGACCAATTTTTGTTCTGATAATGTTCTGAAAGAAAATGCTAATTCAAAATATAGCATAATTTGCTATGTCTAGTGTTTGTATCAGAGATTTAGGGAATGTATATTTTTTCCTGATCAATTGTCTGTCTTGAAACCCGTAGAAACTTTAATGTTGATTAGAAGATTTGAATGCTCAATGTAAATGCATTTGTCTTTCCTGTGGATGAAACTTTCTATTGCTACCCAATTGTTGAGCTGATGACTTCGACATTAGAGTTAAGCTTTCTTGCTGTTCGTCCTGTGTTTGTATCAGAGATTTAGGAAATGTATATTTTTTTCCTGATCAGTTGTCTGTCTTGAACCCGTAGAAACTTTAATGTTGATTAGAAGATTTGAATGCTCAATGTAAATGCATTTGTCTTTCCTGTGGATGAAACTTTCTATTGCTACCCAATTGTTGAGCTGATGACTTCGACATTAGAGTTAAGCTTTCTTGCTGTTCATCTTGAACATAGCTTCCTTGCAATGTACCCAGTAGCGCTTGGTGTGCATTTTCAAATCAAGCAAAACTCCACATAACCTAACAACTATAATAAGATAAAAGAAGATTATGATGACAATCTCAACAGCACTCACAATAGAACACCAAATTAAGCATCGACGGACCCTTCTGCAAGCTAGAGTTGGAACCAGGTACCTGCCCGGGAGGAGCAAGCATCCCCTGTTTTGCTAGCCGCACAAGCTGAAATATCGTTGATATTTGAAAGCATCACATAATCAGACCCTGAATACTGTGAACTCTCAGCTTGTGTACAGTATCAGGCAAGGAATAAATGTTTCTTCATTTATTGCTTTTGACGCCGTGCGTCTCAACTTATCGACTTCTGGACTTAAACTACAAACCCTATGTACCCGATCCTCATCATTGAAACAATTATTTGGGTATAAAAATAGGTATTGACTACTAGTATACAAGTACCGGAACAACTTTCAAAGATACAACCATCACAGACATAAAATGAAGGAAACTGCATTGTAAACTCGAAATCCTAATAATTATTTTAAATCCAACATCTTCATAAATTGCAGGACAGACCTTTCCTTATTCTTGATATATTTACTGCCTCGTATTTGGAATTGGTGAACTGCCATCGTGTGAAATGACAGAGTTATTTTTCTTCCTAGTCATTGGAATAACTAGTCTTAATAGTCATAACAGCTACTCTTAACTTGATTGTCATGGAAACCATGAAAGCAAATCGTGCTTTATAAAATAAAGAAATGTATATTCAGGGACAGGAGCTTCGACTGCGTCCATTGATATGGCATGTTTTTATTTATATTCGCGGCGATGAATAAATGAAGAAGAGTTAAACGGCTGGATGTATCGGATCCTGAAGATTACCATTTTTAAATTAAAGTGTCTATTCATATAATTCAACCAAATTTATTGCCAATATAACTGTTTGTCACCATCCAAGTAAGTTGGAAATTCCTTCTGGACAGTCACATGTCTTGGGGTTGATCCGAGCACATTTCGAAAGGAAATAGTTTTGCAAACAATTTGAGGTATTTTACCTGCCTGATTCTTACTGGGACCTATACTTTTGCACCTCATGATTTTCTGTTGTTTGAATTTCCTCTGTTTTGCTTCGAGCATCACTGATGAGGCACAAAAGTCTAACCTTGACCTAAAACTTCTACCAAAGAACCTGCTAAGGCTTAAAGGACAGAGCTATGTCATCAGGGAGATACATCTAAGTTTAAGAAAATTTCATGAAATTTTGTGACGAATAAATAACAAATATATTCAAAGTCAATACTTAGTGTCCGAGCACTAGGCGAACGATATCTTCGGAGACTAAATAATCCACTAGCAGATATGTTTGGTGTCGTACATCATGTACATGTACTCTTTTATGTTTCTTGTTGCTTGTGTCTATTTTGTATTTTCAAACTTGGTGTTTTGCTGTTGTTGCTACAACCGGGTCTTGTTGGGGATCCCCTCCTTCCTAGATAAATAGACTGATGACAATATGGAAAAAACTACATACCTGCAATAGAATCAATTTATTGATTGTGCAAGCATGAAGAATACATAAACACTATACATATCCTTGCATACAGATATATCATTAATCATAATCAGTCAAAATGATTGTTTAACAGATTGAAATATAAGCGGACGTGACATAATCTACCGATTTTAAGCGATCGGGTGTTACATGCAAGCAGGAGATGCTGACTCTTCCTTGGTACCTGATCTCACTCCCATATTGGTAGTTAACCTTCTTTTCATGTGCTTGAGTTGTTTGTTTGTTTCTTTGGTTCCTGTTTTATCCTGATTTTGTATGCCTTCGGTTTATGAATTTCTTAATTATCGATGTTGTGCTGTGTATGCTGTTTGTCTTGGATGTATCACTTGGATGGGTGCACCCCACCCTTGATCCTCAAAACCGGGCTAACGTTGTAGCACTTATTGAGCTCTGTCAGATAGAAAAAATGTCTCATGGAAATTTCCATTGCTAAAGTGGTGGGGTTTTTTTTAAGGGGGGGGGGGAACATGTTTTCTTCTAGTCATAAATCACTGAAAATAGTAATAAATGAAACTTTTATTTGGTTGATGTTTTTAAGAATTGAAAAATGTGAATATATAATATTTTTGATGATCGTGACAAGATTGTGTCAGTCTATGTTTATATATCTAATATCTACTTGTTCTTTTTATAACATGGGTTAGATTGTCAAGTTTACATGATCATCATCACTTTTTAGTAAGAGATTATCATATACATACGCATTCTGCTAGATATGCCTTTTTACACAAACAAAGCAAGCATTCTGATTTAATTGCTAGCAACACAATTAAGGCACCACTAGTGAGAATATAATTGTGCCATTGTCCTTAAAAAGGTCACTCATGACAAAACTAATTCTGTAACTTAATAATCGAAGACCAAGCTATATAGCGTTTCGGGTACCAAGATGGCCGAGTACGAGTATCTGCTTACTAAATAGCGGAAGGTCTTGATTTTGATTCCCGGACAAGCCACATTTAACATTTTGCTTGCCACGCGTACATTACGAAATTCGGACAAAGATATACGACGAAAGAGAAGACTGGCTTCAACATAGTTAATTTTCCTTGGCTTGATGGTGATGTTCCAAGATTGCCATCGGTTCGGTATTTACATCTCTCAGCTCATTAGGTACGCTATAGTTTGCTCCCATGTTTCGGACTTCCATGACAAAAATAAACAAATTACAAAAAAAAAGAACCCTTATCAGTCAAGGATTTAGATATCATAAACTTGTAAAATCGTTTTGGAAATGTTACAATAACTATTCTGAACTTCTTTCAAAATTTGGGACGACTCTAACGTCAAAGTATGTATCTTTGGGAATTTCACTGCCTTCATTTAATGGTGACCCTATAAACAAAATCAGAAGGATCAAAGGCAGATCAAATTTCAACCACAAATGTAAGAAAATAGTTAGTCGCCTGCTTTACCGAGGATATGATCCGTAAGTCATCACAAAAACACTGGGCATGGTACTGGACCAATTTACAGTTTTATACCAGTGTCTTTCCCAACGTTGCACACTTGTCAACCATAACGACGGGACTCAATGATGAGCTTGTCGAAATCTCGTCAGAGAAGACTAGGTTTTGATTCTCTGTCCTATCTGAAAGTTGGTCAGACTTCTCGGGTGATTGATCTTGAGCTCGCTTCAGCCAGCAGAGCGCAGACTGTTACACGCATTCCATAGAATTTTGATTCAGATCTATTTACATAGAATCTGTATTACAAGAGGCCGCTGCTATCTTGTTTGTGATCAATCTCCGACGCATGCGTCCGATTTAGTTCCGCTTTTCTTCACTTTGAAATCTACCTCTGTCGTATCGCCTATTGTTTGTCTGCAAGATTCTTGCAGACTGGAACTGGGGCTTCATATTTGTAAATTAAGTATTGCAAGTATATACCAGCAGGTTAGACTTCATTTCTGAGGTATACAGTGTACATGCAATGCTTTTCTTTCGATGTAATACGATGCATTATCAGGGATTCTATCTTCATTCGTACGTTGCCAACATGATCAGCTGAGCGAGACGTCCCCAGTAAAAATACGAATTCTAGCTATAAATCGAAACCTACCGTCTTTAGACATGAGTCTTGTATAAATTGTCCTACATCAAGATAGGAATCGTTTCCTTCCTTGCCCATTTAATCGCCCCTAAACACTCAAATATGTGTCTCTACCTTTGAATCTTTCGCAATGTTTACGTCAGACGTCCGAATGACGTCACTGTGACGACATGCCGTACCTGCGATGCCTCTCGGGTTTTATCATTGCGTGAGATTGCGGATGAAAATAGCGATGACGGCAAGGTTATATTGCAAGCCTGTGCCGCCTATGACCTTGTTGCAAGTTGGTTTGTGATGTCACCTTACAGTTAGAAGTTTTATGTTTATACAACAATTGTGTGGAGACCTTGTGTATCCGGATAAGTGGGAGGGTTGTGCGCACGTAATCCGGATAACCACACAATTTGCTAATAGCAGATGGTCCGTCCAAAGTCGGCGCCGGATGCACATTGGTCTCCTTCCTTTTATGTGTTGTCATTAATGATTGATGTTTCTGTACGTCTGTTACGATTGTTTTGTATGATGTTCTAGTGAATATTGTTGTGTCTTTTTGCGATTTGTATTTTGGCATGATATCATTTATGTGTCACTTTCTCTTGTTGGTTTGTTTCGCTGGGTGAGTGCAGGGTGGTGATACTGGAGATATTTTCCTTCCCATTACATCTCAGTATATCTCCTATCTATTCAACAAGTTCCGAAAACTCAAATGACAGGTATGCAAATAGATAGAAGGACTTACTACCAGACTGACATACATGTACAGACAATAAGGAAATTGCATAAGGTTTGCACGTAGTGGACATACACTAGTATCGATAAACTATCAAAGAAGTAAATTGTCATCCTAATACAGAACAAGTTGCAAATAAATCTAGTCAGTTTATGTGCAGTAGCTGATATATTTCGGTTTAGATACAGTGCACTTTTTTGAACTTAAATTTGACATGTTTATACACACGTGCGTACCTGTCAAGTGTTTGTTTGGTCTGAAAGATGATAAAATTAGAGTTTTCAATGTCTGATAAACAAATTCCACATCTTTATATTGAGCAGATTTAAACTATACCATGGTTGTTTGAAGGGTTAACAGAACTCTTCTTTGCATATTTTCACGAAAAGACGAAGTTGATTTCTACTTTCACTTTCGTTTTCACAACTTCGTTAAATTTTAAAATTCGATCTCGAAATTAGAGCGGGCGGATTTTTTCTTATATAAAAAAATGCTGATCAGGGAAAAAAGAAGCGGTATATCCGACGAACGAAAGATCAATTTGATGTAGGGTACCTATTATAATCAGATAACAAAATAAAAACAAAAATATTAACATATTGGACAAAACTCATAACAGAACAGGGTAATAAAATTGCTTCAATACTTTATAAATTAGGATGATCTTTACCGTGAACATCATACTAAATTCTCATGGATAAACCATATTGAAATATTAAACGTCTTCAAATTGAATAGCATCATTTAAGAACAGATAAATTGGCAGCATGGACCAGACATGCACGTTTCGTGTACTTAACCCTCGTCAGTGATCCTCAAATCTAAACAATGTAATATGCCAAAAAAGTATGAAAGTTACTATGTCAAAAAAGCGTACCGAAAGACGTAGCAAGATAGGTGGGATATGATGCTACAGGACCCACGTTTTAGAAATTTCAGGAAATTTTGATAACAGAAATTTTAGAATGCGTTGAAGAAACGATCAACCGAAATTGATCGAACTTGGCTACATGTGCCCTCGGGGACTCCTGGTCCACCAGCAGTGACACTCACCAAGTGGTATAAATATTAAACGTCTTCAAATTGAATAGCATCATTTAAGAACAGATAAGTTGGCAGCATGGACCAGACATGCACGTTTCGGGTACTTAACCCTCGTCAGTGATCCTCAAATCTAAACAATGTAATATGCCAAAAAAGTATGAAAGTAAATAAAAGTAAAAAAGTAAGTAAAGAAAATGAACTAAATCAATGTAGATCATCAAATATTTGGCAATCTCAGTCGTTCTCTAGTGATAAGTGGTTAAAATCAAAGGTAAATTTAGTCCTAACAGATCAATTTAAACAACCATGGATTTCGAACATAAATAACTCACCAAAATCTTTAAATTAAAGAATTTATAAAGAAGAACTTATATCGAAAGCAATAAAAGTGGCCCCAATATTTTGAACAAACATAACAGTGAAATTTCTTCTTTTAACATCCCTATTTCTAAATTGGATCTCCCTACAATATACTGTATACCAAAACTTCACAAGTCTCCTTAAAAGTTTCGATACATTGCTAATTCTAGCAACTGCTCAACAACAATTTTGTCTAGAAATCTGACGTCGGCACTCACGGCTATAAAGGAACACGTGGCAAAATACTGAGAAACTGTCATGAACAGGAATGGCGTACACTTCTTTTTGTCTATTAAAAATTCAGGGGATGTGATTGACAAAATGAAATCAAGAAATTTTGAAGCAAGTACGATATCTTCATACGACTTTTCTAATATGTACACCACGCTTCCTCACGACAAAATAAATGATCGATTGTCCAAACTCATTAAATGGTGTTTTGATCGAGAGGGAAAAACTGAATCGACGGGTTTCTTTTCCGCCACAGATTACAAATCATACAAATCATGGACATGTGGTGACCTGTGTATTGCCTTGTCCTTCCTTTTGGACAATATTTATGTAAGATTTGGTGAGAAACTCTACAAGCAGGTTGTAGGGATTCCAATGGGTACTAATTGTGCGCCTCTTGTTGCAGATTTATTTATATACACGTATGAAAAGGAATTTATCCAAAATCTTCAAAAACAAAGAAAAAATGCTGATGTGAAATGTTTCATTGGTACGTCTAGGTACCTGGATGATATTCTTACTATCGACATTCCTGTTTTTGAGAAATATAAAAATGCTATTTATCCACAAGAATTTATTTTAAACAAGACAAACGTTTCAAACACAGAAACATCATTTTTGGACCTAAATATCAAAATTGTTAATGGAGAGATCCATACAAGTGTGTATGACAAAAGAGATGATTTTGGATTTAACATAGTTAATTTCCCCTGACTTGAGGGTGATGTTCCTAGATTACTGTCCTTATGGTATCTATATTTCACAGCTCATCCGGTATGCTAGAGCATGTACTGATGTTTTGGATTTTCATGGTAGAAATTTACAAATTACCAAAAAACTTTTAGTACAAGGTTTTCGCTTTCACAAACTAGAAAAGACTTTCTGGAAATTTTACAAAAATTATTGTCAACTTCTTTTGAAATTCGGACCAATACAGGCAACAGAGTATATTACTTTGGGTATTTCACAACCTGCATTTTATGGTGACATTATTAACAAGATAAGAAGGATCAAAATAGACAACATCACTATCGAAAATGCGTCAGAATCATCAAACGCCTTTTATACCGTGGGTATGATCCTAATGTCACCAGACGGACACTAGGCTTGGTACTTGTCAATGACCAATCTACAGTCTTGTACAAGCGCATTCTTAAAACTTGCACTCTGACTGACTGTGACGACGGGACTCCATAACAGGCCCTGTCCAAACCTCTTTAGAGAAGACAGGGCCCCGATCACCTGTTGTCTCTGAATATCAGTCGGACTCCTCGGGTGATAACATACATGAACTCACGGCGGCAGAGCACGGATTGTATTACGTATACGTACATCCTCTTTTTATATCCATTTACATATTCATTTGTGTTGCTTGGGCCCCTGCGTTTTGCGGTCTTGTTTGTGTGTGGTCACCTGACAGTGAGGAGGTTGTTTTACACCACAATTGTAGGTTCTTCGAGACCTCTGGGTAATCGGAAAAGTGGAAGGGTTGTGCGCACGTAATCCAGGATAACCATACCTTCTGCTATTTCCGTGGCAGATGGCCGTCCTAAGTCGGCACCGGTTGCCCATTGGTCTCGTTGGTTTTTGTGTAGTCCTTTGTGTTTGATGTTTCTGTGTTGTGCGTTGACGTTCCTTGTCCCTTACGCGTCTCTTTGTGCTTGTCTGCTTTGTGTTTTTGCATTGGGTGTTTTGGGGTTTTGCTGTTGGTGCTACAACCTGGTGTTGTTGGAGATCCTCTCCTTTGTTTTGTTTTTGAAAATTATTTCAATCTACTTTCAACGTAAGATGCAATAACCTTTTGTAAATTAAGAACTTGTAGCAATCACCAGATGTGGATTTTAAATAATTCGAAGGAACTTTTGAAACATCTTAAATTCACTCATTTTAGTAGAGTCCATTCGATCAAAGCCTTTGATTTTTCGACACTTTACACTACAATTCCACATTCTAAATTGAAAGAAAGACTCGCAAAAATTATAAGTAATGCGTTTACAAGTAAGAACGGTAATCGCAAATACAAATTTATTGTTGTGAACTATGACAAAACCTACTTTGTAAAAGAAAAATCCGATTCTGAAAATAAGTACACTAAAACAGATATTATAATTCAAATGTTAAACTTTTTGATCGACAACATTTTTGTGGTGTTTGGAGAAAAGGTCTTCGAGCAAATTGTAGGAATTCCAATGGGGACCAATTGTGCCCAACTCCTTGCCGACATTTTCCTTTACTCGTACGAAGCTGAATTCATTCAATCTTTGGTCTCTGAAGGGAAAAGATACTTAGCTTCTAACTTCAACTTCACTTACAGATACATAGACGATGTGTTGTCCATCAATAATCCAAAATTCGCGGATTATTTGAGCAGTATCTATCCTTCAGAGCTTGAAGTCAAAGAAAGTACAGAGACAAATAATCCAGCATCCTATTTGGACATAATGTTGTCCTACGACACTGATGGTCACATGAACACCTCACTCTATGACAAACGTGACGACTTCAATTTCAGCATTACGAACTGACCCTTTCTGAGTAGCATCATCCCTTCATTGCCAGCTTATAGCGTGTTCATATCTCAGTTGATACGCTATGCCAGAGCAAGTACCAAATATACGGATTTTGTTCTGAGAGCTAGGCGTCTTTCAGATAAGCTTCTCAGTCAGAGATATGTTTGTGACCGACTA
Source organism: Pinctada imbricata (assembly GCA_033119305.1). Lineage (NCBI taxonomy): Eukaryota > Metazoa > Mollusca > Bivalvia > Pterioida > Pteriidae > Pinctada > Pinctada imbricata. The sequence continues at coordinate 1,906,801 of VSWD01000009.1, read as the reverse complement.
ACATCGTCACTGAGGAAGTTCTACGGTCGATATGGGGAACTCGTCATACACTATGATGTCCCACTCTCCAGAATGGTGGATTATATTCTGTCATAGATCATTTGAACCATCCAACCAAAGATTGTACTCTATGTCTTCCGAAATGGAAGTAACCGGATGTGACATTTCTACCGAATTGAAGCGGCGGGTGTTCGCTTCTTTTTATATGGTGAAAGTTTCCTTTGTTTGCTTTGGTTCCTGTTTTATCCTGATTGTGTATGCCTTCGGTTTCTGATTTTCTGAATTATCGATTTTGTGCTGTATACAGGGATATGGTCATTATCCATATTTGTCATTCCTATAGAAATTGGCCGATGGAGTAATACTCCTAGAGAAAACAGAGTCTGTCAAAAGTGTAATTCAAACGACTTGAGTGATGAGTTCCATTACATTTTAAGCTGTAATTTGTTTCAAACTGACAGAATAGCTTTCGTACCAAATGGATTAATTAGGAATAAATATATACTATCATGCAAGGCCATCATTGACATCAAATAAATAGACAGTACTACGTAAACTATGTATATATATCCGTAAAATAAATCAGGCTTGCTCCTTCCTTAAACCACTAAATCTCCCCCCCCCTCTCTCTCTCTCTCTCTCTCTCTCTCTCTCTCTCTCTCTCTCTCTCTCTCTCTCTCTCATCTCTTAGTGTCAAGGTAAGACCACATATATTGTTTTATTTCATTCCCACGCATGAATCTTGTTTTATTATATCTTAAAATTTGTATATTTCTCTATGCCATTGAAAAAAGGTTATGAGAATAAATCGATTGATTGATTGATGAGGCCTAACTTTATTTATTTTTTTTTAGAACGGTATTGCTGGACTCTTACTTTATCTAAGAGCAATTTGATAAAGATAATACTTTATTCTTATTTATATTAATGACTTATGTGAGAATAAAAAGAAGGGAGGAGATCTCCAACAAGACCCCGTTGCAGCATCAACAGTAAAACACCAAAACACCCGATGCAAAAACACAAAAGACGAGTACAGCACGAGACGGAAAAGAGACACACGACAAGTAAACATCAAACACAAAAGACTACACATAAACCGACGAGACCAATGGGTAACCGGTGCCGACTTTGGACGGCCATCTGTCACGCAAGTAGCAAATGGTGTGGTTATCCTTGATTACGTGCGCACAACCCTCTCACTTCTTCAATTACCCAGAGGTCTCGAAGAACGTACATTTGTGGTGTAAAACAACCTCCTCACTGTAAGATGACATCACACAAACAAGACCGCAAAACGCAGAGGCCCCAGAGACACAGATGAATATGTAAATGGATATAAAAAGAGGGCATGCGTTATACAGTCCGTGCTCTGCCGGCTGTAGCGAGTTCATGTATGCAATCACCCGAGGAGTCCGACTGACATTCAGAGAGGACAGGTGGTCGGGGCCCTGTCTTCTCTAAAGAGGTTTGGACAGGGCCCGTCATGGAGTCCCGTCGTCACAGTCAGTCAGAGTGCAAGTCGCAAGGATGCGCTTGTACAAGACTGTAGATTGGTCAAGTACCAAGCCTAGTGTCCGTCTGGTGACATTAGGATCATATCCACGGTATAAAAGGCGTTTGATGATTCTGACGCATTTTCGATGGTTATGCTGCCTACCTTTGATCCTCTTTATTTTGTTTATCATATCACCATAAAAGACAGGTTGTGTAATACCCATAGTAATGTACTCTGTTGCATGTATAGATCCGAATTTTAAAAGAAGTTGACTGTAATTTTTGTAAAATTTCCAGAAAGTCTTAACTAGTTTATGAAAGCGGAAACCTTGACCTAAAAGTTTTTTGGTAATTTGTAAATTTCTACTGTGAAAATCCAAAATATCAGTACATGCTCTAGCGTACCGGATGAGCTGTGATATGTAAATGCCGTATGACGGTAATCTTGGTACATCACCGTCAAGCCAAGGGAAATTTACTATGTTGAATCCAAAATCATCCCTTTTGTCATATACACTTGTATGAATCTTTCCGTTTACAATTTTGATATTTAGGTCCAAAAAGGGTGTTTCTGTATTTGAAAGGTTTGCCTTGTTAAGGGTTAATTCTTGTGGATAAATTTCATTCTTATATAATTCAAAAGCAGGATTGTCAATGGTTAGAATATCATCCAGATACCTAGAATTATTATTGAAACATTTCAGCTCATCAAATTTTCTTTGCTTTTGAAGATTTTGGATAAATTCTTTTTCATAAGTGTATAAAAATAAATCTGCAACAAGAGGCGCACAGTTAGTACCCATAGGAATTCCTACAACCTGCTTGTATAGATCCTCACCAAATCTAACATAAATATTGTCCAAGAGGAAGGACAAGGCATTACACAGGTCACTACATGTCCATGATTTGTATGATTTGTAGTCTGTCGAGGAAAAGAAACCCTTCGATTCAGATGTACAAATGTAAGTTTTTCGCTCTCGATCAAAACACCATTTAATGAGATTAGATAATCGATCATTAATTTTGTCATGAGGAAGTGTGGTGTACATATTAGAGAAGTCGTATGAAGAAATCGTATTGGCTTGGAAATTTCCAGATTTCATTTTTTCAATCTTAAGAACTTTTAAAATTTTAAAATTTTCAATCTTAAGAACTTTTAAAATCTCTATCGACTTCGTCGGGGATAGAAAGACAATTTTAGATACATGACTGCTAAGTTGACCATATATGCCTCCTTTGTCAGAACTAAACATTTCAAGTTTATATAGGTCCCTCGATACGTTTGTATAAAGTATATTTTAAAAATTTTGCAATTTATTGAGATATGATATGGTTTGAGGCGGTGCACACTTTATCATCCGCGAACTGGATTATAAAAAGTGTGCACCCCCTTATTATATCTCAATAAATTGCAAAATTGTTAGTAAATCCTTATTATTTAATAATCAAATACGTGTACTAGAAAAACTTCGATTAAGGTTGCAAACCCATAGCTGCCTAATTCCGCTCAAAGTTACGCTTTTTGTTGATGACTAATGATATGCTAATGGTATACTGATATTCGGCAACGATTGGTAAACCTTTGATGTAACGACAAACTCAGATGTAAAATACAAATTTTTTATTTCAACATTTTTTTTTGCATTTTCTTTACATTTTCATCTACAGGACTTCATTCTAACTTATTCATACCTAACACGACCACAATACTCCAATCTTACATGTAGAAGTGCTAAGAATCAAATTCACACATAACTGATTTTTTTTGTTCATCAAAGTTCTTTTTGCTAATAACAATTTTGTTTTGATTCCGATTTTATTGAGATAAATTTCAAAAGGAACGTCTCTGAAAGACCTTTCCAAAAATAAATACAAATTTTGTTTGAACTTGACCGTCATTTCGCGCGAAGTTATGACGTCACGTAAGCGTCAGTATGTACGGGGAAATTAGTGCAACTACAACTACCACTTGATTCAAAAGTAGTTTCGGCAAGCATTTCCGGAAGTTGGCGTGTCCAATTAAAATAACAAATTTATGGAAGTATAATATAATAATTTATCAGGTTTTAAATGCTGCTATTGAATTTAAAGACGTTTAACATTTGAACTACTTGGTGAGTGTCACTGCTGGTGGACCAAGTGTCCCCGAGGGCACATGTAACTAAGTTCGATCAACTTCGGTTAATCGTCTGTCTCTTCAACACATTTGAAATTTTCTGTTACAAAATTTCTTGAAATGTCGAAAATGTGGGTCCTGTGGCATCATTTCCCACCCATTCTGCTACGTCTTTTGGTACATTTTTGACATAATAATTTTCATACTTTTTGGCCATCTTATATTGTTTAGACTGAGGATCACTGACGAGGGTTTAGTACCCGAAACGTGCATGTCTGGTCCATGCTGTAAATTTATCAGGTTTTAAATGATGCTATTGAATTTAAAGACGTTTAACATGCTACCAACGACCAATCGAAATCCTTGATACGAGTAAAATTAAATTACTAGAAAATAAAACCCTTCTGTCCTGTTCACTAATTCCAGAGTACCCTGTTTTCCCGGTTTTCTCTAAAATATGATAATGTTATCTTCCAAAAAGATATTAATTTTATAGTACTCCTTTAGTCGTAACAGAAAATACCATTGTTTTGGTTGTGCGTCAGTTAAGTTAGAAATAGGACGGAAAATAAAAAGTCTACGGGGATTTTCTATAGTAAAAATGTGTGACGTCGGAGGCTTTGACGTCACTGTTTACTATCGTTGACAAGGAGAACAAGATAACGGCGGCTTGAAATTAACATGGGAATTTCCCGTAGACATTTTATTTTTTCATATTGCGGTTTAGGGGCAGCTGATAGGGTAAGTTGAAGTTAATTTCCAGTTACGACTAAAGGAGGTCAATTCTCGGAAACAATAATTTATAGCAAAATTCTTCAGACGCCAGAATAAATCGCCAAAACAGGGTGCTCTGGATTTAGTGAACAGGACAGTAGAGCAACAAATGCATGTATTTGGTGTCTGATCCAAGAGATCTTATCCAATCATTTCAATTATGTTTTATTTCTTGGGTCAAAACGAAATATAACATAACATGCCTGTAAAGAATCCATTTATCATAGGTGCAAACATATAAAAATACAGGTACACGTATTCATATACAGTTCTATAAAAACTGCATCCATTCACATAATTAGTACCTGGTCAACAGAAAATTATCTTATCGAATAAATGGAAGAAGGGAGGAGATCTCAAACAAGACCCCGTTGCAGCGCCAACAGCAAAACACCCGATGAAAAACACAATAGAAGGGTATAGCACGAGACGGAAAAGAGACATACAACATGTAAACATCAAACACAAAAGACTCGCATAAACCGACAAGACCAACGGGCAACCGGTGCCGACTTTGGACGGCCATCTGTCACGCAAGTAGCAAATGGTGTGGTTATTGTGGAATATTGATGGTAAAGTGATAGGAATATTTTAATGACAATGCCATTTTCCTTGACTTGACACGTAACTATGTCTTAAAAAACCCTTTAGGATGTGAACATAGCCCAGATACTTGGTATCGGAATTTTCCCAATATTGTAATAGATTGTAAAATATTTATTTTATTGGCCGTCTTGGATTGCGTAATATGAACTATTGACTTGGAATTCTTGCAGTCATGTGGTTAAAAGTCATATGATGCATGGTAACGTTATTTGGAGAGGTGAACTATTAGAGAACATAAAGGATCACAATGCCGATGTGGCTGTTATAGAGGCAGGGCTTAGTGGTAAGGGTGCATTTTATACTTTCACTATATGTTTGTATCAACTAAAATCAAAATTATCTGCTGGTTTGATAAAACAATGAGTTTTTCTTTATATAAGTATTTCATAGTAGAACATAACTAGATATTGTGAAACGGTTCTAAACAGGAACGATGTAAATTTATTTTGGTCTATTAAGAATTCAGGGGATGTGATTGACAAAATGAAATCTGGAAATTTCCAAGCCAATACGATTTCTTCATACGACTTCTCTAATATGTACACCACACTTTATGATGACAAAATTAATGATCGATTATCTAATCTCATTAAATGGTGTTTTGATCGAGAGCGAAAAACTTACATTTGTACATCTGGATCGAAGGGTTTCTTTTCCTCGACAGACTACAAATCATACAAATCATGGACATGTAGTGACCTGTGTAATGCCTTGTCCTTCCTCTTGGACAATATTTATGTTAGATTTGGTGAGGATATATACAAGCAGGTTGTAGGAATTCCTATGGGTACTAACTGTGCGCCTCTTGTTGCAGATTTATTTTTATACACTTATGAAAAAGAATTTATCCAAAATCTTCAAAAGCAAAGAAAACTTGATGATCTGAAATGTTTCAATAATACTTCTAGGTATCTGAATGATATTCTAACCATTGACAATTCTGCTTTTGAATAATATAAGAATAGAATTTATCCACAAGAATTAACACTTAACAAGGCAAACCTTTCAAATACAGAAACACCGTTTTTGGACCTAAATATCAAAATTGTAAACGTTAAGATTCATACTAGTGTATATGACAAAAGGGATGATTTTGGATTCAACATAGTAAAAAATCCCCTGGCTTGACGGTGATGTTCCAAGATTACCGTCATACGGCATTTACATATCACAGCTCATCCGGTACGCGAGAGCATGTACTGATATTTTGGATTTTCACAGTAGACATTTACAAATTACCAAAAAACTTTTAGGTCAAGGTTTCCGGTTTCATAAACTAGTTAAGACTTTCTGGAAATTTTACAAAAAATACAGTTTAAACTTCTTTTAAAATTCGGATCTATACATGCAACAGAGTACATTACTATGGGTATTACACAACCTGTCTTTTATGGTGATATGATAAACAAAATAAAAAGGATCAAAGGTAGGCAGCATAACCATCGAAAATGCGTCAGAATCATCAAACGCCTTTTATACCGTGGATATGATCCTAATGTCACCAGACTGACACTAGGCTTGGTACTTGACCAATCTTCAGTCTTGTACAAGTGCATCCTTGAGACTTGCACTCTGACTGACTTTGACGACGGGACTCCATGACGGGCCCTGTCCAACCTCTTTAGAGAAGACAGGGCCCCGACCACCTGTCCTCTCTGAATGTCAGTCGGACTCCTCGGGTGATTACATACATGAGCTCGCTACAGCCGGCAGAGCACGGACTGTATTACGCATGCCCTCTTTTTATATCCATTTACATATTCATCTGTGTCTCTGGGGCCTCTACATTTCGCGGTCTTCTTTGTGTGATGTCATCTTACAGTGAGGAGGTTGTTTTACACCACAATTGTACGTTCTTCGAGACCTCTGGGTAATTGGAGAAGTGAGAGGGTTGTGCGCACGTAATTCAGGATAACCACACCATTAGCTACTTGCGTGACAAATGGCCGTCCAAAGTCGGCACCGGTTGCCCATTGGTCTCGTCGGTTTATGTGTAGTCTTTTGTGTTTAATGTTTACATGTCGTGTGCCTCTTTTCCGTCTCATGCTGTACTCGTCTTTTGTATTTTTGCATCGGGTGTTTTGGTGTTTTGCTGTTGATGCTGCAACGGGGTCTTGTTTGAGATCTCCTTCCTTCTATTGTATGATATGTGACTAATATTTGAAAAATAAATCTAACTTTTCTTCTTTACATCAAGATTGTACCGTTTCCTTTTTTTATTTGAATTACCTACACTACTTGCACAGCTTAATATACATTTGTATTGTTGCCAATACTGCTAGTTTCTTTGTTTCGTGAGAAGGGAATTGTTTGGTTCTTACTCTAGCTAAAGTCATTTGATAAAGATAATATCTCATTTTTTCAATTACGTATGTAATAGAAAGGAAGGGATCTCCAACATTACTCGGTTGCAGCACCTTCAGCAAAACCCCAAATTTTACAGAATAATCATTATTCGAGGAACATGTTCGTTATCTCTTACACTTTAACAGAAGATAAAACACTTGACCGAGAGCAACAAATGCATGTATTTGGTGTCAGGTCCAAACAGTTATGGGAGATTTTGAACAATCATTTCAATTATGTTTTATTTCTTAGGACAAAACGAAATATAACAATAAGCACAATATTACATACCTGCAAAGAATCCATTCACATATAAAAATACATGTACACGACGTATTTATATACAGTCAATCAGTTAATCTTAAAACAGCAATCGTCCAAATGATAAGTATTTGGCAACAGAAAATTATCTTTAATGAATAAATGGAAGATTGATTAATGATATAGTGATGATTTTACTGACATTGCCATTTTCCTTGACTTGACACGTAACCGTGTCTTAAAAAACTCTTTGAGACGTGAATAGCAGCCTATATACTTGGTATAGGGATTTTCTAAGTATTGTAATAGATTATAAAATATTTATTTTATTGGCTGACTTGGATTGCGTAATATGAAGTATCGACTGAGAATGCTTGCAGTCATGTGGTTTAAAGTCATATGATACATGATAACGATATTTAAAGAGTTGAACATGTACTATTAGAAGAACATGGAGGATCACAATGCCGATGTGATTGTTATAGGGGCCGAGCTAAGTGGTAAGGATGTCATTTATACTTTCAATACCTGTTTGTATCAAATAAAATCAAAATTATCTTCTGGTTCGATAAAACAATTAGTTTCTCTTTATAAGTATCCTCATAGAAGATCATTGTAGGATATATGACTAAAATTTGAAATATAAATCTGAGCGGATAAACCTTTCTTTTTTTTACATATAGTACCGTTTCTTTTTTATTTGAATTTTCATAATGAATACCTACATTAGTTGCACACCTTAATTTACAGTTTGTGTTTCTTTTAATAATTTTATTTTCTTTGTTTGTTTAGAACCGTATTGTTGGACTCTTACTGTAGCTTAAGAGCCAATCCGGCATAAAACCATGCAAATTGGTCCAAATGACCTAGTAACCAAATTTAATGATTTTAAGTTATTTTAATAGATACATGACTAGGAATAATTCTGTCAATTATTTTTGTTCAAATATCCATGGTTACAGAGATATACCACCCCATCATTTTTCCCGCCAAATTTACAAAAAGGACGTAGAAATATCCATATTTTCGCTGATGTACTTCTCTAAAATTTTAAGTATAAATTGAATTGGAGTAAATATTGTTATTGATATATTGAAATATAACATTTTATTCTATCTTAGGATAATATTATGTATGAAATTTTTTTTCCAAAGACAGCCACAACGTAACTTGAAAAGAGGCAAAAATCGGCTAAGTGAGAAAACGACGTTTTATACGTTTTTCACGCACCAATATCTTCTGTAAGAGAAGTTTGATTTTTATCAAATTTCATCTTTTAACTCTTTGCTTTAATCTTATGAATATATCAAAAATCCACCGCTGCCAAATGATTACGTATTGAGATGTAGACAGTTAAAATATGTATAAAAGATCAGCTTAACGAAAAAACGACGTTTTAGACGTTTTTCACGCACCAATATCTTCTGTAAGAGAAATTTGATTTTTTTTCAAATTTCATCTTTCAACTCTTTGCTTTAATCTTTTAAATATATCAAAAATCTACCGATGCCAAATAATTACGTATCGAGATATAGACAGTTAAAATATGCATTAAAAATCAGCTTAACGAGAAAATGACGTTTTATACGTTTTTCACGCACCAATATCTTTTGTAAGAGAAGTTTGATTTTTTTCAAATTTCATCTTTTAACTCTTTGCTTTGATCTCATAAATATCTCAGAAATCCACCAATGCCAAATAATTACGTATTGAGATATAGACAGTTAAAATTTGCATCAAAGTGAAATTTTGCGGTGTAAAAATGCGAACGAAAAATACGGAATCATTGCACACGTAGAAATACGCATACATGTGCGGCGAGTTGTGACCACAGCTGATTTGATCATGTCTTTTCACACGCAGGTCAAGGTCAAACTCTTTGTTCAAAATTGTGCAATCGATAGTTGGGAATAAATAACAAAAATGTTATCGAAGATAATTATCGAAAAATATAAGCAATTTTAAAGATACAGTGTCCCTGAAAATAAATTTTATCGAAAACGTAAAATATATTCCAAAGGGTCTAAAAAGAGGAAAGAAGGAGCCATAAAAAGTTTTATTTGAAAATATGCAGTAACGACCCTAACATTGTCGATTCTTTAATAAATAAATCTCCGTATACTTCTATTGTAAAAACTCAATACATTGTAGGTGGCGCCAGTGAAATTTATTAGAGCTGCGCACCCCAAATTCAAAATCACGTTTTTAAAGGTTTATAACTGCGAATGTATGCGTTAGATTCGCCTGAAAATTTGAATTTATACAAATGAGAATGTATATTTTCATTTGAAAAGAAAAAATTTGCATTCCAAATATTGTAAAATTAATTAATTTTCAGGGACACCGTCCCTTTAAAATTGAAGTGAGGAAATGATGCGAAGAAGCGAAGAAATTATCTCTTTTTCGCTTCTCCGTATCATTCCGTATTTTGTTTCTTCACATCATTTCTTCGTTTCTTTTCATATTCAGTACACGAACTAACAATGTCAGAATTACGCTTTTGCAGAAAAGAAGTTATATATAAAATGAAATTATATATCTCTTTGATGTTTGAAAGGCGTATAATGTATACATGTAGATCTACGCCCTTAGGTTAGCCCAGGAGTTTTCTCTTTCTTTTCTGTATAATTTTGTTTTTGTTTTTGTTTTTTTTTTTTTTCGGAGGGGAGGGTGTCGGTTTTTTTTTTTCGTTTCTTTTCGTTTCGTTTTGTGTTTTGTTTTGTTTTTACAATATTGTTTTTTTTTTGAAAGATGGAGTACCATGAACTCTTTTTTTTTCTTTTCAATAAAAGTACTTTTTTATAGAACGAAGACCGCTCTGCTTTAGTACAAGATAATATCAATACTTCGAAGGAGAAATACCTTGAATTAAGGATATGAAGGAGATAAACTTTTATTAAAGAATTGAGATTTTATAAATGAAAGTGATTACTCTCATAATTTACGCGCATACGGACCGGAGCGGATGAATACGGAGCAAAACAGCTTATACAAACGCAAAGATTTAGAGCGATGGGGGAGGGGGGGGGGGTCCGGGGAAAAGAGTGCTTTTTCGAGTACGATTTTATTTTTTAACGCGGGAGGGGGACCGGGGGCAGGTGGAGGTTAAGAAATATGACGGAGAGGTTGTCAGGGCCCCTGAAATTTGCCCCAAATTATTTTGACCTTGAATAAACAAAGACTTTTCTCATCATAACCATAGATGACCGATTTGGCGCTATTTGACGTTGAGTTGAAATCAAGAAAGAGACAGTCATATCAAACAATTTTTTTTTCTTGTTTTATGCACGAAAATAAGAGAATGATCGAGGTTTTCTCGAAAAAAATAAGGACTGGATATATAGTTAATTCATTGATTTACTTTAAGTGAGGATAATTCGTGCAACCTGTCTATTTTTTCTCTGAAATACGAATAAATTGTTATGTTTATAGGAAAGATCAACTAACATTTTAAGAAAAAAAAGTACGTTTATTTTATCAATTCAACAGATCGTTTTCAAAAGGAAAGAACTTTTTAAACACAATTTCCTATGAAACAATGAATTTGGAAAATCGATGAAAAGAGCAGCGAGTAGACTGTAAAGAAAACTTTTCTTTCCGATTTTCAACATTTTTTAAAGAAAATACCACAGTCATGTCAACAATACACAGACAGGACAATTTGTTCATATAACAGAGAATGAGAGATCATAGAAGAGTACATCGAACGACCCGTTGTCTACAGGACAATAGATCTACATGTAACAAATCTGATGACACGAAACTAGCAGTGGCATAGTGATCCTTTTATGATGAGCATTCAGAAGTTAAACGTCTTCAAATTCAATAGAAGTGAGATAAAGTGCCCCTGCTCCAGGGAGACTCGAACCAGGAACCTTTCCGTAATTGGTTCGACGTTCTAACCAGTACTTACTGGTAGTAGCACCGACTATTTTAGAGACTCGTTCTTTTACATCTGTGAAGATTATTTCAAAAGATTTGGGATGGGTACATCTAATCACATCTAGAAACGAGGGAACGAGATTTGCTATGCAATCTTGAGCTAAACTCTATCAATGTTATAATCTAATGGGATAGTTTATCCGTGTCAAGTTCTTATTTTTATCGTCATTGTTTACATGCTACCAGGGAACCTAACCACGTGACGTCATCACTAAAAGTCTGACTCGGTGGCGTCGTTCCGGGCTATCTCGAAAATAGTCTAGATTAATGATGGGGCTTATATAAGGGAAATTGAAAAAGATCTGAAACGATTTCCATCATTTTTAGAACATATTTTGTTAATATCTTAAATTTTTTTTCTAGATTATGATCAAAGATGCTTATCTTTTGAACATTTTCCCATTAAATCTTTTAATCATATTCCGCAAAATATTGAATATTCTTGATAAAATTTGCATATCTTAGATACATTTGGCAGCGACAGTTTTTTTATATATTAAAGTATGATACGTTTACTTTATTATACTGAAATTTTGTGGGAAAATTTTCTCTCTTATAGATGTTATTCATGTTCGAAATAGGGACGCTTTTGTCAAATCCCAATATAAGTCGTATTAGAGCGCCCCCTGGTGGCAAGTAAATTCGTATATCTTAACTTTGCGAGTACTATAATGAAGATGAATTGAGTAAGTATCTGATTTTATCATGAAAAGAATTACTGCATATCAAAATCAAATCTTATTCAACGATGAAAATAGGGCTATTTTAGTGTTGTTTTTGAGCCCTGTTAATGGCGTTATGCCATACAAACAAAATTGGCCCATTACTATAAAACGGGACATATATGAATTTTAAAATAATTCTTTTCTCGAATGTTTTTCATCATAGAATACAGAAATATACATAAAAATGTAAAACTTTGACCACCCTTTTGGACGATTTTTACGATTTTGCATGGTTTTATGCCGGATTGGCTCTTAATATCAATTTATAAAGATAATGGTTTATCCTCATCAATGATTTATGTACATGTAAGAATCAGAATTTAAATATTTTTTTTTAATTGAATACCTCAGTTCCGATCTATCGTATTTATCGGAGATAAAAAGACGATTTTAGATACATGGCTGTTGAGCATACTTAATTTTAGCCTTTGGTCAGAACTAAACATTTCACATTTATTATGGCCCCTCGATATAGCATCGTTTCATCATTAGAGCCAGACGGCTTGCAAGTAAACTACTTGTTCAGGGTTATATTGCACATTCGGTCACGACTGGGTATGATAAAAAATATCAGATCCCTCCTTCCAGAATAATCAGTGACATTCTGCATTGAAATTGAATGGCCGTCATCATCACCAAAAAAGTCATACATACCTGATATGTACATCACATGTACAACGAGACAATAACCGAATTTGACAAGTGTCCATGGAGCTGTTGCCACGGGTGTTGCATGCAATCAGGAGACGCTGACTCTCCCCGGGCACCTGGTCTCACTTCGAAATGTTGTTCATTATAGTTTTCGCAACCGTTCCGATGGGAATTCTCACAATTTGACCTTGCCTTCTCAACTTTGAAACTGAATAACTGTTAGGTTCTTCTTTGATGTTAATCACAAGGTACATCGAATTATCATTAATCAATTAATCTTGGGTCAAAATATAGCGAAGTATAACAATGAGGACAAAGTTACATGCCTGCGAAGGATCCATTCAATATGGGTGCGGACGTGTAAAAAATACACGTTACATACATTAATCTGAGAGCTAGAATCATCCAAATGATAAGTATTTGATCTTCAGGAATTATCTTTATATCCAACATATGGAGGATTGAAAGTATTCGCTATTTTCGAAAACCAGAGTTACTTACCATTTGAGACGGTAACTGACGTAGAATGATTATGACGTAATCAAATTCTATGGAAACGGTCCTACAAGTCTGGTGTAAAATCGACGTTACCATACCCTTTTCATGACGTTATAATGGTTTGACGTCAGATAACGTCTGTAAGGGGGAAAAACTCTGTATTCCACAAAGACTCAATAGTGATGGTAATGTTGTACTAACACTGTCATTTTCCTTGACTTGACACGTCCCTGTGTTTACGTAAACGTAGCAGCCTGTATACTTGGTATCGGAATTTTCTCAATATTGTAATACATTGTAAAATATTTAACTTATTTGCTTCTTGGATCGCGTTATATGAAGTATTGACCGAGAATGCTTGCAGTCATGTGGTTTTAAATCATAAGATGCGTGATGACGCTATTAGGAGAGTTGTACTATTAGAAGAACAAGGAGGACCACAATGCCGATGTGGTTATATGAATGTCATTGTGTTTAATAGCCCTATAGGACGTGAACGTAGCAGCCTACGTATTTGATATCGGGATTTTCTCAACATTCGATGTGATATATTGTAAAATAGTTATTATATTCGTTCTCTTGTATTGTTTGTATAGCTTAATATGAACTATTTACTTAGAATGCTTGTAGTCATGTGGTTTACAGTCATATGATGCATGATAACGTCATTTGCAGAGTTGTGCTAGTAGAAGAACATGGAGAATCACAACATGCACAATGCCGATGTGGTTGTTATAGGGGCTGGATTAAGTGGTAAGAATATAATGAATACATTCAATACTTGTTGGTACCAAATGAATTTAAATTTAAACTTAATTAACATCCTTCTTACTACAAAAAAGTGTAATCTTTATCGAAGAACTGTTTAGGAGATATAAATAAAATATGACTGATTTGTGAGTTTGAACGACCAAATTTTCATTATCAATGTTTACATCAAGACAAATACCGAATTGACAAGTTTTCATAGAGCTGTTGCGATGGGTGTTGTATGAAATCAGGAGACGCTGACTCTTGTCGGACATCTAGTCTGACTTCGGAATGTTATTCATTCCGGTTAGCAAACGTTCCAATGGAAATCTCATTTGCCTCCTCGTCTTTGAGACTGAATAACTGATGGGTACTTCTTTGATATCTACTTTTTTACATCAATATTGGTAGTGCTTGTCAATAGCTTGAAACTTAGTGACCAATACACGTTACGATATCGGGTAATTATTGAAGTTACAGTGTATAAATCTTATAATAATATCTGCTCTATTTTCACGCATACACATACGAGAATACTAGTATTTGAGGAACGTATATTAAAACATTTATTGACAGGAATCTAGGGCAAAATATAATTCACTGGACCCTTAAATACGAGTTTGGTTGTGGACTTTACCCTTTTTACATTAAAATGAGATCATATAACTGCCGTATTAGGGTACAAGGGCAAGCTGCAAAAGCATTAGACCAAGTCTGACATATTGACTCAGACGAAACCTATCTCAAAGCAAATAATATATTATTTTCTGAACTGGAAAATAAAAGCTTTAATTCTTTCAGTTTATCACACCATCGTCGAATCAGCTTTATTTAAAACTTCTGATAAGGGAAGTGGAAATGCGACCTAACAAAGAAGTAGGTGCCGTAACCTGCCATTTCGGCCCTATTTTCATACATGTAGACGTTTAGCTATTCATCATTTACTGTTGATGATTTTCCAATGTTTTTCGTTATTCAGGCTAAATGACGTCAGAATATGACGTGCAAAATGACGTCAGAATATGATGTCATACATCATGCACGTGATATTAAGAGAGTTAAAGATTATGTTTGCATACGAATTGGGTAATCATAATGTGTTTCTTGCTTTCGTCTGACTGTCAGTCCGACTGTTGGACATGTCCAAAATTTTAGACAGGTATTTGTTAGGCTCTTGTATTTCACATGTAAATTTCTCAAATTCATTTTTTAGTACATCAGATTTAACCCCCCTGATTGAACCATTTCTGTAAAAAAACTTTAACTTTGACCATATTTTGTTAATAGTAAAATATCAAGAGTTCATAATTCTGGTGCGTGATTCTTTAGACTTTATTAATACCAAGACTTTATTTTAAAACCAAAATCTTAATGTTTGATTTGACTTTTCGTATAATGTCTTGTATAATTTGAAATCTATCTCTCCCAAAATAAAGGGACTTCATAAAGGGGATAGTAATGTACATATATTTATACTTACAGGTAAAGTAATATCTTTCGATCAATTTCAACACTGATTTCTTGTAGTTATTCATTACTTCCTAGTGTTTTTCTTCAAACTTCAAAAATATACGCTGATATAATTATTGCAGGATTGAGTGCAGCAAAGATATTACACGAACGAGGTCTGAATGCCATTGTTCTGGAAGCCCGTGACCGTGTAGGTGGGAGAACTTATACACTTCGGGTAAAGTCGATATTCTTCATCTTACAGACTAGGACGTTCCGTACATATGTACTATTTCTGTTAAATGTTGTATTTTCTAAGTTTGTATAAGAATGAAGGGGGTCTCCAATAAGACTGGGTTGCAGTACCCACTGCAAAGCACCGAAACACCTTATGCCAAAACACAGATAAGAACTGCAAGAGGCGTGAAAAAGACCTACGACACAGAAACATGAAACACAAAAGACTACACATACACCAACGTGACCAATGGACACAAAAGACTACACATACACCAACGTGACCAATGGACACAAAAGACTACACATACACCAACGTGACCAATGGACACAAAAGACTACACATACACCAACGTGACCAATGGACACAAAAGACTACACATACACCAACGTGACCAATGGACACAAAAGACTACACATACACCAACGTGACCAATGGACACAAAAGACTACACATAAACCAACGTGACCAATGGACACAAAAGACTACACATACACCAACGTGACCAATGGACACAAAAGACTACACATACACCAACGTGACCAATGGACACAAAAGACTACACATACACCAACGTGACCAATGGACACAAAAGACTACACATAAACCAACGTGACCAATGGACACAAAAGACTACACATACACCAACGTGACCAATGGACACAAAAGACTACACATAAACCAACGTGACCAATGGACACAAAAGACTACACATAAACCAACGTGACCAATGGACACAAAAGACTACACATAAACCAACGTGACCAATGGACACAAAAGACTACACATACACCAACGTGACCAATGGACACAAAAGACTACACATAAACCAACGTGACCAATGGACACAAAAGACTACACATACACCAACGTGACCAATGGACACAAAAGACTACACATACACCAACGTGACCAATGGACACAAAAGACTACACACAAACCAACGTGACCAATGGACACAAAAGACTACACATACACCAACGTGACCAATGGACACAAAAGACTACACATAAACCAACGTGACCAATGGACACAAAAGACTACACATACACCAACGTGACCAATGGACACAAAAGACTACACATAAACCAACGTGACCA
The DNA here is from genome assembly GCA_033119305.1 of Pinctada imbricata. Taxonomy (NCBI): domain Eukaryota; kingdom Metazoa; phylum Mollusca; class Bivalvia; order Pterioida; family Pteriidae; genus Pinctada; species Pinctada imbricata. The sequence goes on along the minus strand of VSWD01000009.1, from coordinate 1,889,848 downwards.
ATGGACACAAAAGACTACACATAAACCAACGTGACCAATGGACACAAAAGACTACACACAAACCAACGTGACCAATGGACACAAAAGACTACACATAAACCAACGTGACCAATGGACACAAAAGACTACACATAAACCAACGTGACCAATGGACACAAAAGACTACACATACACCAACGTGACCAATGGACACAAAAGACTACACATACACCAACGTGACCAATGGACACAAAAGACTACACATAAACCAACGTGACCAATGGACACAAAAGACTACACATAAACCAACGTGACCAATGGACACAAAAGACTACACATAAACCAACGTGACCAATGGACACAAAAGACTACACATAAACCAACGTGACCAATGGACACAAAAGACTACACATAAACCAACGTGACTAACGGGCAATCGGTGCCGACTTCATATCATTTTATGGTTTCCTTCTTGATATGTTCTTATAATTGTACTTCGATTAACCTGTACACAATTATTTGCCGTGATGTCTCTTCTCATCATTCATTTTTCTTCTGTTTCCCGAATATCACATTGTGACGTCATCAACTTTAACAGAGAAAAAAATCTCGACCTGCTGTTGTTGACTAAAGAAAAAAAAAAACGCCCTCTTACGTTAAGGTAGCATCACAAATAAGACGATCTTTTATATTTTTATTCCTCGATGATCATGCTTGACTTTTTCCTGATATACATGTATGACTTGACATGTAAAACTAGAGGGCGCCACTGCAATACATTTGGCTGTGTCTGATAATAACATCCATGCTGTAAATTTATCTCCTCTTAAATGATGCTATTGAATTTGAAGACGTTTAACATTCGGCATTTCATTCAGTACCACTGGTGACGATTTCTGTCTGAAACAGATGTCTGGTGGATCAAAATTGGTTTGAAATTTTCTTCAACAATGTAACAAATTCGAACACATACATCTTATTGATATACATTTTGTAAATGTATAACTTTAATAATTTGTTCATATATTAATTGTCCATATTTGTTTACAGGTCATTGTCCATATTTGTCATTCATATATTATATCTGTCTATGCTACTGAATCGACCCTACAGGAAATTTGGAGCCGCGCACTCTTAACAAAGTAAATGATCAAAACTAGAGGGCGCTACTTAAATACCTTTGGCTGTGTCTGAAAATCACTTCAGCATTACAAGGTACCACTGATGAGGATTTACTAAACGAAGCACGTGCGTGGTGTATTACATTTGTTTGAAAGTTTCTTCAAGAAGGTACATGTAAAGTGTTGGAACACTTCCATATTATTGTCAATGTAGTCCCCTATAAGATCCTGACAAATATGGATAATGATCATAGTCTTGATATCTGTCTATGTTACTGAATGGACACTATAGGAAATTTGGAGCCGCGCACTCTTTACAAAGTAAATGATCAAAACTAGAGGGCGCTACTTAAATGCCTTTGGCAGAGCCTGAAAATCACTTCAGCATTATTAGGTACCACTGATGAGGATTTACTAACCGAAACACGTGGCTGGTGCATAAGAATTGGTTTGAAAGTTTCTTCAAGAAGTTACATGTAAAGTGTTGTAACACTTCCATATTATTGTCAATGTAGTCTCCTATAAGATCCTGACAAAGATGATTATGACCATGGTCTTGATATCTGTCTATGCTACTTAATCGACAGTAGAGGAAATTTGGAGCTGCACACTCTTTACAAAGTAAATGATCAAAACTAGAGGGCGCTACTTAAATACCTTTGGCTGTGTCTGAAAGTCGTCTCATATAAGATCGTCTCATTCAAATATTTTTTTATAGAACGAAGATGTGACATATGTAGATTTGGGAGGTTCGTATGTTGGCCCCACCCAGAACAGGATTTTACGTCTGGCTGATGAGTTTGGAATCCAGACCTTCCTCACTCAAGATACAGAGGATTTGATTTTTCATTCAAAGGTATTTTTGCCTACATGTAACCATTTTCAAACTTGTCATAGGTTGCATACTCTATGATAATGGAAAAAATGCCTACATTATCCTGTGAGTAGAGTTGGTTTCTGTGTTGAGAAATTGCAAGAATTGGGTTTAATTTCTGGAAAAGACAACTTGGACGAATCAATTATTAAATGACAAGTCTTTAATACTGATTTAATAATAATAATAAAAAAAACCCCCATAAATCTTAAATCTTTCTGATTAATAATTTTTGTCAATAGTTCATGTGCTTTCGTGTAGGAAATGTATCAATGTTCTGGCAAATTGCATGTACCTATATGTATTCCATCTATCACACATGAATACTTTATATCTAGTTTGTAAGAAGAACATGAATATTTACATTATTTTAACTTTTTTATCATATTTATTGCAGGGACGCTCCAAAAAGATAACTGGTGCTGTTCCTCCCGTTTCCGGTCTGCTGGCCACACTTGACGTAAACAATCTTTTTAGAGAAATAGACGAAATGGGAGAAGAGGTAACTTGGAAATGATACCAAAGTTAAAAAACAACAAGAAATAGATCCTCATCAGATATTATTATAAACTCTATCTATGTTTCCATTTACAATAAAATAAAAGTTGAGCAGCAGAATTGTCAAGGTGAAATTCCATCTTTCTAAAGAAAGTTAGTAAAATGAAGTCATGCCATTAACATTGATTTTCCCGATCATCAGCTTAAATGAAAGACAGAGCTATCCATATAGTCGCTACCTAAGTAAACATTTACTCATTTTAAGATACCAGTCGATGCTCCCTGGGATGCTCCACATGCGGAAGAGTGGGACAAGATGACAGTAAAAGAGTTTTTCAATCAAACTATATGGACCAAGTAGGTATCACAAACTGATTGGAATAAACATCAAAGGAGTACCAATCAGTCATTCAGTCTCAAAGTCGAGAAGGCAAGGCAAAATCATCAGATTTTCCATAGGAAATGATTATTTAAATTATTTTGAATGATTCACCTCATTTAGAAACTATCTGTCCAGACAACTGTTATATGGCAGCAGATTTAGTCATTTTGATTTTCTTGAAGTTAAACGTTTTAAAAGCATCAGACATTTTCTTTATTGTAGATGTATAGTCTGTGGAACGATTTTCGAAGTAATATTATGTTATCAACCTCACGCCTTTTTTGTACGGAATGGACGTTCCAATGGCAATTTTAATGATTTTGCCTTGCCTTCTTGACTTTGAGATTGACTAACTTTAAGGTACTTCTTTGAAAATTATATGAATTACTTAAACCAAAACTCAATAAAACATGGTATATACCACGTTATTGATCCATCTTTTATTGGCATGAAATATTGTTTTCTATCTAAGATGATGTAAAAGTGACATCAGCAGTGCATTACACCCTTCTGTATTATTTTTAGTTAAAATAGATCCTGATGATAATCAACAGCACTCACAATAGAGCACAAAATTAAGCATCGACGGACCCCTAGCAAGCTAGAGGTGGGACCAGGTGCTCGGGAGGAGTAAGCATCCCCTGTTGGCTAACCGCACCCACCGTCGATGTTTAAGCACGATAATGAAAACAATATATAAAATTCATGCACTGTCTGGCGTTATGTCTATATAGAAAGTGCTATGGCGACAATGTCGGGGAAATATATTCAAACACTTACTGTACGTTCGTCTAACATATTTGCTTTTTAAACAGGTACATATGTATGTATTTATCAGCTACACCCTAAATTACAACGTCCATAAATACCGGACTTAATACACTCGCCGGTTTTGACCTTTTCTGAACGGCTAATATGGCGGCTGTTGCAAGCATACAGGGGAAGCTTACTCTCCCCCGAGCATATGATTACATCAACATTTGTAATTTACCTCTGCTCATGTTGCAGTTGATATTGCTTGTCTTGTTTCATTTTGCATGTTTTCGTATCCGCATTGATTATGATTTTCATACGTTTTTAGTTAAGGTGTGTTTTGAGCGTTTATATGCCGTCAAATGTGTTTGGTCTTCCTTCTGATCCCTTTGATGTCATTTCCTTTTTCCTGTCCTCTCCGTGTTTTCGCATTTGGGAGTTTTAGTGTTTTGCTGTTGGCGCAATTGAGTCCTGTTGGGGATCCTTTTATTTCTTATGAATTCTAACTTTGGTTTGATGTTAGACAATCACTGAATCATATCATTTATTCAGAGGTGCATGGAAGTTGGGAGAGCAGACCGTAAACGTGTGTGTAACGTCTGAGAGTCACGAGGTTTCGTTGCTATGGTTTCTGTGGTATTTACGCCAGTGTGGTGGATCTAACAGAATTCTGTCGACAGATAATGGAGGACAGGTAAGCAATGAGAATCTTTAAAGTTCTAAAAATTACAAGAACAATAACAATACAAAATGAAGACAAAATGCAAGTTAAATATATATCATAGCTACATAAGTTCGACTCTTGCGTCAAAGTAATACTAACCTTGATCTTGATTTTTTACTATATGATTCATCTATTCCATATTACATGTACATAACATTGACATTGTATAACTAATTGGTATATTGTAATTTATATAAAGTCAGAAAGTACAACTCACGTTTCTTAAGGTGGCTCAATAATCCAAGAATTCTTTGTCAGAGGAGAAAAAAATATTCTGTTTATTTAACATTGATATCTGATGATTTATATTTGTTATTAAGATGACATATCATCGACCATTTGACTGACCAGTGGTCCTCTGAATATACATATGTAAACCAACCCCGAGATATGTCGCAAAACAATGAATTTTGATAGATAAAACCATGATATATTGATAATGATTCCAGACTGAAACCATTCTTGTGATCATTTTCACGATAATATCATCAAATATGTATATTTCTTTATAGATAATGATTTCAAAGAGTGAAATAGCTAAAACTGTTCCAGAAAAGTACACTTTGGGTACCCCCACCCCAAAATGAGAATCTAAAAAAAAAGGACTCGGGAGCCTTATTTGACATCAAAGTGATCAGAAGTATTTGTCAGAAGTTATTTTCTTTTACATATTTCTCAACGACAAACTCTGTCCTTCGAAAAGAAATATAAAAAAGTACATGTTATCGTTCATTCTGATTTAAAATATTTGGTTGTCATAGTAACGATTTTGTAACAATTTGCAACAAGTCAAATTAAAATGCCCTGTTCCCTTAGTTGACATTATAACGATGGAAATATTTGTCAAAACTGTTATAATTGACATATTTTTCAAGATCAGACTCTAATCGTTCAACAAAAGTACAAGACATTCCGTTTTACCTCGTTTCCATATTGTAAAAATCTACTTGGTTTATGCCGGACGGACGACAGACGACGGACGGACGGACGGACGGCGCGCTATATGACTATAGCTCAGGCGAGCTAGAAATCAGATACTCCTAGTCGAGATTATTCTTTCCCAACATTCAGTGAAAGTTTCAAATTCTGATACAAGGAATTAAGAATACTTACACAATTATCATTTATCATCGAAATTAAATAAGAATAAACAAGTTTACAAATGATTTGTCGAAAAAATAAACAAGAAGAGGAGAGTAACATGTGCTTGGCTAAGCGTTATTCGACCTTTTCTTTTATAAACTCACCTTTCATGTTTTGTTAGTGTCAGTTAAATGAGTTTTGTCAAATAAAGTTCAAGTTAGGGTCAAAGCTTTAAAAAATGTTTTGTTCAAAATTTCATATCTGATTCCATCATCCTATTTAGAGATACGGAAATATATATAAGAGAAATAGAACTAAAGTAAACGGAAGTGTTTTTAAACATTTTGACGTTCAAGGTCAATAAGTGGACGTCAATCCCCTCCCTCGTTCTCGATAATGCGTGCAGTTATCTGTGAAATGGATATATCTTTGAACAAAGCAGGGTTAAAACTAAAATTCATTCGCTTAAATTTTTCAAATAGGGAAACTTTATTCGATAACATCTTGTTGCAAAGTACGAAAGTTGACAAAATTGAAGAAAAATTCTTTAAACCAAAGATTATTAGAGAAACCAAACTTGAAATATCTTATCTATAATATCGCTAAAATCTCCAAGAAATATCTTGTTTTATCATGAAATTAAGTATTTGTTCATAGGCAACAGTTCCGCCGATGACGTTCTAAAAACGATACGTTTACGGCGTTAGCCAGGGTGTCTCACTTACGGGATATTTTTGTATATATAAATCAATCGATACATTTGACTAAATATTTATTACACTCAAATTGTAGATGGTAATTTTCTGTTTCCATCGATACCAAACATGTCGGAATCCGTCAAGAAACAAGCGAATTATGGAGGAGTTTGAAGGCCGAAAACTAAAAAAGGCCACATATAAAAGTACTGCACTCGATATCTGATGACGTCAAACGATTATTGAGCCTCCTTAATTCTCGCGATTTGGCCTTGCTTTTTCAACTATAAGACTGAATAACTGTTAGGTACTTCTTTGATGTTTATATTAATGTACAACGGGATCTTTATTTCAAACGATTATCGTGAAGGTATCCCTTATTTTCAACTTCCTGGCTTTTTTACGTGATACAAAATTAATTTCACCCTATCTGGTTAATTATAGATGAATTTGTACAATATAAAGCTTAAATTCTATTGAAGCGAGCGAATCAGTCCTTTTATAATTTGAGTAAAATGTCAAATAGCTTAATTGAGAAATCGATTATTTGTATTTTGATATACTTTTATTTCTATTTTCGTGAAGCAAAGAAAGTTTGTAGGAGGATCTCAACAGATAAGTGAGAGAATTGCAGAAAAACTTGGCAAAGGTGCGTTAAGAATTACTCTCATTATATCTTATAAAACATAATTTGTTGAATTGCGCATGTAACGCACTGAAATAAAAACAGTAGGATATATATTTCAATATTCATATCTGATAGCAATGACTGAAATGCGATGTTTATCAGTGAACGAAGGTCGAACGCCAATCCCGAATTCAGATTCCAAAAATCATACTTTTTAAAAGGCTTACAAGTTCTTGAAAAGATATAAAACAGAACTTTCTCAAGAGAAAAAAAATCACCTCCATCAAAAAACTAGGACTAATGAAGGATAAGCAAATTAAATCTAAAAATTACAATATGATTGAAAAACATAAACGAAAGGGGTCATTTAAATCTTGATAAATTAGAAATATTGTGACTGATGTCGATTGAATATTTAATTATGAATGTGTGGTTCACTTGGGTTTTTTCTCCTTTACACTGCTCAGTAACATCAAGATAAGGCCACGTTTCTTTATAACTGACCAATTCACAAGCCTGAATCAGTGAACACTTTGACAGTAAGTGTTTTGAATATATCTCCCTGACATTGTCGCCATAGCACTTTCTATATAGACAATACGTCAGACAGTGCATAAATTTTATATATCTTCATTTCCATGCTTCATTAACATCGACGGCGGGTGCGGCTAGCCAACAGGGGATGCTTACTTCTCCCGGGCACCTGGTCCCACCTCTAGCTTGTTAGGGGTCCGTCGATGTTTAATTTCGTGCTCTATTGTGAGTGCTGTTGAGATTATCGTCAGGATCTTCTTTCACTCATTTGTGTCACACTTATGCCCTTTGCCGTGTGGAGCTCGTAAAAAAGTTCCCCGCGAGGGGTTTGACAGTAAGTGTTTTGAATATACTTCCCTGACATTGTCGCCATAGCACTTTCTATATAGACATTACGTCAGACAGTGCATAAATTTTATATATTTTCATTTCCATGCTTCATAAACATCGACGGCGGGTGCGGCTAGCCAACAGGGGATGCTTACTCCTCCCGGGCACCTGGTCCCACCTCTAGCTTGCTGGGGGTCCGTCGATGTTTAATTTCGTGCTCTATTGTGAGTGTTGTTGAGATTATCGTCAGGATCTTCTTTAACTCATTTGCGTTCAAGCTCACATGCATTAAATTATTTGTTTTATCATATTCTTACAATGAGACGGCATTTTTTTGATACATTACACGATTTTATTACTGGGCAGCTTCAGGAAGCATGATTTTGTGAGGAGGATGGTTGAGCAGGTTATCTGAATTACCACACTACTTTTTTATTGGTATGACGTATGAATATCCAAAGGTTACAAATGTGAACATTGTTTTTAAATATATTTAGTTATTTAGAATGGTATCTTTTCCTGGTCCATTTTTGTTGGTGATCTACTGGTTTTTTTTCTTCTTCCTTATTCTTTGTTAGTATACCTCTTGACTCATTGTATCTTGTTCTTTGTCGTAGTGGGTTTTTTTCGCAGTAATCTGACGGCCGTTGTTTTTCGCACATTTAACCGGTTGTTCTTTAGACGGGAAACCATGTAAGGCTTTCTTTAAATAATCATTGATTGCAATCATTATGAATGATCTCCTCTATCAAGAATGAGAAGATTAAAACTTGTAAATAGAGACAAAAGGTCTTCCGTTCAAGACTTTTTTATGCTTTTTCATCTTCTGAAAAAGAAATCTGATTAATTATGCAATTTAAAGAAGCTATGAACTGAATGAGTTGAATTTGCAAAAGAACACCAATGTTTAACGTCTTCGAATTCATTAGCATTATTTTAGAGCAAAAACAAATTTACAGCATGGACCAGACATGCACGTTTCAGGTATTAAACCCTCGTCAGTGATTATCAATCTAAACAATGTAATATGGCCAAAATACATGAAACACCATATCCAAGTGAACACAGCAAAACAAGCACGCGTTTCATGAATCATGAAAGACAATAGGGTGAAAAACGTCGATGCAAAATTCAAGAACATTAACTGATAAAGCTGCATACCTGACTAGATTGTGATAAAACCGAAATCAAACTATGTTGATTTTTTTAATGTATAATTCTTCAAATCTCTTTTTCTCCAAGACCCAAAATGTTGTCATTTTACATGTACCTGATCACACATTACTATTTTTCATATATCGAGAATCTGTGCCAGAATTCGTTCATTATCTGTTACATTCTTATTTGAGTTTTATTGATAAAAGATATGCTGCCAGAAAACGGCAACCGTGAACAAAAATCCAAACACAGGAAGACAAATGATACTTACTTGATATTTTTCTTAGGTAGGTTATTTCTTGACCATGCAGTTTGCAGCATGACGCAAAATGACCAGTCCATACAAGTGTCTTGTCTGAACGGAAACGTATTATAAGGTGAATGTTTAAACTAAAGTATTTCAAATATAGAAATTTATTCAATTCAAGAGCTATTATTTATTACTAAAGAAGAGGAATTAGACGATTATTATCAGAATTAGATAATAAAGGTTTCATGAATAAGAACCTAATTTCTGCATCAGATTTCGGAACAATGCTACGAAAAGAATATCAAGAGTGTTTATCCTTTTCTCAAAACATTATAGATTCATTTCTCGATTATTCCATCAATTTGGTTAAATTCATATATACATGTAAATGTTTTTGACACTAAAGAATGTATCTAATAATACGGAAGTGTTCCAACTCTATATCTTCGTGAAGAAAATTTCAAACTAATTTTCATGCACCATGCAGACACGTGTTTCGAATATTAAATTCTCATCAGTGATGTTTCCAGTCAAATGTTTTTCATGAGCCCCACAAATTCATTTCACTAGCGCCTTTTAGAATTTAGATTTGTACATTTACTTTACAGAGAGTGTGCGGCTCCAAATTTCCTGTAGGGTGGATTCCATAGCATATCCAAATAAAATCTATGTTCTAAATAGCATTGGAGGGATGGTGCTAAGATGTTAACCTCCTTTAATTTCGACGATATTTTTCGATGAAATTGCAAGTTTCCGAAATAGCATAAAAATATATATGATGTAAGGTCTCTAAAAATATTGAAATGATGAAAAAATAATACCTGAAAAAAAATTCCAGTGTCGCCATGTTATTCTTGCCGTCCCTTTGCCGTTACAAACGAGGCTGACCTTTGACCCTCCACTTCCGTCTCTAAGGAATCAGCTTATTCAGAGGGTTCCCATGGGTTCTGTTATAAAAACGTTTGTCTATTACGACAGACCATTTTGGCAGGAGAAAGGTAAGATTTGAAGGGACGATATAACAAGAAAAAAAAGATGAATTGAATTTGTTTTCTGTATTACATTTTATTATTATTACCAACAACAAAATGAATTCCAAAGCGACGTTCTTCATACATTCCATTACAAACTTGTATCTGGGGATTCACAATTAATAAACCTAGCTTTATTTGTGAATTATTGGTAGAGCATGTATTTAATGTAAATTTTTTCTCAATTTAATCATTTTTTAAAATCTAGTTTTCACAATAGTCTAAACTACTAAAATAGAATACTGCTTGGCGAGTGATATTTGGTGAATATACAAGAATTTGATTCGCTTTAGGTCACAGTGGAACTGCCATTATTGAAGACGAGGAAGCTTTAGTAGAGTTTACATTTGCTGACACGAAACCAGACAGTACAAAACCAGCAATAATGGGGTAAATTGATCATGTTGATCAAAACTGAATTACTTTTAACTTTGTTATTTTCGCCGGGGATTTATTTTCGCGAAATGAACACTGCTACAGTACGCGTAGAGGTATTTTTTTGCGAATTCGAGACTATTTCAACTAGTCTTGTATAATTAGTGATAAGACGCTGTAGCTCCACGTAAAGTTCCTTTTTTTATCTGATATGCGCATCCTCTTTGGATCCCTGTAATCTCGTCTTATCTGAGGTCTCCTCAACCCGTGAAATTGCTTTACAATTTTTTTTTTGCAGATTTCGTCAATTAGTGGCTTTACTTGTACCATTTGATATTAGTGCTGTACATTGAATTTAACTTTTCAATACAATATATGACAAATATGGATAATGACCATATCCCTGTTTACAGCACAAAATCGATAATTCAGAAAATCAGAAACCGAGGCAAACGAAATCAGGATAAAACAGGAACAAAAGCAAACAAATATATATTTTGCTTCAATACTCAATATTATCAATACAATACGCATTTTTTCATTTATTTCAAATAAATCACAATAATAAATCAATAAATGGAGTTTTTATGTTTTAATAAATGAAATACTTTATAAAACAGATAAAAAATAAACAAGTAATGGATGATTTCCATAATTTCAACAACGCAAAAAAAAATGAAAATAGCAGGTATGGAAAGTGGTTCGTTGTCTACAAAAGAATTCTGGTTCGTCACGTGCAAATTTCGTGAATCGCAAATTATACACCCATGAACACCAAAACTAAAACAGTCATTTCTTACATTTACATTTTTGCTAGATATCAGACACCCTTTTTTTGCATACACATCGCAAACACAATGAATAATAGCATCAAATTATTCTAACGTTGGTAAAATCTCTCTACGTTCAAGTCTTGGACATGACGTCACATTGGCAACCCGATTTATTGGAATTTAATTAAGATGAAAGCTTTATTTGAACTCGTTAAAATCCGTATGTCTAAACGGTAAGATTCAGAAGAAATATGAAAATAAGAATCGAAAACGAATAAAAAGTTTAGGATTTTATCTTTTTATCAAATGAATTGAAAGTATCGATACTCAGCATTTGTGTATCGATACATATATAAAAATTCAAAATATCGATACTCTTCAATATTCCAATATCAATATACAGCACTATTTGATATCATTCAATGGTTGGATTCTTTATATGTCTCCTCTCTAGTACGGATAAGCATTCAAAACTATCTTTTTATTCTTAACTATTCTCTATAAAGATATACACAGATGATATCTTACTAAATGATTGTTTTCAGCAATGTTTTACGTAACATTGTTGTGTAACCGGTTGTCTTCCCTGAAGTTGACAATGACGGATACCAGCTTTACTTCATCTTACTTACAGTTTTCATGGCATCGCTAAAACATACTTGTATTATTATTGTGGGTGTTGCAACCTAGTGTTGTTGGAGATCCCCTCCTTTCTTGCAATAAAATAAAACGAAATTTATCTGTTCTTGAATAATGCACTTGCATTTGATGACGTTTTACATTTGTGTAAATTACAACATTACAATTGACACAAGCTTTTTTATTTTCTTCTTTTTAATTTATTGATGTTTACAAGATAATCTGGAATCCAAATATATCATAACACATTATAAATAGTGATACCAACCTCTTATTTTTTCGCTATTTAGCTTAATTTTAGCTGGAAGGGCTAAAACATGTGTTGCATTGACAAAGGAGGAACGTAGGGACAGAATCTGTAAACTATACGCCAGGGTGTTTGATACAGATCAAGCTCTTAAGGTTAGTATCATATAATTCAGTGAATGAGAGTCTAACACAAAAGCCAGAACCAGATTTCACAAACAACAATCGAAAGGCTGACAAATTTTGGGGAAAAAATTCTCAAAAAGAAAATAGGACAAACAGACGGTGACATTGACACTGTGGACAATTTTTTGCATTGTTGGTGGCGCTGTAAATAAAACACTATCATGTACTAATTATTTTCATATAGCACATAAATCGTGTTACATACCTAATGCAAGTATAGTATCCAAGTAGGTAGGACCACAGAAATGAAGCCCGAAGCCCGTCCCAATTTCTGTCTTTAAGTTAGTGTTACCCATAGTTTCCCTCATAAGGAACAAAAAGTGCGTACAGCGCGCATGCCCCTAAATTATTGTAAAAAAGTGAAATACTGCTTTTTCCGTGCGGGATTTACTATTGGACTATCTCAACTGTAAGTGCGCAAGGCACTGTAAAATGCATTGTGGAATGCATTATAGGTAGCGCTGTCAAAGGGTGCCGAAAGAAATTCATTTTCATATATAACACGAATCATGTTACATAACTAATGCAAGTATAGTACCCAAGACTGAAGTAGGATGGACCACAAAGGAAGCCCAAAGCCCATCCCAATTTCTATGTTCTAACTATGCATACTTTCGCTCATTTGACACGGAATGACCGAAATAATTGTAAGTAGTGCCAACCTGAAGAAATTCGAAAAAAAAACATGGATGCACACTACAATTGGCAAATGTAATAAATTATTCCATTGATCCAAAATCTATACTCGCAGCAAAGTAAACAGAACGTCCAGCCCCAGCATTGCACATTATTCTGCATGTTCAAGGTCCATGCATATGAACAGTCCCAGCATCGTACCTTATTCTGTATGTTCAAAGTCCACTACTGGCATATGGAAAGTCCTGACTCATCACAAATTAGCGTATGAATTTTTTCTCACTTTATATTTCCAAAAGTACATGTACATGTCTATGAACAAATATATAGTTTTTCTCGATGTACTCACAAAATGCAGATTCTAGTTCATCATGTTCTTGACATTTTTGTATAACTGCATAGGAAATTAGGAAAGAAAAATATGTATGCGATCTGACGGTCTCCTCGATGGATCATATTTATTGATTTATTGCAAATGTATGTATAAGACATGCGTACACTGGAGAGAGTTTAGCATTAATCGCATTTTCAATTGGGATATGATTCTGATGTCATAAGAAAGACACACTGCATGGCACTTGATGAATTTACAACCTTGTGCCAGCGCATTGCACTTTGACTGACTATGAAGAAGATGCTCAAATCTCGATGGAGAAGCAAGGTCCAGGAATATTTGTCCTTTCTGAATGTCGATCGGACTTCTCTGTGATTGCATGATTGAGTTCATTCTAGCCGGGAGGAAATACTATTTTTCGTACTTTCTATGTGTTTGATATCCATTATTATATTCATCTGTGTTATGTACGTCGGCCTGTGTATTTTTCTGTCTTGTGTTTGTAGTAATCTCACGGTGACTAAACAATTACCTAGTGTTTTGATGTCGTGTTTCTTATCCCGTTTCGCCTCTTATTGTGCTTGTGTATTCTTTGTTTTCGGACAGCTAGTGGTAGTTAGATGTTTTGCTGTTATTGATTCTTTTTGGATATTCCATCCTTTTATAATACAAATGTAAAAATAGAACATTCAATTATTCGCTTTTTTTCTTTATTATAATTCTTTCTAATTTGATGACAACATATTAAGTATTCATTTACTTCAGTGTTTTTCATTCTCTTATAAACTATTTCAAATTATTTAGGATAAATATATCTACGGTGATATTCTGTTTTCCAAATTAGATTTTTCCACTTCAAAAACTATTTTTATCTTTCATATTACATTTACAGTGGGTACATTACGAGGAGCTTAACTGGCTAGCAGAGCAGTGGTCTGGTGGATGCTATTCTGCCATGATGCCTCCTGGATTTCTGACTACATTTGGAAGGTAAGCAATGTCACACGTCTTTGTTGCTATGTTTGGTCGCCTTTGAGTTAACATCAAAAACACCTTATGTGTCTGTTCTTAAATGATGCTATTCAATTTGAAGACGTTTACATTGATACCACTTGGTGAGTGTCACTGCTGGTGGACCAGGAGTCCCCGAGGGCACATGTAGCCAAGTTCGATCAATTTCGGTTGATCGTTTCTTCAACGCATTCTAAATTTCTGTTATCAAAATTTCTTGAAATTTCTAAAAAGTGGGTCCTGTAGCATCATATCCCACCCACCCTGCTACGTCTTTCGGTACGCTTTTTCGACATAGTAACTTTCATACTTTTTTGGCATATTACATTGTTTAGATTTTAGGATCACTGATGAGGGTTAAGAACCTGAAACGTGCATGTCTGGTCCACGTTGCCAATTTATCTGTTCTTAAATGATGCTATTCAATTTGAAGACGTTTACATTCAACAGTTCTGACGTTTTCTGCGCAGCCTACAAAGGTAAGCAATGTCACAAGTCTTAGTTGCTATGTTGGATCGCCTTTGAGTTAGCATCCAAAGCACTTAAGGTGATACAATCAACAGTTCATTTTCTGTGCGGCCTACATGACGGATGTTGCTAGCAGACGATGCTTATTATTTTGAAGCACATTATCGTATCTCCATTATTAGATGATTACCTTTGCTCCTTTGCATATATTTTTTGTTTTGTATTGTTTTTTCTTTCCTTGCATAAGCATTTTTCAGTTGCCCGTTGAGTGGATTTTGAAATTCTCAGTTTGATGTTTTGCTTAAATTTTACTTAAACATTTCACAAAAAGAAAACGACATTGCTTTCATGTTCTCTCCTTCTCTTTCAGAGAACTACGGAAACCTGTTGGTAGAATACATTTTGCAGGAACAGAGACAGCTACAGAATGGTCAGGATACATGGAAGGGGCTGTCCAAGCAGGAGAACGTGCAGCAAGGGAGGTGAATCTTTAAAATGTTAAAGTTCATTTAAACGAGTTTACGGACAGACGTCTCTTTAAATGAATAAGTGAAGTCAAACACTAATCTCATTTTGGTAAATCTAATTCAAGAATTAACATAAAAATTGAACACGGTGACACCAACCCTAACGAAAAAGTACTATAGTATACTATAGTATACTATAGTAAACTATAGTATACTATAGTATACTTTACTACACTTTACTACATGTGTAGTAAAGTAAAGTTTCGTGTAGTATAGTAAAGTTTTGTGTAGTATAGTAAAGTTTTGTGTAGTATAGTATAGTAAAGTTTTGTGTAGTAAAGTATACTATAGTATACTATAGTTTACTATAGTATACTATAGTATGTTTTCGTTAGGGAAGCTCTTTACTCATATTTTGCTTGAGACAGCAATGTTGAGGATTCACGACCCAAAACATACATGTCCTGTACACAGTATTTTGACATTTTTGTCCAGAGGGCTGCTCAATGGCAGCAGAGTCAGGATGATTCTTTTTTTCTTCATTGTGAAACATAGCATGAATTTTCCCAAAAATCTACTCTTTGCAATAATGCCTTATAAACGAATGCTAGCATCAGCATTAAAAAGTCTTTGCTCCATTTTAGATTCTCTTTGAAAGAGGAGAAATTAACCAATCTGAAATATGGAAAGAGGAACCAGAGAATAAGGTAATTGTCATTCTCTTTCATATATAGTGTTAAAAGTTAGACTAATTGATTTAACTGAGTATAGAAAATTGAGTAATAGATTGCAATTTATTGAGTTTACATCTGTTCAAACTACAATCTTGGCAAGATACAAACAAGCTATTTGAGACAGAAAAATCATTATGCTACAACAGATGCATTTGGCTAGGATGATCAAATACTGAAACAAATCGAAATGCTTCTCAAATTAAAATGAATGGTGGAAGATAAGAGTAATAAACAATTGTACATGTAAAACATATTAACAGATAACTTGCACGCACGTTATCCAGGCTAACCACACCTTCTGCTATTTCCGTGGCAGATGGCCGTCCTAAGTTGGCACCGGTTGCCCATTGGTCTCGTTGGTTTATGTGTAGTCATTTGTGTTTGATGTTTCTGTGTTGTGCGTTGACGTTCCTTGCCCTTATGCGTCTCTTTCTGTGCTTGTATGCTTTGTGTTTTTGCATTGAGTATTTTGGGGTTTTGCTGTGGGTGCTGCAACCTGGTGTTGTTGGAGATCCCCTCCTTTGCATATACTTCAACATTATCCCTAGTTTTACAAACTTACAATGTCCACCATAGTAGGATGATTTGCTCTATTTGACTTCAAAGATCCAAATATATTAATAAGTTGGAAAAATGCAAAAATCATGGAGAGGACACAAATTGTACAATGTAGGATTGTAGTTTCAGCTTAAGATATACTAATGAACAACAAATCAAGTCCATCTTTATTGCGATCAGAATAGTTGGAAACGATTGACTACAAACATAAATGAACAATAATAAGTACATGAATACCACAGAAAATCACATTTCCCACAACAAATTCACAGAAAACAATATTCGAGAAAATAACATGGTACGACAGAGTTTCCATACTCCGAAAGTTAGCAAAATTTACCCGAAACAGTTTTCAAACAAAGTCAGAGTCAGTTAAAATGTCGATTAGTAATTATTCAAACTATGTAATCTAAGATTTGTACCTTAATTATATGTATATTCATTATTTATGAAAAATATAACTACAGCATGAATTTCCCGTTCGTTTTGCCTGGGCGGAATGTGCACAGCGGTTCAAAAATAGCGAAACTATAAGGGTAAATCAAAGTCCGGATTCGGTACATTACAAGGATCTTCCAGCTGTCCATTACAATGGAAGACTTGTTGAATATCAAGGTCACAAGTGTGGAGGAAAGTTTTGATAACCCTGTATTGTATTATTGAGTCGTTTGTATCGCTCTCATTTCGAAAAGAATTCTACGATCCTCACAGGCAACTCAAATTAAACTGCATTGGGAGTTATCAAAGCCCATACCAAACTAACCGAATTTACAAAATACTCTGAAATGGAGAAAAATGGACCTAGTTTTCGAAGTTGAAAAGGCGTAAATAGGAGCATTTCAAAATTTAAAGGAGACCTGGATAATGAATAATCCAGCTGCAGAGTTAACCATAATTTAGACTGAGGATCACTGACGAGGGTTAAGTACCCGAAACGTGCATGTCTGGTCCATGCTGTAAATTTATCTGGTCTTAAATGATGCTATTGAATTTAAAGACTTTTAACCTTTGAACTACTTGGTGAGTAACACGCTGTTGGACCAGGCGTCCCCGAGGGCACATGTAGAAAATTTCGATCAACTTCGGTTGATCGTTTGTCTCTTAAACGCATTTGAAATGTTCTGTTACAAAATTTCTTGAAATTCCTAAAACGTGGGTCCTGTAGCATCATATCCCACCCATTTTGCTACATCTTTCGGAACATTTTTAGACATAATAATTTCACACGTTTTGGCCATTTTACATTATTTAGACTGAGGATCACTGACGAGGGTTAAGTGCCCGAAACGTGCATGTCTGGTCCATGCTGTAAATTTATCTGGTCTTAAATGATGCTATTGAATTTAAAAACTTTTAAGCCAATGTGAGACATTGATATAAGTTTGTGTAACTTGTTTGTTAACCTTTGTAACATAAATAAAGTTTTAAAAATCAAATATTGATTTCTATTACAGTTTTAGCCTTAGCGGTAATGACTTTAAAAAAAAATACATTCCAAAGCCTTCTTAACTATGTAGAAAAAGTATGTGTCTACTCATTATTTCATTCAATATCTTTGTATCGTTACATGACGTAAATTCTCATAAAATAACCTTGACTGTTACAATAGAACACAATATAATGCACTAATCTATTGAAAGAAAATTGCCCATGACGTCCTCGTCATGAAAACCATTTATGATAGGCGTATATGGTAAGTAACATTTCTATCGTATAATTAAAAACTCAAAAACAAATAGCAGTGAAGGTCAAAACTTTTATAATGGAATTTGCTGTGTAACTGTTTTATCCAAATAACAACCTTATAACTAGAATACACTATTCCCACTTATATTACCAATATAAACAACTCAAAATATAACCAACAAGTGCACCCACAAGAGGTTCAAACAATACGGAATATTGCAAATACTTCTAACCAAGGTTGTACTGACGTTTTCGCGCAATTTTTGATAGTTCTCGATTGTCTTGACGTCATATATGTACTTGGGCAGAAAAGTTGCCAAAGGTTTGAACAGGCAGGCGACTTAATGCAAATATAAACATTACAGAAGAACCCATGCATCAGTTATTCAGTCTCATAGTCGAGAAGGCAAGGCAAAATCATTAGATTATCTACAGGAACGGTTGCGAACCTCGGAATGAACAAAATTCCGAAGCGAGACCAGGTGCCCGGGGAGAGTCAGCGTCTCCTGATTGCATGCAACACCCGTCGCAACAGCTCCATGGAAACCTGTCAAATTCGGTGATTGTCTCGATGTACATTTTAATATAAGAACGGACAAGCTGTAGTTTCGATCTTGTGTATTATCATTTACAAAGAGAACTTCATTACTGAAAAAATACAATATAAAAGTACTGCAATCGTGATTTTAAGGAAATGCGTTGTACTTTGGGCTGCTTTAAATCGAAGTATAAAGTACTAAATGGCCGTTGTAATGTTTGTTATTTACTTTTTCTCAGGTCGTCAAACCTCAGCCATTTCCAACAAGTTTCTTCGAGAGGAATGCTCCGTCAGTAGGAGGATTTCTGAAGTTCCTTGGATGTATATCAACGCTAGCTGTAGCTTGTTCCGGTGCTATGTTATATCGACGGTTTAAGACATAGAATGATTAAACTTTACATACCAAAAAATGTCACTGGTCATCAAACTTTATTTGCAACAGAGAGTTAAAAGTGCTTTTGTGACTGACATATGTGTTTGCAGATGCTATGAACTGTTTTTCGAAAAGACCTCGATCTATAATGAAAATTATGTACGGATTCCTCTTTCTTTATTTCTGTTTGGGCACTCGATCGGCAGCCCTCTTCGTGTTTAGGAAAGTGAATAAAAATTATTATTCAGCCTTTATTTTTAATCATTATTTTACATACATAAAGGATATCAAATGAACTTTCATTTCATACGATGTATTATGAAACGAGTTGTGTGATTTTTATACCCGAGTTTCATGATACATCGTATGAAATGAAAATTCATATGAGATTCTTTTTATCACATGATTCTGCCTAAAACGTTGTATTTCTAACGTGAAATCAACGTTTCTGAGGATTAAAGGCGAACCACGCCATTACCAAGAAGTCGTCTGCTACGCTATGAAAATTAGTTCCCCATCCAGATGTTCTGTGCATAAAGAGAAAAATATTTCACATTTGTTTAGTATTGTTATGCAATAATTAATTCAACATCATTGATATTGAATCTGTGTCTGAATTTAACAAGGGACCGATATTTGAAAGGTCACACAGTTTAGGTGATTAAACTAGACTAAAGTGTATTAACCAATCAGATATATTTACGTAGACACACCTCCAAACTTGACCAATCGCATTCGAGCAAAGCGATAATTAAGTGCTATCATAACATTTATTTATGAAATGACTTTATGAATGTTAAACGTCTTAAAATTCAACAGCATCATTTAAAAACAGATAAATTTGCAGCATGGACCAGACATGCACGTTTCGGATACTTAACCCTCGTCAGTGGTCCTCAATCTAACCAATGTGAATTCAGCATTAAGAGAATTTACCGATTATAGGAGATATCTTAAATGATGCTATTGAATTTGAAGACGTTTAACATAGAACTTCCGAAATCTATCTCTGATATACCATATAGACATATATTGATGTCTTTTAGTTAATATTTATATCCATCTTGGGTGAAAATTCCTAACTTTATAAGTTTTTGTCGATATTATCAGTTTTCCTATCTGAGAACCACCTACTTCTTTTTACCTTTATTCTAGAATCTTTTGAGAACTTCACTTAAATGTAAAACAGATCAAACGTCATCATAAACATTATACTTCAATAATGATTGACTTTTTTTCTGTATACGAATTGTTATGCGGAAGGAATATGACACGAGATTCAGCTCCTTCCGTACATATTTATGTACTTTCTATTTTTTGTTAATTTTTGTCACAAATATTTAGCGTTTAAAGAAAAAATAAAGCAAACGTACGAAATTGAAAAGTACAGTGCACCAGACTGAAATGTTGTGCATACTGTGTACATATCAGTGGAGCAAGAGGAATCAACTACACATACAATACACATACACACACCCTGGCTTACCCGCACCCGGCCAAAGAAGACAAAGACAATGACCTCGGTTCTCCATGATGCAGAAGGTATTCTGCTGATGGATTATCTCCAAAAAGGACAAACAGTCATTGGTACGTACTATATGTTTCACTTCCGACACAGTTACGGGAAAATATTAAACTTAAGCAACGCGGGAAGTTCACTTAAGGCGCGTTGTTCAATAATGACAATGCTCCTAATCACAAAACAAAGGAGGGGATCTCCAACAACACCAGATTGCAGCATCCAAAGGAAAACCCCAAAACACCCAATGCAAAAACACAAAGTAGACAAGCACAGAAAGAGACGCATAAGGGACAAGGAACGTCAACGCAAAACGCAGAAACATCAAACACAAAGGACTACACATAAACCAACGAGACCAATGGGCAACCGGTGCCGACTTAGGACGGCCATCTGCCACGGAAATAGCAGGAGGTGTGGTTATCCTGGATTACGTGCGCACAACCTTCCCACTTTTCCGATTACCCAGAGGTCTCGAAGAACGTACAATTGTGGTGTAACACAACCTCCTCACTGTCAGATGACCACACACAAACAAGACCGCAAAACGCAGGGGCCCAAGCAACACAGATGAATATGTAAATGGATATCAAACGAGGGCGTACGTAACACAGTTCGTGCTCTGTCGGATGTAGCAAGCTCGTGTATGATATCACCCGAGGACTCCGACTGACATTCACAGAGGACAGGTGGTTCGGGCCCTGTCTTCTCTAAAGAGGTCATTGAGTCCCGTCGTCACAGTCAATCAGAGCGCAAGTTTTAAGAATGCACTGGTAAAGACTGTAGATTGGTCAAGTACCAAGCCTAGTGTTCGTCTAGTGACATAAGGATCATATCCACGGTATAAAAGGTGTTTGATGATTCTGAAGCATTTTGGATAGTGATGTTGTCTATCTTTGATCCTTCTACTCTTGTTTAAATTATGTCACCATTCTGTCACTGCTATGGCTTCCATTCAAGATTTTGGCTTTTATTTGATTGAGCATCCGCCTTATTCACCTGATCTTGCTCCATCAGACTTTCATCTATTACTTAACTGAAAGCAGCTATGTCTGGCACCCACTTTCAGTCCGATGATGTCGTCATACTTGCAGTGGATGGCTTTCTGACCAAGGAGTTCTTTAAAAGTGGTATTGAGGCCCTTAAACACCGGTGGCAAAAGTGTATTAGATACTGAAGGGTATTATGTAGGAAAACAATGCAAAATGTCTGATAAAATTCAAATCCATCAATACGAGGCTCTCAACATACAATTATCAATCAGCCCAAGTACAATGTATAATATTCCTTTGGAAGAAATTAAAATCCTGAAAGGAAAATTAATTTTCCATTGGAATATTTACATTGAAAGACAATTATTAATAACTTACCTGCCAGGCGAAAAATTGAGAAAGTAACTTTTAAGGTAGATTTTTACTAAGGTCAATATGTACAATGTACTGTATATATATATATATATATATGTATATATTTGTCTTAGGAATTGTTGGCTTTTACATGTTTAGCATTTGATAGGGGGAGGGCATTTTTGCCAAGATAATTCTGACAGAAAAGAATGATTCATCGACATTTATATCTTCAGCTATATTTGTTTTGGGAAAGGGGGGGGCTTCTTTTATGCCATTGATCATGTGACTGCACATATATTACTTTAACATCAATACTTTAATAGAAATGTATATATAGCAAATTTATTCAAGCCTTCTGTGTACCTTTCCTAAAATAGGTTGAAGGTAAAGTGGTATTGATTCATTAAAAGCTAGTAATAGTGGTTTCGTATTGTATTATTGTCATATTGTTTAAACTGTCGAGAAGCTTTAATTTCCGGATTCAAATATATATCTCTACTTTATTTGATTCTGAAAGATATATATGTAAATTGTATGAATTGAAACTTCTGAATTATTTCAAATCAAATATTTGCTCCCTAAAATAAATCAGTATTTTATTACTTTCTAAAATTCAACTTATTTTAGACCACTGTTTACATGTAGTATTTAATAAATTTTGTGATGAGATTGTCAAAACAAGCGCGGATCTAGGGCGGGTAGGGAGGCCAGGATCCCTTAGTAACCTGCAATTGGTATGAAATCCTGATTTTTCCTCTTTTCGTAAGCTTTTATTTCAAAATCATCTATAGGCTGTTTGGACCAACCCCTTTCCATAACGGGCTGGTACATTTTATACATGTACATGTACACCGAAACAAATTTCTTGATCCGCCAATGTAAAAGCGAAATTGATGTGAGTATAAGAACATACAGTGTACCACGCATCGGGTGCTAACTAGTAAGTAAAATCCGGAGAAAATGCCAATAAATGAAAGACAAATATACTTTCTAGCTTTATATATAATCACACTATTGTGACGAACGCTAAATTTAGAAAAGATAACGAATTTCCTCTGAAATATTTGTTTTCAAAATCTATTTAAAACTTTTGATAAAATTGATGTAAATCCCACGTTCTTTCAATTTAAGCCACCAAGAAAAGAAAAAGAAGAAAATTCTTGACAAATGTAAACTCCAAGGTGGTATATTTGAAACTTGAATTCAAAAGAACGCTGTTGGTCTGTTATACTTCAACATTGAGAGAAAAGCTGAGAGCTCTTTAGTTTGTATAGTTTGAGGAGTAAGAGGGTTTTATAATGATCACCAATTATCGATCTCATTGCGGAGCAATAAATTTAAGTAAATGTACTTTATCCTTCGGGATTCACATATTATAGGACATAAAACGTATGCACAGTAAATAAATGATTTTACACTTTGCTGAGATAATAAGATGCTTCAATGTAGTATAATTGACTTTAAAAAAGAGAAACCTTCAATAAACTTTAAATTGAGATGGCGGAGGGAGGGGGTAATCAATGTAATAGAATTGCTGCAAAATAATGAAGAAATATATTTTTTTCATCTTGTATACAAAAGGCATCCGAGATTAATGTAAAAACCCTCACAAATATGTATAATAAAAAGGATTTAAAGAAAATAATTAAAGTAATTTCAGATAAAAAATGTATGTATCCATGGTAACAAAGCCTACCAATATGCTTCGTCCTATTAAATTTCCCGATTTTTGAAACTTCAGACACGGTTACCATGGCAACGACAAACCTTTTCGAAAAAACTGTGTTTCGGTTGCATACTAGTACTTCATATTGAACTTCCATACCAAAAATCTAAAAAAATCCATGACATGCCGTGGCAACATGTCTTGAAATTATTTGGTTCTTACAGAGAATTGCTGTTAATACATCTAAACAAATTCCATTAGATTGTCCTTTGTTCTGGTATCGAACATCACTGCTTCCTTCTGGAATGTCTTTGCATCTAACAAAATATTTTTTTGTAATTTAGTTGAAAACACAAATTTAATAAGATAAACATTTTCACTAGTCTGGACTTAGGTAAATTTCATGACATGTGTCAGTCCGTGGACCTGAGTGACTTTCGGATTGTCTTTCGCTGATGAGACCCTTCGTCGAATTCATGGCCTCCAATTCCAAATCGCGGTGATGGTAAGCGAGAACAGGAGAACGCAACAATCAACTAGAGACTCGAGGTAATATATTTGGGATGCTGTATATGAAATCGGTAACAGTAGTTTGTTTCTTTATATAGGTATATTAAGTCTAGTATTCACTGCTGATTGCCATTCATACCAAGCTTTTTATGCTTGTCAGGATCTCAAAGCGATGCATTGATCCTATAGTTGCAATGTCACCTTTGAGTCTTTTCAATTATGCACTCCATATGCCTAGTACAGTCCAAATATAGCCATACAAATCAATTCGAGCACTCAAAATGGTATCAATTGGCGCGCGGGGCCTTCAGTATACGAACACTTATACTCCAAATATCTTTTTGATCACATTTTGGTATTCAGAATTAGGTATTCATGCCAAACTATTCAGGAACTTAACCTCCATGTGGGGAATTGGAGAAATGAAAGATTTCGTAACAGGGTCATTACTCTCTGTCATTAACGTCCATTCATTATATGAAGTCGCTCTTGTCAGATAGGAATAGCCTCATTTATATAATTTCTAACAGAATTAAGATTGTGTTGCTCATTAGGTAAAGGATTGTCGAGAATATCTCGGTACATTTGATCATTAAGATATATCGGTTGATATATATTGTATAATATCAATCGATCAATCAATTGGTGCAAAATTTTGATTCGTGAGTCTTGTAATTTGCAATTTAAGTCTCAGAAATTCATGATTGAATAATATGGAGTGGATCTCCAAATAAATCAACAAACAATTAGAAATGGGGATAGTTGGACTAAAATTCCACGTCATTTGGAGGAAGGCGAGAAGAAATTTACAAAAAAACTCAGGCAAACAAAAAAAAATAGTGACTGATTACCAAAAAAAGAAAAAATAATAATAATAAAAATATATCAATAAAAAAACCCCACAAACAAACAAAAAATAATTCCAAAGACGGACACATGACAAGCAGAATGCGTTCAGCCACTTGATACATAATAAATCAAACGAAAAAAAAAAAAAAAAATCAAAGTTCAGTCTCCTTTGATGAGATTTGGGCAGTACCTGTCATAGAGTCCCATCCATCGTCAACGTTGGTCAAAGTGCAGTGTTGGATCTAGGTACATGTATGTGTACGTTTAGAGTGCATGTTAGTTGTTAGATTTAAGGGCTTTTTTTTTCAATTTTGTTCTATAACATGTCTGTTTCTATAATGTTCCCGGAGCGTTGCAATGTGGTCGGTGAATACATTTTTCACTTGCAAAATTTTACATATTATATGTAAACATGCAGGTATGTTGTTTATCATCAGCGTCTTTATCATACAGTTATCTTTATACAATCACTTACTCTTATCTTATTTCATTGATTAAAACATTCCTCACGTTACTTAACAGTGTATTTTGCCGTTATCATTGACAGAATTCGTCATTCATACGACCATGAATTCCTTAACTACAAAATCACATGTATCGATACTTTGGAACTGGCATCACAAAATAAGTGGCTCTATTCTCCATTATAACCCTGACCTGTATGGATTGTTAATGGAACTTCGAACCAGTCTCATGAATCTGTACAGCAGGCCATTGTACCCGGGATTGGTGTCATGTTCTACCTTAAGTGGAAAGATTCAAAGTTACACCGATCTTTGTTTACCTATAATTTCGAAAAAGCAGGACAGGTGATCACCGCGACACGTGACTGAATCACACGAGCAAAAAATATATAATTATGGTGAGGCATCTTTGCGTGCCTGCATCTGCATGTAAATTCTCTTCTCTGAAGCGATGCAGATGTCCACAATCGTGATAGATATTTAGAAACCGTCGATTCATTCCTATTACAATACAAAAAATGGACCTTTTTTCTGCACAGGGTCCGACTAAGAAATAACAGCTACATGTAGCTAGCCGTGGTTTATTGTCCAGTAATTCCCCGAGTCGCATGTTTTTTGACTCGATGATAATTTGAGTGTTTCGTACGACTCGGGGGAATTACTGGACAATAAACCACAGGATAGCTATTGTCATTTCTATTCTAATATTGTTCTGCAAACGACGATGGGCGGATCTAGCTTATGTGTTCGTTGGAGATCATACACCAGGCGCGTTAATGGTCGCAGCTTAGCGGAATGGAAGCTTGATTCGAGATTTTACACCGGAGAATTCTATAGTACATATAGTAGAAAATCTCAAGTCATATAAAATTTCATACTGAGGCCTTTGTATGCGCATTGTATAATTACATGTAGCAGTATTGAATTTATAAACAGGCGCGTAGCCAGAATACTTTTCAAGTGGAAGCAATTTTAGACAGGGTCGGGTTTAGGACCGCCTTGAGATAGGGAAAGGGGTGTAGGGGGCGAAACCCCCGGAAGCTAATGGATGATTTAACAGCGTGTACAGAGCAGATTTCTACGGTTAGAAACAATTCTCCTTCATTTTTTTTTTTGCAATAACGATGTGGAAGCGTCTGCGTACGTCCTTACTACGCGCCTGAATAAAGATGCACGGATTGATTACTGCAGTAGGAAAGACGGATGAAAATTCCGACTATTAGTATCTGATTGAATCATTCAATTTTCTTTCACTCGCTACAGAATTATCCATTCATTTACTGTGACAATAATTATTCTGACACTCGGTTGGGATTTCACATCTTCATAAATCGCCAAACCATTAAGTCCTAATCTACGTCGTATGTATCTGATCCGCGATTTATGATATTGGGATTTCTTGCCCTAATATCATTCTAAAATGTCATCAACTGGTTTGCTTCCAGACCCTTCGATTTAAAAAAAAATCACTCGTAGATGGCGCCACTAAATCAGATACATGTAAAAATTTCACCTCTAGTTTCGAGAATGCGTCAACAAACAGTATACAGCTAGAACATATAATATAATTGTGAATTTATAACTCAAAAAACTTCAACAAGGTTCAGAAAGTTTTTGCATTTTTGTCATTACTTTACAATGTTTGACGTCATTTAAATACTGATTATCTCAGATAAGATCATTATGTACTATTCAAGTCGTTGATTGTAGATTATCGCCGTGTAATTTACATTCGTTATCTTGTCGATACATCTAATATTATATAGGGCAAGTATATAGACATTAGTTTGACCTCAGATTCAATATACACAAATATGGTTATATATGTTTCAATATGACAATTTATAACACGATCTATCGGTTTGCTCTCTCCGATGACAGAATCAAGCACTCTTGAGTATTTCAATTTATACTTTATCTGAGTCGATAGATTATGAATAGAGGATTATAGTGCATTTCGGATTCTCAAATACTTTGATACAAATAGCGGCCCGGTCAAAAATGTCGATTTCAAGATGGCATGAGAAAATCTTGAGATCTGGAGAAATTATATTGGTGTATTGGAGAATGGATACATTTTCTGTATAAGGAGTTAAAAGGAATAAGCAAATACAGGTTTGAGTAAACTTTGCAGAGACAACTTTATTGAACAAAAAGCTGTTTCGCGGATCGCTATAACATAAAGTATTGCTTTGTAGTTAATTGTAATGTCCCTAAAGCCAGCAATAGTCAATATTAAATATAATAGCAGATCAATTTACTTTCTAGAGGAATTTATCAAGAAAGCGTTATTTGTTCCTGCCAGAGAAGTAATGTCTGTTTAAAGCTTATGCCTGAGCAAACAAGAACATTGAAAAACATCCACTTCTCAAGAGAATTTCGGATCTAGACAACCCTAGAGAATCGAAACTTTGGTAGCGGGGACGAAGCGACCGTGCTTCTATTTCTACGAAAACTATTAAAAGAGAAGTGCTTAATATCATAGAGGGAAGATTCCGACTTTCTTCTTTTGAATTCGCCATCAAGGATAAAGAAGATCGCAGACTGGAATACACGACAGATGGTTTATAAGATATAATATCCCGGACTCAATTTGTTCCATGTCGTCGGTCAGTGCGAGCTAGAAGTTATAAACATTTATAGTAGCAGGATCAAATGTAAGGACCTTTCTGAAAAGGTCAGTTTACATTCAGATGTGACTCAGATGTAAGACTTATGATTGTTATGTAACATTTACAATATCAATATTTCCCGCCATTCTTTTTTGGATATTGAGGAAATTTATGAAGTTATGAAGAATTCATAAAGGGAAGACGTGACAATGTAAGTATTTGTAATAATTATGTACATCTTTTTTATGATCATTTCTTTCCGACTATGGATGATGTTGAATGACAATTCATATAAAGATTACAGATCACAAATAATTTTGAAAGTTCCAAATATTTTTATCCACCGTCTTCTTACACCTACACTCTTCTTACATTTAATGTCTAAGACTCTTTTTACATTAATTTTGATGTTTTTTGTTTTACGTCATGATTGGGTCGCAGGTGTGTTGAAGAAAAATGTTCAAGCATGTTGAATGATACTGCATCATCCTAATCGCGGAATGACAGATGTGTTATGAGGCTCTAGAATAGATACATTGTAGAAAATTTCAGTCACAGATACCCCATTTCGTGTGTAAGAAGATATTAAAAGTCATTTTGCATGATTCTATTTTGATATAAAACTTTCAAGCAAATTATGGTGGTGCGAAACTATGGGAAATATAACTGGGGTCAGAGAACTAAAGGGACTCAACATTTTGGACATTTATAATACAGTGTTCATCTGTTCGTTCTGTTCTTCAAGATGGGTAATCTCGCAACGCAGAACAGTCGGTTTTTCTATATTTTTGTGCAATATAGATCATTTATAAGCGAGATTACCAGTCGTGGTCTTTCTTGGACATTTGGGTATCTCTTAAAATATATTTATATATCCCTTTAATTAAAAAAATTCTTGCTAAATAAATGTACAGCAAAATCATTTATTAAGAATCCATGTATTTTTAGTGTTTTCATGTAAAGCTTTTTTGAAAATGTATTTTGTACATTTGCATCATATTTTATAACTGGATTTCAACGTGTGTCTACCATTTGTAAAGTGCATATGCCACTTTCTATTTTTAGTATTCGATCATAAAGTAGTCACATAAAATAAACTGCAAATCTAATACTCGTCACATCAGGTACTACAAAGGCTGGCATATATAAATAATTTGGTACAAAATAAACAGAAAGGAGCGCGGTTATATTTACTCTAGTGGGACGAGAGCCTTCAAACTATGGTAAAACACAAGGATGTCGTTATTCATAAAACTTAATTAATACTTATAGAGCAGTTTCGTCTTTTCATAAAAGTGTCATTTACAAGCTATTCATAGCTAATTGGTCTCCCTATTGAAAGCATAGATCATGCTGATTTTAAAACACTTGAAAAAGAATGGTTTTGAAATAGGAGAAAAGTGAAAGTACTGAGACCTGCATTATTCATATTCAAATTATGCATTCAATGGAGATTTGCAAATATTTGATATTTAGACATATTATGTACAACTTATTGTTTAAATACATGTGAAATTGCGGACGTTTGTCTTTAAAATGTAGAAGTTTTTAAAAAAGATATAGAATGTTTACTTTTTTTAAATGATAGCTTCCTCCTTTGTCAGACTACATAGAATTTTCTGAGACAGTCACTCATAATTTTAGACTTTAGATAAAAATTTTCTAGGATTTTTCTTGTGAAATGATCGAATTTTATTTTGAATGGAAAACGCCCAGGAGCAGATAGTGAGTATATACATTAAATTATAAAAATGCATGTATGGATAGTTACAGTATTTTTTTTTTTCTGTTTATAAGTAGTGCAAAAAAAAAAATGAAAAAATAAGAAATAAAAACAAAACAAACAACGATGTACATTTAACATGCACAATTAGTTTTACCTTCGGTTGATGATAAATTATATAGGATGCAAAATTCATGAATTATTTTCTCCCCTTTTTCTTTTGAAGATACATGTACACATAATAACCTCCTGACCACCTTCTGAAGAAGATTACCCCCCCCCCCTTTTTTTTCTTTCACTTTCTACAATGTGTCCATTCGCCTATGCGAAACTGTTAGTTAACATACTGTACTCGTCAATAATAATTATTATACATTTGTATCTAATTCAATTGTATTTTCAGTACATTCCTCCAATAAAGTGATCGAAATATTCTGCTAAAATAGCCTTCATGACAGAAATTTTTGAAAAATAAGACATGTGTGTTTTGTACATTTTTGTGACTTTTTGCAATGTTTTTCTTCAGTCCATGTGATACTTTTAGTTGGTTATATTCACTCATTCTTATATATTAACCTGGACGGATTGGTTGATGGGGATTTTGGTAACCTTACTTTTGCTGTTCGTAGAAAGAAGGGGGGTGTAATTGCAATCGTCTTCTGACTCATTTGGCATGTTTGATTAAAACTGGAAAAAGTTGACTTAAGGATAGGTCCTATATAAATTTCAAAACTGAAGTATGCATAAATATGAATCTGAATTGAAAATATTTATTTAGAAATGATTGAAAATTCGTCTTTAT
Source organism: Pinctada imbricata (assembly GCA_033119305.1). NCBI lineage: Eukaryota > Metazoa > Mollusca > Bivalvia > Pterioida > Pteriidae > Pinctada > Pinctada imbricata. The sequence continues at coordinate 1,859,290 of VSWD01000009.1, read as the reverse complement.
CAATTGAAATAGGCTGAGAGTTTGTTTGGACATTTAAGGTCTTTAAATAGTTCGATGTGACAATTTTGAATTTCAATAATCATGATCCATTAGAAACAAGACTCTAAACTTAAGGTAATAATTTTTTAAGATTTAATCAGTATCAGAATATATATTAACAAACAATTTCGGAGTTTTTTTTTTTTTTTTCGGGGGAGGGGGGGGGGGTGATTGACCATGATCGTATCTTATTTTCATAATCTTTTAATAATCGGGCTAAGAACCAAAAACTGACAAAATTTAAATATCTGTTCATATTTAGTATTTTCCTCCAATTCAGTTTTTTGTACTCGGGGAAGTATACGATTATCTGTCAGTTATTCAGTTGACTGCAGATACGGTCAACGACACTTTTGTTTGTTCATCCATGAAAATAGCAAAGTGTTATTGGCCGTTTCGGATATAGAACATTATTACATGTATCATCATAGAGCTCTATTTTATTTCATTCTTACACTTTTAAAATAGAATAGGCGGCAAGATGATCGGTCAATATACAAACCTTCTCAAAGTATTATACTATACTAGTATCAATTAACGACTGAAATTTTCATTATGAACAATAAAAATGTTAAATATTTCGCGTTTGAACTTTAAATGTATATATATAAGTACTTGTCAATGATATCTTTAGACATGTTTGGTATAAATCTCAATGAATATTAATGAAAACAGAAATACTTGTTTTGATGAGGAATCGATTATCATCACAACATTAAACTGACAATACCTATAAAAGGTAACACAAATTTTTCATCTGAGATTTTATGGCAATTTAAATCCTCTTTTGGTGAAGGAATGGAGTCAATTCCAAGCCACAATGTATCGTAACCTTTTAGCTTCTGAGAGTAAATATATCTTTTAATGCTAGGGTATTGATTCTGAATTTTAAAATCTTTGATGAAATTAAATATTTTTACAAAGGTTCGATCGTTCATACGGTGCAATGACACATAATGCTGGTGAATGAATCTGTGGCTATTACACTTATAGTATATATTGAAAAATAGACAAAAGAAGAAATGTTGTGCCCCAGTTCACGTGTCTACAACAAATACTTGTTGAATTGTCATGAAAATGGGAATGTCTACTGGAGATTTGTCATATATAGGGATTGTACAGATGTATTATATCAGGGATATATGATTTGATGTAGGTCTTCCTTTGATAATGGACCTGAGAATGTAAGTCAAATTTGGTTTCTAGCCTTCTCAACGTTTTTTTTTTTTTCATCTTAATATAGTTTTGAATGTCATTGATCATGTTTATTTTACTTTCTTCTACTATTGATATATTCGATCGGTATCAGGCGCGTAGCTAGAATACATTTCAAGTGGAAGCACTTTCAGTTAGTGGGTTGGGGGATCGCTTTGAGGCACCTACATGTACACAGCCAATTGTGCCTCATATGAAATTCATGTGAAATTTACATGAACTTTACATGAAAGTTCATATGAAATTTATGTGAAACGAGCACGAACATGAAATTTACATGAAATTTTTCACATGAAATTCATGTGAAGATTTTTACATGGATGTTATGTGAATTCAGTTTCAGTGTGAAGGTCACTTAGAAAAATTCATGTGAAATTCATGTGAAGGAAATTTATGTGAAATTCATGTGAAATATTTTTCACATAAATCTTATGTGAAATTTATATGAATTGTACATGAACTTTCATGTGAAATTCATATGATGCTCATTTCATACGAATTTCACGTGAGGCACAAATGGCTGTGTAATGGTTCCAAGGAGAAGTCATTGTTTCCGAGAAGGATCCAAGGGGCAAAGCCCCGGAATCTAATGGATTTTACACGTTTACATGGCAGTTTTCTACGTTAAAATGACCCTTTGGGCACTTCCTTTAATTATTTTTTTGTTTTTGTTTTTTGTAATCCATGTAGAAGAATCTGCGTACTTGCGTGCTGCCTGGCTACGCGCCTGGATGTGCTATTTATCAAGCTGGTTAATGAAGCTTTAATTTTTCAAAATTATATATGAAACAAGTTTCAAGTATTCATTAACTTTTAGATAAAATTGCAAATCCAATCCATGGACATTTATGTTAAGCATAGTCATTTAATATGAATCGGTTCGGACAGAATCTCAATGACTTATTATAGGCTAGTTGTTTATCGTATTCTAGCCAGCTTCATTTATATTTTTTTTTTCTTTTCAAAATGCAAAATACATCTATGAAACATATTGTCCACATGTTGTTTTTTTTCTCTCAAAATCTACATATTATAAGTTATAGGGTTTTTGTGTGTCATATTTCCTACTCAAAGTACATGTAGGTGTGTAATGTTTTTTAGGGGGGGGGGGGTGAGGTCAAAGGCCGAACCCCCGACATATCAACACACCTACTGTGTGTTGGAAGCATCCAGAGACATTAATTAACCCTATAACCATTCTATCTTGCCAAGAACCATTTTGTTACGTCTTTTAGTAAATTTTGACGTTAGAAAATTAAAAGTGACATTGTAGCTACTTCGGCGTCAAGGTGACCGTAATACTGGGAAGTCATTGACTAGAATTAGTACTACATGTAGGCATGATAAATAGAGAATGGAGAATATAATTCAATGTCAGTTGTGTAAATCGCCATGTATTGTCTGCAAACATCGCCATAAACAATATCTCAACGTATGATAATGACGTCACGTCATTTTTATCCCTCCCCTTCCTGTTTTTGATTGTATACGTATTAGCGTTATATTGACCATGTTGCAAGTACGGCTTTGAAGGGGGTGTCAGGAATTTGGCCCAAAATGCTGATTGCTTTCGTTTTCGTATTTTTTTTTCCAAATCAAAGGTTGAATCCCCCGATGAGTTGGATCCCCCCTTCCCGAAAAAATTCTAGATTCGCCCATGTGTTGGTTCAATACCATGATAATGCTAAATCAACCACTCTCATATCAAACATATAACAAGACAGTGATAAATGGAAATTCATGATGATAGGTTAGACATGTATGTGACCTTTGATATAAATTATGAAAACAATTTTCAAAATTATCGCAATTTACTCAAAATCGTCTGAAATGAATACCGTGATTTTATTGAAAAAAAAGTCTTATTTGTTATTTAAAGTTTTCAATATAAATATATTCATAACGTGTATATCGTATTTCATATTGAATAAGAATGTAAAAGACAAAACTTTTTTCGTTTTTGTACATCATACATTTTCCTTTTACATTGTTATTACATAATCAGCTCCCCTACGTCGATCCGATTGTCATTGATCTTTAATTCTCACATGCAGACGCATATTTTTAAGTTGTTTTGATTATTTAACAATCGTTCTTGCATTGTTAAAATACAAATTCTAATTTTAGGACCTGATTGCAAAATTTTATCATTTTATGAAAAAATAAATCACGAATCGATCTGATCTCGTTATGTCTGCAAGATGTAGTTTGGCATTGATCACATTGAAAAATGAAAAAAAAAAAAAAAAAGAGATCGCTAGTCATGCTAGATAAGCAGTAATTACCAAAGGAAATACCCGTGTTTGAACTAATTTCTGCCCGCGTTTATTTATTCAAACAAAATTAGAATTCATTTCAAGCTATTTCGTCCATACAAAAACAGAGGATGCTTTCATCTATTCGGCACATTTACCTTGTGCATTGTGTAAAAGTCAAAACACTTTTGATAAAAACGAAGCGTTTTCACCCAGCAAGGTCCTCGCATTGTTAAAAATATATGGCGGTTTTCTAAATATTGCAGATCAATGGATATCTTCGATTCGTTGGAAAAGGTAATAAAATTTACTTAGGCCCCATGGACACTCACGATTGTCAGATATTTGTTTGGTGCCTTTTCAGAACCGTCCTTTGGCCTACTCAGTAGAAGTATATGAAATCAAAGTTAAACAAAATAATTTATCTTCTCGCTATTTTCATTTAACCCGACAATGTCTAAAAGATTTACAGATGTACTTGGAAGGATAGGAAGCTAGAGATACTTTGATCATAGATATAATTCCAATACATGCATTTATATGTTTCCACATGTTTGTCTCTTTTTTTTTTCAATGTTTCTTTTTTTTTTATTTCTGGTTAGCCCTTATTAGCGTGTTTTCGCTATTAAGGTAATTAAAGAAATTTGGCTTTAAAGTATTGAAATTACATGTAGGTGTACTGTTATAACTTTTTTTTCCATAGAATTCAATGTTATAACTCCTGAAGTGACTTTTTTCAGAAAAAAAAAATAATTGGTCAAACATTTATTTATTTTTTTTCATATCAATACTATGCTAAGAGTTTCGAGCTCCAGCTTCCATAAATGGATGTCCCATTTACTTGTCATCACCCACTGAATACCTTAAAAGGAAACGTTGCTGTTTACAAAATGTACATGTATGAGCACCAAAGTCGGCTAGTCTGACTTCTGACTTCAAGGAATCTCCGAGTCGCATAAATTGGTGTAAATCATCGCTTGCAAAATATATGCAACATGCAATATTGCAGCAAATTACTAAATACTTTTCAATCATATGTGGCATAAAATTGAGATGAATTAAGCTTTATTCTGCACTGTTTCATGAAACAGAATAAATGTATTCCCTATCTTCGAAAACCAGAGTTACTTCCCGTTTGGGACGGTATCTTACGTAGAGAAATATGACGTCATCAAAATATATGGAAACGGTCCTTAAACTCTGGGAAATGACGGTAAAAATTCAACGTTACCATATCATTTTCATGACGTCATAATGGTTTTACGTCATATACCGTCTCAAATGACAATAACTCTGTATACTCAATTATATTTCTTGTGCCAAATTGCAAGGTAACCCGTCGCAGAGTGATGACACAAACGTTTGATTCAGTGCGTTGTGCTCAGATATGAGAGAACAATCGCCGATTCATTGAAATCTCCAGTGCAAAGCTAGACAACATCTGAAATCGCCAAAATTTAGTTTACATTAATCAGGACGAAATCTTGTTTATGTGTTCTATATCTGTAGCCAAATCACTTCCTCCTTGACAAAAAAAAAACTTCAAACTAAGTCTGAGGAAATTCTGTGTGATCGCGACAGATGCTGTTACGTTCTTAACATAAGATAAACACAAGGCATTTAGTATTCAGGCCTCCACAAAGAATTTACTCAGATTATATTTAGCTCTGAGATCTAATTAATTATATGCAATAAAGCAATAAACTAGTAGAAAAGAAATCGACTTGTGCGGTATGTGTTACCTTTATTAGACCTTGTAACACGGTTCAAGATTTCGATGATACTCGAGAAATTAATGTGATTTCTTTTGATAACTACCGACAAGAGGGTCGTGTCGATATTTCTTTTATTTGTCGGTTTCCTCTTGCGGACTAAAACCTCAACGCGGATGACTTCATGAATGAATTACATCCGCATGTCACGTGATCAATCGACAAATAATCTTCAACATTATTATAAAAAGTTAAACTTATAAACTTTTTTGTATTTTATGGTGAAAAGTCTTTCATATTCGCAATACTTTTTTCGAATATACGGAATCTATTATCATGTTATTGCGTATACAAGCAATAAATTAATTGATTCTGTGAAGTAAATGGGCTTCCGTAGATATTGAAGATAGAAATGCCAAAAAAAAAAGCCCACTCAGAATTTCTTTCATATAAGTGAACTCTCTAAACATCATCGAAATACAAAACCCCAAGTCAGAATACTAAAAAAATCACAGACAAGGGGCGCACAAATCCATTGTACGGGGGACGACCATTTGATTCTGGGAGGGGGGGGGCTTGTACTTTTTGGAAATAAATATTCTGACCAAGAAAATGTAGAAAATATGAAATGACCCTCTTGGATGCAATTTGTCAAATACCATAATATTTTGGCTCACTCTGCTTCACTAGCAATACAACAAAAGTTTAAGGCTCGCTTCGCTCGCCTTACACTAAATAAAAGTTCGAGGTTGCTCCGCTCGCATATCCATGAGATTGAATATCAAGTGTTATTTAGACATAAATTTTGTTTAATAACATTGTATTGCAATTGCAAACATAAACAGAATTTCATTTCAATTGAGACAAACACATTTATATTCCATTACACACCAATTACGTGCTTTTTTTTGTCATACCCCTCTCCCTATGTGCTGTGAAAACTTATGGTGATATACGTACATGTACATATCATATGTATTAAGATTAATTGTAATGCTCAGAAATTCTTGCACCATGTACATAATTAATGGAAATTAGTTGAAGTCAAAATTCTCAGTGTTGGTGTGTGTCTTCTTCTTCTTCTTGTTGTTTTGTTTGTTTGTATTATTTTTTGCTTTACTGTCAGGATTGTTAGAGGCTGAAAAAATACCCTTACCTAGAGTTACTGGAAAATAAATAATCCGACCGGCTCTGCCTTGAAAATAAATAATCTAACCCGACAAAACATTTTTCAGCCCCACCCCCCCCCCCTCCCAGGATCAAATGGTCTTCCCCTAAACAACCATGGAAGCACAAATACAGGACTGTTTATAATATATAAGGCCACTAACACAAAATGGATCTGATTCGTCAAATTAAACATTTATCAGGTTGACGAAATCCACTTTTTTTTCTCTCAGAATCTTAATTACGTTTATTTTAGCACGTTTAGTTCATGTTAATCATAGAGATGCATGAGTTTTGTAGCATAGCATTTACTTTTCTTTTGCAAGAGAATAAAAACCTTAATTTAAAGTTAATATAACATGATTCACAATGAATAAATTTTATGAACTAGTATCAACTTTGAGGTAGGATGTATGATAAGCGGCACTCTGAAGTAGATCATAAATCTGTGAAAGATTTCCCTGCTTAAAGTAAATATTTATTTCTGTAAAATATACACAATTTGTTTCACGGCATTTTACCATCGGTGTGAGTTTTATGTATGAGAGTGTTCTATAAGACAGAGAAAATCGCTGACTGACTTCGATTGATGCTGAACAAAAATCGGACAAGCAATTATTAGCAACTAGAACTTACACCCTTTGTTGTATTACCCAGACATCTAAAAATAACGTAAATACATGTGAAAACATTCGAAGATCATACGGTAATTGATATTTTGTGTGTTGTTTTTAAAATATTAGTATTTTAAATGCGTTTATTTTATATATACAAATAGAAAATATCACTATGGTAAAAGAAAATAAATAATTTCCAGTAACGGCATAGAGAACTACATGTAACACAGATACAAACAAAGAAAGCATGATGACATACATTGTAAAAGAAAGGAGGGGATCTCCAACAACACTCGCTTGTAGCATCCATAGCAAAACTTCAAAACCTCCAATGCAAAAAAAAACAAAAAACAAAAAAACAAAACAAAAACAAAAACAAAAAAACCTCAGAGCAGACATCCACAGAGAGGACGCAAAAGGGACGAAACTCTAACACACTCAATAGAAACATGAAACATAAAAGACCACATATAAACCAACGAGACCATGTCAATGAAATTCTTTTAACTTACAGGACAATCAGACCTAAAAAAGTAATGTAGAGAAGCCAAAAAGCACGTGTTATTGAAAAGCAATAAATGCATGTGCCTCATTGCTGACTGAAAGAAGTTCCTGTGCATTGCCCAAATAACTCGACTTATATGTACTTAAATATCAATTTGGTCGGAGAATTTGACTTTGTGTTGTATAACTTATGCAGTACCATTGCTAACTATATATTATCTTTTCTCACATGTAAATTCTTCCTCATCAAAAAAAGATAACTCCAACTTGTAAAGTGATATGAACTTTGAATTGATTCAACAAGGAAATATTCTCTGAGGAAAATCGAGGAAGCTTTTGAGGAAATTTTGGAGATAAAATGTTCTGATCTTAATTGTGATAGAATATAACACACTTGCATCTACAATATCCATAAATATAACACGGGATGTAGGAATATTTTAATGTTTGATGCATATTTTGAATTATTATCTTTTTCGATTGGAATTGCTGTGTAAATGATATACTAACACTGACTGTCTTTGAACTCATTTTTGAAAGGAAATGAAACTATTTGCATACTTTAAAGTTCTTGGGGATAATACGATCAACTAAGGTTAGTGCATTTATCTTAAGCAGCCTAAACTCCCAATGAAAAAGGAAAGGAAAGAAATAAAATACGAAATGTGATGCAGACATTAGTACTGGGATGGTATGGTACAGTTCTCTCTGTTTGGTAACTAGATAAAACAAAAATTTGCCTACAACTCTTTTTAGGGTTGTCACCGTGGCGTTGCGGTACATGTACATGTATGAGCGGTCGGCTGTGTATGCTAGGCGAAGCCGCCGTACTGAGTTAACCGACTTTATATATAACATCTGCACCTATTCTTCCACTGTAATTAGGTGATTTTGTTTAATCGTAGCGCATTCTCCTCTCAATCGCGGGCACTCTCGTCTCATCGTGTCACTATCGTGTCATGTTCTCCTGCATTCTGCTCTGTTCGTGGCACCGACGCGAATGCTTCAAACTGTTTAAAACATTCGCGTCTGAATTCTTATTCGCCTCACACTCGCACATGCGCAGCGCTATCGGGTTAAAGTCGTGTCTCAATCTCCTGCATCGCAGCGCCATCGGGTTAAAGTCGTGTCTCAATCTCCTGCATTCGCCTCTAATTCGTCTCAGTGTCTTTTTATCGTGGCACATTCGTGTCGCATTCTTCTCTATTCTTATCACACTCGCCTCGCTATCGTAGCGGATGCGTGGCATATTCTTGTTGCATTCGCGGCGCTATCGTGTGCCTATCGCGCCAAGAAATACTTCATGAGAACAGACAAGAATGTGACACGATTGTTCAATCGCCTCTGATCGTAGCTCTTTTTCCTCTACATTCGCGACAGTGGAAGCCCGGCTTTAAGGACAGGGTCCGCTACCTCGGATGAGCCGAAGTGCAATCAAACTCGAACAACAACGAATTCTTCTTTTCCGGTGTGTGCCGAGTAGGCCATATCCATATGGACGTCATAGGAACAACTCTTTTAGGGTTGTCACCCTGGCGTTGCAGTATGAGCGGTCTGTTTTGTATGCTAGGCGAGGCCGCCGTATGGAGTTTATCGACTTTTTATTATTTTATAAATAAACGAACTTATGAATATGAATATTAAATATATGAATCTGAAGACGTACACGCGGAATAACTGTAATTTGAAAACCCTCCTTTGAAATCTATCAATATATCTCAATTAATTGAAGATATCGGTATTATTCTTTTTTTTCTTTTTCATAGGCATTCATGAACATGAGCTCAACCATCTACATAAACATCAAAGAAGTACATGTACATGTACCTAACTGTTATTCAGTCTCAAAGTCGAGAAGGCAAGGGCGATCTAAAGTTAGTTACTTATTCAACATTGCAACATTCGACAAATACCTTATATATTGGTAAAAGGTAAAAAGATCCTAATGTAGTGGAATGGAATTGATGAAACTTGGTGAGATTATAGATTAGGGTGGGATATTTGAAATGCATTGTAGATTATGAACCGATCTCGGTTGTGTCTTAGCGCAACAGGCGCTTGAAGTCCATGATAATAATGGGTCTAGTATGAACATTTTCGAATGTTCTTCTTAGTATTAGACCCCCTTAGACGGCTAATCTGATGATGAAACTTGGTGAGATTATAGATTAGGGTGAGATCTTTGAAATGTATTGTAGATTATGAACCGATCTCGGTTGTGTCTTAGTGCAACAGGCGCTTGAAGTCCATGATAATAATGGGTCTAGTATGAAAATTTTCGAATATTCTTCTAAGTATTAGACCCCCTTAGACGGCTAATCTGATGATGAAACTTGGTGAGATTATAGATTAGGGTGAGATCTTTGAAATGCATTGTAGATTATGAACCGATCTTGGTTGTGTCTTAGCGCAACAGGCGCTTGAAGTCCATGATAATAATGGGTCTAGTATGAAAATTTTCGAATGTTCTTCTAAGTATTAGACCCCTTAGACGGCTAATCTGATGATGAAACTTGGTGAGATTATAGATTAGGGTGAGATCTTTGAAATGCATTGTAGATTATGAACCGATCCCGGTTGTGTCTTAGCGCAACAGGCGCTTGAAGTCCATGATAATAATGGGTCTAGTATGAAAATTTTCGAATGTTCTTCTAAGTATTAGACCCCCTTAGACGGCTAATCTGATGATGAAACTTATTGAGATTATAGATTAGGGTTAGATCTTTGAAATGCATTGTAGATTATGAACTGATCTCGGTTGTGTCTTAGCGCAACAGGCGCTTGAAGTCCATGATAATAATGGGTCTAGTATGAAAATTTTCGAATGTTCTTCTAAGTATTAGACCCCCTTAGACGGCTAATCTGATGATGAAACTTGATGAGATTATAGATTAGTGTGAGATCTTTGAAATGCATTGTAGATTATGAACCGATCTCGGTTGTGTTTTTGCGCAACAGGCGCTTGAAGTCCATGATAATAATGGGTCTAGTATGAAAATTTTCGAATGTTCTTCTAAGTATTAGACCCCCTTAGACGGCTAATCTGATGATGAAACTTGGTGAGATTATAGATTAGGGTAAGATCTTTGAAATGCATTGTAGATTATGAACCGATCTCGGTTGTGTTTTAGCGCAACAGGCGCTTGAAGTCCATGATAATAATGGGTCTAGTATGAAAATTTTCGAATGTTCTTCTAAGTATTAGACCCCCTTAGACGGCTTATCTGATGATGAAACTTGGTGAGATTATAGATTAGGGTGAGATCTTTGAAATGCATTGTAGATTATGAACCGATCTCGGTTGTGTCTTAGCGCAACAGGCGCTTGAAGTCCATGATAATAATGGGTCTAGTATGAAAATTTTCGAATGTTCTTCTAAGTATTAGACCCCCTTAGACGGCTAATCTGATGATGAAACTTGGTGAGATTATAGATTAGGGTGAGATCTTTGAAATGCATTGTAGATTATGAACCGATCTCGGTTGTGTCTTAGCGCAACATGCGTTTGAAGTCCATGATAATAATGGGTCTAGTATGAAAATTTTCGAATGTTCTTCTAAATATTAGACCCCCTTAGACGGCTAATCAGATGATGAAACTTGGTGAGATTATAGATTAGGGTGAGATCTTTGAAATGCATTGTAGATTATGAACCGATCTCGGTTGTGTCTTAGCGCAACAGGCGCTTGAAGTCCATGATAATAATGGGTCTAGTATGAAAATTTTCGAATGTTCTTCTAAGTATTAGACCCCCTTAGACGGCTAATCTGATGATGAAACTTGGTGAGATTATAGATTAGGGTGAGATCTTTGAAATGCATTGTAGATTATGAACCGATCTCGGTTGTGTCTTAGCGCAACATGCGTTTGAAGTCCATGATAATAATGGGTCTAGTATGAAAATTTTCGAATGTTCTTCTAAATATTAGACCCCCTTAGACGGCTAATCAGATGATGAAACTTGGTGAGATTATAGATTAGGGTGAGATCTTTGAAATGCATTGTAGATTATGAACCGATCTCGGTTGTGTCTTAGCGCAACAGGCGCTTGAAGTCCATGATAATAATGGGTCTAGAAGAAAATTTTCGAATGTTCTTCTAAGTATTAGACCCCCTTAGACGGCTTATCTGATGATGAAACTTGGTGAGATTATATATTAGGGTGAGATCTTAGGGTGAGATCTGGGACCTCCCGGGAACCAGCCTATTGTTTCTCAAGAATCGGCATTTCGGTTACAATTTTTCGGAAACACGTCCGGACCATCACCTGATATAGCACCCTAAACTGGTGTAAGTACTTCCTCGAAGTTGAGAAACATCGATCGATCTAGAAAGGCAAAATAACCCCAAAATGAAATAACTGATTTTCATTATTTTGTTATACGTCACCTGCTTGCAGAAGCCGAACAGTCTAGATGTCGTATCAAATTCCGTCAAGGCGTGCAATAGAATAAGACAATTGTAAAAAAATCCAACCGACCCGAGAGAAATTCCTTCGTCTTGGAAATGTCTCATATTCGGTTGATGTGTGTTTGTTTGTTAGAATAAAAGTAAATTTTATTTTGGATACTTGGATATAGATGGTGTAATAGCATAAGCACCAGCAAATCAATATCCTCTTTAAATAAGCAACAGTCTGGGTTCTTGCTTTCTGAAGAGCTGTTAATATCAATTTCTGATCCGTGTCTTCATCAGATTTTATGACATCAACACCGGCATATTGGAGTCTTGTAGATACAACATTTGAATAAACTTCATCTTATTCTCCTTATTGGTCAGAAATTGCTCTGTTCATGGCGCAGATGGTAGACTTAATGAGTATCGTTTTTCTTGACTGTATATTCTTTAATCTGCTACGATGAGCAAGATCCATGGTCGATGGTGTACTGTTGTAACCGTTAAAGACCATACATACATTCGGATATTTGTTTATAACTCATTGCACGTAAATCGTTGTGATTTGATCGAAATAATGATAATTGCGTTTAAATGAACCTGTGAATAAGACATCCTCTATCAAGTACGAATGCCTAACATTTGTGTAAGGATTTGTCATCGCTACCAGAACTACCAGAAGCCCAAAATGACATCTGCAAGTTGGATTTTGCTAGCCTCTCATAGAAGTCCTGAGGTATAAGAGCTGTTGTTACATGTCATATCTGTAAACTTCACTCTAGGTAACAGTACTATCTCTAGCAATAGCAGTGAGACGCTGAAACATCAAATGGGGATCCACAATTTTTCATCATCGATTTTGATTGAGTGCTTTGATGCTAAAATGGTGGCATAATTCTTCCTTTTGAATATTTTTTTCCAGATCGTACATCATTGATTACTTTTCTGGTCATCTCAAGACTCCTTTCGGTATTAACCTTGGAATTAGCTGTAAGTCTCGAAGGTCTTTAACATGTTAAATGTCCTCTTGGAAGGGATCCATTTCTTCCAAAATTACCATGTTGTCTGATGTATCTCTATTGATGCGAGATACAGATGAATCTTTATGGTGCTCACATGTTGTGTACAATGTCTTTGTAATTGTCTGCTTCACAAGACTAAATTCAGCACACAAGTTAAAACCTTCCACGACCTCTTGATAGACAACCTGAAGTCTTCAGACTTATCATCAGAATTTGCTTGATTGTACGGTCTATTAATATACCAGCCCATAAACGTTAAGATCTTCCCATGACGTGTTTTCCGGCCAAGAAAGATTCATATACTTCTGGGTGTGATGATGGTAAATTCTGCATATAGGAAACGTACATTTATGTGGATTTCACATATATATTATGCCCTGAAGCAGTAGGATATTGCAACATTATTTGAATGGTGCCTAAGCGTAGCAGCCAATCTCCTGTTCTTTCAGCTCTGATAAATTTATGAAGAAGATGGATCATATCAAGATACTGAAACCAAAGTCGTGCTGTTCTGCATTCAGATCATGTATCATCTACTGTAATATACTCTAAACTCTGTTAAAAACTTGGTTCAATACAGCCTTATCTATCTTAATGGTGTTTAAGTGGATGTTTCTATTTCAAAGATCATAGATCTGTCGCACTTCCCAAACGTATCTTTTTTATGTGTATTCATGGCCTTGTTGGAGAGTTGGAAAATGTCACAGCTAAGTTCCCCAATCATCATTGTGCTTAAGACTAACTCCAACAAAACAGACCCCTAAGTGCCCTTGATACAGATTTATCAGTGAGCATATGCTTTACTCTGTTTGGTGCATATACTGATCCAAGGACTGTATCTAGACCTGAACCTGCCATCAAAGGAACAACTGATCCGAGAAAACTCATCTGTAAATGAAAAACACCAAGACGCAATACGACTTCTCTAATCGACCGTCCGGTTCTTTCTTTATGATAGTTGAGGCTTTCCATTATAATGGTTCGTCGAACGTGAGAATTGGAGCTCTGGCATACTTTTCAGCCAAATGTGTGACGAATAGTAGTGTAGAGTATATACAGGCCATATCTCCAGGTTTCAAATCTACCATTGGGAAGTTCAACATTGATGTTTCCCGAGTAATAACCGTTATGTGCCATTTGCATAAATACCGCTAGTACTTGTCAATGTGTTTCATGCGTTGAAGCTCTTCAAACTTTATCTCTTGCACTGATGAACATTTCTGGTATAACTTTATGTCCAGTGTTCCCAGATTTAAAATATTTTCTAATGAAATATCTGCTCTTACGATGCTCTTATTACTAAAGAAGTTTGCCTGATGGTCTTACACTTCATAGAAATTGTTAAACATAAAAATTGTAAAAATTGTAAAAATTCGTTATTTATCACTACAATAACTTATTATCATAAGATTCAAGGGCCTATTGCGCTAAGATCCATCCGAGATAGGTTCTAAAACTGCACGTCATTTTCAAGTTTTCACCGTAATCTATTATCTCACCAAGCCTCATGTAGATATTAGTCGTCTAAGAGGGTCTAACACTTAATAGAACATTCGTTATTTATCTTGTTGACTTGTTGTCTTGTTGGAGATCCCCTCCCTTCTAATATCACTACAAGGTTTAATTATCATAATAATCAAGCGCCTGTTGCGCTAAGATTCAACCGTGATCGGCTCCAAAACTGCACGTCATTTTCAAGATCTTACCCCAATCTATGATCTCACCAAGTCTTATGTAGAGATTAGCCTCTAAGAGGGTCTTACACTTCATAGAATATTCGTTGTTAATCATTACAAAACCTACTTATCATAAGATTCAAGCGCCTGTTGCGCTAAGATCGAACCGAGATCGGCTCAAAAATTGCACATCAATTTGAAGATCTCACCCCAATCTATGATCTCATCAAGTCTTATGTAGAGATTAGCCGTCTAAGAGGGTCTTACACTTCATATAACGTTTGTTGTTAATCATTACAAAACCTATTTATCATAAGATTCAAGCGCCTGTTGCGCTAAGATCCAATCGTGATCGGCTCCAAAACTGCACGTCATTACAAGATCTTACCCCAATCTATGATCTCGCCCACCAAGTCTTTTGTAGAGATAACTAGTCTAAGAGGGTCTTACACTTCCTAGAACATTCGTTGTCAATCATTACAAAACCTGCTTATCATAAGATCCAAGCGCCTGTTGCGCTAAGATCCATCCGAGATCGGCTCCAAAACTGCACGTCATTTTCAATATCTAATCCCAATCTATGATCTAAAGAAGTCTTATGTAGAAATTAGCTGTCTAAGAGGGTCTTACACTTCACAGAACATTCGTTGTGAATTATTACAAAACCTATTTATCATAAGATTCAAGCGCCTGTTGCGCTTAGATCCAACCGCGATCGGCTCCAAAATTGCACGTCATTTTCAAGATCTCACCCCAATCTATGATCTCACCAAGGTTTCTTTAGAGATTAGCCGTCTAAGAGGGTCTTACTTTTTATAGAACGTTTGTTGTTAATCATTACAAAAGCTGCTTATCATAAGATCCAAGCGCCTGTTGCGCTAAGATCCAACCAAGATCGGCTCCAAAACTGCATGTCATTTTCAATATCTCATCCAAATCTATGATCTCAAAGTCTAATGTAGAAATTAGCCGTCTAAGAGGGTCTTTCACTTCATAAAACGTTTGTTGTTAATTATTACAAAACATACTTATCATAAGATTCAAGCACCTGTTGCGCTAAGATCCAACCGAGATCGGCTCCAAAACTGCACGTCATTTTTAATATCTCACCCCAGTCTATGATGTCACAAAGTATTATGTAGAGATTAGCCGTCTAAGAGGGTTTTACACTTCATAGAACATTCGTTGTCAATCATTACAAAACCTGCTTATCATAAGATCCAAGCGCCTGTTGCGCTGAGATCCAACAGAGATCGGCTCCAAAACTGCACGTCATTTTCAAGATCTTATCCCAATCTACGATCTCACCAAGTCTTTTGTAGAAATTAGCCGTCTAAGATGGTCTTACACTTCATAGAACATTTGTTGTTAATCATTACAAAAGCTACTTATCATAAGATTCAAGCGCCTGTTGCGCTAAGATCCAACCGAGATCGGCTCCAAAACTGCACGTCATTTTCAAGATCTCACCGCAATCTATGATCTCACCAAGTCTTATGTAGAGATTAGCCTCTAAGAGGGTCTTACACTTCATAGAACATTCGTTGTTAGTCATTACAAAAGCTACTTATCATAAGATTCAAGCGCCTGTTGCGCTAAGATCCAACCGAGATCGGCTCCAAAACTGCACGTCATTTTCAAGATCTCACCGCAATCTATGATCTCACCAAGTCTTATGTAGAGATTAGCCTCTAAGAGGGTCTTACACTTCATAGAACATTCGTTGTTAGTCATTACAAAAGCTACTTATCATAAGATTCAAGCGCCTGTTGCGCTAAGATCCAACCGAGATCGGCTACAAAACTGGAGTCATTTTCAGGATCTCACCCCAATCTATGATCTCACCAAGTCTTATGTGGAGATTAGCCTCTAAGAGGGTCTTACACTTCATAGAACATCCGTTGTTAATCATTACAAAAGCTACTTATCATAAGATTCAAGCGCCTGTTGCGCTAAGATCCATCCGAGATCGGCTCCAAAACTGCACGTCATTTTCAAGATCTCACCGCAATCTATGATCCCACCAAGTCTTATGTAGAGATTAGCCTCTAAGAGGGTCTTACACTTCATAGAACATTCGTTGTTAATCATTACAAAAGCTACTTATCATAAGATTCAATCGCCTGTTGCGCTAAGATCAACTGCACGTCATTTTCAAGATCTAACCCCAATCTATGATCTCACCAAGTATCGTGTTTGTCATGTGTTTATTATTGTAAATTTTCAACCATTACCAATGTTCTTTATTTTTCGAATGTTGCAATGTTGAATAAGTAACCAACTTTAATTTGGGGAAGGCAAGGCCAAATCGTGAGAATTCCTATCGGAACGGTTGCGAACCCTGGAATGAACAACATTCCGAAGTGAGACATTTAATACATGTACGATATCTGAATAGAATTTGTCTTGTGCATCATAAATATATTAAGATAAATAGAGACATATAACATGTTTCACCTTGTATGGATCTTTTAAAAGACCAGTCTAACATATGTGAGATATATGATAATGATATAATGTTAGCACATATGTGAGATATATGATAATGATATAATGTTAGCACATATGTGAGATATATGATAATGATATAATGTTAGCACATATGTGAGATATATGATAATGATATAATGTTAGCACATATGTGAGATATATGATAATGATATGATGTTAGCACATATGCGCTTTTCAATTAATAATATCTTATCAGTAATGCTCGTGACCTAAATTCCAATAGCTAATTATGAAAAAATCCAAACATTGACAAAGTAGCTGCGGACACAGTTTTGCCTTTAGTGAAGATTTCCCTCAGAAAATATTAATTTTGTAAAGTAGAAATGAGTTAAAGAAGATCCTGGCGATAATCTCAACGGCACTGACAATAGAACACCAAATTGAGAATCGACAGATGCTCAATAAACACACAAAATGATCATTTACGATAATTTCTGAGTTTAAAAACATTCTTTTTGCATTCCTATGGGACCAAGCTGTACATCTCCTCTTGGTAATACATTTATATATTTACATGTATTTGCAGGCAGCGGAATCAATTCAATATTCCAGTCTCTTCATCAGTGTTCAATGAGTGATAAGACCACTGGGCTTAATTTACGTACAGAAACAATTTATTTGCTTTTTATAGAAATTTAAATCAGAAAACAATGAAGTACAGTTCTGTATATAAGAATCAGGCAGTTTGAGGAAATACCGATTCATGCAAAATAAAATCCCTAAAAAATGAATACACAGTTAAAATTCATCAGCTAGCTATAGGTCCACAATTACTTGAGAACAACTTTATTTTTCACTACGTGAGATACAAGTATTTCAATGATTTATGCAGAACTTTATGTTTCTTGCAATTTGTAATTGTCCAAATTATCATATTTCCTCTACATTCTATAGAACATATCTCGAGTTTAGGTAATAAAGGTGTTCTTGTGAGTTTCTTACAATAACTATAACTATTCAACATGTTCAATCGTTAAACTTATGGGGTTTTTCCTCATCATGAATCGACCCCCTGCCTGAGTTTTATAAATAAATGTCCTTGAATCACACAACTGTGATCATTAGGTCAATTCCCGTTTTATACAATTTTCTATTTCATTTTCATTCAATAACTGAATGACATTTCCTAGTTTTGGTGTTTTTATGTTCATGGTTTCTGGATTTTAGATTTGCGAATTAATTTTTTCCCCTAATACTTGATGCATTGATTGTTTAATGTCTAAAAGGCATTAAAATCGATACTTAATTTCCAAACTTTTCATGACATGAAATAAATGTAAATCTATTTTCTTTTTCGATGTTTCAGATGACGCAAGTTGATACAAAAGATGTTCCACATTGCAATAAATGTATTTAAACAAACATTCAACACTATATGCGATATGAGGTAAGCTACGACCTGTTGCCATAACCTTTCTCAGCTTATATAAATATTTTCAATATAAAATACATAATCTTTATATACATCAATGCCGATTTACGTAAGCAAGGTTTGATAAAAATTAAAATCACAAAGAATTAAATGATTATTGCCTATGATCGCAGTGTTGATTTTTCAGGTATTCGAAGGACATTCTGGATAAACACGTTATCTAAATTGCATCTCATAGAAAATAGAAAATTTTGGAGTATGTTTTATATAATGTGAATGATCCTTTTGTGAATGTAAAATATGTTTAATTTCGTACAGTTTGGTTGAAATATGAAGCAAGTGATAATTTATTACCATTCTAACGAAAGTTTGAAATTCGTTTTTGGATGGTGCTGGAACATTTTTAAGAACATATAGGTCAATCTGCTTGCCATGGGCTGTTAAGGTCATTCCTGGGTAATGAGGAAAAAGGTTGAACTTCTGCCAGATTTTGCATAAAAGCGACATTACAAATATAAAACAGTCTGGCAGTAAGCAAAGAATATGATCCCATTGGTATTTTCACAAAGAGCATGATGAAAAAATGGAAAGATTTAATAATATATATTATCATTTGGTCAGGTCAGTGAAAAAAAAAATTAGACCTACCGGTTTCGAACACAGGACACACTTGTCACATGTGCATTTCGAATATAGATACATTATGACAGGAAGGCCAGAGTATAATTACATATTTGTTGTACGTCCACTGGGGGGTATACCTTTTGGGAGAATCGATCAGAAAAAAAAAAACAACCACACACGCAAAAAAAAAAAAAAAAAAAAATTCAGGTAAAAAATATATAATACCATAAAATGCCTATACCATCATTTTCATGTATATCAGGAGATAATAGTAATAGAGGTCAGAATTATCCACAACACAATGAAAGTTATTTTTCTTTCATGTTTTCAATCTTCCTTTCCAAATCCCTTCATATGGATCATGTGTTTATGTGTTTTAGGCCTGGCGGGAGGATACCTTTCAGAAAAAGTTCGGGACGTAAAACAAAAATCTAATTACAATCGCCTACATAAGGTATATGGACCCGTGGATATTTTCACAAACATGACAACAATGGAAAGGTTAAATACCATATCAACGAATTCGAAAGTTTCTGTTACCAAATTTCTTGAAATTTCTAAAACGTTGGTCCTGTAGCATCATGTATCCCACCCATCCTGCTACATGTACGTATTTCGGTACTTTTTTGACATAATTTTCACACTCTTTGGCCATATCACATTGTTTAGATTGAGGATCACTGACGAGTTTTTAGAACCCGAAACGTGCATGTCTGGTCCATGCTGCAAATTGATCTGTTCTTAAATGATGCTATTGAATTTGAAGACGTTTAACATACAATGGATCATCATTTGATCAAGGCAAATAAAAAATTAGACCCTCCAGGTTCGAAAACAGGACACACATGTCACACCAGTTTATCTAACGTGAAACTTACGATGGGTGCGCTATATTCTTTTATACATCTCTCCACTTAAAAACTCTTCATTTATCTTCCTCAATACATGTTTTGGATTTCGTATTTCATGTTTTGGACCGTCTCGTTTAATTATTTGTTAGACTGTTTGGTTTGGGTGTTGTTGCGTATCTCTTTGTCCCTTGTTGTTTTGTCTGATGCTCGGTGTTTGTTTTATCATGCTGGTGTGTTCCGCTGTGATCAATGAATTGTTGTCCTGGTTGTAGAACTCTTTCATATCCTCCCTGACTCCTAAGAACAATTTCACAAACGAAGATGTATTTTTGGGTCGATTATATTAAATAGCATTGTAATACCGGTATGCAGCGATGAAAAATTCGAGGCTTTTAATAACATCGTGGAATTTATCAGAAAATTGAACAAATCTTTTAAAGATATAGCCAATTAATGAATTATATGCAATTTTTTTACGTAAAAAGAAAGGTTGTTTAATTGATATCTTTTGTTTAATACTTTTGATTTTCTGCACTTATTCATGTTGACTATGTAATAATAGTATAATTGATTGTAATACTCTTTATACAAACAGAGGAGTGATAGGAAGAAGTAGCAAATAGTACATGTAGGTTCGAAATATTTGTTCATATATTTCGCCCATTACACTTGCCTTATTTTATTTCATAACTTTTGTATTTCAGGTAGAGAATGTGTTTACTTAGAACACTCTCTCTCATAGCAGTATCGTTCTGGACGACATCAGGGGTAAGCAATAGCAACATGCTTTATCAATACCATATCTATGCATTTAGAACAAATTCAAAGAATTTCACACCTTATTCACATGGTGTAAAATTGTTGCAGTGAAATATAGAACCTGTCAGTCTTATTTAAAGCTGTTTGTAAATTAAACGTATTCCTAACATGAATTCAGATTTATTCTCTATAGAATGTTTGCTTATTTTAGAATATTTGATTGTTGATCTCTTTATATATATATTTTTTTTTTCTGATTTTTGTTGCAGAAAATTGTGAGTCTTGATAAATACGAGCAGGACAGGAGGGTGTGGGAGGAGGCAATCAACTGTCTGATACAAATAAACTCAACCTTACCTCCAAACGGTAAACTTTATGTTTTCACTGTGCAAAATGTAAGTTCTAGAGAAGAACGAAGTGTCTTGGTTGCTACCACAATCAGCATTCTGGACAGAAACTCCGGAATATGGTGCACCAAAAATGCATATTTAGAATAAGTAATCGTCATTAGTGATACTTTGAGCCTCGCCAGCTTAATTTCAATTTTTCATACATCTATTTTGCAAATAGTAAGCGGGTCCAAACTCAGTATAGGGTCTATTAAGATATTTTAATGAAAAATAAATGAGTGATAATTCAATGCATCTTCATGTGGTACTAGAATGAATCTAATCTTAAAAATACACAATTTTGTACGTCGATGAAAGCGATAGATCCAATTGTCAGGATTTAAAATAATTATTTAAGTTCCTTTTTTAGGTTCCTACTGTTTCCCAACATGGGATCGGATTGCATGTTGGCCTTACACCAAGGCCGGTGACACATGGAGTATACCGTGTCCAGACTATATCAATGGATTCGACACTGATGGTATGTTGATAGAGTATCAATGAAGGACTCGGTGAATGAAGGCCAAAGAGAATTAAGCAAGAAAAAAATTTTTTCCAAAAGTCATAATCTATAAGGCCATACAAAATCATGACAAATATTAAACGAAACAAATCAACAAAATGATCTACAAAGAATACAAATAAACATCAACAAGTACCATACAATTCAGTTTCAAAGTCGAGAAGGTAAGTCAAAATCATTAGAATTGCCATTGGAACAGTTGAACAACATTTTGAAGTGAGACCAGGAGCCCGGGAAGAGTCAGCGTCTCCTGTCATTTATTTATGGAGTTACATGTACCTTTTCCTATGTCCATAAGATGATGTGAATTCTATCAATAATAAGTGTTTCCGTGAATGAATACTATACATGACATTTCTTCTCCTCATATTTGAATGCATAATCACTATTTCAGGCCATGCGTACAGAACATGTACTGTCAATGGTACTTGGTTCTACAAACCAGAGGTGAACAACACATGGACGGATTATTCACATTGCATCCCAACTCAGACAGGGACACCGAAACTCATAAAGGTACAGGGAAAGTATTACTTAATGTTTCGTCTTTATTTTGTTACTTCACTTCACATATTCACATAAACTGAACATGCTGACAACATACCATTTTTCTTATCTCGTTTTGTTTAATTTTACTTAGTTCTATAACATATCGTCCTTTTTTCACTTGATCAAGGCCAAGTAGCCGTTAATTTGTATAACTGAGTGTTTGTGTTTTTATTTGAACATTTTACCTTCCTTCCGGAGTAAAAAATTAAATCTGCTGTCATTCAAATGAAAGGACAGCATCTCCAACAAGACTTGGTAGCAGCACCCACAGCAAGACATCAAAACATTCCATGGGAAAACACAGAAAAGACATACACAACAAGACATCAAAAGACTCCATGGGAAAACACAGAAAAGACATACACAACAAGACATCAGAACATTCCATGGGAAAACACAGAAAAGACATACACAACAAGACATCAGAACACTCCATGGGAAAAAAAAAACACAGAAAAGACATACACAACAAGACATCAAAACATTCCATGGGAAAACACAGAAAAGACATACACAGCAAGACATCAAAACATTCCATGGGAAAACACAGAAAAGACATACACAACAAGACATCAAAACATTCCATGGGAAAACACAGAAAAGACATACACAACAAGACATCAGAACATTCCATGGGAAAACACAGAAAAGACATACACAACAAGACATCAGAACATTCCATGGGAAAACACAGAAAAGACATACACAACAAGACATCAGAACATTCCATGGGAAAACACAGAAAAGACATACACAACAAGACATCAAAACACTCCATGGGAAAAAAAAAACACAGAAAAGACATACACAACAAGAGACAAAAGGAGAAGGTACATTAAGACCCCATATCGGCCCTGTTGTTTCCTGAGAAATTCAAATCGTGAAAATTGATCAAATGGGTTTATTTTATTTATCTACAAGATCAATTACATATATAGATAAAATGCGCTATTCATCTTGATGCACCCCTACGAAATTATAGCTCATCAAACCAAGGAAGGATTAACAAATCCGGATTTTTCTCTAGAAACTCACATATATTTTCGAGAATTTCATATAGAGCAAGACGATCTGCAAAAAATAAAAGTAGAAAAATGGATCAATAATCTCCATATCTGTCGATTAAAGGTGAAAAATTAGTAGCAGACGCTCTTGCTCTAGTTGAAAATTAATGATTTGTCTTGCGTAGAATGTATATGGAAAGTGCATGGACCACGTCGGCATGGCGTTATGACGTCATTATAGTGACGTCATTTACTTGACACCGCAGGTGCATGCACTGGCGTGACATATTCAAATCAGGAATCGGTTTTCTCTTGAAATTCGGTATGATTTATAAACGTTTGTAGTAAAAACAAACAAAAAAGGCTGAACATTGATATATTTTAAAAACATAGAGGGTAGATCTAGAGCAAGGACCCATATTTCGCCGGTGACCATATTTCGCCGTTTAATAGTTAATTGCTTCTCCTTTGTTATCGGCATTGTTTGTAAAATTTATTTTTCTATATCCTATCAAATATGACAGTAGCATCCCAGCAGACATTTCAACGTTGAATAAACGTTGATTCAACGTTGAACTTCAACGTTGAAACAACGTTGAATTATGGTCTAAAATGAAAGTTGTGTCAACGTTGAAATGCCAACGTTGTTTCAACGTTGAAGTACCAACGTTGAATCAACGTTTAGATATGGACATTGTTGCAACGTTGAAATCTCAACGTTGTTTTAACATTGAAATTTGGTTTAAAATGAAAGTTGCGTCAACGTTGAAACTTAAACGTTGAAGTATGTTTACTCTCTTTTTTCCTCACACCATCCGGATTCTACAAGTATATTCCTCCTTTCAACATGATCTTTTGACAGAATGAAGATCATGTGCCCAAAGTCACAATAAATTCTTACGAAAAAGTGAAGGAATTTTCGTAACTTTCATCATCAAATAAAAATAGAAAAAAATTGTTCATTCTAGATAATGTCCTTTATGGTATCATTTCTACATACTTAATATAAATTCAGAAACTAAACATCGCGATTATCATTTTATAAGAAGAACTAAGGGATCAAAAGTTACGAAAATTCCTTTTGATTTTTCTTAAGTATTTTTGTGAAACAGGCTGCTGCTTTTATTTTCCATTTGTCTTTTGTTGCATTTTCCATGCAAAATTTATGTAAAATACATGCATGTTTATCAAGCAAAAGACTTAGAATATTTTAATTGTCTTCACACTCGGTCCGTATTTCCATCATATCAAATCTAATAAAGATAACATGAAACTCATATTTTCTTTTCATTTAATATTTTTCTTCTCTTTTTTATTAATTTACTTTTTTATACAAGTATGGTATTTATCAAGTTTATCTTTCACCAAGTTGTTTTCAATGTTCAAAGACCTGCTTCCACAGTTTCCTAAACGTTTTTCCAAATAGCTTCGTCAAAGATACTGCATAGTCGTTGAAAATGGTGCATCTAATAAAAAAAACATAGGTAATCACAGATTACGAAGCTCACCTCGTGACAGCAAAATTCAATTCAAACATATTTGTTAGTACATGTATATTGGCTTTTAAAGGCAAAACCACTCAAGCAGAAAAAGAAGGTCATTTTATGAAAGTTTGATCAAAGATACATCCAATATGCAAGTTTGGTACATCTAGCAGTTATACTTTGCTCAATATTGGGTTTATAGAGCAAAATCACTCAAGCGGAAAAAGTAGGTCAAGGTCATTTTATGAAAGATTGATCAAAGATACATCCAATATGCAAGTTTGGTACATGTAGAACTTATACTTTGCTCAATTTTGGCTTTTAAAGGCAAAATCATTCAAGCGGAAAAAGTAGGTCAAGGTCATTTTATGAAAGTTTGATCAAAGATACATCCAATATGCAAGTTTGGTACATGTAGCAGTTATACTTTGCTCAATATTGGCTTTATAGAGCAAAATCACTCAAGCGGAAAAAGTAGGTCAAGGTCATTTTATGAAAGATTGATTAAAGATACATCCAATATGCAAGTTTGGTACATGTATCACTTATACTTTGCTCAATATTGGCTTTTAAAGGCAAAATCACTCAAGCGGAAAAAGTAGGTCGAGGTCATTTTATGAAAGTTTGATCAAAGATACATCTAATATGCAAGTTTGGAACATCTAGCACTTATACTTTGCTCTATATTGGCTTTTAAAGGCAAAATCACTCAAGCGGAAAAAGTAGGTCAAGGTCATTTTATGAAAGTTTGATCAAAGATACATCCAATATGCAAGTTTGGTACATGTAGCACTTATACTTTGCTCAATATTGGCTTTTAAAAGCGAAATCACTCAAGTGGAAAAAGTAGGTCAGATGCTGCATCTGATGCATGGGTCCATCTCGGCATCCAAAGATGAATCACTTGTGCAAGTTTGGTTACTGTAGCATTAGTACTTTGTCAGATACTGAGCTACCCCAAACTTCTTATCCAAATCACTCAAGCGGAAAATTTAGGTCAGATGCTGCATCCGATGCATGGGTTCACCTCAGCATCCAAAGATGAATCACTTGTGCAAGTTTGGTTACTGTAGCATCAGTACTTTGTCAGATACTGAGCTACCCCAAACTTCTTAACCAAGTCACTCAAGTGGAAAATGTAGGTCAGATGCTGCATACGATGCATGGGTTCACCTCAGCATCCAAAGATGAATCACTTGTGCAAGTTTGGTAACTGTAGCATTAGCACTTTGTCAGATACTGAGCTACCCCAAACTTCTTAACCAAGTCACTCAAGCGGAAAATGTAGGTCAGATGCTGCATACGATGCATGGGTTCACCTCAGCATCCAAAGATGAATCACTTGTGCCAGTTTGGTAACTGTAGCATTAGCACTTTGTCAGATACTGAGCTACCCCAAACTTCTTAACCAAGTCACTCAAGCGGAAAATGTAGGTCAGATGCTGCATCCGATGCATGGGTTCACCTCAGCATCCAAAGATGAATCACTTGTGCCAGTTTGGTAACTGTAGCATTAGCACTTTGTCAGATACTGAGCTACCCCAAACTTCTTAACCAAGTCACTCAAGCGGAAAATGTAGGTCAGATGCTGCATACGATGCATGGGTTCACCTCAGCATCCAAAGATGAATCACTTGTGCCAGTTTGGTAACTGTAGCATTAGCACTTTGTCAGATACTGAGCTACCCCAAACTTCTTAACCAAGTCACTCAAGCGGAAAATGTAGGTCAGATGCTGCATCCGATGCATGGGTTCACCTCAGCATCCAAAGATGAATCACTTGTGCAAGTTTGGTTACTGTAGCATTAGTAGTTTGTCAGATACTGAGCTACCCCAAACTTCTTAACACGGACGCGGACACGGACGCGGACGCGGACGCGTGGGGTTATAGCATAAGCTCACTCAACTTCGTCGAGGTGAGCTAAAAACTCAATTTAGTGGAAAGTTCATCTTTGTCTTATACTAAATTCACTTAGATATTTTCTTAACGATTACATGATCGTAAATGTATACATACCTTCTTCGAATTTTGACAATGAAGTTTGCTCTCATGTTCCTTCTTATGATTCGGCAATGCTTTGTATGGTTTAGTAATAATCTGAAAGTAAAACAGAAACTCAATATTCATTTGCGATTTGCTAATTATTTAATTATAATGGGTAGTTGTCACTTGTGTCTTTATTTATACAAATACATCTTCAATTTTTTAAATTGTTCATAGAAAAGTTATTTATTGTAAAATGAATAGCCTGGGATGCCCTACTCCATTTTGGCGAAAGGGGGGGGGGGGCGATGTTTGCGGCCAACAGCACAGGTTTCAATCAGCACAGAGACATCTAAAAAAATATCCGCCTACAGATCATACAGAAAGAGAAACACCAAGAAATATAAAAGCGGTGTTTTATTTATAAATAACGATATGTTCATATTATTTTTTACTAGGAGTCGGACACCATCGTCCCCAATATTTTAATGGATTTTAAAATATTGAGAGAGAGAGAGAGAGAGAGAGAGAGAGAGAGAGCGCTCAGCTATTTATCTCTGACCTTGTTTATAAAGTACACAGAAAAGTTACATCATTTGTATTTATGGACGGCCGGCGCTAGCACGCTGAGTCAAAAGGAGGTCAACCTTTCTATACAGAGAGGCATGCACACTGCATATATACGTACACATGATATAGATACAATGTTTGTATCTTGATTTGGTTTGTTACCATAGTATATTTCTTTCGTTCACTTAAACGAATATTAAAAAAAAGCAATACTTAATATAATACATGTAACATGAGCAAAGAACTACAGAGACAACAAAGTCGAAGTTTATCACGATAATACCAAAAATTCTCAGTCGGCACTCTTCAATAAGTTAATTTAACAATGAGTATATCTCTAGAAAGTACTTCAGTGTTCTTTTGATAATTATTTTATGCAGAAAAGAAACGAAATACAAGGTAAAATTTACTCACTTTATCTGTGTTCTCCGTCCATGCTAACTCCTACTCGGACTCCATTCAAATTTGAAGCAATGCATGAGTCATCTGACCATCCTTTGTTTTGATTGGCGCGTTAGAGGATGTAGATGCTGACCAATATATCAAGGTCTACACGATATTTTTTACAAGGGGGAGAGGGTAACGCCCCGTCACGGATCAAGTCGGCGAGGTGGGTGTCAGAAACCCTTGGACTTTGCTGAACATTTTCGTTTTTACAGTTTTTTTTTTTCAAAGTCAAAGACCATATTCCCTTGGACTCATTTTTTATACCCGACCAATTTCGTGTCCGATCCTCGTTTAAGAAACGTTTACTTTTCACATAATGAAGGACTTTTCCAACTGACAGAAAAGAATAGATTCGCACACGTGTGCCTACTTCATCTACCCTCCCTCCCCTTTCTTTCTGTTATCTTTTTTTTAAATGATGATTCATTTGGTTGAAACACGCAACGTCATATGACGTTGATAAATTCAACGTCGATTTTAGCAACGTTGTACAACGTTGAAATATAGTTGATCAACGTCGTCAACTTGGATCAACCATATTTCAACGTTGAATCAACGTTGCGTGTCTGCTGGGATAATGTATGAATTTTGTGAAAATCCGTTGACGCATATTCAAGTTATTGCGTTCCATAGGCGGACGGACAGACGGACAGACGAACTGACTTCGCCATACCATAATACGACCCGTCAAATGACGGGCGTATAAAAATTGGCGAGCGATACCGAGTCAGCGAATTGTTTTTTTCCTCAGAACAAGTCCTCTATTCGTGTCTTTTTCAGTTTCATTACTCTTAGTGCCCTTGTGTATTGACCAAAGTGAAATGTATATGGGCTCTTTTGAAAATAACTCTTGCAAGTGGAAGTGACCGACCCCCCCCCCCCCTCTGGATGCGCGTTTGACTATGTTACTACAGGACATTATTTTAAACTTTTCTTCATTCGGCTTGAGTGTGAATACATGTACATGTATGTGTGTTTATTGGAACATTACATTCGCATACGAAGGCATTATTAGAACATTTCATTCGCATACGAAGGAAATATAGAATAATCTGGGATGTTTAATGATCATAATCGTAATCTATCGCATTTTCGGACCTGACGTTATCACTCGCTTAAATTGTGTTACCGTTAGTATAATTGAAGACTGCCGTACAATATGATCTAATAGGGTTCCGAATACCTCTCCCCCCCCTCCCTACCTCCATCAACATCACCAACATTTATGAAATAGCATATCGATTTTATATAAAAAAAATATGCCAGTGGTTCGATACAAATGTAAAACAATTACAAACTGTTCATTTAGTGAACCATGTGCATTTTTAGGTGTTTAGGTGAAAGAAAAACAAAACCAAACCAAATCAAATACACACTGTTTTGGAAAAGTACATCACCCTGATATACATTAGTTATTCTGTATTTAAAATTTTGGTAGCTTTCTCGCAATCTTGTGACTTCTCGTAAATACATTAATAAATCGAAATTTACTCACAGGACTACACTACACAGAGTACAAAATACCCCCCCCCCCCTATTTATAATACATAAACAAAAAATGTTTATGTATTATAAAGGGGGTTGTATTAATATTGTACTCCTTGTGTATTGTAGCCCCTGTTCACCGTGATTTTACCGAATTTTTTCAGTGGCGCCATCTATCACAGTTTCTTGCAACGGCTGTGATAACTGTATACGCAAGATTTATTCTATTCATTTGTTTCATTTTATGTTTTATTCGTATATTCCCAATTCATTAATTGCAGCTAGATATATAAATGTACATATATTAAACAAACTAAGGTTCATTTTAAATTTATGCTTATTGGCGTATTTAGATGGGCGTTTTGGGCGCCACCACAAAAAAAAAAAAAAAAAAAAAAAAAAAAAAAAAAAATCGGTAAGGCATTAGGTGGGCTAATACTTGAGTTTTGATGTCGAACTTTCGGAAAATTATTTTCTCTGGCTCCCGGCCGCTCGCCAAGTAACTGTTTGTTGTTTGCATGTCAAATTGCTCTAAAAGAAACTCCGGCTTTTTCTGATAATTATACTACATGTAAGTAAGTCAACATGTACCCTTACAGCAAGGGGTGTGTAACCCCCCCCCCCCCCCCCAAAAAAAAATCGCTGGCTTGCTTTGCTCATCAGATAATTCACGATCATATAAAAATATAGCTATGCATAACAATCCAATAACCATGATAAAGATTTCAAATGGCTATTTCAATACTGCCTTTATCAAGCAAAACGGTCAATCGCCGTAAGATGATTTTCCGTCCCCTTTCAGGAACGCCCTGGACCCTTGGACAGGGACCCTAGCCGCTCTCCCAGACTTTGACTTTCTGATATTCACTACATCCCCATCTCAAATTTAAGCGGTAATATATCTGTCATTTCGTTCGTTTGAATGACTGTGTTATATATGCACGGATATGATTTTTAAAAACATCGGTATTCCCTTGAATTCTAGAATCAGTCGTAACATTAAAATGAGACAGTCTCCAAGAATAACCCAGAAGCTAAAAGACGACGTACATGTACAATACTTTAATTAGCAATCGTAGATTTTCGAGAATTCATGAAATCGTTTCATGGCAAAAACGTAAGCAAAACAATCACTATGAATAATGTAAGAATACAGCAATTTGTTATCTGACAACGTTATATCACGACGTGATCATAACGTCACATGACGTCAAAGTCAGTGAAACAGAAAGCTTACTTACATGTTTTCAAATTGCTATAAAATCGCAACGGAATATCCGATTCTCAAAATTTAAACTGATTTACATTCTGTAAATCTTGTATTTTCATTGTTCAAAGTTTGCATTATTTCTCAGATAGGGCCGATTTTGACCCATAACGTACCTTCTCCTTTGAAGACGTTTAACATTTGAATTACTTGGTGAGTGTCACTGCTGGTGGACCAAGAGTCCTCGAGGGCAAATGTAGCCAAGTTCAATCGTCTTCGGTCGATCGTCTGTCTCTTCCACGCATTTAAATTTTCTGTTACAAAATTTCTTGAACTTTTTAAAACGTGGGTCCTGTAGCATCTTTTGTTATAGGTACAAGAAACCTATTCGAAACTTTGTTTTTAACTATAATAAAGTTACATCGGATCCTGACATACTTGAATCGTGTCCTGCTTCTTGAGAATGTGCAACCTCTAAATATCTCTACAAACCAGCTGGCCATGTTGTTACAGGTGAATTTTCAATTATCCAAGACAGACAGCTCCGTGGTCTTCGTAAAAAAGGACCTAAGTATAGAATCCCATCCAAGATAGATTTTGTCAAATGCCTTGAGGTGCTTACGGAAGCCTTAGGTAATTATACGAAAAGATGGTGTAAATCAGAAGGAGTCGAACCGCATGCTCTGAATGACTGGAAAAACCTCATTTTAGATATAACGGATATTCGAATAGATAACTTCCATGAAAACCCTCATCTTTTTCAAAATCCACGTTCCAAGTCAGAAAGATATTTCAAATCCAAACTAAGTAAATTACATGAAAAATATGTCTTTGAACCAGCTGATAAAGCAGCCAACAACACCATTATCATTTGAAAACGTTACTACATATCAACTTTGGTTTCAGAACGTTCGTCTTCTAATACATATATCAAAAGCAGTGAAAGTGCATCTAACATTTTAAGCAAGCATAACAATGAACTGTCTTCATTCAATATCTCTATTTCTAAATTGGATCTCCCAACACTATATTGCATACCGAAACTGCACAAGTCTCCTTACAAATTTCGATTTATTGCTAATTCTAGTAACTGCTCCACTACAATTTTGTATAAAAATCTGACGTCAGCACTTACTGCTATTAAAGAACACATAACTAGATATTGTGAAACGGTTCTAAACAGGAACGATGTAAATTTATTTTGGTCTATTAAGAATTCAGGGGATGTGATTGACAAAATGAAATCTGGAAATTTCCAAGCCAATACGATTTCTTCATACGACTTCTCTAATATGTACACCACACTTCCTCATGACAAAATTAATGATGGATCATCTAATCTCATTAAATGGTGTTTTGATCGAGAGTGGAAAACTTACATTTGTACATCTGAATCGAAGGGTTTCTTTTCCTCGACAGACTACAAATCATACAAATCATGGACATGTAGTGACCTGTGTAATGCCTCTTGGACAATATTTATGTTAGATTTGGTGAGGATCTATACAAGCAGGTTGTAGGAATTCCTATGGGTACTAACTGTGCGCCTCTTGTTGCAGATTTATCTTTTTACACTTATGAAAAAGAATTTATCCAAAATCTTCAAAAGCAAAGAAAATTTGATAATCTGAAATGTTTTAATAATACTTCTAGGTATCTGGATGACATTCTAACCATTGACAATCCTGCTTATGAATTATATAAGAATGAAATTTATCCACAAGAATTAACACTTAACAAGGCAAACGTTACAAATACAGAAACACCGTTTTTGGACCTAAATATCAAAATTGTAAACGGAAAGATTCATACAAGTGTATATGACAAAAGGGATGATTTTGAATTCAACATTGTAAATTTCCCCTGGCTTGACGGTGATGTTCCAAGATTACCGTCATACGGCATTTACACGTCACAGCTCATCCGGTACGCTAGAGCATGTACTGATATTTTGAATTTTCACAGTAGAAATTTACAAATTACCAAAAAACTTTGAGGTCAAGGTTTCCGCTTTCATAAACTAGTTAAGACTTTCTGGAAATTTTACAAAAATTACAGTCAACTTCTTTTAAAATTCGGATCTATACACGCAACAGAGTACATTACTTTGGGCATTACACAACCTGTCTTTTATGGTGATATGATAAATAAAATTCGAAGGATCAAAGGTAGGCAGCATAACAATCGAAAATGCGTCAGAATCATCAAACGGCTTTCATACCGTGGATATGATCCTAATGTCACCAGACGGACACTAGGCTTGGTACTTGACCAATCTACAGTCTTATACAAGCGCATCCGTGAGACTTGCACTCTGACTGACTGTGACGACGGGACTCCATGACGGGCCCTGTGCAAACCTCTTTAGAGAAGACAGGGCCCCGACCACCTGTCCGCTCTGAATGTCAATCGGACTCCTCGGGTGATTACATACATGAGCTCGCTACAGCCGACAGAGCACGGACAGTATTACGCATGCCCTCTTTTTATATCCTTTTACATATTCATCTGTGTTTCAAGGGCCTCTACGTTTCGAGGTCTTGTTTGTGTGAGGTCATCTTACAGTGAGGAGGTTGTTTTATACCACAATTGTACGTTCTTCGAGACCTCTGGGTGATTGGAGAAGTGAGAGGATTGTGCGCACGTAATCCAGGATAACCACACCATTTGCTACTTGCGTGACAAATGACCGTCCAAAGTCGGCACCGGTTGCCCATTGGTCTCGTCGGTTTATTTGTAGTCTTTTGTGTTTGATGTTTACATGTAGTGTGTCTCTTTTCCGTCTCGTGCTGTACTCGTCTTTTGTGTTTTTGCATCGGGTGTTTTGGTGTTTTGCTGTTGATGCTACAACGGGGTCTTGTTGGAGATCTCCTCCCTTCTTCTATCATATCCAACCCATTCTGCTACGTCTTTCGGTACATGTTTTGGACATAATGATTTTCATACTTTTTGGCCACATTACATTGTTTAGACTGAGGATCACTGACGTGCATGTCTGGTCCATGCTGAAAATTAATCTGTTCTTAAATGATGCTATTGAATTTGAAGACGTTTAACACAAAATGGACAAGAAACACCAAATACAACATTAAACACTAAACTCAGAGACTACACATAAACCAACGAGACCAATTTGCAATCGGCAAACTCAAGTAAATGTACAGAAAAACTTTTTAAATATTTGAAATATTTTGTGATGTATGAAATCTACTTCAATTTCAGGAGCACCTAGGATCTATAAGTCTGATGTTCAATATAGGATACGGAGTATCACTGGTGTCCCTGGTTTTGGCCACCTTCATAATGCTTTTCTTCAGGTATGATTTGTATATATTTGCATTTGACAGCATATCGGGTATCTTGTAAACCTTACGGTATCCTTTCAAAATGATTTACTTTTAGAAATATTTCTCAGAGTATTTTAACTTCTTACAAGTAAAATTAATTTGAATCTTATCAAACCTAACATGAACAAGTTTACTTAAATTATATTTCTAAGATCTTAAACATTTCTTTCTGGAGTCCCTCAACTGATCATTGGTCATAATTTGACAATGATGGCCACTGATACCTGCGACAGGTGTTGCATGCAAAGAGAAAACGCTCACTCTCCCCGGGTACCTGATCTCACTTCGGAATGTTGTTCATTCCGAGATCCGAAACTTTTCCAATTAATGGAAATTCTGATAATTTTGCCTTGTATTCTCGACTTTGAGACTGAATAACTGATCGGTACTTCTTTGACGTTTATATTGGTACATAATTTTTTTTCTGGAATTTTCTTTCACAATTGTATCATTTTAAAACGTTCAGCCATTTGCATGATTTAGAGTGTAGTTCTGATACTATTTTTAGCGTTATATCCATGTTGATCAATTTAGCCAATTCATTAATAATACGGAACTGTTCCAACTCTATACCTTCATGAAGAAAATTCCAAACCAATTTTTCCTGCACCAGACACGTGTTTCGAATATAAAATTCTCATCAGTGATGCTTCAAGCGGAGCCACCAAAATTCATTTCAGTAGCGCCCTCTTTAATATTCTGAATTAAGATTTGTTCATTTACTTTAAGACGCAATGCATGTGGAACATCACATGCTTGTGATATATATTATATATTTATTGTACCCAACATTTGACAGGCGACTAAGATGTCAACGTACCACCATCCATGTAAATCTGTTCACCTCTTTTATTCTGCGTGCCACGATGTCATTTCTAAAAGAAAATTTATTGGTCGAGGGTGTAGGATTCCCTGCTGACGTCATCAGAACGGATACGGGTGGTGTAAAGTTTATCGAAGAGGGATCGGTAAGTAGACCGGACGAAAAATGTGCGAATTGGATAATTCTAGATTAGGCTTTCCTACACTCGATATCAGATTAATTACAATACATCTAATAATATATAATATTTATGTGATAATGTTATATATTATCATAATGTAATATTATATATCATTATAATGTAATTATTAGAATGTCAGATTATATATTTCTATAATGTAACATTATAAATTATTATAATGTAATTAAGCTTATAATGTATTACTAGTGCATAAACATCTAACACACAATGATAACTACAAGGACGTCATGATTGGGATCCTAGCCTTTTCTTACATATTTAACATACTTTTGAAAACCGATTCAAAAAATCCACTTGAAGTACATGTTTTAAGTCCCCTACCGGCAACGCCGAAGGGGACTCTTAGTTTCCTCTCGGTCTGTCTGTCCCTCCGTCTGTCCGTCTGTCCGAATTTCAGTTTTCCGGCCTTTTTTTTGCAACGGATGGAGATATTCAGATGAAATTTGATACACAGCTTAGTCTTGTATAGTTACAGAGCAACTTCGACTTTCATTACCATTGACTCATTTTTCGAGGAGTTATGCCCTTTGTCAGTTTTCCAGACTTATTTCTGCAACAAATAGAGATATTCAGGTGAAATTTGATACACAGCTTAATCTTGGATAGTTACAGAGCAACTTTGACTTTTGTCACGCTTGACCTATTTTTCGAGGAGTTATGCCCCTTGATGACTTGGAAAATTCAGTTTTTGTCAGTTTTCCAGACTTCTTCCTGCAACAAATAGAGATATTCAGGTGAAATTTGATACACAGCTTACTCTTGGATAGTTACAGAGCAAATTTAACTTTCGTCACGCTTGACCAATTTTTCGTGGAGTTATGCCCCTTGATGACTTGGAAATTTCAGTTTTCGTCAGTTTTCCGGACTATTTCCTGCAACAAATATAGATATTCAGGTGAAATTTGATACACAGCTTACTCTTGGATAGTTATAAAGCAAATTCGACTTTTGTTACGCTTGACCTATTTTTCGAGGAGTTATGCTCTTGATGACTTGCACAATTCAGTTTTTGTCAGTTTTCCAGACTTTTTTCTGCAACAAATACAGATATTCAGGTCAAATTTGATACTCAGCTTAGTCTTGGTTAATTACAGAGCAAGTTCGACTTTTGTCACGCTTGACCTATTTTTCGAGGAGTTATGCCCCTTTATGACTTGCAGAATTCAGTTTTTGTCACTTTTCTAGACTTTTTTCTGCAACAAATACAGATATTCAGGTAAAATTTGATACTCAGCTTACTCTTGGATAGTTACAGGGTAAATTCAACTTTCGTCACGCTTGACCTCTTTTTCGAATCGATAAAACAGATAAAACCTCAGAACTGAGCTGCACGGACATTAAAAAACTCATGTTTAATTGAAAAGTAATTCATAGGCAGAGTTGCAGGACATAAATATATGCCGCCGGTAGGGGACTTATATCGCTCAGCGATCATATCATTTTTCACGTTATTTTGAGGTATTTGAATGAAATTTGAAATGTTTTTACCTTCCAGCACTGGGAATGCAAGTTGTTTTTCTGTTTGTTTTACTACTTCCTCGGTGCCAACTACATGTGGATATTTGTTGAAGGGTTGTATCTCCACATGTTGGTGACGGTGGCTGTGTTTTCTGAGAAGAGTGGAATCAAATGGCTGGTTATATTTGGTTGGAGTACGTTCTTTTACGATTTTTCAATCATTGTTACCCATGATTAAATATTAATAAATACATTTTATTAAAATCATCTTCTTGTCCATACCTTTATATTTTCAATTGATTCAAAACTGAGATATTTAAGGTTCATTTTTGTTCGTGTATTAGATTTTTGCATTCTGCGTGACTGTACAATTTGATTTAAGAAAAATAAGAATTAAAACCTAATTTTCATCTTTCTCGACCTAAACATCACTGTATGAAAGTCAAACAAAAACATCAAAAAGGTTCCAAAAAATAACAATTAAAAGGTTTACAAATTCTTGACATAATATATAGCAGAACTTTGTTTTATGTATTTTCCCGTTTGTAAAGGCTTCCAGAATAATTGATTAGATGAATTGAACTATTTCTTCCAGAGGAAATGAATAAATGGTCAATACACAAATATCATTGTGTATTTAAGTGTTTGTGTTTTTATCTATACATTGTAAATGGCAAGGGTTTAAATGTAAAATACCCGTAACCTTTTATCTTACAGCGTCATCTATAGCTTTCGTTGTTCCTTGGGCAATAGTCCGAGCTACCTTGGAAAACGTATAGTAAGTTCATCTCTGTGTGTTATATTCATCACTTTTCGTAAAGAGAGTCGTTCTCACTTTTATTTCTATTCCCCAATTGTAAGACATTGCATACTCATATTGAAGGCAGTATTACTTGGTTTTAAAGCCTAAAATACGTGTCAAATTCTACTTTCAGTTGTTGGAATACCCATCCAACACCAGGCTATTTCTGGATAATGAGAGGCCAAATAGTAGCCTCTGTCGTGGTAGGTATTGTGGATATAACATTCATTTGTACACTGACGAGGGTTGAGTACCCGAAACGTGCATGTCTGGTCCATGCTGCAAATTTACCCGTTTATAAATGATGCTATTGAATTTTAAGCCGTTTAACATCTACATCGAAAGTACAATGTAACAATGGGTCTATGTGGAAGTTAATTTGATGTACATTTATGATCCGTTATTGGTGTTGCGACGGGTGTTGCATGCAAATGGGAGACGCTGACTGTCCCCGGACACCTGGTCTTACTTCAGAATATTCTTTATTCCGAGTTTCGAAACTGTTCCAATGTAAAGTCTAATGAGTTCGCCTTACATTCTAGACTTTGAGACTGAATAATTGATAGGTACATCTTTGATGTTTATTATGCTACTCTAAGAATACATATTGCTCAGCCTTACATTCTCGACTTTGAGACTGAATAACTGATAGGTACATCTTTGATGTTTATTATGCTACTCTAAGCATACGTATTGTTCATTTACGCTGAATTACATTATATCTACTGCATGATCTTGAACCAAATAGATTTTGAAATATCACTTTTAAATATTGAAACTTTTAAGGCAATTTGTTTGCTTGTCTAAATCATCTAGATTTTGGCAACCACTACATGTATCATGTGAAATGTGCTTGCCTGTTGCATTGCATTTGACATAATATGTTCTGACTAATGATATTTGGCTGATGGTTTGGAACACTTCATATTCCTTTCTAAGGAGAAAACACTTTATGGTTACTGCTATTCCACCAAAGACTTTCTGTTTTATCAGGGGGCTTGTACATGTATCTAGTATAAAGGTGAAAAGCATGCCTTCTTGTAACCAAATGAATGAATGTACTTACGATCAATGTCTCTTTTGCAGCTTAATTTTGCAATATTCATCAACATCATTAGAGTCTTATTTACCAAGCTGAATGCATTTAACGCCAGAGAAACTAAAAAATTCAGGTACAAGTAAGTATCATTTACTTGTTATTTTGATACACAATGTTCATGTTCACAATATTTTATGTTTACTCTTAATCTTGTACTATATTCCTTATTTGTTTTCTATTTAAAACATTGAAACAAACTAACTGCTAAGGGCTAACGTCTGTGAGATGCATTTTAATTTTCAAATTATTTTATTTCAGACAATTCTTAATATTTGATAAGTACTGCACCAGTAGATGCATTTAACACGTACATGTACGAGCTTCTTTAATTTTCTTTAATGGCTTATATTTTAACATCTGCATTCATTTTCTTGGTAGCTGAACAAAACACCAAAATATGAGACGCGAAAGAGATTAACTTTAGACAACTCAAAGTGTTTCACTTTTGTTCACTCCTTTGAACATTAAAAAAAACCCAAATGCATACGATAAGAGAACATTGCGTTTCCTTTTGTGGAGCATATACATGTAAGACCTAAACAAATGGAGTGAGAAAAACAATATCTTGACGACAATCTCAACAGCGCTCACAATAGAGCACCAATTGAGCAAAAATCACGCAAAATTGAAATCATGCAAAGGCGTCATAGGCATACAGACAATATTTACATTTTATTAACAAATATCTGTAGTTGAGATAGGAGGTGTTTTCATTGTTATTTCAACTTACAACAGGAATGTGTTCTCTGTATAAGAGATGTGCATGTTTTAATAAAACCTTATGGACTTTGAAAACATTGAGGGTCGTGCGCAAGAAATCCGCATACGCAAGTAAACTTGATATGCTTAAGACTTTAAGCTGGATGCATATGGGCATTGGTCCTTCGTATTTGTGTGATGGGTGTTTGGGGTTTTGCTGTGGGTGCTGCAACCTGGTGTTGCTGGAGATCTCCACCTTTGTTATATACTTCTCATTTACTATATCTTCTTTGTTGGACGGTTTTCCTCGTCTTTTTGTCACGCCGTCTTAGGATGATTTTTTACGTTTGTTGCAACGTTGTGCATGTGTGCATTTCTCTGTGACCACGTCATCGTGATTGTCAGAGTCTGTAATTAGCTGTCTATAAACAGTGTTTAGTACATGGTTTACGTCATAAGTTTTGTTTTGTTGATGTAGTGTTTGCTTATCTATTCATTTCGCTCATCTATTCAATTTGAATACTTTCTTTAATTTCGTCTGTTTCTTAATGATGAAGAAAATCCGACATTGTCCAAAGGAAGAACTAGACAACATTTTAAAATAATACATAGCGACCTAGAAAATATATATAAAAAGAAAATGTCCAACAGCCTCGATAAAATATGTTCAAAACATTTTAACATTTTCAAGATTCAGGCTTCATGCACCATGACAATTGAACCATTCTGTCTTCGCTTTAGCTCTAAGTAGAGGAAATTATTACATGTAAACGGATTGAGTATTCGAAGTAGCTTTAATAAATCATTCATTTAAGTAAGTCAGATTATAATTTGGTGAATTTATAAATACTTAGCATTTAGAGTAGTTTAATACCTGTAGAATTACAAACATTCTGCAAGAACATTTTGCACCATGGGTGAACATAGAAAATCTAATGGCACTTAGTTGTTCTTGTAGGCATTTGAGAAAAGAGAATAATGCAGTAACTGATACGAAACTATTTTAAGAATTAAGAAAAAAATGATGGAACAAAAGATGATGATGATGATGATATAGGTCGAGTAACGGCTAGTTTAAGCAATACGGTTAAACGGGATGATAGAAAATGAATAAAGTCTGTTAAGTTATCTCAGAAACGATTATTATGATGATATAATTTGTAGCAATATAAAGATAAATGAGATACTGGAGGTTTTCCGATTTTATATAATGGAAACTTCTTTATCTTTTTACAGAAAGCTGGCCAAGTCCACGCTGGTGTTAATACCATTGTTTGGTGTCCATTACGTCGTATTCATAGGTTTACCGGACAATGTCAGCGATACAGCGTTGCTTGTCAAACTTTATTTTGAAATGGGATTTAACTCTTTTCAAGTAAGTACATTTGTGAAAATCTTTTCTTTAGTTTGAACAAGAATAAAAGAAAAGATTTCCATTTATAAGATGATTGAACAGAAAAATAAACGTTACAACAAACTGTAAATGATTTTATTTGCGAAACAAAGATAAACGAATACAAAAGGTATTGACTGAAGTTCATTTCTGGAAGCATAGAAGTTTTGATATTATTATTAAGAAATAAGGTGAGAAGAAGAAGAGAAAACCATTCACCGTCATTTGCACATAAGTAACATGTAGTCTATGAATGCCAAATTGGTAAAGATAAAAACTGAGGTCGAATATACATAATTCAGTATCACCCATCGTTATGTTAAGCATTACTCTGGATGAAAATCTTTTACACTCAAACACGACTACTGTCTCTTCCCTCAATTTGTCATAGATAACAGGAAACTGCCCATTTTCAACCTATTTCCTTAAATAAACGATTTCTGGAAAAAAAAATTATAAATATTGTTTATTTATTTCAGGGGTTCTTTGTGTCCTTGATATTTTGTTTCTTCAATGGAGAGGTACGTATTAATCTGGTCCACGAAATAGATAGGGATATTTGTCATTTCTTAGTGACGACGCTAGTCGGTCACAAACGTCTCCTTGATTGAAAGGCTTATGTGAAAGATGCCTAGCTCTCAGAACAAAATCTATGTATTTGGTACTTGCCTTATCAATTGAGATATGAACACGCCAAAAGCATGTGATGAAGGGATGTTGCTACTCAGAAAGGGAAAGTTTGTGATGCTGAAAATGAAGTCGTGACGTTTGTCATAGTGTGAGGTGGCGTTCATTTGACCATCAGTGTCGTAGGACAGCATTGGATTATTTGTCTATGTATGGAAACAAATTATGTTTAAACTAAATATGTATGTAGTATGGAAATGTAAAAATAGTAACACTCAGTCAATTTTAAGTTCGATTTCAAAGAAAAATCCAAAGTTCATTACAAACTTGTTCAATCTTAGCAATACTATCATGACACCTTATTATTAAGCATTTTAAATGGAATGAATTTATATGATGCATTGTACAATTTTACAGGTTCAGGCAGAAATAAGAAAAAAGTGGATGAGGTTCAGACTGTCACGTGGTAAAGGTTTAAATGGACGATCAACACGTGACACAATGACGTCGTTCGTGTCACGTGGTCGCGGAGGCTCACTTGTCTCAAATTCAAACTCTGCAGATTCAAAAGATCACGTTCATTCTAATGGTGACTGTGTAAGGGAAGTGTCATGTGATCAACCTTTGGTAGATGAACAGAATTACATTTTGCAAAAGTATAAGTCGTGCACAAAGAATGGCCACTCAAAGAATAACAACAGAGGTGAATCTCAGCCAATGGTGTCGTTTGACCTCCGTAATACTACCGAAGGCTTATAATTATAACAATTACATGTACAATCAACTTCGTGTCATTTTGCACTTAGAATCTCACTATTTAAAAAATGTTTATTATTATTCTTTTCACTATTTAAAAAAAATGTTTATTATCATTCATTTCGACATTTTCTTACGTTACATTAAATTTGACAATGAGAACGTACATGTAGACCTATCATATTCACATCAGAATGTATTCTTTAGATGTTGTACATGTGATAAGAATGCATATTTGTAGTAATAAGTGTCTCTGTTTCAGAATGATAAATATTAGTCTAGTGTAAGAAGTTACGAGGCAGATTGTTTTAGACATTTGGCAGCTATATATATCTTCAATCTAGGACTAACGAAAATAAAAAAAATTATCATATGATTGTGCGATCTCCACTAGTATATGTGCCCTCTATTGTAATTGACAAGCATTTTATACCCCTTTCTTATCCTATCTATTCTCTTGAAACAATTGTCAAAACAAGATAAATTTTAGTCCAAAACGTTCAATAAGCACGAATTCGTGATGAAGGGTTCATGAAATGTCAAACGTCTTTAAATTCAATAGCATCATTTAAACCTGATAAATTTACAGCATGGACCAGACATGCACGTTTTGGGTATTAAACACTCGTCAGTGATCCTCAGTCTAAACAATGTAATATGGCCAAAAAGTATGAAAATTATTATGTCCAAAAATGTACCAAAAGACGTAGCAGAATGGATGGGATATGATGCCACAGGATGGGTAGGAGATGATGCCGCATGATGCCAAAAGTTTTGTTTTCATTGAATAAAAACGACTTTTACAAACATATGAGATCCATTCGTGGATAGGTATCGAATAGTTTTGATTTAGATTTTACATATAGATTTTAAATGTGTCAGAAAGCAAGATAATCACATAGAGATAATTCTTTCATTTTACATACAGTAATCGTGCTGCTGTAAATAGCTTTCTTATCTTAATTTTTCAATATGTGTAAGAGAGAATACTCCACACTCACCTACTCTTTTCATCATTTCTTGTGTCTGTACCTCTCTTATTTTATTTTGGAATTGACACGTATTTATTGCTTGTTTTTAGTTAATCTCGTCTTTCTCAAACCATTTGATCGGTGATATTTTTCAGTATATGTACAGGAAAATTGACCAAAAATGAAAAATGAAAAAAGAATTCAATCTGGATATTAAAATGTATA
This sequence comes from Pinctada imbricata, assembly GCA_033119305.1. Classification (NCBI taxonomy): domain Eukaryota; kingdom Metazoa; phylum Mollusca; class Bivalvia; order Pterioida; family Pteriidae; genus Pinctada; species Pinctada imbricata. The sequence continues at coordinate 1,816,527 of VSWD01000009.1, read as the reverse complement.
TTTCATTTATCTACATTTACTCTGCAATATACATATAAATGACGTTTGTGAGACTTTTAATGTGTTCATTTGCATAACTGTATTTATGTTTCTTTGGTTACAACTTTGTATATCGTCAGAACCTACTACCGGTCACTCTAAAACTCACATTAGAGATGAGTTTAAGCGTGACCGATCGTTGATTCAAACGATGAAGTATGTATCAATGCTGGCAGACCTATGTATCATCCTTGGGTATGCTTTCATCGTAACGTGATCAAACATATCTAGGTCAAAATACCAAAAATTAAATTCAAAATTTAAAAAAATAAATAATGCGAGACATGAAACGTATTAAATTTTCATATTAGCGATTTTGCGATATTCTACTTTGTAAATTTCCACCTATTATTACTTTAGTCTGTATTTAGTATGAAGCAATGTAACAGAATATTCTATTCACTTTAAGTAGACAAAAACCTCACCTTTTTGTTTGTAAATAGTAAATCAACATCTGAGTCAACAAAAACATGTTAATGTCCGATACAAATATCTGTTTTAACGTACAAAATACAACCAAAATCAATTTTGAGCTATTCAGTCCACCCTGTAACAAATAATAAGGTAAAGTAAATAAGATAGAAAAAATAGGGAAGGGGTTCTTAGTGGGTGTCTTAAGTGGGTTTGTGTGCCTCTCCTTTTGAGTCTCTTTTCTGAATGAGAATTATATTCTTTACTCAGTGTAAGTATTCCTGTCGTTCATCATCAGTTCATACATGTTTGTATTTGTGGTGTATTTTTATTCCTTGTGTGAACCTTCATTGCAAGTACTTTATTATAAAAAATGTGTTGAACAATAAACTTGATATGTTTTGTACATATAAGTTGATTATTGAATTTGTTCGAGCTACATTTGTAAATCTGTGATATGAAACTCAAAATTAAATATAGTGAACTGTTTGATTGTTGTATTTTTTACCTTATATCGACACAGAATTAATGATCGAATTCCACAAAGTCAGATTTAAAGACTAGGTACAAATGTATGCATTATATAGATGGGTTTTGATGCGTACATCTGATCATTTGTCAGGAGGATGTTATTGGAAATGGAGGGGACTCCGCCCTAAGTACAATTTAAAACCAAATGAAATGAGATTATTAAAATCGAAAAATTACATAACAGCTTTTAAACTTGACATACATGAACAAATGTGCCTAGTGATTACAGTCTAAAAATCATCTTTAATAGAGATAATTTAGAGATAAATGAGTGAGTTTGTACGATCAAATGTTTATAATCTTTGACATTTTACAGCATTAAAAAAATGTTTAGATATTTCAAAAGATTGCAATTGAAGATGGGACATTTATCAACAGATTTGGCGGAAAATTTCGCTTGGTCGCACATTCTTTGGCCTTTTTGTAGTGTTTCCCAAGCATGCAATTTAACGATAAGACCTAAGTACCTGTATACATACATTGTATTTTATTAGTAACACGGGAGTTAACTCGCGATTCGGGTTCATGTTAGTCAATTATTACTTTTTTAATTCGATATGTTTAGATATACAGAAATGAATTTGTTTTGTCGGGACCAACAGGATAACGTTATTTCTCTCAAACCGTTAAGGAGGTGAGACACTCTTTTTTTATCTGTTCGTGTTTCATCAATGTGGGTGTCGATTTACGCAAATAGAATGTTAAGGGTTTCGGTCCTCCTTCATCTATGTGGAACAATGCCTCTCCAAGTCTATATACTGCTTGCATTGTTGATTTGTTGGCATCATATAATGCAAGTACATGGCTGTTCGTGAGAAGCTTCTTGACATCATCGAACGGCTTTTGTTGCGGAAAGTCCCAAATCCACGCTACATCTTCATTGAGAATGACAAATATGGATAATGACCATATCCCTGTATACAGCACAAAATCGATAATTCAGAAAATCAGAAACCGAAGGCATACAAAATCAGGATAAAACGGAAAACAGAGCAAACAAACGAAAACCTCCACCATATGAAAAGAAGCGAACTCCCTATATGGGATTGAGACCAGGTGCCCAGGAAGAGTAAGCATCATCTTGCATGCGACACCCTCCGCTTCAATTCGGTAGAACTGTCACATCCGGTTACTTCCATTTGGAGGACATAGAGAACAATCTTTGGTAGGATGGTTCAAATGGTCTTTGACAGAATACCACCCACCATTCTGGAGAGTGGGACATCATAGTGTATGACGAGTTCCCCATATCGACCGTAGAACTTCCTCAGTGACGATATTAGTCGGTCACAAAGATATCCCTGACTGAGAAGCTTATCTGAAAGACGCCTAGCTCTCAGAACAAAATCTGTATATTTCGTACTTGCTCTGACATAGCGTATCAACTGAAATATGAACACGCCATAAGCAGGCGATAAAGGGATCTTTTGTGTTTTTGCATCGGGTGTTTTGGTGTTTTGCTGTTGATGCTGCAACGGGGTCTTGTTGGAGATCTCCTCCCTTCTTTCAGACAAGGAAAGTCTGTAATACTGAAACTGAAGTCGTCACGTTTGTCATAGAGTGAGGTGTTCATGTGACCATCAGTGTCGAAGGACAACATTATCTCCAAATAGGATGCTGAATTATTGTCTCTGTAGTTTCTTTTGACTTCAAGCTCTGAAGTATATATACTGCTAACTGATAGGTATCCGCGAATTTTGGATTATTGATGGACAGCACATCGTCTATGTATCTGTAAGTGAAGTTGAAGTCAGAAGCTAAGTATCTTTTTCCTTCAGAGACCAAAGATGGAATGAATTCAGCTTCGTACGAGTAAAGGAAAATGTCAGCTAGGAGTGGGGCACAATTGGTCCCCATTGGAATTCCGACAATTTGCTGGAAGAACCTTCCTTCAAACACCACAAAAATGTTGTCGATCAGAAAGATTAATATTTGAATAATATCTGTTTCAGTGTACCTATTTTCAGAATCGGACTTTTCTTTTACAAAGTATGTTTTGTCATAGTTAACAGCAATAAATTTGTATTTGCGATTGCCGTTCTTACTAGTAAACGCATTACTTATAATTTTTGCGAGTCTTTTTTCTTTCAATTTAGAATGTGGAATTGTAGTGTAATGTGTCGAAAAATCAAAGGCTTTGATCGAATGTACTCTACTTAAATGAGTGGATTTCAGATGTTCTAACAGTGCCTTCGAATTCTTCGAAATCCACATCTGGTTGATACCAATGCGAGAATATACTGTCGAACAATATTTTTGAAGCCCAGATTTGATTAATAATTTACATACGTTTTGGCCATATTACATTGTTTAGACTGAGGATCACTGACGAGGGTTTAGAACCCGAAACGTGCATGTATGGTTCATGCTATTAATTTTCAGGTTTGAAATGATGCTATTGAATTTAAAGACGTTTAACATTATGCCGCAGGAAAAATGTGTAAAACAAATCCGAAGGGTGTGATGATTGTGGTCAGATGGCAACTGCCCTCATCCTATGGGATCTTATGAAAGCCATTACTGACGTCTAGATTTAAAAACATATTCGATGGCTGAAGTTTCGGGGACATATCATCTAGGTTGGGCAACATGGAAAGTTTCCTTTTCACTGTTTCATTACGTTTCTTTAATAATACCTATTTCACCGATAATGTCCCTTTTTTAAAATTGCTTAAGCTCTGCTTCGGCCTTATCTACTAATGGAAATGCGACGCGTCTTGCCGTAGTACGTTTTAGCGTCGTTTGAAGCATTATTTTGACGCTTTAGCAATTTAACTTGCCAACGTTACCGAGGACACTCTGTTTCAAATATAAAATTCTCAACAGGGATGCTTCGAGCCAAAGTGTTTTTCATAAGCCGCCAATAATCATTTCACTAGCGCCCTCTGGCTTTTATTTTTAGAATTTAGATTTGTGTAGTTTTTGTTCTTATGCCAATAATGATGTCTTTGACGATCAAAAGTTTAGGGTGTTTAGGAAGAGAGTAGTTTAACTTTTCTGAAATTATAGAAGTGTCGGTCCCTGAGTAAATCTTAGACACGATTTGCTTGCCACATATTTTGAGCTGTACGTCTCAAGCTTCCGTGTTATCGTTACAAGTGGTAAGCGATCCTAGAAAACAATGAGTTGTCGGATTCTTTGTCTTTATGAACAACGTAGCAAAGTGATCCATATTATGACAGCACTGACATTGTTTCCCTTTAGCTGGATATCTCTCACATGCATTAGTACCATTACAATTTTGGCATCGGACATGTTGACCTTGATGGCGACCTCCTCGTTGCCCTGGACCGTGACCCCTACATGTACCAAAGGCCTTGACCTATGATGCCGTTTATGACAACGACTACTCAATTGTCCCCTACCAACGGATCTTTCACTGTGAACACATTCAGTACATTGGGATGACCTATGTCTTTAATATGAGTTTTGACGAGCTATCTCTGATGTGTTATCTCAAAGGCTGATTCCAATTTTTCCAGTGGGTCCTGCAGCATCATATCCCACCCATCCTGCTACGTCTTTCGGTACGCTTTTTTGACATAGTAACAGTTCATACGTTTTTGGCATAGTGCCAGTGTAGATTTGAGGATCACTGACGAGAGTTAAGTACCGAAACGTAGCATGTCTGATCCATGCTGCCAATTTATCTGTCTTAAATGAGGCTATTCAATTGAAGACGTTTAACATTTATGCCACTTGGTGATTGTCACTGCGGGTGGACCAGGAGTCCCCGAGGGCACATGTAGCAAGGTTCGATTAATTTCGGTTGATCGTTTCTTCAACGCATTATAAAATTTCTGTTAACGCATTAGAATTTCTGTTAATCAAAATTCTTGAAATTTCTAAAACGTTGGGTCCTGCAGCAGAATATCCAACCCATCCTGCTAACGTCCTTTCGTACGCTTTTTCGACATAGGACTTGCATACTTTTTTTTGGCATATGCATTGTTTAGATATTGAGGATCACTGACGATGGTTAAGTACCACGTGAAGGTCTGATCCATTCTGCCAATTTATCTGTTCTGAAATGTGTCTGGTCGAAGCTGCAATTTATAAGACACTTCCTTATCTGCTACACCTAAGACTTATCCGTCCCTTATTTGCTCGTTCTTGTCAGTAAATGCGCAATGTTATGAAATTTCATAAAGCGAGCGTATGAAAGTCTCGACTGACTCGTCTGTCAATTGTTTTCTTTGATGATACCTTAGCCTCTTTTGTATGATATTTCTTTTTGGAACTGAATTTTTCGTCATACGTCTGTCATCTTTATCTTTATCAAATGTGAGACAACCGAAAACATGCTACCCCTCTTTATCCATCGCATATATCAAAGAACTTATCTGATATCCTCCTCTTCTTAGTCTTTCGAAGCTGACTGCATCCAGAACTTGCTCTCGACTGGACGAAAGCACATCGCAATTTCATTTTACCTTTATATACATAGATGGCGTGTTGTCTATCAATAATCCGAACTTTAAGGACAATAGACATGAAAATATATACATCCCCATGAAGTAGAAATCAAGGAAACAACCGAGAGCGACAGATCCGCTTCGTACTTTGATATACATTTACTTGTATCTTTCGACACAACCGACCATTTGAACACCTCACTGTATTACAAGCGTGATGATTTCAGCTTCCACAAACCTTACTTACATGTACCTTTCATGTTTAGCAACATGTCTTATCTTGCTTATGGCGTTTTGTTTCTCAGCTGATCGGTACACAAGGGCATGTTCCAAGTTTGAAGATTTGACGAAGTTCGTCGGATCGATATGTGATATAATAAAATCATATCAGATTCCTCTTTCCAGAATCATCATTGACATTCTGGATTGCGATTGAATGGCTGTCATCATCACCAAACAAAATTACAATTACCTGATATGTACATCAATATGTAAAACGAGACAATAACCGAATTTGACAAGTTTTCATGGAGCTGTTGCGACGGGTGTTGCATGCAATCAGGAGACAATGACTCTCCCTGAGCATTCATTCCGAGGTTTGCAACCGTTCCAATGGAAATTCTCACGATTATGCCTTGCCTTCTCGACTTTGAGACTGAATAACTGATGGAAACATCTTTGATGATTATTCAGCTTTGTTGCCATTCTGAATCGCGAAAATCTCTATTTCAAGGAGACTTCTGACACCATGTTCTTGGGCGAAACACAAGAGCGTGAAATAGTTCAGCCGTCAGCATGTTGAAGTGTTCCACCATTCAAATAATAGAATTCAATCACATGGCATATTTTAGTTTTCTACTAAGATACAAAAAATTCATAACCAAACGCTTGATATGTCACGATGAATAATCTTTACTAAAACATAACTAAATTAAACGACACTTTCAAATGGAATTTTGTTTGCCTTAATTTGTCATAATTTGTGTTTTGTTACGGGTATGCAAACACATGGCTAGTTCATTTTTCGCATGAAATGCGTTACCGGACATTAAATTGTGAAGTGGTCTTGTTTGTGTGATGTCATCTTACAGTGAGGAGGTTGTTTTACACCACAATTGTACGTTCTTCGAGACCGCTGGGTAATTGGAGAAGTGAGAGGGTTGTGCGCACGTAATCCAGGATAACCACACCATTTGCTACTTGCGTGACAGATGGCCGTCCAAAGTCGGCACCGGTTACCCATTGGTCTCGTCGGTTTATGTGTAGTCTTTTGTGTTTGATGTTTACATGTCGTGTGTCTCTTTTCAGTCTCGTGCTGTACTCGTCTTTTGTGTTATTGCATAATAGAATTCAATCACATGGCATATTTTAGTTTTCTACTAAGATACAAAAAATTCATAACCAAACGCTTGATATGTCACGATGCATAATCTTTACTAAAACATAACTAAATTCAACGACACTTTCAAATGGAATTTTGTTTGCCATAATTTGTCATAATTTGTGTTTTGTTACGGGTATGCAAACACATGGCTAGTTCATTTATCGGATGAAATGCGTTACCGGACATTACATGTACGACAAAAGCACTGCATACATGTACCAGTAACAACACTCATATTAAGAGTCTCCTTACAAGTTTCGATACATTGCTAATTCTAGCAACTGCTCAACAACAATTTTGTCTAGAAATCTGACGTCAGCACTCACGGCTATAAAGGAACACGTGGCAAAATACTGTGAAACTGTCATGAACAGGAATGGCGTAAACTTCTTTTGGTCTATTAAAAATTCAGGGGATGTGATTGACAAAATGAAATCAAGAAATTTTGAAGCAAATACGATATCTTCATACGACTTTTCTAATATGTACACCACGCTTCCTCACGACAAAATAAATGCTCGACTGTCCAAACTCATTAAATGGTGTTTTGATCAAGAGGGGAAAACTTACATTTGTACTTCTGAATCGAAGGGATTGTTTTCCGCCACAGATTACAAATCATACAAATCATGAACATGTGGTGACCTGTGTATTGCCTTGTCCTTCCTTTTGGACAATATTTATGTAAGATTTGTGAGAAACTCTACAAGCAGGTTGTAGGGATTCCAATGGGTACTAATTGTGCGCCTCTTGTTGCAGATTTATTTTTATACACGTATGAAAAGGAATTTATCCAAAATCTTCAAAATCAAAGAAAAAATGATGATGTGAAATGCTTCATTGGTACTTCTAGGGACCTGGATGATATTCTTACTATAGACAATCCTGGTTTTGAAAAGTATAAAAATGTTATTTATCCACAAGAATAGATTCTAAACAAGGCAAACGTTTCAAACACAGAAACACCGTTTTTGGACCTAAATTTCAAAATTGCCAATGGAGAGATCCATACAAGTGTGTATGACAAAAGAGATAATTTTGGATTAAACATAGTAAATTTCCCCTGTCTTGACGGTGATGTTCCTAGATTACCGTCCTATGGTATCTATATTTCACAGCTCATCCGGTATGCTAGAGCACGTACTGATGTTTTGGATTTTCATAGTAGAAATTTACAAATTACCAAGAAACTTTTAGGACAAGGTTTTCGCTTTCACAAACTATTAAAGACTTTCTGGAAATTTTTCAAAAATTTTTGTCAACTTCTTCTGAAATTCGGACCAATACAGGTAACGGAGCATATTACTTTGGGTATTTCACTTATGGTGACATTATTAACAAGATAAGAATTATCAAAGATAGACAAAATCACTATCGAAAATGCGTCAGAATCATCAAACGCCTTTTATAATGTGGATATGATCCTAATGTCACCAGACGGACACTAGGCTTGGTACTTGACCAATCTACAGTCTTGTACAAGCGCATTCTTAAAACTTGCACTCTGACTGACTGTGACGACGAAATTCCATGACGGGCCCTGTCCAAACCTCTTTAGAGAAGACAGGGCGCTGACCACCTGTCCTCTCTGAATGTCAGTCGGACTCCTCGGGTGATAACATACATGAGCTCGCGGCGGCAGAGCACGGATTGTATTACGTACGCCCTCTTTTTATATCCATTTACATATTCATCTGAGTTGCTTGGGCCCCTGCGTTTTGCGGTCTTGTTTGTGTGTGGTCATCTGACAGTGAGGAGGTTGTTTTACACCAAAATTATACGTTCTTCGAGACCTCTGGGTAATCGGAAAAGTGGAAGGGTTGTGCGCACGTAATCCAGGATAACCATACCTTCTGCTATTTCCGTGGCAGATGGCCGTCCTAAGTCGGCACCGGTTGCCCATTGGTCTCGTTGGTTTATGTGTAGTCCTTTGTGTTTAATGTTTCCGTGTTGTGCGTTGACGTTCCTTGTCCCTTATGCGTCTCTTTCTGTGCTTGTCTGCTTTGCGGTTTTGCATTGAGTGTTTTAGGGTTTTGCTGTGGGTGCTACAACCTAGTGTTGTTGGAGATCCCCTCCTTTGTTTTATGCTATAAATGTAAATTAATGTTTTACAAACATAGAAGATCGCAAATTATTCTTAAACGGTATTTATCAAACGAGTTGTGTGATTTTTCATTCCCGAGCCTGGAGTTTCATAAATACTGTATGAAACAGAAGTTCTTTTCATCATATAGTTTACATCGATAGAGTTGGAATGTTGACGTCATACAGTCCTGACCAGTTGAAAATTTAAATCTTAGCGTTCATTTCGTCAGCGGTTGTTTTCAAAATTTTGAAAACTAGAGTGATTGCGAAAATTTAACAAGATAAGTTAAGGAATTCTTGTTTTCTTCTTTTTCGAGGCAACTTTGGTAGCTTTTAAAATTTCATATCAGTAGTTTTCAAAAAAATAGATGACGAATAGATAACGAATAACGAAATTTCGCATTAAGCTTTCTAAATTTCGTCATCTCGGCGTGTAACTTTCGACTGGTCGGGATCGGCGATATCTTTCGAATGATGCACAAACATCGCCGTGTTTCTATCATGACGTAACAAGAATTATCAACATTTAGTCCATTAACAAGTATTAGCTTTTACAAAAAGCTTGCCGGCAGTTAGCTTGCATTAAATGTTGTAAAATTCTAGTAAGGAAAAAATAGAATTAAACGATTTTTATTCTTGTTAGACCAATCGCACATTTCCGGGCTTTTCCGTTTTTATTTCCGATTCAAGCTACGGAAATTTCCGAGGATCTGTGATTCGTTGTAGGACGTATCGGTACAAAGACTTTTCGATGCATCTTTCGGAAGAAAATGCACTGATACGATATGACTTTCATTTGTCAAGTCATCTAGACTCTTCAGCCGACCTGACGGAAGCATCTTATGCACAGGTTTAGAATAACATTGACGAATATTTGCATATTTTGTAGTTGTCCATCAATCATATTGCCTAGAGTTATTTTATCCGTGCAAGTATGTCACGATTGATTACAGTATACCGGCAGTCATGACTGCCGGTAATAATGCTCCGAGAGTTTTTTATGTAACGTGTTTCCAAACAGTTCGAGAGCTCTTCCTTCCTGTGTACATCGATCGCATTGACCCCATTGGCCATGCGAGTCTGCAAAAGTAATAAAAGTAGGTTTTGTGCGCAGAGACAAAACAGATTTAGATTGAATATATTAAAGGTAATCATAATTTACTTTTTAGTGTCGAATTCCAAATTAACTCAAAAGAATAATTTCATTCATCTAATTGTTGATATATTCTTTTTTAGTTTTCTCAATGTATATTTCTAAAAATAACACTTATACTAATTGGCTGAATTATGGACATTTTTTGGTAATTCAAAAAATTGATACATTTATGAGAGTGTAACACGTGTGACCAAATCAACGCGCGATAACTCAAACAGATATTGGAAAAAAGCTCTAGTTTTGTTTAATAACTTTTTTATTTGCTATATTGAAATTAGACATTAATGAGGCCTTAGTCTCGATTTTGTATTTAATATTCTCATATTACCAATCGGAGAAACAGAAGGAGATTCGAGCAAGATACTCCGTTGATTAAATTCCCATTGGTCAAGCGTTGATGAAAAATAAAGCCTCAGTTTTAAATCTTTTAATATTATTCAAGTAAACCGCTATCTTTTGCCCGCCGTGAGTAAGTTCCGAAGTAGATTTGTACACAAGTATATACAATGTATGTTACATTGCATATAAGGTCTATAACAAGACAAATGAGTTAGATAAGATCCTGGCGAAAGTCTCAACTGCACTCACAATAGAGCACAAAATTGAGCATCGACGGACCCCAAGCAAGCTAGAGGTGGGACCAGGTGCTCGGGAGGAGTAAGCATCCCCTGTTTGGCTAACCACACCCGCCGTCGATGTTCACGCATGGAAATGAAAACAATATCTAAAATACATGCACTGTCTCAGATTATGTCTATATAGAAAGTGCTATGGTGACCATGTCAGAGAAAAACATTCAAAACACTTACAGTCAACACACATCTTTGAGAAAGAAATTAAAAGCCTCTGGCAAGTATGTTACATGTTACATGTTTTCGAACCGATCAATAAGAAAGTTCCGCTTTGATAGGAGTCTGATTGGCTGATGATTGCGCTTCATATCTGATAACATCAGAATGATAGCTAATTTAGCCTATGATAAAAAAGAGGGGGCGCTGTGATTTAGCAAAAACAGAAAAACAGGTAAATCCGATCCCTAATGTAATGCGTGTAACCATTAAGGAAAAGACAGAAGAAAGAATCATATAATGTATAAATGAACTGCTTACATGGGCGGATCTTGACAATTTTCCAGGAGTCCCAAACTATTAAAATATAAGAGGGGGGTCAAACGTTTAACGTCTTCAAATTGAATGGCATAATTTAAGAAAAATTGGCAGCATGCACCAGACATGCACATTTCGGGTACTTAACCCTCGTCAGTGATCCTCAAATTTAAACAATGTGATATACCAAAAAAGTGTGAAAGTTACTATGTCGAAAAAGCGTATTGAAAGACGTAGCAGGATGGGTGGAATATGATGCAACAGGACCCACGTTTTTGATATTTCAAACTTATGATTTCTGAAAAAGTATGCGTAAAAGCCGCTATTGTCACTTAACATTTTCGACAAACTTCAGGAGGCCGAAATATTCATAACCACTTTCTTATTTTCTTAATCATTTTATTCTAGTCTGTTTCAATAAAATATTGACAAAACTTAACTGCCTTATCCTGATTATAATACACATGAATGTCCATGACGCTACCATAACTCTCTTAAAACAAAGGAGGGGATCTCCAACAACACCAGGTTGTAGCACCCACAGCAAAACCCCAAAACACCCAATGCAAAAACACAAAGCAGACAAGCAGAAAAAGAGACGCGCAAGGGACAAGGAACGTCAACGCACAACACAGAAACATCAAACACAAAGGACTACACATAAACCAACGAGACCAATGGGCAACCGGTGCCGACTTAGGACGGCAATCTGCCACGGAAATAGCAGAAGGTATGGTTATCCTGGATTACGTGCGCACAACCCTCCCATTTTTCCGATTACCCAGAGGTCTCGAAGAACGTACAATTGTGGTGTAATACAACCTCCTCACTGTCAGATGACCACACACAAACAAGACCGCAAAACCCAGGGGCCCAAGCAACACAGATGAATATGTAAATGGATATAAAAAGAGGGCGTACGTAATACAATCCGTGCTCTGCCGCCGCGAGCTCATGTATGTTATCACCCGAGGAGTCCGACTGACATTCAGAGAGAACAGGTGGTCGGGCCCTGTCTTCTCTAAAGAGGTTTGGACAGGGCCCGTCATGGAGTCCCGTCGTCACAGTCAGTCAGAGTGCAAGATTTAAGAATGCGCTTGTACAAGATTGTAGATTGGTCAAGTACCAAGCCTAGTGTCCGTCTGGTGACATTAGGATCATACCCACGGTATAAAAGGCGTTGATGATTCTGACACATTTTCGATAATGATGTTGTCTATCTTTGATCCTTCTTATCTTTTTAATAATGTCACCATAAAATACAGGTTGTGAAATACCCAAAGTAATATACTCTATTGCCTGTATTGGTCCGAATTTCAGAAGAAGTTGACAATAATTTTTGTAAAATTTCCAGAAAGTCTTTAATAGTTTGTGAAAGCGAAAACCTTGTCCTAAAAGTTTCTTGGTAATTTGTAAATTTCTACTATGAAAATCCAAAACATCAGTACATGCTCTAGCATACCGGATGAGCTGTGAAATATAGATACCATAGGACGGTAATCTAGGAACATCACCGTCAAGCCAGGGGAAATTTACTATGTTAAATCCAAAATCATCTCTTTTGTCATACACACTTGTATGGATCTCTCCATTAACAATTTTGATATTTAGGTCCAAAAATGGTGTTTCTGTGTTTGAAACGTTTGCCTTGTTTAAAATCAATTCTTGTGGATAAATAATATTTTTATATTTCTCAAAAACAGGATTGTCGATAGCCAGAATATCATCCAGGTCCCTAGAAGTACCAATGAAACATTTCACATCATCATTTTTTCTTTGTTTTTGAAGATTTTGGATAAATTCCTTTTCATACGTGTATAAAAATAAATCTGCAAAAAGAGGCGCAGTTCCTTTTTAAGAAGTGCTGCCACCCACAAAAGGTCCATGACTAACACGATATCTTTTACTGTACATGTATCTTATCTTTTACCTGTATTTATGTTTTTTTGTAAGTTATAATTGTTATCTTGTACATCTTTCGGTAGGTTTAGGACATAATTTTCACAGATCTTGGTCATATTTCATTGTTTGGATTGAGGATCACTGACGAGGGTTAAATACCCGAAACGTGCATGTCTAGTCCACGCTGTAAACTGATCTGCTCCTGAATGATGCTGGTGAATTTGAAGACGTTTAAAACATCTTATATTTCACAACTTGCATTTTATGGGGACAAAATTAATAAAGAAAAAGGAACAAAGGTGGACAGAATTATCATTGAAATTGTGTTTGAATCATCAAACGTCTTTTATACCGTGAAAATGATCCTTCTGTCACCAGACGTTTAACATTTATACCACTTGGTGAGTGTCACTGCTGGTGGACGTCCCCGAGGACACATGTAGCCAAGTTCGATCAACTTCGGTTGATCGTTTCTTCAACTAATTCGAAAATTTATTTTGTCAAAATTTCTTGAAATGTCTAAGATATGGGTCCTGTAACATCATATCCCACCCATCCTGCTACGTCTGTCGGTACATTTTTGGACAAACATACTTTCCCTCTTTGGCCAAATTAATTAGATTGAGGATCACTGACGAGGGTTAAGTACACATAACGTGCATGTCTGGTCCATGCTGCAAATTTATCCGTTTTTAAATGATGCTATTGAACTTGAAGACGTTTAACATTTAGATCACGCGGTGAGTGTCACTGCTGGTAGACCAAGAGTATAACCAAGTTTGATCAACTTCTACAGCCTTTTACCAGCGCGTTCTTTAGAATTGCACTCTGACTGATTTTTATGATATGACCCCATCGTCCCTGTCAAAACCTCTTTAGAGACGACCGGGCACCGACCACCTGTCCTCTCTCAATGTCAGTCGGACGCCTCGGGTGATCACATGCATGAACTCGCCACAGCCGGCAGACAACGGACTGTATTTCGTATGTCTTCTGCCTATCCATCTGACATGTGTTTCTTGTCTGTTTGTATATTCATCTAACAGTGAAGAGGTTATCTTCTTCGAGACCTCTGGGTAATCGGGAAAATGGGAGGGTTGCACACACGTAATCCGGATAACCAAAACGTCTGATACTTGCGTGGCAGATGACCAGGCGGCCGTCCTAAGTAGTTGGTTTACGAGGGTTGTCAGAAAAATGTAGACATTGCTCACAATTCCTTTACTTGATGTTAAATCTAAACAAGATTTTCCAGGAAGTGAATTTAACTATCAGGGAAGTATCAAATGTTAACAGAGTTGAAATCTGCCGTTGATACTAAAAATTGATATAATAATCAGAAGAGCGGTTGGACCGTACCGGCGCACAACGAAATTTTCAAATCCTGAAAAAAAATCGATATTAAAACTAGTTGAATACTTATCAATGCATGCATACATAGCTAAAAAATCTAAACGACAGAAAGTACTGAATTTTACGGGTAAAGCCATACTATATTATCTTCATTGGCGAAATAAACAATTAAATCATGAACAGTTCATAATGCAAACTCCTCATCAATCATTCAAAAAACGGCGACGTCAACTGTATTAGCGGAGCAGAAAACGGTACTGAAATATTGCATTAATCGTGGATTGACCCCATTTTAGACAAAGTAAGAAATGAAAACATTAGAAAAGTATGAAAATGTTTGTAGAACATTTGTACATAAGTGGTACAAGAAATTACCCGACGAATGGACAGACAAAACTAAACAAGGACCCAAGAAGAGGGGCAATGGTCAGACAGTAAATTTTAAATTTGTTCAGAAACGCCATTGTTAAAGACCGGTGTTGAACAGTAAAAGAGATAATAGAGAAGATCCAGATATAAGTAAATTTACTATGCAGAGAATCCTGTCAAGTGAGGGAAATATGTGTTGCGTATATGTTTGATGGGTGCCAAGTCTAAATTCAGTTTACAACATGAATTTATGAGTTGCTGACTTTAGACATATTCTTAACCGCAGTCGCCGGAATCCATGACGTTATTTATCATGCGCCGGTGGACATCACCCTATGTGTTTATTTCTTCAATAAAAAAATACTATTTAAGATTAATTATTGATTTTACATGTACAGAAGCCAATTTGTATGCCAAATGTATCAATGCAAAATTTATGAAAATACAACCCTCTACTTCTTTCTTATTAACGATGTCTACGATTTTCTGGGGCAACCCTCGTATGTATTGTCTTTTGTGTTAAAACTTTCATGTTTCTAGGGTTTGAGTTGATGTACCCTGTCCCCTTTGCGTCTCTTTCTGTGGGTTTCTGCTCTATGTGTAGCGTAGCCTTGAATGCGTAGTAACTTTTGGTAGCGTGTCTTTCTTAGACAAATCTGCAATCTTGTCGTCCCAGACGACTAAGTCACTGGTAAATTATTGATACCACTCGTCCCAGACGAGAATTCCAGCCATCCCAGACGACAAAGTATTAATCCACACTCGTCCCAGACGAGAATTATCCAAGTGTTGTTGAAGTGAGACAAAGTAATAAAGTTGACATTTTATTTACACTATGTACAAAATCCAGTTTAAGAAAAGAAATCACATCACAACATCTCCCTTAGAATCACAAAACTTATCTCTTAATATGCAGAATCGGGGGTCCTATTTATACCCTCAGGCAAGGATCGACCCGATGTAAACAAAGGTCGTGGCCTCTGATTGGTCAGTTGGAATGATCGGCCAATACATACATAATTAATTAGGGATCGACATTTCTATGAATAATAATTAGGTTATGAAACAATGATATAATCAAACTGATAAATAAAGCAATTAAAAGTACAAATATGACAATTATTAAGATTAAATATGACAGTTAAGATATTAAAGATAATTGATACAAACAAAGGTAAACAAATCATTATGTACAAACAACGTATGAAAGAGATCGGCCACTGTATCTCGCATGTAAACAAACATGTAAACAATGCATTTCAATACTTTTCTACAACTGCTCCCCGCTTAAGTTTGACCCCTGGCAAACAAAAGTACAAAGTATCATTAGAAAAGTATAAAAAAATATACAATCAACAATACAAAAGCAATGTCAAAATATAATAAATGTCAATACTGTATCAAATCATAATCATGAAAAGTTCAAAGTTCGGAAAATATTCATAGTCTATAAGTATCATCATTCGTCATCTATAGGCATCTTCTCGGTTTGTACGTCCATCTTCTTTATCACGGGGATTCCTCGTTACGTCCGTGATACTGTCCTTACGTTCGTCTATCTTCTTTATCACGGGGATTCCTCGATACGTCCGTGATAGAATCCTCTGCTACAAACATCTTAACACTTCCAAACTACGGGAAAGTATGAATCCGTAGTCATATCCAAATTTCACATTTTTATCGAATCTTCTTTATCACGGGGATTCCTGGATACGTCCGTGATAATATCCTCCTTTTTTATAACACATCATTTTCTTCTGTATCACGGGGATTCCTGGATACGTCCGTGACACTATCCTACATCCAGACATCGATATCTTCTTTATCACGGGGATTCCTGGATACGTCCGTGATAACATCCTACATCAGTTGTTCGTCTTGGTATGTAAATCCGGCGGTTCTGTTTTTTAAGTCATGTTGTCATCTAAAGTCCTGGCTAACTTTGTTGTTGGTTGAATCGGTAATACTCGATCACTTTTATCACAATTTTTCGATTTCCGCTCGCAAATTAATTCCGTTTCGAATCTCACAGAATCACACAGCTTCCTTGAAGATGTAGTATGTTTTCGCACACAACTTGACGGTTTTATTTCCTCGCGTCTATTAATTCACAAAGCAGAATTTATGCAACTTCTCTTTTCTCTTGGAATATTTCTCCTTTCTTCACACTTTTCACACGCGCACACGTATTTATGCACATGTCTTCTTAAATGTGGCCAATAATACTGGCTAGCATTTACTTTGGCGTACGCTCGTCTGACTCCTACATGATCTGTCGTAGATGAATTATGCATATGCCACAATACAACGTCACGTAAGGTCTGAGGAACACAAATTCTCAGCCTCTTACCGTTTCCGTCAATCCACTTGATACATAATACGCCACTTAATACGCGCAACGCATTCCACCTTGAATAATAAAACTTGTACTCAAATCCATTTGCGTATAATGATTCACATGGCGGTTTATCACTTCCAGTCTCGATAATACGTAGAAAATCACACAGATCTTTGTCACTTTGTTGATGTTTACGTATATTCTCATATGACAACACTTCCGATAGTGGTTTTATTCGCTTGGTTTTCGCTGGTCTTCTTCTTCTTCGTTTCGCGTTTTTGTTGGATCGCGACTTCGAGTTAATTTGATATGTCACTTTTGAACTACACAACTTCGATCCATTTGAATCACTTGAATCTTCTACTACATTGGGTTTCGGATATATATCCGTAACATTTTTCGAATTAAGACTTCTGTAATCTACACATAATTTCCATCTTTTATTTATCATTTGCACCAACACGAGTGGCGCTGACCACGGGCTTAACGACTTCTCAATCACCCTCTGCTTTATCTCAGTGTCCAATCCTTCAGTCTTGAAAATAGGAACTCTCCGGACTTGTTCCTTAATATTCGCTCGCTCTGGCGGTTTATCTGGGTAAGCGAACACGCGTTTTCGCTCGCATAGAATTTTACACTTTCGAAACTTTTCAGCTTCATCTGTTGAAAGATTTCTACATCCATAATACACACCGTATAAAAACTCTGGCAATTCTTCCGAATTCTCACTTTCCTGAATACGACACACGGACTCCTGTTCTAATGGATCACTGATAAAATTAACTGGTGCCAATATCGCTATTTGTGTATTCCCCTTGATGCATATTTTTCGGTCACCAGGGTTAAAAACGCGCACATACAACACATTGTTTTTCGCGTTCACAAGCACATGTGCTAGCACTAATCCATATGTATGGATAAACCTTTTCAAAGGCACTAATATTCCTTCACTGATATCAGATTTACAATTTAGTTTCGAACTCAATACACATTCATGTTTCGGCGGTACCACACTATCTTCAATAGTCACAACATTACAACCACGCCCTTCCTCGGCAAATGACATTTCACAAAATACTAAAGAATCACTGCGATATTCCCACTGGCACTTATACTTCGTCATAAAATCTTGTCCTAGTAGATTACTCTTCACGCCTCCTACATACACTCGAAAATATATGTTCACATCACCAAATGTTAGTAGCATCCTTGCACACTGTGTCCAATCCACTACGGGTACGGATGTTTGGCCTCATTTTCCGGTTTCACTTTGAAGCAGATATTTTAAATATTCAGGACCAAAAACCTTAATTTATGTTGATTTCCCAAAACCATAGGCTGGTATTTTTTGTATGTATGGTACCAGGTGGAATGTAAGTTTGGTTTACAATAACATGTCAGATCAGATCTATTCAATTATTGAAGTTAAACAGAGAACTTTGCCGCAGTCAACGCCCCAAGTCACATTGAACGTCCAATTATTCAGAAAATTTGGCATTGATCTCAGTCGAATAGCATACATTGATATTAAAATAAGATTTTTTATATTTACAAATAATAGCAAAGTCATTATATTAGCAAATCATTTGTAAAATACTCGATTATTAGCAGAAAAAGATGGACATGTGGTTTTTTGACTGTACGTGTTTATAAAATATGCACTGTACGGTTTATATTTAGTCGTTTTATTTCATGGGCCCCGGTACATTCCTATTTTCGTGGGTACTATTTACATATTGATGCCCGTTTGTGTGGGTACTATTCTCTCATAGTGTTGCTTTTGGAATGAATAGTGCCCGAGGGTCAGCGAGGGCACAATTACCCTCAAAAGGCAACGCTGCGAAAGAATAGTACCCACACAAACAAGCATTATTCTAAAAGGTTTATTAAATGCATCACATTGCCTCAATAGCATATCTCTATAAATCTTTAGATTATTTAAAAAGAAGTGGCGACACCTACAGTACTCTCCAAGCGACGTAGATCTCGAAAGCAAATTTATCATGTGATGCACTAAATGCACTAAGTTCTCATCGTGTTGCGTCTGCAAAGAATGATACCCAGTCATCATTTTGAGAGTATAGTACATGTAAAAACAGACATTTAATCTGTTGATGGGTTTAGTTATCACATTCTTTGTAAGAACCGACGGTCCGCTCCAACCAAATAAGTCACAAACCCTCTCCTCTCCACAAACCCTCTCCTTCAATAAAAACTTGTTAGCGAGAATCATGATATTGAAACATGACTCCCTACTCACCAGAAAGTAAATATAAATTTCATTTAAATCTTGTATGAAGAAGTAAGGAACATGTCAAATCGCACAATGAAATAAGAAAATTAGAAAATTTACCCGAGAAATATTGTTTTGCAATCTTCCTGGAATTGCGTATTGATGAATTTGATTTTGTTGACCAATGTAAATAAAGGTCAAAAGGACGTCGATTTCTTCGATTATTTTATAATAGCAGAATTTGAGAGTTTTATACAACATTGTCCTCCATGATATAGCATATCTTTTTGCATGGATATCAATTCTAGTATTTTTGATATAACAATGAAATTGACATGCTGTATCACAGAGATTAACTACCGGTATGTTCAATGCCGGATAATTTGCTGGAGAGGATGGATGTTTTGGTAAAGTAAGGTTCCCGTGATCCCTTTTACTCTTTACAAAAAAAACAAAAACAAAAGGCGTCCCGGGAACCTGACTAGTTTTCTCTTCATAACATTGTTTTTTTACATTTCGCTTCACAAAAACAAATTATCAACATCACTGTATACGACATTTCAAGGGCGTAGGAGAAGGGGGGGGGGGGGCACATGCCACCACTTTGAAAAGTGGGGGGGGGGGCACAACCATGTTTCTTTCTGAATAATTTAGCTATTCTGATCCATCCTTTATACATATTACTTTATCAATGTACATGATGACATTTAACTCAAACTATATAGAATATTATTACATGTACTTGTTAATGAAAGAGGGTATAGGAAGTTTTTCCTGATAAGTCAATAATATGCAAAAAAAAAAAAAATTTCTGGCTCGCTACCGCTCGCCAGACATTTATGCATATACTTAAAATTTAGAATTGCATCAGAAATGTTAAAATTTGTGCATACAGAACATGAAACCCCCATATTTAAAAAATCTCTTCCTCTCCCCTTCTTTTTTGGCTTGTTAGAAATTTTGGGATGTTGTGCCCCTCCACTTTTACTGGCAGAGCTACGCCTTTGTATGATTTCATATGAATAAATGAATGAACTTCTGTACGAAATTCTCAAAACGCCTTAGAAGCCCTCAATGTTCTCTACTTGACCACCATCACTACCAGTCCTTCCATCGTCCACAATGATTTTTGAACCACAGGAGCTCGACGTAAAGGATCTGCAACCACATCCTCCTTTTCTTAAGTTGCGTGTATATTTGAAGGTTGTTAGCGCCGAGCCCCTGTGCTTTTAACTCCATTTTCCACTTCTCTTCTACAATCACAGCAAAGACTGTAAAATCAATAGGCCCTCGTCGATCCAATCATATAAACTTTTAACTTTGAAGGTAGCGTTATTAACATACAAGTGGACAGTACAGTTCAACAGATGCCATCATCATTAACCTTGACAAACACCTTCTTCCCTAAAAAAAGGAGAACTTCCTCTTGATTGGTAAGTGATAGGACTTTCATATTTCGTACGTTTTCAACAGATACCTATATTTCAACCAACAAGCACGAGCTCGCTACAGCCGGTATCGTATAGAGAACCTTCCCCCATAGACACTCTTCCCCTCGGAAGGTTTTCTATATAGAGAACCTCCACCCCCCGAATGTTTTCTATATAGAGAATCATCCCCTACGGAAGGTTTTCTATATAGAAAATCATCCCCCAGGGGGAAGGTTCTCTATATAGAAAACGTTCCCCCATCATAGAAAACCTTCCCCCCCCCAAATCCGGAAAGCCATACGGATTTTTGATATCGTCTTCAAAGTTGGTTTTTGATTAACATCGACGGCGGGTGCGGCCAGCCAACAGGGGATGCTTACTCCTCCCGGGCACCTGGTCCCACCTCTAGCTTGCTAGGGGTCCGTCGATGTTCCATTTGGTGCTCTTTTGTGAGTGCTGTTGAGATTATCGTCAGGATCTTCTTTAAATCATTTGTGTCACACTTATGCCCTTTGCCGTGTGGAGCTCGTAAAAAAGTTCCCCGCGAGGGGTTTGACAGTAAGTGCTTTGAATATTTTCCCTGGCATGGTAGCCATAGCACTTCCTATATAGAAGTGGCCTTAGACAGTGCAATTCATGTATTTATGTTTTAATTTTCGTGCAAGATCATCGACGGCGGGTGCGGCTAGCCAACAGGGGATGCTTACTCCTCCCGGGCATCTGATCCCACCTCTGGCTTGCTGGGGGTCCGTCGATGCTCAATTTCGTGCTCTATTGTGAGTGCTGTTGAGATTTTCGTCAGGATCTTCTTTAACTCATTTGACTGTCTACCATGATAGATCCATGGAAATTTAAATAGAATTTAAAGTATTTTCGATTATTCTTTAGAATTTGAGGGATAATAACTAAACATATGAAACACCAAACGAAAAAGTATAATTTGACGTGAATTTTTTTTCTCTTCTTATGTTTTTATTTAGATCCTTGGAGTTTAGTGTTAACTCCATTTCTCTCTTGAAGAACTACAAATTTCCATAACACGTGTTTTGCTAATTCAAATTTTAAATTTGGAGGGGTGTTTTCGTATGAAATGTGAAATGGAAACATCAAATGTCTCTAGATATTTTTTTTTCTGTAATTAATTAAATGAATTAAAACACATTCACCCATAAACAAAATAAATTAAAAAAAATGAAATTCATTTATTCGACCTCATGGGTTTTTTTATTTACGCGCGACAATGCATCGAAGTGTTTCATCAAGCATATGTCTTTTTTGAACAAGAACATTGTAAATATGCTAACGTGACAGATGGCCGTCCTAAGTCGGCACCGGTTGCCCCTTTGTCTTGTTCATTTTTGTGTGGTCTTTTGCGTTTTAATATTTCGATTCGTATTTTGTGTTATTTGTCCCTTTTTCGTCTCTGTTTGTGCTTGTCTACTCTATGTTTTCGCAAAGGGATAGGTGCTGCAACCGAGTCTTGTTTGAGAGCCCGCCATTTCTTTAAAATAGCGCATCAAGTACATGTACATTTTGTTGAATTGATGGGTTCTGTGATATAAAGGTTTGTCAGAATTCGTATAAAATTGATCTCCCCGCGATTATCAGCATATATTATATAACCAGGATGTAACGTCGATTCTGATTGGCTGAAGCGCGAGTCATTATTTTCCGATAATGACCGCTGACGGAAGATAATGACTCGGTGTGGTATTTGTCCTGATTTTAGTATTTACGATAAAAATTAAGATAGTTATTTTGTTTTTAAAATTTTAAAAGTCTAGATACACTTTTCACAAAAACTTTCAATTAATTATTAAGATCTTAATTAAAAAAATATGTGTTCATATTCATTAGAATCATTATTTTAAACATATATAGTTTTATAATTCGTTATAGATATAATATAACAAATAAGGACTTGGCCTCGGTCATTATGTCATTATAATGACCCGATGGGATTTGTAATATTGACCTCGGCCTTCGGCCTCGGTCAATATTACAAATCTCATCGGGTCATTATAATGACATAATGACCTCGACCAAGTCCATATTTGTATAATATCTGCAGTTCTAGCAAACGACATGGAGAACAGCGGAACAGTTATGGGGCGGACAGGGGATACCTTCCCCCCGCCCCTCCTCTTCCCCCTCCTTTTTACCCTTCCCTTACCTCCCTCTTCCTTCCTCCCATCCCCAACTCCCTTTTCTCCCTCCTCCCACCCCTTCCAGCCCTCCCTTCCCTTTCTCCCCTTCCCTCCCGCCTTCCTCCCCCCCGCCCGCTTCCTCCCCCTCCCGCCTACTCCCTCCACCTTCGTCCCCCTCCACTCTGTCCACCTCCTCAGTTATCTATTTTAAAAATCATTCCTCCTGAAGAAGGACTACAAATTTCAATAACACGTGTTTGGCTAATTCAAATTTTAACTTCGAATCCCTAGCATTTTGAATCGGACATTTTTTAGATTTGGAGGGGTGTTTTCTATAAAAGAGAATACCTCCCCCTTTCAGTCACATACAGTTTGTCTCTGGATCTCTAAAACAAGTGAAAGTCGAACCAAGAACGGTATGGGGGAAGGTTTTCTATGGCAACAAAGGGAGATTGTTCTCTATATAGAAAAACTTCCCCCAGGGGGGAAGCTTCTCTATTATAGAAAACCTTCCGGGGGGGAGGATCTCTATGGGGGAAGCTTTACTATATGACACCGGCAAAGCACGGACTGCATCTCGTACGCCCTCTATTTATATATTCATTTACATATTCATCTATGTGTTGCTTGGGCTCCTGTGTTATGCTGTCTTGTTTGTATTGTCACATTACAGTTAGGAGATTATTTTACATCACTATTGTGTATTCTTTGAAACCTCTGAATAACCGAAAAAGTGGGAGTGCTGCGCACACGTAATCCGTATAACAACATCTTTTTGCTAATTGCGCGGTAAATGACCGTCATACACACATCTATTACATTTGAGGTTTGTAGATATCACAATGATCCTATTTGACAGAAAGGCTGCCCTTGGACTTAGAAATTCACAGAAATTTCTGTAATCTTTAACAGCCGAGGAGATACAATTCAAGTTTGAGTTTCATTGTTTTCTATCCATAAACAAATTTCCACCCTTGGACTAAGTATTTCATTTTTTTTAATTCAATCCTTTCAACATCTTCCATCTTCTTTTCAACATTTGTTCTTCTAAATGGTATCCAGTTTTAAGATTTGCTGCTGTTATTATTTGTGTCTCGTTTATAGGAAAACACAAAGTTCACATTATTTCCACGTTTCTCCGGGGATCATTCCAATACGTCCCAGCCTCTTTATAGTATAAAGTCCTGGAGTAGCTCCTTTGTCCCAAAGGCACCATATTTGTACGTATTCTGCCCGATATACAAATTTGGAAGTGTGATACATGACCGTCTGTAACCTGTCTTTCTCGATAAGTTGAATTTGAACTACATTTGTTTCATTTTATTGTTACTCTGCACTGAAAAAATGACATTGAAGATCGAAGATAAATACATGTAGTAACCTGTTGAAAATAACATTCCCCTCGAGTTCTAGAAAAAAATATTTAAGGATCTAATCGAAATTCGCTGTAGTGGATAAATGAACATCTTCGCGAGCCAATGGTATAGATCCGCCGTGCTCCTCAAATTTGAGGAGCACGGCGGATCTATACCATTTGCTCGCGAAGATGGTAAATGAACTGAGACCTATGAAGTAAAACGACTAAATATAAACCAAACCGTACAGTACATATTATATAAACCGTACAGTAGGTATTTTTCAAACACGTACAGTCAAAACACCAATATATCCATTTTGCTGCTAATATTGGAGTATTTTACAAACGATTTGCTAATGCAACGACTTTGCTGTTATTTCTAAATATAAAAATCTTATTTTGATATCAATGTTTGCAATTTGACTGAGATTAATGCAAAATTTTCTGGAAAATAGCACGTTCAGTGTGACTTTGGATACATTCTGCGTCAAAATTATGTGTTTAGCTTTAATAATTCAGTGGATCTGATCTGACATGTTGTTGTAAAACAAACTTACATCTCTCCTGGTACCATCCATACAAAAAATTCCAAGCTATGTTTTTGGGAAACCAACATAAAATGAGATTTTAATACCTGAGTACTTAAAATCTCCGCTTCAAAGTGAAACCGGAAAATGAAGCGAAACATCCGTACCCGTCGTGGATTGTACACAGTGTTGCAGTCCCTAACAGCTTTAAATCACTTCCGTCGCTGTTTCGAATTTTCGTATTGCCCTCTCTAGTACAGGTCTGTGCTCTGGGATGATACTATTATAAACATCCTCGGTAATAAATGTATTCATTGAACCTGTGTCAATTTTCCATTCTAAAGGTGTTCCTTCTACTAATCCATTTACTCTCATTCCACGCTTTCCTTTTACTTTAATTTCACTCACTTTTGAATGCATAAACTTCCTTTTACGTTGAAAATCACTGGGTAAATGGCTGTTCGTCTGTGTCTCCTTACATAAAACACTTGATTTCACATCTGAACTAGGCCTTTTTGGTGCACTGACCGACGCACGGCCTACTGCCTCGGTCAGTTCATGTTTAAAGGTCTCTGTCTGTACGTCAATTTCTGTTCTCTGTCAAACGAATACACTCTTCCTGCATAGATGCCGTTATTGCATCCTGTAAAGTTTTCGGCCTCGTAGGTTTCACTGCGAGTCTAAAATCCTCGTCAACACTACAATTATCCATGAAAGTTTTCATACTACTTTCTTGCACACATTCCTTATTATTTTGATACGCTCGACGGTAAAACTTCAATAGCCTGGCCAAAATCACGGAATGACTCAGAATGTCGTTTTCTACGCAGTTTGGCTTCGGCCACATAACTTTCTTTCATTGCACGGTGTCCAAATCGTTCGTCTAAAGCACTTTTCAAACTAGCATAATCACTACGTTGAAAATCCGACAATCCGTACGCATTTGTTTCGGCCTGACCACGCAACACAGTAAATAACACTTTTCGTTTTCTCTCGTCACTCCACAGATTTAATTCTGCTATATTCTCAAAATAACGAATAAATTCGCTCCAAATATCGTCACCGTCGCCCTTAAACGTTCGTTTTACACCAATTTGAGTGACTGTTCGTTTGTCATCACGAGTAACATCCATTGTAAAAGTATCAGGTGAGCGAAACGTTACATTTCTTCTCGGTTCACGTTTAGGAGTCGATCTCCTAGTATTTGGATTGTTCGAAGTCCGTTTAGTGTTTCCGGACACTAGTTTCACAATTATGCTCACGAGAAAAATGCAAAAAATACACAAACCACCAGAAATCAAAATTTCCTTTGTCAGACACAGTAGCATTTATCCGGGAAAATACTGATATAACGCAAACAGTACCCCACTTCCTAGGAAAATTGTCACAATCCACATAGCGAAAAATTTACACCAACCTGGCTCTGTTGTGTATTCGTACGTTAATTGATCACTAAAATGACCAGGTAAAGGTGTGCTCGTATAATTGGGCTCATTCCCTACACCCTTTACACATGTCAAGTCATCATCGGCGTTTTCAAACTCTTTTAGTAAATTCCGTCGCACTGTTGACTTCAGATTTTTTTTTTCAGATTCAGATTCTTTATTACTTTGTACCATGCGATACATCAGCATAACATATATACAATATATATACAATATATACAATACACACACAATTCAGAGAGTGACCCTATAAATAATTATGACATAATTAAAACATGTTCTTTTCTCAATTTTTCTGCATGATATAAATATTTACCCAAATTACGCAATTCTTTGACATTTTGAACACTGAGCAACTGAATTAATTTGAATACACTAGGTCTTATGTAATAATACTTTTTGATAAATTTTCTTCTAATTTCAATATATAAAGGACAGTGTAAAATAAAATGAAACTCATCCTCAATTTCTTTAAGTGCACACAATTGACATAATCGGTTTCTTCTTTGAATATTTCTATGTCTACCTACTTCTATATTTAAGTTATGTGCTGATACTCTAAATTTTGTAATTAATTTCTTATAAGCGTAAATGATAGGTTTTTGTAAATGAAATTGTAAGGAAAAATTATCGACTAGATGCTGGTAGATTACTCCTTTAGGCGAATGTGAAATACGAGCAAAAGAATTTTGTATATATACATCTCTTAATCTTTGTTTAAATATTTCAAAAGCATGTTTGGGTGATAAATTCGATTCCCAAAGATAATCTAAACCTAAATTTTCTAATTCTTTCCTAATTTCACAAATCCATGGATCTTTAATTTTACATCTCTCTTCATAACATGCTTGTAGTATACAATTGGCATGTACATTCTGTTTCAATTTTAACCAATATTTAAAAATCTTAAGTTTTCTATCAAAAATTAAAGGAAATCTTCCAAGTTCAAAATAAACTAAAAAGTTACATGTATTTTTCTTTAGACCCAATATTCTCTTACAAAAATTTACATGAATTTTTTCTACATCTGCTGCAGCGTGAAACCCCCATATTTCTGCTGCATAAGATAAAATACTGTTTACATACATATCAAAAAGTTCACACTGAGTTTCAATATTAAAACAAAGTTTGTCAAGGGTTGAAAAAAGTGCATAAAAAGCTTTCCTGCCTTGTTCTGCTGCATGTTTTTGTGTTTTTAAAAATTTTCCATTATAATTGAGCAACATCCCTAAGTATTTGAATTCATTTACAACATCTAATTTACATCCCTCATAATACCAGGTTTCCTCTTTTCTTAATTTTCCTCCGTTTCTAAAAACCATAACTTTTGTCTTTTCCACATTTACACTCAAATTCCATTCTTTTGTATACTTTTCTAAAGATGATAGCATTTTCTGTAAACCTTCCTGACTCTCAGACATTAAAATCATATCGTCTGCATACATAAGTAAAAATAGATTTATCATTTGTATTTCAATAGATTCACATTCATCTTTTATAAAATTAATTTCAAAATCGTTGACATAGAATGAAAACATTACGGGAGAGAGCACCTCCCCTTGTAAAAGACCGAAATTTGTACTGAAATGATTACTTAGTTCTCCTTTATATTTAACACATGATTTTACATTTTGGTATAAAGAAGTAAGAATTTTCAAAAAAATTCCACGAATTCCAATATGTATTAGTTTTTGCCAAAGTTTAGTTCTATCTATAAAATCAAAGGCTTTTTTAAAATCAATAAAACAACAGTATAGCTTTTTCTTACTTTTAAGTGTTTTGTTAATGAGGGTTTGTAAAACAAAAATAGCATCTATAGTTGACAATCCATTTCTAAATCCAAACTGAGCATCTGTTAAAATACAATAGTCTTTTTCCCATTTAAGAATTCTATTATTCAATATTCCAGTAAAGATTTTACCAAAACAACTTACAAGAGATATTCCTCGATAATTATTTGTATCATCAACGTTTCCTTTTTTATGAATTGGAACAATACACGCTTTAGACCAACTTTCTGGAAAAAAACCCTGACTTAAAAATAGAGTTAAAAAGTTTATGTAAATATGGAAGTAAAATTTCTCTACAACTCATGAAAATTTCATTAATAATACCATCTTCACTACAGCTCTTATTTGATTTTAAATTACTAATAACTTTGACAATTTCTTCACATGAAATATCAACATCCAATTCTTCATACACTGCGCTATTGTCCAAGTCAAAAATATTGGTACCATTTTCTATATCTTCATTAAACATCATATTCTTAAAGTGATTTGCAAAGTCATCATTTGTTAAATTAGAATTGATATTTTTACCTTTTCTCTTAAATAATTTATAAAACTGCTTTGGATTAGTCGTTTTCAAAAAGCTCAGCATATTTCCTTCTCTTCTCTTATAAACTCTTTTAAGTCTACTTTCATACTTCTTATATTTACGTTTCGTATCTATCAGAATCTTGTGATTTTCATCCGATTTACAATGATTGAATTTTTTCAATGCATTTATATATTCTAAATATAGTTTTTTACAACAATCATTAAACCATGGTTTATTTTCTTTGACAGTAAATTCAACATTCTTTTTGCGAGAATTTTGTTTAGAAATTGAGACATCACAGTATGGTAGTGTACAATCATTCAAAATTGAGCACAAAGTATTTACACATGTATTTACATCATTTTGACATTCAAAATTGGAATTCAAACAATCATTGATTCTGTCAGTATTTTCTAGTAAACTTTGTTTTATCACATCTGTATTTTCATCAATCCAATTTACATTTCTATATGTATTATGACCTTGACCTGTGATCGGTGATTCATCAACTATTTGTCCTTGTATTCGACCACATGCTACACTAAACGTTACAGGTGAATGATCAGAAAAGGGATTGAAAATCCCGGTGCATAGCTTTAGTATATATTCAGTATGATAACAATCAGCTATCACATAATCAATAAGACTCTTACCAGTGGCATTAACAAAAGTAAAGTTGCCATCAAGATCATCTTTATGACGCCCGTTCATAATACGTAATCCAAAAGTTTTACATATATCAATAATTTTTCGTCCAAACACATTGACATGCTTGTCCATACTTTTACGTGTGTTACACTCGGGTTCTATAGTATAGTTAGCTAAGGGATTAATCAAATCAGCGAGATCGTCAAATAAAGAATCATTGAAAATAAAATCTTCCCGTTCCCCTGTTCTAGCATTGAGGTCCCCGGATATGATCACCACACCTTTTGTTTTATAATGATTTATAGAATCTTCAAATTCCTGAAAAATGTCACTATCAATTTTGTTGTAAAATACACTACCCTCTGGTGGTATATAGCAAAAAGCTAGATATATGTCCTTGTCGTTTGCATGGATTTTTTCAAATTTTACCCACAAAATGCTATCAAATATGTTTTTGATAAGTTTAATTCTATTTCCAATTTCATTTCTATAAAAGAAAACAACTCCTCCCCCTTTACAAAAGGATCTAGGAACAACAATGTGATTGTAACCATCTGACGGCGTTTCTCTGATTGGACGTTCCGGCGTCCTGGGCGTGTCACTAATTATTTGATCTGACATTCCCTCTGTCGTGTCCATGTCGCGAGGGGCACAAGAGGTTTTATCCCCTGTAAACATGATATCGATAATTACAAAGGAGTGAACAATTAACGCAAACACTACAAACAACTCCACATTTCTTTTTCACGACGGGCACTAAAAAATATAAACACTAAGATAACAAAAATTCGCACAGAAAATCATATGAAATAACATATAAACACGTTTTTCTACAGAAAATATTTACACACTGAAAAATGCTCGAATTTGCATGTCACATTGAACTTTAAAATTCACGTACATTTCCGCCACACACTTCACATTTCTTTGTACGGTCACTGTACAAGCACTTCGGGAAAACTGCAAAACAATTTTCACACTCTACTCTGGTATTTGCCCGCACTGTTCTCACAAAATGCCAGAACCCTTTGTCAGTAATTTCATACACTCGCACTAGAACTTTTTCACTCTCCATTTTTTTTTCACAAATCGTCGAGTAACACAGATATAAATCACGTAAATCACGCACTATAAATTAAATATAACACTCGGAAAATATATAAGATACACGACACTGATCACAACACAAAATAAATCGCGCACAAATAAACCCTGAATATTCGCAAATTAACACAGAAAATTAATTGCGCACTACTTACATAAAATTTTAACTTCACTCGTCGATGACGTTACAGCGGACAACACGGAACTCATAACAGCATTACAATCACACGAAAAAATCGAGTCCGCGTGGTATTTTAATGGTGCCGTCTATGGAAAACCGTACCATAAGAAAAGAATGACTTTTCAGGCCACAGACCGATTTGATATTGGTGAAAAACTATCGGAAGCGTCAGTGTCCGAGTGAGATTACGTTCGAATGCAGCCCGTGATACCGAGAACTTACCCTGAGACTGATCTCTCCCTCGTTTGACAGTTATATTCGAAATATGCGCGAGATGCGGAGACTTTGTTTGAATGACAGATTGTGCAGGTACTGTGCAGTGCATGTTTTTTGTTTGAAACGGAAGTGATGAACCCCTTTTTACTTCATCTTTATGACATTTCTTATATTTTTCTCAACCTGACATTTTCTATCAATTTTTCTTTCTTTTTCTTTTGTGTGCTAGGTGTATGTGTGCTTGTATATGAGGGTGTGAAAGGAACATTTCATTATCACTATGTCTGACAATATTACTATAGCATCTGTTAACTGTCAAGGTTTATCTACTCCATCTAAAAGAAAAGATGTCTTGAATTTTTATAAAAATAAGAATTATTCTATTGCGTGCTTTCAGGATACTCATTTTATACCCGATTTGGAACCTTATATTGAAACCCAGTGGGGTTATAAATGTATATTTAATTCATTTTCCTCTAACAGCAGAGGCGTTGCAATCTTTTTCAATAATACATTTGAATTGAAACTACATAAAGAGAAAAAAGATAGTGACGGAAATATTTTAGCACTAGATCTTAGTATTGATGAAAACAGAGTAACTTTGTTAAATATTTACGGTCCGAATTCAGACTGCCCTGCATTTTTTGATAAAATTAGAGAGTTTGTATTAGAGTTCGATAATCTGTATTATATTATTTGTGGCGATTTTAATATTGCAATTGACCCTAGGATGGACACCTGTAATTACAGTGGCATAAATAACCCACGGGCTAGAGATAAATTATTAGAAGTCATGGATGATTTGAAAATTGTAGATTATTTTAGAATTTTAAATCCTGACAAACGAATTTATACATGGCGTAGAAAAAATCCAAATAAACAGGGTAGACTTGATTACATACTGATATCCGAAAATTTGTCCAACATAGTAGAAAATTTTGATATAAAGGCAGGGTATAGATCAGATCACTCTATTGTCATTCTTAAGCTTAAGTTTAATTCTTTTGAAAGAGGTAAAGGACTATGGAAATTTAACAATAATCTTCTAAGTGATAAAGAGTATGTTAAGAAAGTTAAAGAAAGTATTAACGAAACAAAATTGAAATATTCTACTTTGGATGAAAATGTGCATGAAAATAATTCTAGTCACTTTACCATTGATGATAGCTCACTCTTAGAAATGATTCTTCTTGATATAAGGGGAATGACTATATCATTTTCAAGCTATAGAAAGAAACAAAGAGCAGAAAAAGAACAGTCGTTAATTGATGAAATTGAAAACATTGAAATGCAAGATAGTGAAAATACTGATTTTACTATTCTTGAAGAAAAAAGAAACGAGTTAGAAAACATAAGGAAAGAGAAAATGCAGGGATATATCGTGAGAACAAAAGCATTATGGGTGGATGAGGGCGAGAAGCCCACAAAATATTTCTGCAATTTAGAATCACGTAATTATATCAACAAAACCATTAAGAAAGTAGAATCAGAGAATAAGGGAATGCTATATGACCAGAAAGATATATTGCAGGAGATTAAAACTTTTTATCAATCCCTTTATATGAGTAAAGAAAATGAAATAAATGATGTTGATTTTGACACTTTATTTGGAAATTCTGATATAGATATTCCTAAGCTAAATCCACTTGTTGCAGAAAAACTAGAGAAAGAAATAACTTGTGCTGAAATCTTATCTGTTCTTAAAAACATGAAGAATAGTAAAAGTCCTGGGAGTGACGGGTATACTACTGAATTCTTTAAATTCTTCTGGTCAGATCTCAGATTTTTCATAACTAATGCAATAAATGATGTTTTTCAAAAAAAGAAGCTGCCTATTTCACAAAGATTGGGTATTATTACTTGCATCCCTAAGGGAGACAAATCTAGACACCATATCAAGAACTGGAGACCAATTACACTTTTGAATGTCTTTTACAAACTCATATCAGGATGTTTAAGTCAAAGAATAAAAGGTACTTTAAATGATTTAATTTCTACTTCGCAAACTGGATTTTTACCAGGTCGATATATTGGAGAAAATACAAGGTTCATATATGATCTTATGTCTTTCACTGAAAATAAACAGATCCCTGGCTTATTAGTTTTAATAGACTTCGAGAAAGCGTTCGATTCGATTGCTTGGTCTTTTGTTTACAAAGTACTTCATTTTTTTGGGTTCGGTGAAAATATAATTCAATGGGTTAAGATTCTTAATACTGATATCCAAGCATCAGTTCTCCAAAGTGGTTTTCTTTCAGAACAAATTAAAATTGAGCGTGGATGCAGACAGGGGGACCCTGTATCCCCTTATATCTTCTTGCTTTGTGCAGAAATACTTTCTATTATGATTAAGAATAATTCGGACATTAAAGGTATAGTTATAAATGAAAAAGAACACAAAATCTCCCAATATGCGGACGACACCTCTCTCACTCTTGACGGTTCAGAAAAATCATTATTTGCAGCACTTGAAACTTTGGATTACTATTCTCGGTTATCTGGGTTGAAAATTAACTCATCTAAAACTAAGGTTGTCTGGATAGGCTCAAAAAAGTTTTCCAATGAAGTTTATCACCATACAAGATGGAAGTTAGACTGGGGTTCTTCATCTTTTACACTCCTAGGTATTCATTTTTCAGTAAATCTTGATGATATGATACATTTGAATTACGATATTCAAATTCCAAAAATTAAAGCTTCTATGAAACAGTGGAATAGAAGGATCCTCACTCCGATAGGGAGGGTAACAGTTCTGAAGACATTGCTAATTCCAAAGCTAAACCATCTATTTATATCTCTTCCTACACCCAAAAGTGAAATAATACAGCAACTTAATAAAGAATTTTTCTCTTTTATTTGGGGTTCGAAATGTTATAAAGTTAAAAAAGATATATGTACTCAAGATATTGAGAAAGGTGGTCTTAATATGACAAATTTAGATTATTTCATTTCATCTCTCAAATGTTCATGGATTAAAAGGATCCTGAAGGGGGGACAATCATGGTTTTATATCTTTGAAGCAAACTATGGAAAAGATTTTATTGAAAAACTAACAAATTTTGGAGATGAATACATTTTAAACCATATGAAGTTGATCAAAAACCGCTTTTGGAAAGATGTTTTTAATGAATGGCTAAAAGTTACAAAAGCAAACTATTCTCAACTCCCCTCAAATATTTCAAAGCCATTGAATACCTATACTTCTATACCAGTATGGTACAACTCGAACATAATGATAAACAATAAGACTGTATTTTTCAAACATTGGTATGATAATGGAGTTAAAATAATTAATGATTTTCTAGATGACAAGGGCACTATATTGAGTAAAGATGATTTTGCTTCCAAATTTTCTCTTGTTTCCATTGATTTAATGCAGTACAACAGTATCTGTAGTGCAATTACTCACTTCTTAAGAATCAATCATTATAAAATATGTCATTATAGTAGACTTCAGCTACCATATATTCCTTACCAATTAAGAATAATTTTATCTGTTGAAAAATGTACAAGAGCTATTTATAAACTTTTAAACGACAAAATAATCACTCCAACTGGAATGTTAAGATGGCAATATAAACTACCAAATATACCTGACAAAAAAATTAATAATGCTTTTAAAATATGTTTTAGAACTAGCAAAGATTCATCTTTACAATGGCTTCAGTACAGGATTCTTCATAGGATACTAGCAACAAATTCATATTTAAAGAAAATAAAGATTAAATCATCAGACTTATGTACTTTTTGCCATTTAGAAGAAGAAAGTTTAATTCATATGTTTTGTCAATGTTCTCATGTACTGCCTCTTTGGAACTCTTTGAGCCTATATATATACAATATGACTTCAAAAAGAATTGGTTTTAATCATGAAAACATACTATTTGGAGACGAATTGAACAACATTCCTTTAAATTTCATCATATTGATAACAAAACAATATATATATTTGTGTTTCAAAAAGATGAAAAAGCCTATTTTATGTGGATTGGTTTCACATCTTACTTTTAGATTTAATGTTGAAAAATTCATTGCAATTAGAAAATCAAAGATTTCATATTTTAATAAGCTATGGTCTGAATGGTCAAGCTTATTCCATTGATCATTTATGATCAGAATCTGGTTGTGATCATAGAAATGTATCTTTTATAGTCATGTTTGTTCAGTTTGTTGAATGCGAGTGAGTGCATACTCCGCATGCGCTCACTTTCATTCAATAAACTGAAAGTAGTATTATACTTCATACTTATCAAGTCTATGTATGGTCTAAATGATCAAGATTGTTTCGATTGTGATCATAAAAATATATTTTTCTATTTATGGTTTTCAGTTTGTTGAATGCAAGTGGGTGCATGGCTCATGCGCTCACTTTCATTCAAGAAACTGAAATTACTATTACGTTATATTACATATTCATATCTCTTTTTTTTTCATTTATATGATGAAATTTGTTCAGCTAATTGCTTCAAACTATACGTATCATTTACTATATAACCGAGAAAAAAATGTTTACTTCTTTATTTGTCAATACAAAGCTAACATGAGCTGCTTACATTTGATATATTTAATCTTTTTCAAGTATTTGTTTAGGAGTTTGAATGAGTGTGGTTTGAGTGGATGAGTGTATGTCTCTCTCTCTTTTCTTCCTGTCTCTATCTTATACTCATAAAATGTACCTTTTGAAAAATGTGAATAAAAAAAAAAAAAAAAAAAATTTTAACTTCACATTTAAGTCACAAAATTAACACACGGAATATACACAAAACGCGCTCTACACACGGTATAAATTCCACAATGAATCGCGCACTACACACGGTATAAATTCCAAAATGAATCGCGCACTAGTACACACTGTAAATCCCAAGGTAAAAACCTGAAATTTGAAAATACTGCAAAGAAAATTCAGCGTTAGCAAATAATGAAATTATATAAGCACTATACTTTACCGTTTGAGAATTCAATACTTTACCTTCAAAATCCACAAATAAAATTTTCACACACAGAAAAATAAATGCACAATAAAATCGAGTGAATTCTATCCCGCCAAGCTGCCACCCACTTGTAGCGTAGCCTTGAATGCGTAGTAATTTTTGGTAGCGTGTCTTTCTTAGACAAATCTGCAATCTTGTCGTCCCAGACGACTAAGTCACTGGTAAATTATTGATACCACTCGTCCCAGACGAGAATTCCAGCCATCCCAGACGACAAAGTGTTAATCCACACTCGTCCCAGACGAGAATTATCCAAGTGTTGTTGAAGTGAGACAAAGTAATCAAGTTGACATTTTATTCTCACTATGTACAAAATCCAGTTTAAGAAAAGAAATCACATCACAACATCTCCCTTAGAATCACAAAACTTATCTCTTAATATGCAGAATCGGGGGTCCTATTTATACCCTCAGGCAAGGATCGACCCGATGTAAACAAAGGTCGTGGCCTCTGATTGGTCAGTTGGAATGATCGGCCAATACATACATAATTAATTAGGGATCGACATTTCTATGAATACTAATTAGGTTATGAAACAATGATATAATCAAACTGATAAATAAAGCAATTAAAAGTACAAATATGACAATTATTAAGATTAAATATGAAAGTTAAGATATTAAAGATAATTGATACAAACAAAGGTAAACAAATGAATATGTACAAACAACGTATGAAAGAGATCGGCCACTGTATCTCGCATATAAACAAACATGTAAACAATGCATTTCAATACTTTTCTACATATGGTTTTTCATCGGATGTTTTGTGGTTTTGCCGTGGATGCTGCAACAGAGTGATCCCTCCTTTCTTTCCAATATCCTTAAATTTCTATTTGAGAATTTTATAATATGCCATTCTTAAATTGATGAACGACGTACTAATCCCTAGCCACGAAAATGCTGGATAGTTTTTGAAATGATGTACATGTAAATAATTTACATCCGCTTCAATCGTGAAAATATCATGAACCGTGTAGTATATTAACACGACAAGACGTGCGTGCTCAGAATATAATAACAACTGCTGTGTTCCTGCTTTCGATCAATATAATATGTTTCTTCCTCCTTCGTGGTGACCTTCTTTATAAATGTATGACAAGTATTTGTATGAAGGATCTAGGTCTACAAGTTTTGCGTAGCTCCACGTATTTCTGTGAACCTTTCAGCAATAATGACAAATGACAAATATGGATAATGACCATATCCCTGTATAAATCACAAAATCGACAATTCAGAAAATCAGAAACCGAAGGCATACAAAATCAGGATAAAACAGCTCAGGATTTTGACTAAACGAAACTAAACTGAACGAAGACAATAAATATCAAATTCTTTTAAAGAAATACTGCATTATACCTAGCAAACAAAATAGATCAGAAATGTTTTTACTTTTACCTCGGTAAATACAATGGTTTAGCTCCTCTCGAAAAATGGTCTTATCGGGGAGTTAAACGGTTGTATGACAAATATGGATAATGACCATATCCCTGTATACAGCACCAAATCGATAATTCAGAAAATCAGAAACCGTAGGCATAAAAATCAGGATAAAACAGGAACCAAAGTAAACAAACAAAAACATCCACCAGGTGTCCAGGAAGAGTAAGCATCTCC
This sequence comes from Pinctada imbricata, assembly GCA_033119305.1. Classification (NCBI taxonomy): domain Eukaryota; kingdom Metazoa; phylum Mollusca; class Bivalvia; order Pterioida; family Pteriidae; genus Pinctada; species Pinctada imbricata. Next base: position 1,779,221 of record VSWD01000009.1, on the reverse strand, counting down.
TTCTTGCATGCAACATCCGCCGCTTCAATTCGGTAGAACTGTCACATCCGGTTACTTCCATTTCGGAAGACATAGAATACAATCTTTGGTTGGCCGGTTCTAATGGTCTATGACAGACTATCATCCACCATTCTGGAGAGTGTGCCATCATAGTATATGACGAGTTCCCCATATCGACCGTAGAACGTCCTCTGTGGCGATGTTAGACGGTCACAAACATATCCCTGACTGAGAAGCTTATCTGTAAGACGACTAGCTCTCAGAACAAAATCCGTATGTTTGGTACTTGCTCTGGCATAACGTATCAACTAAGATATGAACACGCCATAAGCAGGCGATGAAGGGATGTTGCTATTCAGAAATGGAAAGTTTGTGATCCTGAAACTGAAACCGTCATGTTTGTCATAGAGTGAGGTGTTCATGTGACCATCAGTGTCGTCGGACAACATCATGTCCAAAAAGGAAGCTGAATTATTTGTCTATGTAGTTTCCTTGATTTCAAGCTCTGAATGATAAATGCTGCTGAGCTAATCCGCGAATTTTGGATTATTGATGGACAACACATCGTCTATGTATCTGTAAGTGAAGTTGAAGTCAGAAGCTAAGTACCTTTTCCCTTCTTGAGACCAAAGATTGAATGAATTCAGCTTCGCACGAGTAAAGGCAAGGAATGCGACACAATTGGTCCCATTAAAATTCCGACAATTTGCTGGAAGACCTTTCCTCCAAACACCACAAAAATGTTGTCGATCAGAAAGTTCAACATCTGAATAATATCTGTTTCAGTGAACTTATTTTCAGAATCAGACTTTTCTTTTACAAAGTAGGTTTTGTCATAGTTAACAACAATAACTTTGTATTTGTAATTGCCGTTCTTACTTGTTTACAAACGCATTAATTATAATTTTTGCCAGTCTTTCTTTCAATTTAGAATGTAGAATTGTAGTGCAAAGAGTCGAAAAATCAAAGGCTTTGATCGAATGGACTCTTTGGTGAGTAAGATCGATGCAGATTTGGTAGAACATTTTGAGGAACCAGCGATGAATTTTTGTACGGATTCTTATGCATTTTAGTATACTGTATTGTTAATCTAAATTGCTAGTGTCGAAGCCAAAGGAAGGAAGAGCTGATTTGTGGTTATCTATTATTTCAGAGGCAGAAAGGTTTATTGGGGGTGTAAGTGGGATTTCCAGGAATTTAAACCCAACTCTTTAACTAGACTGCCGAAATAGTACTTTTTGCGAGAAAATGTGTAATTATTTGATGTATGTACCTCGATAAAAGTAAATAATTGTATATTATGCAATTTCACATATATTTTTGATAAAATTTATATTTGTCATATATGTATAGTGTTAGTTGTATTTGTACGTTACCACTTTTTGTATTATGAGAAGCCATTTTCGAAGAGTAAATGGCTCATTTTCACTAATTAGGAGTATCTTAATCATGTTACAAATGTAATTAGTCACTATCTCTTTTAATAATCCTCTGCCAGCGTATTAGTTAGATATAAATCCATCATACCGAAATTATGTTAACATGCATAAAATATTAACTATATCACGGTCGTCATGCTTTAATTTCTTTAATTATGTCATTTTATCACTGATATAACATATAACACGGTGTTGTCATGCAAATCCCACACGGGTAAAACTCATTATGTTTGTTAAGGAAAAACTTTTGAAGACCTTGTTGATATTTAAGGATGTAATTACAACGATAATCGTTATTTAATTGCGATATGCACTGAATTAAGCATTAGAATGTATATTATTTGGCACAATTATGTACATGGACAGGTGAGGGGATTAACGAAAGGAAAAGATGGCTAGCTTATACTTCTCTCTTTGTTTCCTTTACTTCGTAAGTACATTTAAATAAGGATATATTACATAAAACATGTTCATGTATTCATTTTAAGTAAATATTATTCATGAATTTTTTTATATAAGATTCCTCTTTAATTAAAGGTTTGTCTCTCATTTTCTTTTCCTTTCATTTTCATGTATTTTATCAGTTTTGGTTTGATTATGTTTCGTTTATTATTTCAATTCTTTGTTCATGTTCTTTAATTTCCGCTTCCTGAATATTTCATTTGGATTCACTACAGGGAATGTATTCCGATATGTTCAAAAAAGAAACTTAAACAAATACTCCATGAACATTCAAGAAACGCTATATTTATTTTCATTTGTCCTGTATTTTTTCTTTTTGCTTAAAAGTTCGTTCTTCGAGATATTTTTGAATTTTTAAGGGATTCTTTTATATAAATTTTTTCTTTTTTTCAGATTTAGAATATTCTTTTTTGTTTTAGCTTTTGCTTCAAAATGAATAAACGTTAATGACACACTTTACAATTGTAACAATTTTGTAAATATTTTTCAATATGTTTTAGATTTTATTTTTCTTCATTACCACATCCTTTGGTTAATGAAAATTTGGAATTGGAAAGAAAGCTTTGTTTTGGCCTATTTAATATTTGACATTATATATATTATTTTGCCATAATTTCATTCAAAATAGCATCGAAAGTAAATAAGGTTTACATCCTAGCGCCATATTTCTTATGTTATTTTGGTTATAGATTTTATTTAACTATGCTACTGAATCGATTTGCCGCACATCCTTTGCAAAATACAGAAATTCAAATTCAAAAAGTAAAACGAGAGGGCGCTACTAGATACATTTGGATATGTCAGAAAATCACTTCGGCATCATTAAGTATCACTGATGAAAACTTACTATCCGAAACACGTGTCTGGTGCATTGAGATTTGTTTGAAATTTTCTTCAAGAGGGTTAACAGTCGGTACACTTCCGTATAATTACGATTATAAAGTGTCAATAGCTCATATGTGCATGTGGAGGATATGAACGACTTTGAACATTCATAAACATCAATGTAAGCAACACCATCGAATATCAATTTAAAGTAGGTTATTCTCATTTTCAGAAGTCGTTAAAGATACATGTAGACTGATATTTCCTTTCTGGGATGAATTTACAATCTGTTAAGACTGATTAAAATAGATAATTGTTTTAAAAAAAAGTTTATTTTTTTATCTTCATTTTTTGAAAGTCTTGTTTGTTATCATCTCTTTTGCCAATTTTGTATGTTGTAAAATCTCAATTTTCAAGAATTGAAAAATAAGACTAATCAAATCCTGTCTTATATTCATGCAATACAACGAAATATAAATGAACGGAAGAAAAATGTTCCCCAAGACTCAAGCCGATCGAATTTGCGTCTCACGTCTGGTCCATGCTGTAAATTTATCAGGTTTTAAATGATGCTATTGAATTTAAAGACGTTTATTAATAACATTCATATACATTACACTGTACTTTGATATGTCAGCATTAAACATGCACTTATAAAGAGGGCATTTAGTAATATAATTCTATGTTTGTTGATAGTTCATTTCATAAAATGAAAGTTTAATTGTTAATAACGTTATCTGAGTAATTAGACGGCGGGATTAAGATGTATATCCTGACATTTACGACTGCCATCGTCTAATAAAAATCGTTTATCCAAGAAAAGAGATGTTTTTGATCTGAAACTTACACGACGGAATCTTGTCAGTATATAAAAATAAAAATGCCACGATGACTTGAAATTCATGCAAATCAAAATGCTATGAAAGGTCTTCCTCTGATTCGTTTCTTGTTATCAGTACATGAAGAATAGAATATTAGAAGGTCTCGTGGGTAGTTATATATGGTAATTCAAAAACTACAATTGTTTATCATTGAATATTTTCTTATTATTTTTTCCAAAAAGCAGAAGTTTTTTTTGTGCAGAAGCTAATCTTTAGAAGCAAAGGGATGATGTCATCATGGCATCCTTTGTCTATTTATTTCCGGTTGTTTGTTGTACGTACATTGTACCTGCAATCCGTTGTTTGTTTCAAAACAAAGGAGGCGATCTCCCAACAACACTCAGTAGCAGTATCAACAGCAAAACCCCAAAACACCCACCGCAAAAACCACAGAGCAGACACGCACAGAACGAGATGCAAACGGTACAAAGAACACAAGTGCATTTAGGTTTACATTTTTTGTTGTCGTCTTTGGTGTATAGTGTTTTAGTGTTCCTCGTCCCTTTTGAGTATCTTTTTGTGTTTGTCCACTATGTGTTTTCGTGTTTCGATGTTTCGGTGTTTCTCTATTGGTGCTGCATACGGGTCCTTTTTATGATCTCCTCCTTTCTACATGAAGCTTTGTTGACTTCAGTGTATTCTTACTCGTATATACGACTTTAACATTCTTCACGGCAATCATCTTTTCTAGAAAAGAAGCACATGAACAATCCTAAGTCAAATCTTAGTCCTGAATTTCATCTTTGTCTTCGGGGCTTCGGAGAGTCACTTACGTTTGAATAACTTGTTTGTTTGTGTGAGGTCATCTTACACTGAGGAGGTTGATTTACACTACAATTGTACGTTCTTCGAGACCTCTGGGTAATTGGAGAAGTGAGAGGGTTGTGCGCACGTAATCCAGGATAACCACACCATTTGCTACTTGCGTGACAAATGGCCGTCCATCGGCACCGATTGCCCATTGGTCTCGTCAGTTTATGTGTAGTCTTTTGTGTTTGATGTTTACATGTCGTGTGTCTCTTTTCCGTCTCGTGCTGTTCTCGTCTTTTTTGTGTTTTTGCATCGGGTGTTTTAGTGTTTTGCTGTTGATGTTACAACGGGGTCATGTTGGAGACCTCCTCCCTTCTTGCACTGGCGAATATCCAATAGGACTTTTTGCAGCACTCATGAACACCAAAACAAAAATTACCCACACGCAAAAATACAAAGTGTACAAGAGCAACAAGAGACACACATGTACATGTAAAAGGGACATAGAAGAAATTAATTTGGTCTTCTGTTTCTTCCAGCTTGCCAACCTTTCAATCGGAAACTGTAATGTTTGCTCTTCGTCAACTGACTGCCCTGTTGGCCAATGCTGTAGGATGACAAATGGACAGATATACACTAAGCAGTCCACAACATTAGGTGGGTACAAATTTACATGTGTAACGTAAACTTTGTAAAAAGATCCTGCTTCATCGGTTTTCTTATAATGCATTACAATTTGAAAATATGTATATTGACTATATGTCTTATTACATGTATATGCTTCATCTCTTAAATGAGATCATGTATATATCTAATTAAACAGATAATGTAAAATGTATGCATTTTTGAATGTCTAACCACATCAGTCATTCTTATTACAGGCATACGGTATTTCTATATTTGTTGTATACTTTTTCTGTAATTTTGTTTATTGGTTTTAGAGAAATAAACTACTCGTATCTAGTATCTAACTAAGAAAACAAAACCAACAGGTAACATATGCCTAATTATAAATGATTTGACATGTTTGGCAGGACTTCAAGACGAGCAGCAATATGGACGATGTCAGATTTCTTCTGCAGGTGTTGGGGAGATTTGTGACCATAGCTGCATATGTAGTACTGGTAAGTACAATGTATGTGTAGTAGTGGACTTACAATACAAAGGACTGTTATGCTGATATGACATGTCATGTTCAGAAATGATCTAAGTACCATTTATAACAACATTTCGGAGCATCAGTGTTCAAACTCTTAAACTTCTTGAAGAAATTTTCAAACCAATTTTAACAGACACGTGTTTCGGTTAGTCAATCCTCATCAGTGTTACTTATTAAATGCCGAAGTAAGTTTCTGACACAGCCAAATGTATTTCAGTAGCGCACTCCGGTTTTATTTCTAGAATTCAAATTTGCGAATTCATTTTGCAGAGACTGCACGGCTCAAAATTTTACACAGGGTTGATTCAGTAGCATAGTTAATTTAAATCTACATGTATAACCAAAATTACATTTGAGGGATGGTGCTAAGGATGATATTAAGTTCAAGCCCATCACGAATCTACAATGAAAGTGACAATTTTAGTTACTATTAATTCGAATTAAGTCCAAAACCTTACACTAATTTTATAACGTTTGTCCTTGACTACATATGAAGAAGGGTAGAAATCAGATAACTTCCATAATTTGTCACACATACGGAAATCTCATACTATATAATAAGCTTCCAATACCTAATACCTATAATTCCTTGATGCCGCTTATTTGTTCCTTTTTTCCTTTTAGGAACTCGATGTGAACGATCGACAGGGTCAAAATCATCAAACTGTGTACAGGGTTTTTCAACAACAGCTTCACTGAACAATTTTTCACCACTACAACCTCAAATTCAGCCAAACACATTTAACCATCTTGCATACTTGGATGCTCAAAGACAAATGGCACATCAAATTGCATTACAAACTATGGCGGCCAGTGTACATGCTCAAGCAATGGCTGCGAGGATGGCTCTTCCCGCTTTCACTCAAACGCTGATAGTACAAGGCCAGAATGTGCAAGGAGTACGTCCTAGATTAAAGCTGTTAAATCAGCCAAGCCCTTTCGACGGTCCAATCATTCCGGAGATGTCAAACCATTTCGACGAAGAAAAGTTCTTCAGCATGAACGAACTTGTAGACGGTGGTGGTAAAGATAATAAAATGTTAGTTGAAGTCAACGACAAGGATAATTTGACACCAATAAATGTGCATCAGAGAAGTAAAATTTTTATGAAAGAAACTAAGGATATACCTATTGTACCGTCAGAGTTTGCTCCCCTTTTAGAACAGAAATCCAATTTCTTAGAGAGTCAACTAAAAAGCATAACACTGTTAGACGAGGCAGGATTTTCAAAAGGGCACTTTCCGTCCTCAACTTCCTCAACGGGATTGCCAAGCAAGCAGTCAACGACCGTTCCTAATGTAAATAAAAATAATGGTGTTACGGAAACAACAACACTTAACAAGTCCATCAATAAACCACAGAAAGTTGAAATGAAAATTAGTGAAGAATCACTCTTTGAAGAGGCTAAGACGAAGCAAGTTCTGATGGAAATCAAGGACAAGCCATTCTTTGAAAAGGCGAAGACAAAGGAAGTTGGAATGAAAATAAATGAAGAGCCATTATTTGAAAAAGCTAAAACGATATTAAACGAGACAGAGGGTACTGGAATTCGAGCTCTTTCAAAAATAGAAAAAGAATATAAGGTAGAAAATCCATCCGAATCACAAAGGAAAATTAAGGGTAATTCGATCGGTGCTGTTCTAAATAAGACAGAAAAGCCATTGTCCGATAGAAAAGACGTTATTGAAAGTGATAAAGAATTTAATATTTCAAATCAAAAGAAGAAAACATCCTCTCGTGTTGCATTAACAAAAACCGAAGAAGATATTAAACAACCTCAGAACAATACAAAACTAAGAGCAGATAATGAACCGGAGCTCAGCGGCATTTTGAAAAGAGAAAAGATTCAGAAAGGTATAACTACAAATCAACAACAGGAGAAAACTACTAATATACCGAAGAAATCATCATATACCAATGAAAAGCAAAGTACGATTAGCAAAAACAAACAAAATATTGGAAAAATCAGAAACAATGACAAAGAAGGCTCCTTAAAGAAATCAATGACAATTTTATCTACATTGCCACCAACACTTAATAAATCTCAAGAGATAACTATGAAATCATCAGACAATACTAAGCCTATAGTATCTGAACAGCAAGAAGAGAAAAGGACAATGATTGAATCGGTTAGCACCATAAACAAATCAAATCTTCCACTTGAAAATCATGAAGTCATGGGACCCAGCGTGACTAAAACAGTGTATATTCAACAAAATGAATCGCGCCACGTTGAAGCTGAAATAACAGAAAAATCTTTATCTCGTTCCAGCGTTGCAGTTGAACCATCAGTTTCAACTTCTGTTCACTCGGAAAAGACAGAAAAGTCAAGGGGTGATAAAATTAAAACCGCCGAATCAAAAGCTACCTCAACAAATTTCTCGGAAAAACCAAAAATAGTCCAAAATAATGTTAAAATAAAATCTAACCAAACTGACAGCCAACCCAAGCGTGCTAATCAGAGTGAATCAATCAAGTTTAAAAAACAAAATTTTGAAACACGAGCAGTAGGACTTTCTCGTAGTAAAGTTCAAACATCAATATCTCATACATCTCATAATCAATCCACCACATCTTCTAAACAGGAAAATGTCAAAAATATATCAAAGCGTACCGTTTCAAATAATATAAGTCCGAGACGGAACGGAAACATGATCACATCCGTCACTGGCAATCCAACCAATTTCGACAATCAAGTTATCCATCCGTCAATAACAAAACAGTCTATAATTTTGTGTGAAAATGATACTCTTCCGCTACCATCTACCTCAAATAAGCAAATTAACTCAGGAAAGATTGAAAAATCGAAAATAAGTCAGGTTATTTTATTAGAGACAAATACTCCTTCTTTTAAGCCAAACGAAGCCAAGGATGAATATAAACATGATCGAATACCAAATCAAGCAACTGATGTTTTTCATACAAAATCTGAGACTGGCAAGGTAGAATCAAATACTTTACAAAAATTGAAACCTGTTATCGCTATGAACTCAAAATTTCCTGATAATGCTTCATCAAAAAGCTTTTTGACTTCCCGTTTGAAAACAAAACCTCCTCCTATTCCGCAAATGAAGGAAGCATTCAAATTATACAAACAACAAAACCTGCATTCATTCCTTAATCAGAGTCAGTTGGACAAGAATCCAAGGAAAAAAAGTAGTTTGCCACAGATGAATCAACATTCCCAAATACTGGAGGTGGATTTAATGATTTTAAATTGAGTGATAGAAACATAGATGTTGTGAGCGGCTCGCAACAATTTGATACCGCCAAACGCTCTTTCAACTTGGGAAACATCCGAACTAAAACAATGGCAAAAATAAAATCAAATTCTGAAGGGACATTATTTTCAGGGATAGAAGCAAATACTTTAGAAAAAAGAAATCAAAAATCAATGACTAATAAGGACTTATTTGTTCATAAACATAGAGGGTTCCGATTTTTCAAAAGGTGGTAGGGATTTGACGGGATTCCATCTCGGGGACTCGAAGGCTCCAATGGATTTGATTGACAAAGGAAATCATAAATTGGCCTTGGGTTCAACTCACAAAGCAGAGATGAAACCTCAAACAGTACTCAAGGGTATTCTTTCAATGGGTAGATCGGACCTAATAGGGGCGAATCTGGCCGACTCCACGGCACCTGCTGATTTGACGGAATTAGGTGTACACTTCATTAGTCCTGTAAGAAAGAATTCGCCAAGCCCTCTGAATATTGTAAACGATACGGGCTTTAATAGTAAGGTAGAAGTAGGAAGGGCAAATCTTGTTGGTTCAAAGGTTTCGTTGGATTTAATCAAATCAGATGGCCTTTATACGGATGATACTCATACGCCAAGGCCCTATCCTATTAGGATAGCGCAAGATTCGATTACAGCAAATGATAAAGTGATAAAGGAAAATGTGAAGCATACCGTTTCCTCAAAACCGTTCTTTTGGATTGAACCGGGTAATTATAAGATGGATACAGTTCTAAGAGGAACGACTGAATCTAAAGGAAACGTCAAGTATGTAGTAAAAGAAACAGATACGAAAGGAGCCTTTGGAAATACACTTAGACATCCACTGCTTACAAATGATTGGATTGATCCTACTGACATTTCTTTTGAATCAGCTAGAAAGTCAGTGTCATTAAAACCCTTTACTTGGATTGGACCAGGCGATCATTTTACGGAGAGAGTTGAAGAAGGCATAAATGAATCCGTTAGAAAGGCAAATGATGTAGATACAAATATAGATTGGGAAGGAGCCTTTGGGAATAGACTTGGAGAGTCAGTAGTAATAAGTGACTGGTTTGAACCCGTTGGTCTTTCTGTTCATTCGGATAGTAAGTCAGTTTCCACAAAGCCCTTTACTTGGGTTAAGCCAGGTGACACTCATCGGGATAAAACTCTAGATGACATTACTGAATCACTTAGAAATGATAATTTAGTAGGCACAGCTATGAATAGAGAAGGAGCCTTTGGACTTGGGAAGTCTTAGTGATAAGTCACTGGGTTGACTCTGTTGGTCGTTCCATCGATTCAGATAGTCAGTCAGTCTCCACAAAATCGTTTACTTGGATAGAGCCGGGTGACACAATGGCAGAAAGCACGACTGAATCAATAGAAAAAGCCACGCCTGTAGATACAGAAAGGGAAGAAGCCTTTGAAAATATACTTGGAAAACCAGAATTAATAAGTGACTTAATAAAGCCTGTTGGTCTTTTGGAGGATTCGGTGAGCAAGTCAATAATTTCGAGTGCAAGGAATGTTGCCGAAGACGTGACAAAAGAGAATGATCCCGATATTTTGGAAGAGAATATTGATGAAGAAACATCTGCGAACGAGCTTCTCTCTTTAAAAGAGGAGCAATTTAGCCACATCATCTCAGATATAAATGATGGAGAATCCACCGCAAAAAGACAAGAGCGTATTTTCAATGGAAACGATGAAATAGCGATATCCAGAAAAAGCAACTGAGGATGCTGAAGCAACGCTTTCTGAAGATTTACTTGCTTCAAATGAAACGAAAAAAGATGATGATGATGATGATGATGATGATGATGATGATGATGATGATGATGATGATGAAAGAAATGGCAGTAATGTTGACAGTGATGAGAGTGATGAGAGCAGTGATGAAAGTGAGAGTGATAAAAGTAATGAAAGTGAGGAGAGTGATGAAAATGACGATAAAAATGATGAGAGTGATGAAAGTATTGATAAAAGTGATGAAAAGGATGTTAGTAAGGAAAGTCAACAGAAAATTGAAAATAAAGAAGAGTCAGAAAAGACGAAGGAGGAGGACCAACACGTAAAGGACGATCCCTTCCTTAACGATGATTTATTACAAGATATGGTGTTCAACAATCTTAATGATTTTGGAAATGGACCGTTATCAAACATCAACTTTATTTTGAATAAAACTGACTCAGTGAGTACAATAAATACTACATGAATATAACATATGAATGTTTTAAGTAGAATCCTTAATTAAGTAAGGAATGTAATTATTTCAGTCCGGAGGAATGTATTGTTAAGTTTACAAGTATGATGAAACAAATAGGAAGCTTTAAGTAGCAATGTAGACAAATGATCTGTTTTGATTACTCCTGACAAAATAATACATATTATAATAATATTTATTGAATACTCTCCATGTCCGTTTTAAGAACTTTATAAATATGAATACAACAAAATGTTCAATCTAAATAAATTCCAGTTTTGCATAGGTCAGTAAGAAATCATACATGTATAAAACATTGCGTTACAGTATTCTACTTTAACCTAACTCCAACTAAAATGGAATAATAGGTTCTATCACGATCTACTGTGTGAGACATATAAATTTACACGAGTGACGGAAATTTCATCTTTTCCCGAGTGGAGAGTAGCGGAACGAGGGAAAATATACAAATTGTCGTCAAGAGTGTAAAATTTTATGTCTCATTTAGTAGAAAGTGAAAAAATATATTTCTTCTTCATTTCTAAGTAGCTACGACCTTGTCGTTACTCATTGACAACGGTTACTACGCATTGTCGAGACAAAATGCTAACCGGTAGAGAACAGTGGTGGACTAGATAACAATCGTGCTTTTCTTACTGATAATTGGAATTTCACAATAGTTTGTCCTACGTCTGCAAAATCACATGATAGCCCTCTGATGTCAAACTCAAGCTTTGTCAACATTTCATTGCCACTTACCGGAAGTACTTTCAAAAGCCGCACGCGTCTTTAGTACGATATCTCTGATTGGTCGTTTGGAACAGCTTATTGGTATATGACGTTTAATGATTGGATGATGTAGACTTTTAGACAACTTATGTTTCTCCATAGGCTGTCTCACAGGGTACGGGCAAAACTGAAGAAGAATATGATTTCTCGCAGCTCTCATTTAGAAAAGAAGGTAACGTTTCGAATTTGTTTTATCATGCATATGGACATATCAATTGGACACATAAAATAAAGCTTAAATTGACTAATGCTTTCTATTTCTGACATGCAAATTTTCAAAAGACTTTTTCTGTGATGTTTACAAATTGCGTAAGAGTTCACATTTTATCATTTTTTCGGAATCTTCGTTTATGTATATGTGCTTGGTCAGATATTTATTTTATATTACATGTTTTAGTATTTAATGACATAATATCATATTCGATTGAAGGGTGTTATATCTTAATTTTTCACTTACTTACTCTAGAGTTTGATATTGTAGTATAATAATTCTTGTTTTGCTGTAATAGGACAATGAGATACGATTTTTAACTCTTCCTCCATCCTAGTCATTAATTGCTTTAAGATGTTAAATAAACTTAGTCGTGTAATTTTAATTGCTCATTCCAAACTCTGATAAATACGGACCTCGTCCCTTCCGAAAATATCACTCACTAACATAATCAATATAATTTTAATCATTTATTGTATATACATGTAGATGACAAAATATGAAAAAGAAATGACATGATATACCTCAAACGTATATTTCATAGAAACAATTCTAGTACTTAGAGGCATGTATTACGGTGGGATTGTAAGTTTCCTTCTAGTCCACTTCCATTTCTGTTCAAGGGAGTCATTACAGGGCATCACTATCAGGCTTTGTTTGTTATCTGCTAGTTGTATACATACATTCTTAACAAAACTTCTTATTGTGTTTTTCTGAAAAAAAAATGTACAAATATTCAAATATGCACGAAAGATCGATAATTGTCTTCCATGCTGAAAATTCATCCCTCTGTTCTTAAATGATAATATTGAGAAAATTTTGTAAAAAGAAATTAATTTTCAAATGCGTTTGATGAAACGACCAAGTTGACCGAAATTGATTGATCGAACTTGGCTACATGTGCCCTCGGGGACTCTTGGTCCACCAGCAGTCTTCAAATTCATTATGAAAGTGATCCCTAAGTGTCGCTATGCATCACAAGCGATACAATTAAGCAATATGTTTGGTTACTATCGACTGTTTTAATAAAGAATAAATTCAAAATATATGTCTTACGTCTGTATACGACCACTGTAAATTAATACTATGGGGAATACATGGCTTGACGACGACCGAACTGGCTCCGTCGTATCTAAGGCAACCTTCATCCCGACGTATGGTATCCTCCGATGTCAGTGTCCAGTGCTACGTAGAAACAAAACAGTCGCATCTTAGATAGATCTTAAATTATGTTATCTTAAGATGTTATTTGAAATGCTCGATCAAATTGTGGACCACAATTCTGAACCGTGTGACGTATTTTCCCTATGACACGGTGAGAACAATGATATTATGAGTGTAGAATCTTGCATTTGATTCCAGATATTTTTTTTACTGAAAGCAGAACGAAAACAGTGTGTCCCAACTCTGCAGGTAGAGATAATCTCTCAATAAAAAATTCTAAAGCTTTTCGAAAATGGAGTGAACGCTGCATGGAAATTTCAGAATTGTCCTCTTACTTGTATAAATACCATCTCACTACATGGATTGACAGAAGGGGGTTTTCCATAATTCCAGCTGAATACCGGTGTCTGTACACAGTGTCCAACAACAAAGCTCTGAATCTGAAATATGTAAAATGTTCATAAATTTCAAAAACAACATTTTCTACTTGTAACAAAAAAATGCAATGATCGCTGTGCGATATAAGTCCCCTACCGGCGGCATAAATTTATGACTTGCATCTCTGTTCATCAGTTCATCTTCTGCAACAACAGCCAAGAAAAGTCTGGGAAACTGAATTCACGAAATTTGCTAAGTCCAATGGCCATAACTCTTGTGAAAATTAGTCAGTCTAAATTAAACTCAAATCTGCATCACACTATAATGTATTCACATACAAAAAATCAGCTCATTATCTGCAATAACAGGCATGAAAAAGTCCGGGAAACTAAAAATTTCATGAAATTTGCTGAGTCCAAGGGCCATAACTCTTGTAAAAATAGGCCAGTGGAAACCAAACTCAAACTTGGTCTGTATCACACTGAGATGTCTTCATTTACCAAAAATCAGTGCATTATTTGCAATAGAACCAAAGAAAAGTCCGGAAACTGAAATTTTCATAAAATTTGCTAAGTCCAAGGGCCATAACTCTTGTAAAAATAGATGAATCTAAAGCAAACTCAAACTTGACTTGTATCCCATTGAGATATATCCACATACCAAAAATGAGTTCAATTTATCCAACAACAGCGGAAAAAAGTCCGGAAAACTGAAATTTTCATAAAATTTGCTAAGTCAAAGGGCCATAACTCTTGTAAAATTAGGTCAATCGAAAGCAAACTCAAACTTGATCTGTATCACATTGAGATATATCCACATACCAAAAATGAGTTCAATATATGCAACAACAGCGGAAAAAAGTCTGGAAAACTGAGATTTTCATAAAATTTGTTAAGTCCAAGGGCAATAACTCTTGTAAAATTAGGTCAATCAAAAGCAAACTCAAACTTGATCTGTACCACATTGAGATATATCCACATACCAAAAATGAGTTCAATATATGCAACAACAGCAGAAAAAAGTCCGGAAAACTGAGATTTTCATAAAATTTGCTAAGTCCAAGGGCAATAACTCTTGTAAAATTAGGTCAATCAAAAGCAAACTCAAACTTGATCTGTATCACATTGAGATATATCCACATACCAAAAATGAGTTCAATATATGCAACAACAGCGGAAAAAAGTCCGGAAAACTGAGATTTTCATAAAATTTGCTAAGTCCAAGGGCAATAACTCTTGTAAAATTAGGTCAATCAAAAGCAAACTCAAACTTGATCTGTATCACATTGAGATATATCCACATACCAAAAATGAGTTCAATATATGCAACAACAGCGAAAAAAAGTCCGGAAAACTGAAACTTTCATAAAATTTGCTAAGTCCAAGGGCAATAACTCTTGTAAAATTAGGTCAATCGAAAGCAAACTCAAACTTGATCTGTATCACATTGAGATATATCCACATACCAAAAATGAGTTCAATATATGCAACAACAGCGAAAAAAAGTCTGGAAAACTGAAAATGGGACAGACGGACAGACGGACAGACGGACAGACGGACGGACGGACGGACAGACAGACAGACCGAGAGGAAACTAAGAGTCCCCTTCGGCGTTGCCGGTAGGGGACTAATTAGCGAGATTGAAGGTTGATAGCCTATCATTCGGAACGTCTAAACTTTTACTATGTAAATTATCTAAGGAGCAGGCTGTTCCGATTTGTGTTCAAAAAGACAACATATAAATCTAGGACCAGAAATACCAGCAGTAGACACACATTATTTAAAACGACATCTGTATAATTTTCTTTCTATTTGACATCAATATATGTTCACTTGCTGAACATTTTCTTTTCTATGTTTGATTTCGATTTTTTTGTTTTCTCAAGTCTTTTATCTATACCTAAATGATGTTATTCAATGTGAAGACGTTTAATATCTTTTATCTATACTTAAATGATGCTATTGAATATAAAGACGTTTAATATCGACACGTTTGAGGGGTTGTTAATATAAAATCCGGACAAAATGATACGGTTTATCATCAGATTTGCTTTTCTTTTGCATTGTTCTGTGATACCTGATAGCTATATCATTATTTGCTTATTGAGTGATGGGAAGTAAAGAGAATACATAATTAAAGCGCAATATATGAAGTCTTCACATACATACGATCTAGGTGAAGAATTTTGTCTTTAACAGATTAAATGTAATTAAACTGATGCTATTTTTTTTTATAAAACTAGACATTTAGCATTTTTGTATAATAGAATTTGACTTACATGTCCAGTTGCTTTGCTATTAATTGGTAGATACAGTTCGGGATAAATATTGTCCAGGAACCATTTGAACGGTTTACATTTCAATTGTTCCTTTATTTTACGACGCTCTGTTAAATCGCCAGCGTCTATCTGAAAAGTAAAAGAAGACATGACAATCGGCTTTGAGAAAACTTTGAGGACTGGATCTATGATTTTTCGCAAGAAGAAAAAAAACACTAGTACATTTAGGGGCATGTGTATCCTAAATACTTTGTGAAGTATGGGGGTTAATAGACTTCGAACTTATAGACGATCTCACATGACCGTAATAGACTTGAATTTTATACAGGCCAAGCCCTGACATGAAAACATTTGATGTAACTTTCAATTGTGACGTCAAAAAAATCTATGATGTCATAATTAAAAATAAGGTCAAAAGTTGTGAGGTCTGGTCTTGGAGTGTCTGTAATGCAAGTCTAGCGGTTATATGAAATGTTCTATTAGCTACTGTTTTTAAAATAAACATTAAGAAGTACTGATAAGTTATTCTGTCTCAAAGTCGAGAAGGCAATTCAAAATCATTAGATTTTCCATAGGATCGGTTGCGAACTTCGGAATAAATAAAATTCCGAAGTGTGACCATGTGCCCGGGGAGAGTCAGCGTCTCCTGATTGCATGCAACACCCGTCGCAACAGCTCCATGGAAACTTATCAAATTCGGTGATTGTCTCCATGTACATATTGTTCTGTTGTTGTAAAGTGTTATATTGAACGAAGTTCTGCTCCTGACGAGCCTTCTGGACATTTACCTGAATGTGATGCACTAGACATACATGTTTGGTTGATTAATCCTCATCAGTGGTACATTAAGCCAAAAATAAATAATAAATAATCTTTGTGGTGTCAATACGTATACAATTCTAAATTCCAGACTTTTTAATTTTTTTAAGAGCGAAATGCTCCAATTTAGAATGAAATAAATGAAAAATGTGGCAATCATTTTTCACTGCGGGTATGTCTTCTTTTCATTTGATGCTGATTCAAAATTGTAACAGTTTAATCGTATCTAGTCACAAGCATGTGTTTCGGATATTCACAACAATTACCTTACTATGGTCACTTGAATTTGAATTGACAAAACTCAGGCCCTTTTTTCCACCATGAACAAGATAGAATGCACACATTGTTGTATACAAAGCAGCAAACAATTATACTTTCCTTTGCAAGTCATACTATTTCAAATGCTTGAAAGAGGAACTAGGACTACATTCAGCACTTGGAAATCCAACATACACACTTACAAACCTAGCTGTATCTGAAAAAACTTGACTTGTTTTTGAGTCCTTTGGTATTCATACTGATGACTCTGATCTTGAACTGCCTTATATCTACTGGATTCCAAAAATGCACACAAATCCTTACAAACACCGTTTCATTGCTGGTTCGTCCAGGTGCTCAACAAAATCTCTTTCTATTTTGCTTACGTAAATATTAACTCGCATCAAGCAAGGTCCCCAAACATACTGCGAGACAGCATATTTCAGAAATGGAATCAATCAGATGTGGATCCTAAAGAATTCTGAGGAACTTTTGGAAAATTTAAAAGCCACCAACTTTAATTATATTACCAGCATACAGTCTTTCGACTTCTCTAGATTACCAATCCACACCAAAAGCTCAAAAAATAGCAATCCAAGGAATGCTTGTGTCGCCTGCGAAGCGGTTTGATTATTATTCTAGAAAGTGGATCAAAATTCTTGAAAAGTAGGTCTAGGTCAAATATCTAGATCACGGTCAAAAGGTCAAATTTTATGTTCTTTGTAGAAAGGTCTTGTCACAAGGAATACACATGTGAAATACCAAAGCCATATCTCTTACCAATCAAAAGATATATCCATTCTTAATTTTTTTGAAAAGTAGGTCAAATATGTAGGTCAAGTTCAAAAGGTAAAAAAAAATAATGGTATGTGTAGAATGGCATTGTTACAAGGAAAATACATGTGAAATATCAAAGCCCTATCACCTACCAATCAAAAGATATAGCCAATATTACTTTTCTTGAAAAGTAGGTCAAATATCTAGATCAAGGTCAAAAGGTCAAATTTAATGTTATGTGTAGAAAGGTCTTGTCAGAAGGAATACACATGTGAAATATTGAAGCCCTATCACTTACCAATCAAAAGATATAGTGAATCTTATCATTTTTTCAAAAGTTGGTCAAATATCCAGGTCAATGTCACAAGGTCAAAAATTATGGTATGGGTAGAAAGGTCTTGCCACAAGGATTGCACATGTGAAATATCAAAGTCCTAACACTTTCCAATAAAAAGATATATCCATTCTTAATTTTTTTTGAAAAGTAGGTCAAATATGTAGGTCAGGGTCACTAGGTCAAAAATTATTGTATGTATTGGAAGGTCTTGTTACAAGGAATACATATGTGAAATATCAAAGCCCTATCACTTACCAATCAAAAGATATAGCGAATCTTATCTTTTTTTCAAAAGTAGGTCAAACATCTAGGTCAAGGTCACAAGGTCAAAAATGATGGTATGTGTAGAAAGGTCTTGCCACAAGGTTTGCACATGTGAAATATCAAAGCCCTATCACCTACCAATCAAAAGATATATCCATTCTTAATTTTTTTGAAAAGTAGGTCAAATATGTAGGTCAAGGTCACTAGGTCAAAAATTATGGTATGTGTAGGAAGGTCTTGTCACAAGGAATACACATGTGAAATATCAAAGCCCTATCACTTACCAATCAAAAGTTATGGGCTGTGACACCCAAAGTGTGACAGACAGACAGACAGACGGACGGACGGACGGACAGACGGACAGACGGACAACGGACAAAGTGATCCCTAAGTGTCGCTATGCTTCGCAGGCGACACAAAAACAGACTGGCCAATATTATTTGAAAAACATTTCTTTCAAAAAATGGTAATAGAAGATGCAAATACCCGTAATTGGGCGGGATGATACTTATTTCGTGAAGGAACACTCTGATTCAAACAAAAAGTATACCGGAGACGATATCATCCGGATGCTTGAGTTTTTGATTGACAACATTTTTGTTGTGTTTGGAGGAACCGTATTCCAACAGATAGTCGGCATCCCCATGGGTACCAATTGCGCCCCACTGCTTGCGGACTTTTTTTTATATCTATACGAAGCTGACTTCATCCAGACCTTGATCTCGACTGGGCGAAAGCACCTCGCGTCTCAGTTCAATTTTACATTTAGATATATAGATGACGTGTTGTCCATCAATAATCCGAACTTTGCGGATCATCTGCATGAAATATATCCGCATGAACTAGAGATCAATGAAACAACAGAGAGTGACAGATCCGCTTCGTACTTGGATATACTCCTATCTTTCGACGCAAAAGGTCATTTGAACACCTCACTGTATGACAAGCGTGACGATTTCAGCTTCCACATAACTAACTTCCCTTTCATGAGTAGCCACATTCCGTCTTCTCCTGCTTATGGTATTTTAGTTTCTCAACTGAAACGGTACGCCAGTTCATGTTCCAAATATGACGATTTCATCATTAGAGCCAGACGGCTTGCAAGTAAGCTACTTCTTCAGGATCATGTTACACAACGGCTAAAATCATCATTGAGGAAGTTCTTCGGTCCCTATGGGGATGTAATAAAAGCACATGAGATCCCCCTTTCCAGAATGAGCAGTGACATTCTACATTGTGATTGAATGGCTGTCATCATCACCAAACAAGACATACTTGCCTGATATGTACATCAAAATGTACATCGAGACAATCACCGAATTTGAAGGTTTATATATGGAGCTGTTGCGACGGGTTTTGCATGCAATCAGGAGACGCTGACTCTTCCCGGGCACCTAGTCTCACTTCAAAATTTTGTTCATTTGGAGGTTCGCAACCGTTCCTGTGGAAAATATAATGATTTTGCTTTGCTTTTCGACTATGAGACTGAATAATTGATGGGCACTTCTGTAATGTTTACATAAAACATATAATTATGCATCTGAAAGTGAAATAGAGATGCCCTTTAATTTGCAGAGAGCAGAGATACCTTTTGATTTGCATAGAATATTCTGTCAAAGTAAAGATGCTTGTATTCGTCCATCCAGACCTCTGCAACACGCAGGCAGTTTCTAATTAGTGTTTTCATACCGTCTCCTTCCCACGTATAAGGCATCACAGATCGGAACATGTGACCAACGTGAGAACAGGGAATTATCTCCAGATGACCACCGCAGAGCCAAGTCTGTAACAAATCATCAAAAAGTGCATGAAGGGTCTAAAATAAATCTAAAAGATAATATATTGTAGAACTAGCTTTTCTTAGCGAGTGTATAGCTTAGTGGCAAAATCGCAATGTTTTGAATTCGATTGCAAGACGTGGTTGTGTCCCTTGATAAAGAAGAATCATACCTTACATGTACCCTCTGACCATTGTTTAAAAAAATATTGTTTCTCATCAAAACCTTGATGTATACGATGTGAAAACGTCAGGAAATTTGATAAAGTAGAGCAATTTTAACATAGCAGAGATGGATAACGTCCGAGAGTTGTACTCCAAGGAGGAAACTATCTCTAGCAAAATTAGAGGAAATATGGCTATGTGGGAACACACTATACCTTGAATGAGAGTTCCATGTTCTCTGCTCCCCATATAAACATCCCCATGTCATAGACTCCTATCTCCCTAAAGAAGTCACTGTTAATTGCAAAACAACATCCAAGTAAGGTCGGCGTCCTGTTTAAGAAAATAAAGCGAAATTACATGAACATGTATATTACAGCAGTACCTTATTAAAACATAACCGTTTAGACTGTAAACATGTATATATACAAACACCCAGTGTCATTTATTGTAGGTGTTGCGATAAAATCTGTTGAATACCAATTTCCAACTAAGCTGGTACACCGGCAAAGACAATATCACGTTGTCCACAATGCACTATTGTACAGGAAAGAGTCTTCAAAAATTACATTAGATGTCATGTTCACCAGTTTAACCTTTTTTGCGAGACCAGAAATAAGGGCGTTCCTAGCAAACTGGAGATGCTTACTCCCCCTGGCGACCTGTTCTCGGTATCCTTTGGGGATTTACTTAGTTTCTTTGCAGAATGATTCAGTTGTTTTGATTGATTTTGCAGTTTGACTTGTTTCGGGTTCTCAATGATGGAGTATTTAGGATTTTTCTGTTCCAACTTTAACATACTCATTCCTTCGGACACATACATGTAGCACGCAATTTACTGTTTCACCTCAAATACACTACGCACGTATACATACCAGACAGGCGCCGTCAGATTGCCTCGCCGATTATGTTCTCTTTTTGGAATCGTTCTCCAATTAAAATAAAGGTCTAAATCGAACCCTCCATAGAACATTTGGGTTATATCAACAGGACTAAACTTAAAGGTCGCGTCGTCTATTTGGTCAGCAAGCGGCACTGCCACATTTCTTTTATCTTCAGCTATCCGTTCAAGTAATGGTTCCAGCCATCCTATAATCGAATGGAGCGAATTTCTTTTTACGAATATGAATATAAGATTATCTTTCGAAATGCTCTAAGTAATCAGCAAAAAATATATTAAAAAGTATGGCGAATGATAGAGAAAGGACAAAAAACTTTTGAATCTCAAGGATAGTGAAGAATGAGAAACATCTTGAAAAAACCTTCTATGGTCGATATGGGGAAATGGTAGCACACTATGACGTCCCCTTGTCCAGGGTCATAAATGCTATTCTGATGTAGACCTTTTGTGCCATGACATACCAATGTATACGTTAATCTTCTTTAATTTGTGGGAGATATCGATTGTGACCTTTCTACCGAATCGTGGGATTCACCGATTGTGACCTTTCTACCGAATCGTGGGATTCACCGATTGTGACCTTTCTATACCGAATCGTGGGATTCACCGATTGTGACTTTTCTATACCGAATTGTGAGATTTACCGATTGTGACCTTTCTACCGAATCGTGGGATTCACCGATTGTGACCTTTCTACCGAATTGTGGGATTTACCAATTGTGACCTTTCTATACCGAATCGTGGGATTCACCGATTGTGACCTTTCTATACCGAATTGTGAGATTTACCGATTGTGACCTTTCTATACCGAATTGTGAGATTTACCGATTGTGACCTTTCAACTGAATAGTGGGTTTACCAATTGTGACCTTTCTATCAAATTGAGGGGTTTACCGATTGTGACCTTTCTACCGAATCGTGGGGTTCACCGATTGTGACCTTTCTACCGAATCGTGGGATTCACCGATTGTGACCTTTCTATACCGAATTGTGGGATTCACCGATTGTGACCTTTCTATACCGAATTGTGAGATTTACCGATTGTGACCTTTCTATCAAATTGAGGGGTTTACCGATTGTGACCTTTCTACCGAATTGTGGGGTTCACCGATTGTGACCTTTCTACCGAATCGTGGGATTCACCGATTGTGACCTTTCTATACCGAATTGTGGGATTCACCGATTGTGACCTTTCTATACCGAATTGTGGGATTCACCGATTGTGACCTTTCTATACCGAATTGTGAGATTTACCGATTGTGACCTTTCTATCAAATTGAGGGGTTTACCGATTGTGACCTTTCTACCGAATTGTGGGGTTCACCGATTGTGACCTTTCTACCGAATCGTGGGATTCACCGATTGTGACCTTTCTATACGGAATTGTGGGATTCACCGATTGTGACCTTTCTATACCGAATTGTGGGATTCACCGATTGTGACCTTTCTATACCGAATTGTGAGATTTACCGATTGTGACCTTTCTATCAAATTGAGGGGTTTACCGATTGTGACCTTTCTACCGAATTGTGGGGTTCACCGATTGTGACCTTTCTACCGAATCGTGGGATTCACCGATTGTGACCTTTCTATACGGAATTGTGGGATTCACCGATTGTGACCTTTCTATACCGAATTGTGGGATTCACCGATTGTGACCTTTCTATACCGAATTGTGAGATTTACCGATTGTGACCTTTCTATCAAATTGAGGGGTTTACCGATTGTAACCTTTCTACCGAATTGTGGGGTTCACCGATTGTGACCTTTCTACCGAATCGTCGGATTCACCGATTGTGACCTTTCTATACCGAATTGTGGGATTCAAAGATTGTGACCTTTCTATACCGAATTGTGAGATTTACCGATTGTGACCTTTCTACCGAATCGTGGGATTCACCGATTGTGACCTTTCTATACCGAATCGTCGGATTCACCAATTGTGACCTGTCTATACCGAATTGTGGGATTCACCGATTGTGACCTTTCTATACCGAATTGTGAGATTTACCGATTGTGACCTTTCTATCAAATTGAGGGGTTTACCGATTGTAACCTTTCTACCGAATTGTGGGGTTCACCGATTGTGACCTTTCTACCGAATCGTCGGATTCACCGATTGTGACCTTTCTATACCGAATTGTGGGATTCAAAGATTGTGACCTTTCTATACCGAATTGTGAGATTTACCGATTGTGACCTTTCTACCGAATCGTGGGATTCACCGATTGTGACCTTTCTATACCGAATCGTCGGATTCACCAATTGTGACCTGTCTATACCGAATTGTCGGATTTACCGATTGTGACCTTTCTACCGAATCGTGGGATTCACCGATTGTGACCTTTCTACCGAATTGTGGGATTTACCAATTGTGACCTTTCAACCGAATTGTGGGGTTTACCGATTGTGACCTTTCTACCGAATCGTGGGATTCACCGATTGTGACCTTTCTATCAAATTGAGGGGTTTACCGATTGTGACCTTTCTACCGAACTGAAATGGCGGGTATTGCATGCAAGCAGGAGATGCTTACTCTTCCTGGGCACCTGGTCTCACTCCCATTTTGGGAGAACGCTTCTTTTCGTATGGTGAAAGTTTTTCTTTGCTTTGGTTCTTGTTTTATCCTGATTTCGTATGCCTTCGGTTTATGATTTCCTGAATTATCGATTTTGTACTGTGTATTGGGATATGGTCATTATCATTATTTGTCATTGCACAACCAATCAGAGAATGATTTCTGGTGTAAATGTTTCTGAAATTGATAAAAAATCATAAACAAACGAAAGAGTGACAATGTCTTACAATACAAATACCCGATGGAAAAAGCAATGTTGAAAAAAAATGTAGGTTAGTGACACTAAAAATGAATTTGAAAATAATGAAATGAATGACATAGTCTAAGAGATCAGTTATATGAGTTTGAGACCAAGCAATATGTTAGTAATGGTCGAATGAAATACCTTCCGTACACTCACAGTGTGAATCTAAAAATATCGCCACTTCTGTCTTCACATGCGAAAATCCCAAAGATCGGGCTCGAATGAGCCCAGACCTGTTTCCAGTCCGCAGTAAATGTACATCCGGGTATTTCTTCACTTCTTCGTCCAATTTACTTCCCAGGTGATCTGAATAGGAAAAGAGATTTTTTTTCCTTTTTCTTATTTAGCATTATTTCTAATTAATTATAAATATTTCATGAAGTCTGTGACAGGTACATGTTTATTTTCTATGTTCGTTTCCTATGTGAGTTTACCATTCAAATATCCAATATATATATGAAATAATTCTCAGCAGATTTCAACTTGTATAGGTGATATGAAGTTATTTCGGTTGCAGAATGACCTGACCAGGCAGAGCTAATTCAATCAAGCTAATTAGATGAGTCGACTAAATTTAAGATTCAAATAGACAGAATGTGTATTGCAATACTAATTAGAGTAAATGGCCTGTAATTTGTAAACCTTGTATCACCTGGTCAGAATAAGACTAATGTGATGACCAGGTGAAAACCGGCAAACTCCATCCGGACAGGTAAGGTTGCTACGACAATACATGCTTTTGCAATTTAATGGAACGTGCAACGCGCATAATCATGACAGTTTCATTAAAACTGCAAAGTTAAATGAAATCCGGTATGTAATATTATAAGTAGTACGCTCTAATATCGGCATTCACTTTGGTGAAATGGAAATTTTCGGAAATTGAAGGTTAACTTGTCATCTATTTAAAGGAGAGATACGTTATGTTGCACTACGCTGTCATTATCTCCTTGGATGTTGAATAAATACATTTAGTGCATCATATAATAAAACCTTGGGATTTCATTGGTTGAACACTATGTGAAGAAACATGTAGTACCCGGCGACAGGGCACTATAATTGTTCTTTGCTTTACGGAGTTACATCGTTTGGAGAGTCATGCGCTATACAAAAAATGTAGGTCCGCCACTTTCGTGTAAAACAGCTTCAGTGTAAAATCTGAATACATTTAGCTAGGTCGGTCATTTAAAATTGCTACCAAGGCCATGTGAAGCACTTAACCTATCAATATCCGTTTGTGTGGGTACTATTCTTTCATAGTGTTGCGCTCAGGCACGGGCACTATTCTTTCCAATAGCAACACTATGAAAATAGTTCTGTCTTTTTCTAACTTTCCTTTTTATAAAATGAAAGTGAGCACATGACAATGTCATGTGCTCACTTTCATTTTATAAAAAGGAAAGTTAGAAAAAGACAGTTTCGTCACAAACGGGCATTAATAGGTTAGTATTTGGTATACGGAAATCAAATTCAATTATTTCTTGCACACTATACACGTTAAATCAAGCGCTTTGTATAAAGATGTACATCAATAAAGCATTAGAATATATAGTTTAGGACAGACGAGAAAAAAATAATATCGTAACCCCTTAGTACTTCAGTTATTTGATTCATGTAAAAATCTATAGTGAGTAACACATTGCTACATTCTAAACCTTGGGATGTATGTTTCATGTTTCGTATCAATTGCTATACAAACACTTATATCGTTGTGAAAGACAAAGACATTTCTGGTTGTAAATAAATACAGGATAAAGAAACCCATAATCTTTGTTGTAACAACATATGGCAGCTGAAAATCAAACATGTACGTCTGAGAATAATTCATACTTATATAAATGCATTATTTCACGGCGCAACAGATGCTTTTCTTAAAGCGATTATGAGCAAAGATAAAAGTTTCCTTTGCTAACATAAGGTCTTTTTTGTTTATGGTCTTCAAAATCGACAATAATGGGAACAATATATCCAGCTTTTGTTGTTTGTCGTTTGCATGTTTGACAGCTTCTGACTGATCTTTATATTTTTTCTTCGATTAAAGCTGAGTCTAATTTGTCATACATGTATGATAAGAAGGGAAAGAGAGAAAAAAGTACATTTCATTTTTTTAAAACTCTTTTTAAGGTAATTTCATAAATTTCAGATGTTTTATATAATTGAATGAGTGTATTCAATTTTAGACTTGTAGCTACAGTTCAATTCATTACTAAACTTCTTGCTACATTTCTGAACATATTAATCCATTTACTTTAAACTTGTAGTTAAATTGAGGACACACTTCATCTAAGCTTGTAGGTGCATGGAGCCGGTGGATTTCATGTGGAGTTTTACAAATGAAGCCACCTTTACATGTATCAGACCTTTTTTTTCAAATTCTTACTACGTGTATACTCAACGAGGCCGAGTACAATTAGGAAAATTTGATGACGGTGAAATTTCAATTTCTTTTTCTTAAAATGATATTTGAAGTACAACAAATAAATAACATGAATTTTATTAAAATCTCTTGCGCAGAAATATGAACAAAATTAGAAAAATCATTATTTTGCAGTAAAACCCCATAGGGTCTCATTGTAAGATACTATTATCTTTGAGATGACCCCTACATAACACTGAACGGTCAACTTCTATTTTCTTTCCCATAAAATGAATTTTATAATACTGCAATTATATAATCCGAATTTAGTCAAAATAACTTGGGTAGAAGTTCATCATTTTCTAATTAGACACAGCCTCGTTAAGTCGCACACTCTGTAACAAAATTTATACAAAAGAAATTAAGCTAGAGAGCGCTACTAAAAATATCACTTTGTCTTGATGTACCACTGAAAAGCATTTACTATCCGAAGCATGTGTCTGGTACATCGAAATTTTGAAACGTTATTCACGAAAGTTATGGGTTTAAACAATACATTTGTACAAGTGTCTTTATGAACACATTTTAGTTACTACTGTGGGTTGAGGCATCATTTGGGTCCTACCGTGGTATGAGGCATCATTTAGATATTACCGTTGGTTGAGGCATTATTTAGGTCCAACTGTTGGTTGAGGCATCATTTAGTTACTACCGTGGGATGAGGCATCATTTAGTTACTATCGTGGAATGAGGCATCATATAGTTACCACCGTGGGTTAAGGCATCATTTAGTTACCACCGTGGAATGAGGCATCATATTTTTACTACTGTGTGATGAGGCATCATTTAGATACCACCGTGGGTTGAGGCATCATTTAGTTACTAATGTGGGTTGCGGCATCGTTTAGATATCACCATGGGTAGAGGCATCATTTAGGTCCAACCGTGGGTTGAGGCATCATTTAGATACCACCGTGGTTTGAGGCATTATTTAGATACCACCGTGGGTTAAGGCATCATTTAGATACCACCGTGGGTTAAGGCATCATTTAGATACCACCGTGGGTTAAGGCATCATTTAGATACCACCGTGGGTTAAGGCATCATTTAGATACCACCGTGGGCTAAGGCATCATTTAGATACCACCAAGGGATGAGGCATCATTTAGATACCACCGTGGGTTGAGGCATCATTTAGATACCACCGTGGGTTGAGGCATCATTTAGATACCACCGTGGGTTGAGGCATCATTTAGATACCAGCTTGGGTTAAGCCTTCATTTAGATACCACCTTGGGTTAAGCCATCATTTAGATACCACCTTGGGTTAAGCCATCATTTAGATACCGGCTTGGGGTAAGCCATCATTTAGATTCCACCTTGGGTTAAGCCATCATTTAGATACCACCTTGGGTTAAGCCATCATTTAGATACCACCTTGGGTTAAGGCATCATTTAGATACCACCTTGGGTTAAGGCATCATTTAATTACCACCGTGGGTTGAGGCATCATTTAGATACCACCTTGGGTTAAGGCATCATTTAGATATACCACCGTTAGTTGAGCCATCATTTAGATACCACCGTGGGTTGAGCCATCATTTAGATACCACCGTGGGTTAAGCCATCATTTTGATACCACCGTGGGTTAAGGCATCATTTAGATACCACCGTGGGTTAAGGCATCATTTAGATACCACCGTGGGTTGAGGCATCATTTAGATACCACTGTAGGTTGAGCCATCATTTAGATACCACCTTGGGTTAAGGCATCATTTAGATACCACCGTGGGTTAAGGCATCATTTAGATACCACCGTGGGCTAAGGCATCTTTTAGATACCACCGTGGGTTAAGGCATCATTTAAATATACCACCGTTAGTTGAGCCATCATTTAGATACCACCGTGGGTTAAGGCATCATTTAGATACCACCGTGGGTTGAGGCATCATTAAGATACCACCTTGGGTTAAGGCATCATTTAGATACCACCGTGGGTTGAGGCATCATTTAGATACCACCGTGGGTTGAGGCATCATTAAGATACCACCGTGGGTTAAGGCATCATTTAGATACCACCGTGGGCTAAGGCATCTTTTAGATGTACCACCGTTAGTTGAGCCATCATTTAGATACCACCGTGGGTTGAGCCATCATTTAGATACCACCGTGGGTTAAGCCATCATTTTGATACCACCGTGGGTTAAGGCATCATTTAGATACCACCGTGGGTTAAGGCATCATTTAGATACCACCGTGGGTTGAGGCATCATTTAGATACCACTGTAGGTTGAGCCATCATTTAGATACCACCTTGGGTTAAGGCATCATTTAGATACCACCGTGGGTTAAGGCATCATTTAGATACCACCGTGGGCTAAGGCATCTTTTAGATACCACCGTGGGTTAAGGCATCATTTAAATATACCACCGTTAGTTGAGCCATCATTTAGATACCACCGTGGGTTAAGGCATCATTTAGATACCATCGTGGGTTGAGGCATCATTAAGATACCACCTTGGGTTAAGGCATCATTTAGATATACCACCGTTAGTTGAGCCATCATTTAGATACCACCGTGGGTTAAGGCATCATTTAGATACCACCGTGGGTTAAGGCATCATTTAGATACCACCGTGGGTTAAGCCATCATTTAGATACCACCTTGGGTTGAGGCATCATTTAGATACCACCTTGGGTTGAGGCATCATTAAGATACCACCGTGGGAGTAGGCATCATTTAGATATACCATCGTGAGTTGAGGCATCATTTAGATACCACCTTGGGTTGAGGCATCATTAAGATACCACCGTGGGAGTAGGCATCATTTAGATATACCATCGTGAGTTGTGACATCGTCAACAATATAGATGTCATTCAGGTATTTTCGAGGCGATGTAGATTATGAACACATTTTAGATATTACCGTGTGTTGAGGCATCATCAACAATATAGATCTCCTTCAGGTATCTACGAGGGGATGTGTTCCATATGCTATGAACTGTCCGCCATAGCACACTCCAAGCCTCGTTGTGGAATATGATGACGACAGAGGCGTCTGGTAGATCCTGACGGTACTTTCGCTTTTTACAGCTGAAAATAGATTTTAAAAGGTATGAACTCACCTTACACTGCCATAGAAAACATTATTAACGGAAATAAAACACCAATCAACTTGATTTAACACATATACAAGAATGATATGGCAATAAGAATAAGACATATTCAAGAATGAAGTCGTCATAAGAATAAGACCTACATGTGATGATGTAAGTGATGAAGTGATCACAACGGGAAACACGTACACGTGCAAGTTATCAACAAACAAGGGGAACTTTGTCTTTTCAAATTAATTTCATCATGGGTAAAAATCAATTGGCATTGGGATACTTAAGAAAAATTGAAGATAGATAATGTTTGGTATTAAACACGTACAAGACAGTGTTCTAATAGCTTAAGACAGACTGACAAATTTCCCGGAAGCTACCAAAAACTATTATTAATGAGTGTTGTGTTTGTTAAGGGGAAAGATGCACATGTAGTGCTGAATGAGATAGTTTTAAAAGTATATAGGCATAGCTATTAGCCACTTATTGAATTTGCTTACTTTTCATGCCTGGCATCACCGACATATCTATCTACAGGTATTCTGTCACTGGCAAGCTGGTTAAAACCATTCTTTCTGTAGCCTTCATCATAAAGCTTTCTATCTCCAGCATTTAGCTTCTCTTTGTCAATAACAACTCCAGTGCCGTGATGACCTATTTTAAGTTGCATTGTTTATGGTACAACATTTACAGCCAAAAAAAGCAATGTTTTATTCTTTCACTTATTGTTTAAAAGTTGTCAGATAATTTGACACATTCATATTTCATATTCAAGTCCCTGCGGAAAGCATTAAACTCCCCAGCCAATTTTAAAGAGATCAAGATCATAATATGTACGTAAAGCAATTCAAAAAAAAAAAAAATGAATCGCAAGCGATATAAGTCCCCTACCGGCATAAGTCCATGTCCTGCAACTCTGCCTTGACCTGTACTTACACCAAAAGATGAATCCCACGTCAAAATAAGTTTAATTTGTGCATTAGAAAAGGTCTGGAAAACAGAAATTTCATCAAATTTGCTAAGAGGCCATAACTTTTGTAAGAACAGGTCAATCAAACACAACTTTAACTTAACAAAAATCAGCTCAATATCTACAACGTTACAGCAAAGAGAAGTCCAGAAACTGAGAATTTCATGAAATTTGCTAAGTCCAAGGGCCATAACTCCTGTAAAAATGATTCAACAGAAAACAATCTCAAACCTGATCTGTATAACACCAAGATGTATTGACATATAATTCTGTTTTGTTTTTTTTTTTTCAGTATCTGCGAAAACATTGGAAAAAAACGGAAAACTGGGAATTTCATAAAATTTGTTAGATCCAGGGGCCATAACTCTTGTACAAATGGGTCAATCTAATTGAAACATGAACTTGATCTGTATCAGATTGAGATATATTCACATACCAAAAATATTTTTAAAATATGCAATGCCATGGAAGAAAAGTCCGAAAAACTGAGAATTTCATGAAATTTGCTAAGTCCAGGGGCCATCACTCTTGTAAAAATAAGTCAATCAAGAGCAAACTCGAACTTGATCTGTGTAACACTTAGATGTAATCTCATATCAAAAGTTATTTCAATATCTACAACAACAGCCGCGAAAAGTACGGAAAACTGAGAATTTCATGAAATTTGCTAAGTCCAGGGGCCATAACTCCTGTAAAAATAGGTCAATCAAAACAAAACTCAAACTTGATCTGTATCACACTAAGATGTATTCACATATAAAAAATAATTTCAATATCTGCTTTAAGGATATGGAGGAAAAGTCCGGAAACTTTAGAATTTCATGAAATTTGATAAGTCCGTGGGCCATAACTCTTGTAAAAATAGGTCAATCGGGACCAAACCCAAACTTGATCTGTATCACATTGAGATATACTCATATACCAAAAATGAGTTCAATATATGCATTGGCAGCGAAAAAAAGTCTGGAAAACTAAAGTGTGACGGACAGACAGACGGACGGACAGACGGACAGATAGACAGACAGACAGACGTACAGACAAACGTAGTGGAAACTATAAGTTCCCTCCGGCGAGCCGGTAGGGGATTAAAAAAAAAAGAAATCTGAAAAATGAACAAAGTGGAAGAAAGATGACATATTAAACACTTTTTTCAATCATGATATTTTGCAGGCTTTTGAAGTCTTCCATCTTGTTCCACGAAATCGAAGGTTTTTCTAGTTTTTCTCATAAGAAGTTTAATATCCGAAACGTGCATGTCTGGTCCATGCTGTAAATTTATCAGATTTTAAATGATGCTATTGAATTTAAAGACGTTTAACATTACATTTATATTACCTGGTAAGGATAGGTTATATCTTCTCTGGAGGGGCCATAAATATCTGTCTTCAACCTTTGGAATGCTAGAGTTTGTTTTTATCACAAGTTTGTTCAACTCATCTTTTTGTGTAACATCCTTTTTATTCGACGTCCTTTCCTTCATTTGATTATTTTTATCATGCACACTCAATTTCTCGTCACTTCTTTGATCATCCATTCTTTTCGTACGAAGAAAGTCAACTTTACCATTCACAATATCCCCAGATAAATTTCTAGCACCATAATCAACTCTACTTTTAAGCAACTCCTCTTGAACATGAATATTAACTGGGCTCCTCAGTTGTCCCTTTTCAAACGAGGAGCGCCTCAGAAGCTCTTCTAAAGGAGATATATGTCTGTCTATGATTATAAAGATGCTGAGGAGCCACATTACTGAAAATACGGCAACTACTTTGAAAATAAGAGGACTTGATCTGGCTCGATTTCTCATCATGGCTATAATTATCCTTTTGTATTGTGTATATTTTCTATGGACGAACGTTCTGAAAGACAAACGAACAATGACTCATACTAATTATTGTACGTGTAGTGCGTTAGTATGATCATCGTAGATGAACAATATAAAATGCTTACGTGAAGTTCTTGTTTGGTGATACAAAATGCGTGAGAGAACACTGGATACAATTGTTTAGCCCTCGTTGCATGTCAAGAGCATATCATGAAGGATATAGATTTATATATACAATGTCTTAATAATCATCGGAATATTATGTAAGGATGAAAGATTAATCAATAGAGCCTCTTTGTGTTTTGATAAAAATTCAGAAAGTTAAAGGATTCTCATATTTTCATGTGCTGCAGTTGTAAATCAATCTGCCGCCATACTTTGTGAACACAAATCAATAAGCTTACCATGAATTCAAGTTGACTGAAAACCTGCATTTTACTTTCAAGATGTCTTGTTTTTTTTAAACAGAGCGGCTTCGTTTCCCATTCAACTTCACAAGTAGTTCTTGAAACTTTTAAGTAATATACAAGTTACATGTACAAAATAATTTCGGTCCCCTTCTAAGTTAGTGTTTTTAAAAAAATTATGATGATCTATCGAAGAAAGGAGGCTATCCCTAACAACCCTCGGTTGAAGCACAAACAGCTAATCCCCAAAAACACCCAATGCAAGAACAAAAAGCAGACACTCATAGAAAGAGACGCAAAAGGGACAAGGAACACCAACTCACACCATAGAAACATAAAACATAAAAGACCACACATAAACAAACGAGACCAACTCATACCATAGAAACTTGAAACACAAAAGACTACACATAAACAAACGAGACCAACTGACACCACAGAAACATGAAACACAAAAGACTACACATAAACCAACGAGACCAACTCACACCATAGAAACATAAAACATAAAAGACTACACATAAACCAACGAGACCAACCCACACCATAGAAACATAAAACACAAAAGACCACAAATTAACCAACGAGACCAACCCACACCATAGAAACATAAAACACAAAAGATAACAAGTAAACCAATGAGACCAATGGGTAACCGGTGCCGACGTAGGATGGCCATCTGCCACGTAAGTAGCAGCCGATGTAATTGTCCGGATTGCGTCCGCACAACCCCTTTCACTTTCCCCATTACTAAGAGGTCTCGAAGAACGCCACGTGTGGAGTAAAATTACCGCCACACTCTAAGATGAACATACAAACAGACAGCATGGCGCAGATGTTGATCAACCATCTTTCCGAAACCTTTGCACGTGCATTTTTACAAGAATTTGGAGTTGATTCCCTAGCAAATGCGTACGTGTGACTTTATTTATTTATTCTTTTTTCTTTGTTTGTTTTATTTCAAGTCCATCATTCAACGAACATTATTGTGTAACAGTTTTTATTCCCTGATTGACTCACACGTCTCAGAACTACTGCATGAGATCTCGTAGAATGTCAAATTATTGATGTATATCGCATGGAATGTTAATGTATATCTCATGGAATGTCAATGTATATCTCATTGAATGTCAATGTATATCTCATGGAATATCAATGTATATCTCATTGAATGTCAATGTATATCTCATTGAATGTCAATGTATATCTCATAGAATGTCAAATTATTGATGTATATCTCATGGAATGTCAATGTATATCTCATGGAATGTCAATGTATATCTCATTGAATGTCAATGTATATTTCATGGAATGTCAATGTATATCTCATGGAATGTCAATGTATATCTCATGGAATGTCAATGTATATATCATGGAATGTCAATGTATATCTCATGGAATGTCAATGTATATCTCATGGAACGTCAATGTATATCTCATGGAATGTCAATGTATATCTCATGGAATGTCAATGTATATCTCATGGAATGTCAATGTATACCTCAAATGCATATTATTTGTCAAATAGCCATGTTCTCAGGTAAGCGATGTTTTTGTGATGTTGAATTTTAAAAAAGCAAATGAATAAAATTAAAAAAGATATCTATTTTTTCTTCTTAGATCATTATTATAATTTTGGATTTTGTTCCGTTTTGTTTGTTTGTTTTGTTGTTTGTAGTGTATTGTTCTGCTTTGCTTTGTTTTGTGGGTTTTTATTTCATTTGTTTGTTCATTTGTGTGGGTTTTTTTTTTTGTTGTTGTTTAATTTTGTCTTCTTTTATTAATTTCTTTCAACCTTAGTTCGAACAAGTCAACTTCATATAGACTGAATCGTAGAATAGTATAAATTTACATATTACATACTTCAATATAGAAAACGATTTTGTCTCAGATGAAACATCTAACAATAAAACTATCTTATTGTTAATTCAGCAGCTGGCTTGACGTCATATTTGAAATCAAATTAAATCAATCTTTTTATTATCATATAGTTCTTTTCTTTTTTGTTCTGCTTAATATGTTTACCCCCCCTTCAAAGAAGTTTTTTCCTCTATTGTTTATGTGTCGATAAAAGGTGTTAGCTGATTACATTAATCAATACATTTGAATGTCCATGCTACCTTTGTGCTATCAATAATATCGTTCCTCTTCTTCCAAGACTTGTCAACCAGATGCAATCGCGAAAAGATTTACGGATGCTTGGTTGGCAAGGACTCCCTAATTCGTTATTGATGTTTAGGCCAAGGTTTTGTTTTTTCTGTTTTGCGTCAGGTTGAAAGGGGACGAAATGCCCCCGTCTTGATTCATCTCTGGCACTCGTCGCACTTAGTTCAATGTTACTTTGACGCTTTAACAGATACGGTATGTGTTTAAGATCGATTAAGCGCTTAGACGTCGTCATTAGGAAAAATAAATTAACGATCGAACACGGTTTTGGAATTCCGTAATCGGGAAATTAAAAGATATATTTTATTTGTTTTTGGAAAACCTACCCGCACGCGGACGCAAAAAAAAAAAAAACAAACAAACAAACAAGAAAAAAAAACTTTGGCCTTAACATACATGTACGGATCTGCAGATATACAATGTATACACTTCTCGAAAGTACATCTATAAGCCGGGACCCCCCCCCCCCCTCCTCCTTCTTAATTCGACACCATTCAGTTTGGGCCCCCATTTTGTAGGTGTCAAAATTAAGGACCTAAGTTCTAAATGGTATTCAATAAACTAAAAAAATTAAAATGAAAATATTAGTACCAATGGATGTTTTAAAATTTGCAAAAGTGGAGCGAGTTAAACTACTGCACATATCATTGAGCTGACAATACGAATTAAGAAGCGAAGACAAAACGTGCTGCGAAGATAGCATTAGGAGATATACCAGCATGACCACCCTGTACTGGCCACAGCGGAACACACACAGAGAATGTTACAAACATAAGAAAGAACAACATCAACAACTAATAATGAACAATTTGAAAACAAACCAACCCACAAAGGACGGTTAGAGTGATTGTTATGATGTATACACATAAAAGATGCCAAAAACCATGTCCCATTCCTCCCTTCTCCTTAATCAAATAAGAAGGGAGGCTGGTTTTAATCAAGTTGATTCTAAGAATTGAGGAAGCGATTGAATTCAAGATTCTCCAAATTGAATTCCTCCTCATTTTCATGGGCGGATCCAGGATTTTTTTCCAGGAGGGGTCCTAAAATACATTAGTCCTAAATTTATTGAAAAGCAAAAAAAAAAAAAATGTTGAATTTCCACTACGTTTCGATTATTGATCAAGTTTTATGTAAAATAGTCTGGCGAGCGGTAGCGAACCAGCAAAAATTTTCTAAAGGTGGAATAAAAAGGTCAGACAATAATACCATTTGCATCATATATTCCTGTATTTATCAGTTAATTGCCTGTTTAGGTATAATTGCAAAGGTAAGCATCATTTAAAATTGACATATATGTAATAAAATCTGGCGAGTGATAGCGAGCCAGTGAAAATTTTTGAAATGTGGTCGAAAAAATTAATTTAAATGCAAGATTTTCAATACAAATTCATGTTGTTTTTCAAATATTATGACAACAAAAGGGGAAGCGGGACTTATTCTTATGAAATATGTATATTTAAAAGTTTTATCAAACTATACTTCGAAAATTCCAGGGGGGGTCCGGACCCCCCCCCCCCCGACCACCCCCCCCCCCCCGACCCCCCTCCGACCCCCCCCCCCTCTGGATCCGCGCTTGATTTTATTTAGCTCATCTTAAGCCGAAAGGCTCAAACTGAGCTACAATGTACATTTGTATCTATACTTGTAACACATACGGAGAAATATTTTCGAATTTCTCATCAACAATCAACTGTAGTAACTTAACGGCAGGAATTATGAAAGCAATGACTACACTTGCGTATGAACAAGAGGAGCATCAGTGGTCGACTACTGTATAGTACCGTATTAAAATCAAGATAAATTTCGTAATTTTAATGTAATTAGAGCGACAGATGATTCTGTTTGAGCTTTAGTAGACGGCACATATGAATCCAGAATTATACCGGACCACTCGATCACTTCCTACTTGAGCTATTTTGCAGCAACTAGCACATTGATAACGATAAGCCGGTGCATCGTTCGCTAGTTAATCATACAGAAATTCAACACGAAAGTTATTCCATACGATTAGATGTCAAATGCCGAAACAGTACATGTACAAAAGCTTCAAGAATGCATCAATCGCCTAGAGGCAGATCAAAGTGTGCAGTCGTAAGTCGATTGTGTTTTTGATGAGTCAAAATGTGTTGTTAAAAATGAAATGAAATCAAAGCTGAAGCCAGTAAATAATAAGTGTAAAGGTTTTCGTAAAAGAAGATAATGGTGGTCTAGTGAGCTAGATGCGGAATGGAAGCAAATACGGCAATTTGGAGCATACATGGCTTAACTGTAAAAATGTTAGTGAAAAAAAAAGTTAAAAGAAGATTTCTGTAGTGCTAGAAAATCGTATGATAAAAAGTTCAAAAAGTGAAAAGAGCTCATTGGTTCAAAAAGCAAAAGAATTGCAATGTAGCAGATAGCCTATCGCATTATACAAAAGATTTCTGGAGAAAAATAGGTCAAATTGGGATTGGTAATGAACGCCAAACTTGGATTCCATTACAGACATAAGACGCAGATGGATCCATGGATATGCACAGATCCAGATTTAGTTTTAGAAAAATGGCGCAATTATTTCAATGATTTATTAAATGAAGATGCAAATATAATGTAGGCAAATGCATGTTGTAATGAAAATAATGAAAATGAAAATAATGTTTTATGTAATAATAATGAAAATATATTGAAAATTCAGCATGTACATGTAATAATGAATGTGACAGTGCAGGATCCATGGGGGAAGGAAACCGGATTAATTTGAATAATGAAATTGAATTTTTACAAGAAGAAATATGATTTTAGTTCGAACGATTTCTTATGAGGACGTTGAAAAATGCAATTTACAAACTTATAATTGGAAAAGCAGCAGGCTTTGACGAAATAACCTCGGAGTTGAATCAAGAAAAATAATATTATTTTAGTCATCCATAAATTGATAAATACTTGTTTCGATAAAGGTGTCAGACCTATTGGATGGAATAAAGGTATAATTACACCAATACCCAAAGGATCATCCTCAAACCCCATGGATCCAGCCAAATATAGAGGAATCACGTTATTATCATGTGTTTATACGGTATTTTGTAATGTGCTTAATGATAGATTAACTCTTTGGTGTACAATTAATAATTTATTACATGATTAACAGAATGGTTTTATGAAAAAAAAAATAAGTACTATTGATCATTTATGTTCTATTACAAGTATTATAGAAACGAAAAAAAAAAACAAATGAAAAAGTCCACTTTTATAGCATTTATTGATTTTCGTAAAGCATATGACAAAGTAAGTAGGAACCTGTTATTTCAGAGATTAGATAATATCGGTTTAAGTAAAAAAAAATATGAATTCATTACATGCAATTTATGAAAATGTGCAATGTTGTGTTAAAATCGGTGGAAGACTATCAGAATGGTTTTCAGTAAACCAGGACTTAAAACAAGGTTGTGTGATGTCATCGATAATGTTTAATCTATATATTAACTTATCAATTGATAAGATAAAAACTCTTGACCTGGGTTTTGATATTGGAGAAAGAAAGATATCAATATTACTTTATGCAGATGATGTTGTCTTCATCGCAGAAAATGAAAATGATCTATAGTTGATGCTTGATGTTATGGTATCTTGGTGTAAAAATAATGCAAATGATGAAAATTAATACTGATAAATCCAAAAATTATACACTTAAGGCCAAAAAAAAATTAAGATTTCGTTGACGGGCACCGCCGCATTGCCTAAAAACCCGCCGCATTTCCGATTTTTATCGCGTGTTTTACCATAATTTTAAAGTAGTCAATTGAACATCGTCGTGCTAATACAAATTGTTTGTTTACATATTCTTTACTTCACTAAATATATAAATTGTAAAGCTGTAACTCAATACTTGTTTACATAAAATAGTATTATTTACCCGAGCTGCCGTATTCAATTGTTGTTTGTACGGTACATGTAATCGCGACCACGCGTATATTCCATATCACGGACGAGGTAACGTAACGTAAAAGGATACTTGACTCTGTTGTGATAATCTGCAAGAGCATTATTCTTTATTGAATTATCTAATTTATTAGAAATTTGAAAACGTTTTTGTTTAGAACTCACAGTTTACGTCAGATTGATCAGCCGGGAACGCCGGTGACGTGATCGAGGGGAGGAGCAGAAATACTAAACGATCCTAATTTCGATTCGGATAAACTAGTCAACTAAACCCTAAGCACATCGCAGATACTTCAAAATTTCCGAGGGGTAGAAATTCAAATTTGCAAACAACTTGCTCAAGTCCGACAGTGAAAAGGGATGACGAATCGATCAGGATACCCTGGTGTAATCGTTGTTAAAACTCAAACTGAATTGTCAGACATGCTGTGATCGGGAAGGCAAACTTGCTCAATGGGACGACGGTCCCTTCCACTTGGACTTTAATGGGCCATTCTCAAAAACAATGGGCCATCTTTCCTCACGAAAGGGCCATTCCAAAAATGATCAATTTTCGAAAAGCTATGCATATGCATGCATTATGCATCAGACGTTAGCACATTTTTCTTGTCGCGAGATTCCCAATTTGACCATTTCCAATGAATAATTTACAGTACATTTTTTGCATTGATCACAGAACAGCCAAGACCAAACTTTCAGCCACCTTTCCTGAATTTTTTTGTGTCCACGGATGGGCAGCTTCATTTTCAGCTTTGTTGATAGGCTTGTTGATATTAGGGAAGACATTTGTACAAATTTTATTACATCAATTTGTACCCATTGACTGACCAGTTTTAAAAAATGACATGATAATTTTACGGACGAACGCATACACAAGTACCTTAACGTAGATAAGATACGTACAATGTAAGTGGACGTTGGAGATTTAAATCTCAGGCGCAGATGTCGGAGAAAAATCAATATTGTATCAAAATAGCAAAGGACCTTTCAATTGTCAGTGAACAGAAGAATTTTGTGCCTTAGAGTTCTGACTGGCCATGTACAGAAAGCTGTGATCTCTGTATTACTGCTCCTGGTGTAGATCTACGTTACAACGTAGATACGAGAACAGAACTTTTAATAGATTTAAAAAATGGACGCCGTAGAATAATGGCACCAGGGCGCAGCGAGTTGCCGATTTTATGGGCCATTTTCTATCAGAATGGGCCATCCCAATCCTTGACATGTTTCTTTGTATTTTCCCTACTCTTTTGCCGACGACAAGGGTCAAATTTTCGGTCTAAGCACTGAGCAACAATTACGAGTTTCACTCACTTAGTTGCACCTGAAAGTAGTTCACAAAATGTTAACGTCATTTGAAGTTTGGGCAACGGTTAGAGATTGGTGATCATTTTTAGCATAAATAAGATGTACACCATACATGTATTCAGTCTACATCTTCATACTGGTCTGCCATAGGACATCGTCTGTCATATGATACATATAATAAGTGTGACCAAATCACAGAATATCTAGCAAACTTCAGGTTTGGAAATGCAATAAGTATATTACAGGAAGACGTTGGGTTATCTTGTTATGGGTTATCTTGTTAATCAATGTACTAAACATTACCACTTCATACTATACTTAAGTTTTAATGTATTTTCAACATCAAAACACTTGAATTAGAAATTTGGTTAAAGATAAATTACAAAAAAATGTACATACATCATATTTCACGTTTGCAAAAAAAAAAAAAAAAAATAATAATAATAATCCTGCCTCCCTCACTTTTTTTTCTAAAAAAGTGCCCGTCAAACTAAACATTAATTTTGTATGGCCTAAGAAATCCTTCAATAAATAGAACGCTAGTTGACTTTAAAGTAGGTAATGAAAGTATAGGGATTGTGGAACATGACACTTATTTGGGATAATTGTTGACAGCTAGAACATCTCAATTATAACCTCATGGCAAAAGCTGTTGCTAGATCTGCAAACCGAGCTTTGGGCTTATTGATTGTTAAACATAAAGCTTTTGGAGGATTTACATACAAAACTTTTTTTCTAGATCATATGCCTAGTCTGGTCAATTATAGAATATGGATCAGCAGTGTGGGGCTTTAGAGAATTTTCATGCATTTCAGCAGTAAAAAACGGGGCATGTAGATTTTATATGGGGGTAGGCAAATATACTCCTAATGATAGTGTACAGGGGGATATGGGATGGAAAC
The DNA here is from genome assembly GCA_033119305.1 of Pinctada imbricata. Classification (NCBI taxonomy): domain Eukaryota; kingdom Metazoa; phylum Mollusca; class Bivalvia; order Pterioida; family Pteriidae; genus Pinctada; species Pinctada imbricata. Next base: position 1,738,375 of record VSWD01000009.1, on the reverse strand, counting down.
CAGTTGAGGTTAAATTATTGTTAAATATTTTTAAACAAAAGATGAAATTTACTCAAATGAATAATGATCGCATAAATTGTGAAATTTTAAGATGGTCATACGAGAAATCAATGCAAAATAAGAGAAATTGGTGTTTTAAAGTTAGAAAAAAATTTAATGACATGAAATGTAATTGTTTGACAGACATTAATCTAGTAATGCAAAAAATTGATGTTTAAAAATGTGAAGAACTTTTGAACAATGTTTTGTAAACGATTGGAAATCACGTATACAATCAAATAGCACTGTCCAGAAAGAAATTGCGTACTTATAAATTATTTATTTTTACCAAGATTACATAGGTCTGCTTTAGCAAAATTCAGATGTGGTGTAGCCCCCCTTCTTATTGAAACTGAAAGATATAGTGGTACATGTATTAAACGATTTTGTTTCAATTGTACTGAAGAAGTTGAAGACGAATCAAAATTTTCATGTTTTGATTCAATGCCCACTATATGCAGATCTTAGAGAGAAACTTTTTTGAAAATACTGAAAATATCTTTGATGATTTTAGAAATTTTAATGAAAATGACAAATTTAAGTTCCTACTCTCAAATGGATATATATGTCACATGGTGGCCAAAACCTGCCACTTAATTTTATAATGTCGTAATAGTCACCTTTTTATATGTGACTCCTTTTAATGAACAAGGAAATCATGATTTTAATCTGTACTATATCTTTATATAGTCTCTCATAATTCTATATAGAATGGCATTATATATTTTACTGTTTAAAACTTATTTTATATATCTTACATATAGATATTTTAATTTGTTGTTATGTATACATAGTGATGAGACTCTAATAACATATTGAATCTGAATCTGTATCGTCATTGCTAAACGACCGTAGTCCGTCCGTCCGTCTGTAAACTTCTTTTAACATTTTTGATTTCTTTTCCAGAACTACGGAGGGTTATTTTTAAAGAAACTTGGTAGTAATGGTCGAAGTAATTATGATCCTCTTACAAGTGTTGTTGTTTTTCATTCAGATCTGTCAACAGATGGTGCCACCACAGGCACTAGAAAGTCATTAAGGAATCCTCCTTTGACAAATTTCTTCTTCAGAACCGTATCGCACAATGGGCTATGCCATATATAAGACGTACATCGTCTTTTTTTAAATCAAAGAGATGAATTTTATATTTTTTCTGTTGCAAATGATTTCTGTCCAATTTTTCGGTTGATGCCTGCATCAACGGAAAAAATATAAGATTCATTTCATATCAACAAGTAATGTTTTCTTGGATCTAAAATCAATCCATCGCCGCACTATATTTTGTAAGTTCGGGTGGTTGCGCAGTGATACAACTTCCTCCAAAGATGAAAACAATTAAGTTATGACGGCCACCATGATTTAAACAGCGAACGATCGTATACATATGTATATCTTTGGAATAAGGACCAGTTTCAGCAAATCCGACATGCGCAGTTATTTCTTTTTAGTAAGTAGAAAAAAATATGCTACCTTTGAATTGTTAAGCAAACATCAACAAATTGTATTTTCAACAACGAGTTTGTTCGTGTTTGAGGGAAAATTTTGTCACATACAACAAAATACGCAGCTAAACAATTAATTTTTTTAAGATCTGATAATTCACAGTATCAGCAAAAGATAATTTCGAAGTATTCCGCATATAGATTAAGGTTCTTTCCCCAATTATTTGGTATAAGCCCCAGTTCTAGAATAGTGCAACCTATAAATATACTCCCGTGAAAAATCTTGTTGATCGATGTATCAACAAAATTTCTTAGCCAATCAGAATCTTCGTTTCTTGAAAGTAACAATGGAAATTAAACAAGTATTATAGCTTTTACAAAATGCTTGACGGCAGTTAGCTGACATTAAATGTTGTAAAATTCTGGTAAGAAAAAAAAAATGGAATAAACGATTTTTATTCTTGTTAGACCAATCGCACATTTCCGGGCTTTTCCGTTTTTTTTTTCCGATTCAAGCTACGGAAATTTCCGAGAAGCAGTTATTGTTGTAAGACGTATCGATACAAAGACGTTTCGATGTGCAGCATCTTTCGGAAGGAAATGCACTGATACGATATGTCTTTCATTTTTCAAGTCATCTAGACTCTTCAGCCGACCTGATGAAGTATCTTATGCACAAATACTGAATAACCTTGACAAATTTTGCAATTTTGTTGGTAGTTGTCCACCAATAATATTGCCAAGAGTTATTTTATCCGTGTAAGTATGTCACGATTGATTACAGTTCACCGGCTGTCATGACTGCCAGTAATGATTTATTTATCCACTAATTTAAAATACAATCGCGGTTGAAAGCTCTTACACTAAAAAGTTCAGTCTTATAGTTTTTTGTTTATTTCATTTTATTTCATTATTATTACTTTTTCTATTGTAAAATACAAAAGAGGGATAGAGCATTTATTTCCATAATGTAATCAACAAACAATGTTCAATGAAACAGAAATCAGATTCATCAGAAGTTATCTTCTAGCAAATATTGTAAATTCGTTAATTTTGAATTTAATATATTTGCTACATGCAATCTTTTCAAAAATGAAGTGAGGGAAAAATATGTTATAGATAGCATGATATTGAGGAGAAATCCCTTTGGTAATAAAATAAATTTAAACCCTTTTTAATGACTTGTACATACAGAGTTTTAAAATCAACAAGCTATGCAGAGAACATCCTATCTATACATTGATTAGAATTTTACATTATTAATTTGCATAAAGTTTATCCAAAGACATCAACAGTTTTTCAAATGCCGAAAATATATCAATTTCTTTACGTGGCACTTTCATAAATATTTACAAACCTTGTATATTTTTTTCTTTACGTACTTGCTACTTTAAAATTGTACTGCGTACTCAGCAAAGTCAACATACTTACCAGAAAGTACGTTTTCCATGAAATATGAGTTAATCCTGTTTGTTTTTGTATTTTGTTTCTTTCTCAATGCAAGTCAGATCTAACCTCGAAATAGACTCTTTTCTTTATATCATAAACAAGTGCGTGCATTGTAACCCTGCATTTTGCCTATCTGGAGGTTATCGCTTCCGAAAGCTTTATTTAGTAATTTATCAATACATTTTCAATAAAGCTTTTAAACCATTTTGAATGTTATCATACTGTTTTCAATATTCAACGACCGGTCGGTACAGTTAATATGTATATGAAGGGAACAGCTTGCGAGCCCAGTCTTAAGGTATCCGATGTACAATAGGGCATTTTTGGATGCCTGGTATGTTACTATAAACTATATATTTTCTTTAAGGTTATAATGCCCACAGCTCAGAAATAATAATTTCGGGGCAAGGAAAACAAAGGGGAATAACTGATAAAGCATTTAAATTGTCTATTTTCTCTATATAACATATGCAAAATAACAAAGTTGTACAACAGTTTTTCCCCTTTGATTTTTAAGACCTGGGAGTCATATATCTGTACTCAGGGCATCGATACCTTTCAGAAAATATATAGTTTATAGTACCTTACCAGGCATTAAATTTACCATAATTTACAATGGAGATGATTAAAACGCTATGTAAAATGACGCTATTGTACAACGCGTGGGCGGATCCAGGAATTTTTTTTCTAAAAATTGGCAAAATTCGCCCCTTGACCCCCCGGCAAAGGGGGCGCTGGATCCGCCACTGAACAACAATAGGTTAGAGGACACCCCTCCTCATTTGCTTGGACCCCCCCCCCCCCGCCTTGGAAAAAAAATCTAATTACGTTTATTTAGAAAGTCTAAATAATTCTTAAAGAGATCAGGCTTTTATTCGAAAATGAGAAGGAAATGACGTTTCGTGTGATTGGCACTGATTGCCTTTACTTCACATCGATCACATGAATATATTATACAGGAAAGATAACTCTAGCAACTTTTTTATTTGAAACTTTGAAGCTGATCAGATTTGCCGAGCTGTATCATAAAAGTATTGATGGATACCTCAGTGTTTCATGCTTTTTTCTACTTTTTATGTCCCAGTACATGAATATTACATAAGTTGCATCCCCCCAAAAATATTCTGCAACATTAATTTTTTTAGATTTCTATTAGGTGTACACATTTTGTGCATTGTCTCATGAGACTGTCATCATCTTCAATATCAGTTTCTGATGAAGTATTGATGGAAAGGTGTATCAAAATTACTGTCATATGCTTCAAAATCACTCATATTTTCAGTAAATAATAACAAATAACTGAAAAAAATTATTCAGATTTTTTTTTTCTGTCATTTATACAAGCAGACACTCGTTACCCCTTAAGGCAACCTATTTTTATTTCAGCCATTTCCAATTACTTCATTAACATAGTTTTCTATTTGGTAAAACAAACGAGAAGAAAGAAATTGTGTATGTACTTCAAGCAAATGTTCGAAGATTTCCTGTATTATTCTGAAAAAATAACCCAGACAGCCCGCCCCAAAGAAACGAAAAAGGGTGATCGCACATGGATAATACTCTTAATAATATTGGTTGTAAGCTCCATGCCACAATGAGTTTAGCAGTATGTTATTTTTATTTCAAGTGCATATATAATACATATCTATTTATATTTATTTAAAATTTGATTAATTTATTCTTATTCTCTGATCTTGAATTTTTAATTTATTCATGTTTTTTTAAAGCATATGTCTTATTTATAGATGTTTATTAAAGAAAAAATCTTAATCCAGCTGACCCAGACTCTCACGACACGAACTGACTGATGTATCAACTAGATTCGCCCACGTGTGCTAAACCACGTGTTGTTTATTTATAAACAGTATACCACGTGACCATGCATACCTCCCTCCACGGATCATTGCACATAAGATTATGCTAGCGCAGTTTGATTGTACAGCCCTTTTATGGTTGTTTATTTGTGTTAATTAAACTTATGCTATCAGTATCTTCATGACTTCAGTTCATAATCATTGAAATGAATTCTAATGCCCCCCCCCCCCCGTTGATGATAATACATATCCCCCAAACAGGGTATTTGCCCTGCATTCCTATGGAGTACAGACATACTCCTTACTTTCATATGTACATATGTTTTTGTTGTTTGAATTTGATTTTGAATTTCCCATTTCCATTTTTCATTTTCTATCATTTTTCAAAGTTTACTGTTTCACTCGGATCACATCACTGTTTAGACATGGTTACATATATGAGTTCAAAGTACGAATTCTTACCAACTTTCTACACCGACTTTATCCTGGCTCACAAATTTGACATCAGTGATACCCCTATTACTTAGAATGAATATACCCATTTCTCTTTATAGAGCCAGGATAGGTCAATTTTATAGCAGAGCAAGCAGGATCAAAGCGAAAACTAAACTACAAAATAAATGTGAACTTTCGAAGTATAGCTTTTATCTGATTGCATGTTTATTTATTCGCTCATCATATTTACCACGACTCTCTATTAGTCTATTGTTTGTTGCCATTTTGTTATTTATGTGTGGTGATATTGAATTGAATCCAGGCCCATCTCCTCGGTCTTCCAACTCTTCGAATTTACAAAATTTCGATACTTCAACGTTAGATGCAACAGCCTCGTCAAGTACATATTCTACCTCTTCAAATAGAAACTCAGTCTTATCATTGATTCATCTCAATATCCAAAGTATTCGTCCGAAATTAAGGGTTCTTGAAAGTCTTTTGAATGAAAATGATATTTTGTGTTTTACCGAGAGCTGGCTTTTTTTTTTAGCGCATCGGTACCGGACGACGAAATCAATCTGGAAAATTTCCAAAGGCCATTTAGGCGCGACCGAGTAGGTGGACCTGGAGGCGGAGTTATTGTTTATGTCAAAAATTCTATACATGCTGTACGACGTTCTGACCTTGAACTTAGAGGTATCGAATGTGTATGGGTTGAGTTCAAAACTAAACACGAAAAAATTCTTGTAGGCACTTTTTATCGCCCTCCGAATAGCCCTTCCAATATTTGGCAACTAATTGAACAGTCATGTGAACTTGCTATAGATACAAATGTAAAAAATGTTCTGATTACCGGAGACTTTAACGAAAACCAGTTATGCTTATCGAACACTCATGTAAGAGAGATAACTCGTATCTATGGCCTGCAACAATTGATAAATGCACCAACTTCCTATTCAGAAAATTCTTCGACATTGATTGATCTAATGATAACTAACAACTCAAATATTATTGAAAAATGTGAAGTCAAAGAACCTTTTTTGGACGTAAACATAAGATATCATTGCCCCATTTATTGTTACTTTAAAATTGCTAAAACTCATAACTCTATCATATCACGGAACATTTTCTTGTTTGAGAAAGGTAATTTTGACCTGTATCGCCAAAAACTAGCATCTACAGATTGGGACAATATTATTAAAGAAGACTTACCTATAAATGATTGTGTAACTATGTTTACAAATAAACTATTAGAGATATCAAAAGAAACGATTCCAAATAAAAATATAAAGATAAACAGAAAAGACCTACCCTGGATAACTAATGAAATAAAACTCTTGATAAGAAAACGAAATCGATTCAGACGTAAAGCTAAAACCACAAATCATCCTAATGATTGGCAAATTTTCCGGAAATTAAGAAACAAAATAGTTAACTTACTTAAAAATGCAAAAAGTGATTATCATAATAAAAAGGTAAATAAAATAGAAGAAAATAAATTTTTATCAAAAGATTGGTGGAAACTAGTAAATGACCTCACATCGTTATCAAATAAATCCAATCACATTGAAATAATAGTTAAAGATGACGGAACAATAACTAACGATGATACAGAAAAGGCAAATTTACTTAATAGTTATTTTGCAAACCAATCAACGATCAATGCTGATAATAAAAATATTCCACAACTACCCCCTCCTTTTATAGAAAAAATTGATAATGTAATCATACTACAACAAGATATAATTGACGTATTAGAATGCATCGATGTAAATAAAGCAAACGGACCAGATAATATAAATCCAAAAATGTTAAAAGAAGCCGCTAATGAATTATCTTATCCCTTATGTAAGCTTTTTAATATTTCCTTGTCTAAATGTTCTTTTCCCCCTAGTTGGAAATTAGCTAATGTAATCCCGGTTTTTAAAAAGAATGATCCCCAAAAGATAGAAAATTACCGCCCGATATCATTGCTAAGCATTCTGAGTAAAATCTTTGAAAAATGTGTTTATAAATATATCCATAACTTCATCGTATCCAATAAATTATTATCACCCAACCAGTCAGGATTTACTAAAGGAGATTCGACTATTAACCAACTTTTATTTATTACTGATGAAATTTCAAAAGCAATTGATTTAGGAAAAGAAATTAGGACCGTATTTTTTGACATAAGTAAAGCATTCGACCGCGTTTGGCATGAGGGACTTTTGGCTAAAATGAAAAATTTGGGAATTGAAGGAAATTTACTAAAATGGGTTGAAAATTATCTATTCGGCAGGAGACAAAGGGTTGTTTTAAATGGGAAAAGTTCCGAAATATTATGTACAAATTCTGGAGTTCCACAAGGCTCAATTTTAGGACCATTATTCTTTCTAATATATATTAATGACATAGTTTATGAAGTAGGATGTACAATTAAACTTTTTGCAGACGACACGACAATTTATATCATAATTGAAAACCCTTTAAGTGATAGCATATTAATGAATTCCGATCTGGCTAAAATCCACGAGTGGTCTGAAAAATGGCTAATCAAATTTAACCCCAGCAAAACCGAAACACTATTGATATCAAGAAAAAACAATCAGGCCCCCCACCCAAGTCTTATTATGAATAATATACCTATACAAGAAGTAAACCAACACAAACATTTGGGATTAATTTTTACAAATAATGGAAATTGGGGAGAACACATTAATATGATACTAAATAAAGCATCTACTAAATTAAACATTTTAAGATCTCTCAAATTTAAACTAAAACGGAAAACCTTGCACATTATGTATTTATCATTCATACGACCTGTAATGGAATATGCAGACATTATATGGGACAATTGCCCAAATTATTATAAAGATCTTTTAGAAAAAATCAATCAAGAGGCGGGTCGTATTATCTCGGGTGCCACAAAATACACCAGTATACCTTCTATTTACAAAGAAACAGGTTTAGAAACTCTTGAAAACCGACGTGAAAGACACAAACTTATCCAAATGTTTAAAATTATTAAAGGACTTACCCCTGACTATTTAAAAGCTATCATCCCTCCTCAAAATCAAGATTTTCATCACTATAACACTAGAAATTCCAATGACTATGTCAACATCAACTGTAGAACTTCTTATTACTCTAACAGCTTTTCTCCGTCCACAGTCCGTTTATGGAATAATTTACCGAATCATATCCAAGAAATAAATTCCCTTCCGAAGTTTAAGCAAATGATCACCCCTAACATGAAGATTCCAAAATATAACACTATAGGTACACGACTAGGACAAATTCTCCATACTCGCTTAAGAATGAATTGTAGCTCTCTTAAACAGCATCTTTACTATTGTAATCTAGAGCCCGATCCCTATTGTCAATGTGGTAATATAGAATCAAACTCTCACTACTTACTTTCTTGCAAAAATTATGATCGGCAAAGATTTGAACATCTATACTCATTAAACTTAAACCTTTCCTCTAATCTTTTACTCTTTGGCGATGAAAACCTAAACTATGAGACGAATGCTAAAATATTTATCCAAGTACAAAAATTTATTCTAGCATCTAAACGCTTTGGATAATACCCTAAATATAATTAATTTCGACATCATATATTAGTATTTGTATTGCCTTAACACTTTTTTATATTCTTACTGACATAAATTAATTAGCATAGTTACATACCTGATCGAATCAAATATTTGTTTGAATTACCATACTCGAACGTTCATATTTATCTATACTCTATATGCATTTTCTGCTTGGTTTGAATCATGCTATATATATATATATATATTTTTTTTTTTACTGATATATGCTTGTGTCATCGGATAAACTAAGTTTGTTAACTTCGTTTGTTTGATGACACAGACAGATATCTGTGTTTCATTATACATTATTGTGTGATCCATGAACATGTCTATATACACATATTATAACTGTATGATTTGCCTGAAAACTGTAATAACATCAGCTGCATGCGAGAGAGGAATTAGCATAAGTGGGCATACCGCTTGTTTTCCAATCTCTTATAATCATTTTTGTCTGTCTTCTTTATTATGAATATTTTTTTTAATAAATACAGTTTAAACTAAAGAAAAAATCATCTCGAGATTTTTTAACTTACAAGGAAAGGATATAATCTCTCATCAGAGGACGACGATTGCGTGATGGAGGATAAAAAGACTAAAGGTCGAGTCGTCCTCTGTGGGCGATTGCGACAGTTAACCTGACATCCCACCGATCCCGGCTTTACTTAACGCAAAACCGAAAACGGAAGATGCAAGATTGCAAGTTTTGATGAATAAGTAACATAAATCATGAATACCCTTTACCATAAGAACAGAGAAATACAAGTAAAAATGCAAAACAATAAACATAAAAGGTTGTTTACCTGCAGAAACAAAACATGTAACTTTTCAAATATAAAACAAACTACATTTATGTAGAAGTCAAAGTCTGAACGTCAACACACAAACTGTAATAAACTAATACATGTATACCTGATAGAACACGTGACAAGACGCCATGGGGTCCGCTCACCAGTTTCTCTTACCCAGTCATGTGGCACAGAAATATTGCGCAATCATACATAATTTGACGTCATCTCATTTTATTTCTATATATTTCACATTTTTATACTACATATCAATCTGTTCGTTATATCTACAGCTTTTATATGATACTAGTCTCAAGGTCATGTTAAGATTGCTATACATAATAAATATCATACAATTTTGCTGAAAAAGGTTCAGAAAATTGGCCTAAAATTCATGGTTTTTGCCATTTTTCTGTGTATTGTTTCTGGTCTCCTGGAAAAAATTTCAGAAATAATGCTTATATTTCCTTAAAGCTATTATCTTATACCCCATTCTAGCCAAATTTTAAAAATTTCCAACACATGTAACTCAAAAAATGTGTAAAAACCCAAAAACTTCATATTTTCCCTTATGAAGTCTTGTCAAACAGGGAAAATCCGGTACGCCTTTTAAAATATCTATATTTAGACTAAATAAGTCATGTGACCTAAAATTTTTATTGCTCTTACACAAGGCATGCATACTCTACAATATGCATCTTACCATTATAGACTATCTTCATAATGGTCTTCTCAACCCACCTTTCAAAACCACTCAATTTCCCCTATTTCAGCTTTTCCACCTGGACATTTTGGGTTTACTCTAAAAAGCGGTGAGCGGACCCATGTCCTGATTACTGTACATGTTTTTTCAATTCAAGTAATCGGTTTGGTGCAGTACTGACCTCCATATTGGACATACTGGTCACTTTGCACGGACCAGTAGTGGGAAATCACTAAACGTCAAAAACAATGAAATGATGCAAAAAAGTACCTTTATATTTTCACAATTGTCCTACTTCAACGTCAAATTTCAGCATCCAATGCAATATGGCCAAATAGTGAATTTAACTGCAAAATACTATTTATTTATCGGAGCTGACCAATTGCAAAAACGTGTCCACCTCACTCCATGGACGATAACTCTCTCTCGATATTACATTTTATCTACAGACTTTGAACACTTTCAAAATGAAAACATGAATAGAAATAATCATAAATATATCTATATATTTTTGTATTTTAAGCGGTGTTTTTCATAAACTGAAATAACATTTGCTTAAAGATTGCAAAAAACAAACAATTTTGCTGTAAAAAGTTAGTCTTGCCTTGAATTCATACCCTTCCCCCCTCTCTCTCTCTTCCAGAACATAAAATAAGATGTACCAAGACTTCAGAGCCTCTTGTTATATCCTTATGTCATTTATTTAGTGTCATTTCTGTGGCAAGTTAAAGTCTTGGGTCGAAACGCTGAATGAAGAATGATTTTTTTCTCGGCACTATGAAGATCCAGCGCTTCGATCTCCAATCTTCATTCCAATCATTCATTATACACATCAATGAATACGCAAATATTGGTAAATTACTACCAAGATCAATCGGTAATGAAGGTCCCGACTTTCTGAAGGATATATATATATATATATATATATATATATATATATATGCGAAATAACTAGGTACGAAAAGACGAGAAATCCCGACGCCATGTAAAATTCAACCGTACTCGGAGAAATCCGGACGATTGTAAAAGCAGATATACTTAATTAAATAGAGCACAAATGAGGAGAAAAAGATAAACTCTTCTTCAACTTTGGACTCGGGTATCCATGGAAACGCTGGGAAAAGATATCCTTGTCTTACCCCTATGGGGTAAGATCATAACTATCAACCATATGTTGTCATGTGGGATGAGAAAAGCCCACCCGAGGAGTCCGAGGTTTCTGGTCAGGGAACGAAGCTTGCCGAGTTCCCTGACCAGAAACCACGCCCCGAGGGTGGGCTTTTCTCATCCCACTTGACAAACAAATGCTTGCTCGTTTTCTCACATTTCTAGGGGCCTTTCTTGAAATTCCATGGAATCATGAAATCGTCAACTTTATCGAATTCGAAAAATAAAGGAATATTCGTTTTCAGCGCTCTAAAAAATGCTTTATTCTAAAGAATAAACCGTAGTCCTTAGCCTTAATCGGTTTAATAAGAATTAGAATGTAGAAAAAAAGAGTTTTTGTTGAGAGGTCGCCGCTTTAGATGCAAAAATCATGACATCACAATTGATAATATGGATACGGCCTATACGGCCGACGTCAAAAGTCACGCGAGGTGCATGTTGGATACAGTGACCCTACATGACGCGTCGCTATGGGCAAACTATATCCCACATGGGGGCAAATGGGAAAATATAACTATCAACCATATGATGTCATGTGGGCTTTTCTCATTGCACATGACAAACATATGGTTGATCGTTTTTCTCCCATTTCTTGGTGCCTTTCTTGAAATTCCATGAAATCGTCAACTTCATCGAATTCGAAAAATAACGGAATATTCGTTTTCAGCGCCCTCAAAATGGTTTATTCTAAAAGAATAAACTGGAATCCTTAGCCTTAATCGGTTTAATAAGAATTCGAATGAAAAAAAAAAAAGAGATTTAAAAAGACGTCTTTGTTGAGAGGTCGCCGCTTTTGGTGCAAAAATCATGACGTCACAATGGATTATAACGACGTCACAATATGGTGACCCTACATGACGCGTCGCTATGGGCAAACTCTATCCCACATGTGGGCAAATGGGAGAAAACATTCTCCCACCTGAGACTGAGAACTCTCAAATTTCCCTGGGGTGAGATAAATCGATCTCACCTTCTAACGTCATCGATCTCACTCTCTGACGTCATCGCTACCAAAGCGACGTTATGGAAGTAAGGCAAACTGGTGATTATAACAGACACTCTAGATAGGCAATAGCGTGGGAGAAAAACAATCGAACACCACCATGAGGGAGGGATGGCTAATTCTCAACCCTCGTCATGGACCTGCAAAATTTGTACACTCGGGTTGAGAAATCGCCATCCCTCCCTCATGGTGGTGTAAGATTATATTATTCTCTCGTGTTTTTGACTGCAACTTCAATTGTGACGTCATACATGATAGCGACGTTAGCCGATCAGAATATAGAAAACAAGAAAAACAATCAATCATCTATGGTGGCATAATTCTGCTATCACATAATCTTTTATCAACATAACTTATCGCGTCTAGTCACGATAGCTATCTCGACTATGTGACATAATTTTCGTGTTATGTCGACGTAAAAACACTTTTATCTCGTGTAGGCAAGGTAACTTATCACGAAAAGCAACGATGCCTATCTCGACTTGATGAGAATTATATCTGGTATCTCATTCACCATGCACTGTGCCACGACTCTCTTGACAATGAAATGAGATGCAAATACAGAATTAACCTTGACCAACGGAAATTCCACAACCAAAATGTGACAAAAAATCGAATTTCTACATATTAATGGGGTCCAATTGAATTTAGTTGAACATATTGCATGATTTCCGTGCAGTTTGCGAAAGTATGCATGTTATAAAGCGATGCAATAGGGAAAAGACAACAGAGACTTGCGCATGACCGGGAAATGAATACGCCATAACGATGTTCAATAACACTTAGCTGAAAAGAAATATACATTTAATTTAAGATATTATCCATGAATATTATTCCTAAGAATAGTCAGCAATCAAGAGATATTTCATGAATGTTTATCCACCAGTGTCCTTCCGTACAAGAAAATAAATAAATAAAAAAACCTAGATAAATAAATAAAACACAAACAAAAACAAAAAGGCTAAAATGTAAGGCTTGTAAATCAGTAAATTATTTCACATTCAAACCAAATATCCTATTATGTACATATGATCTCCATGTATGCAAATACTAAAGTCATTTACATTTTTGTGAATAGTGGCAAATCGCATTATGACCATCTGTTTTTTATCCGATACTTTTCTGCTGTTGTCACGTCCCAATTGCACATGACGTGCATATAATACAATACAATTATTGAATTAAATACAATTGTACATCTGTTTATCTCATTCATCACTTTCTCCTGTTAGCAAGAAAGAAAAAGATAGATAATACCATGCAATGAGTCAAATTCCCATGGTGGCATACTTCTGCGCCCTACATGAGAGATATTTTTCTTCAGATTATATCAACATGCAAGTTAAATATATCAACAATATTTGATTTTTCGACTCTTTACACAACTATCCCACATTCTAAATTGAAAGAAAGACTCGCAAAAATTATAAGTATTTCGTTTACAAGCAAGAACGACAATCGCAAAATAAATTTATTGTTGTTAATTATGACAAAACCTACTTTGTTAAAACAAAGTCCGATTCCAAAAATAAGTACACTGATGCAGATTTTATTCTGATGTTGAGCTTCCTGATCGACAACATTTTTGTGGTGTTTGGAGATGAGGTCTTCCAGCAAATGGTTGGAATTCCAAAATGAATGTAAACCAATTGTGCCCCACTCCTCGCCGACATTTTCTCTACTCGTACGAAGCTGAATTCATTCAATCTTTGGTCTTTAAAGGGAACAGATACGTTGCTTCTAACGTTAACTTCACATATAGATACATAGACGATGTGCTGTCCTTCAACAATCCAAAATTCGCGGATTTCCTCAGCAGAATCTATCATTCGTAGCATGAAGTCAAAGAAACTACAGAGACAAATAATTCAGCATAGGAAGTTCTACGGTCGATATGGGGAACTCGTCATACACTATGATTACCTGAGCAGTATCTATCCTTCAGAGCTTAAAGTCAAAGAAACTACAGAGACAAATAATTCAGCATCCTATTTGGACATAATGTTGTCCTACGACACTGATGGTCATATGAACATCTCACTCTATGACAAACGTGACGACTTCAATTTCAGCATTACAAATTTTCCTTTTCTGAGTAGCAACATCCCTTCATTGTCTGCTAATGGCGTGTTCATATCTCAGTTGATAAGTTATGCCAGATCAAGTACCAAATATACAGATTTTGTTCTGACAGCTAGGCGTCTTTCAGATAAGCTTCTCAGTCAGGGATACGTTTACGACCGACTAACATCGTCAATGAGGAAGTTCTTTGGTCGAACTATGGGGAACTCGTCATACAAATGTACATTATGATGTCCCACTCTTCAGCATGGTGGATGCTATTCTGTCTTAGACCATCTGAACCATACAACCACCGCAAATACTTCTATCTTCCGAAATGGAAGTAACCGGGATGTGATAAATTATAAATTCTACCGAATTAGATTTATAATTTTTGAATTATCGATTTTGTACTATGTATTGGGATATGGTTATTATCCAAATTTGTCATGCAGCTTATTTATATTAAAATGCGACTTATTTATGTCGACATACAACTTACTAACGTCAATATGCATCTTTCTTATCCTTCATGTCAACAGAATTGCCTTGCATGTCAACATAATTATCCTGCATTTCAATTTATATCAATCTTACTAAAATATCTCGTATGTAGAAGAAAGGAGGGGATCTCCAACAACACCTAGTTGCAGCATCAACAGCAACCTCCCAAAACACCCACTGTAAAACACAAAAATGACACGCACAGAAAGAGACGCAGTAGTACAATGAACGTCAAATCACAGAAAAACATAAAACACAAATGACTACACATAAACCAACGAGACCAATGGGTAAACGGTGCCGACTTAGGACGGCCATCTGCCTCGTGAGTAGCAGACGGTCTGGTTATCCTGGATTACGTGCGCACAACCCTCCCACTATTCCGATTACCCAGAGGTCTCGAAGAACGTACAATTGTGGTGTAAAACAACCTCCTCACTGTCAGATGACCACACACAAACAAGACCGCAAAACGCAGGGGCCCAAGCAACACAGATGTAGGGGACAGAAGTATGCCATCATACTTTCCTTACGTTGGGTAAATCCAATTGAAACTTGGTCCCACCTCTAGCTTTCTAGGGGTCCGTCGATGTTTAATGTTGCGCTCTATTGTGAGTACTGTTGAGATTATCGTCAGGATCTTCTTTAACTCATTTGTGTCACACTTATGCCCTTTGCCGTGTGGAGCTCGTAAAAAAGTTCCCCGCGAGGGGTTTGACAGTAAGTGTTTTGAATATACTTCCCTGACATTGTCGCCATAGCACTTTCTCTATAGACATAACGTCAGAGAGTGCATGAATTTTATATATTTTCATTTCCATGCTTCATAAACATCGACGGCGGGTGCGGCTAGCCAACAGGGGATGCTTACTCCTCCCGGGCACCTGGTCCCACCTCTAGCTTTCTAGGGGTCCGTCGATGTTTAATGTTGCGCTCTATTGTGAGTGCTGTTGAGATTATCGTCAGGATCTTCTTTAACTCATTAAAATAACAATGAATTATCAATTGCTTTGCAGCACCCGAAATCTGAATATCTTGCGAGAATGAAGTTCCCCGAAGGGCCCCGACCACCTGTCCTTTCTGAATGTCAGTCGGACTCCTCGGATGATAACATACATGAGATTGCCACAACCGGCAGAGCACGGATTGTGTTACGTACGCCCTCTTTTGATATCCATTTACATATTCATCTGTGTTGCTTGGGTCCCTGCGTTTTGTGGTCTTGTTTGTGTGTGGTCATCTGACAGTGAGGAGGTTGTTTTACACCACAATTGTACGTTCCTCGAGAATTCTGGATAATCGAAAAAGTGGGAGGGTTGTGCGCACGTATTCCAGGATAACCACACCTTCTACTATTTCCGTGGCAGATGGCCGTCCTTAGTCGGCACCAGTTGCCCATTGGTTTCGTTGGTTTATGTGTAGTCCTTTGTGTTTGATGTTTCTATGTTGTGCGTTGACGTTCCTTGTCCCTTATTCGTCTCTTTCTGTGGTTGTCTGCTTTGTGTTTTTCATTGGGTGTTTTGGGGTGCTGCAACCTGGTGTTATTGGAAATCCTCAGTCAAGTCATTTGTTTTCAAATCTTCAGATCATCAAATGCTTCTGCTTGGATGGTACTTTTTCTGTTACATAGAATTCAGCAAAACTTCATGTGAGATAAGGAAGATCCTTACGACAGTCTCAACATCACTCAAAATAGAGCAACAAATTGAGCATCGACGGATCCCTATCGAGAGTTGGGAACAGATGTCCGGGAGGAGTAAGCATCCCATGTTTGACTAGCCGAACGAAAATGAAAACAATATCTACAAAACATGTCAGGGAAAACATTTAAAACACCTGCTCTCAAACCTCTCGTGAGGAACTTTTTAAGAGCTCCAAGAAACATCATTTAAGTATCTGTTTGCTGTGAATGTATTTTGCTTTGAGATTGTTAGTACCTAGTCATGTAGCATCATATCCCATCCATCTTGCTGCGACTTTCGGTATACTTAGGACATAATTTTCACAAATTTTGGCCATATTACATTCTTTAGATTACGGATCACTCACGAGTGTTTAATACCCGAAACGTGAATGTCTGGTCCATGCTGTAAATTTATCTGCACTAAAATGATGCTAATAAATTTGAAGACATTAAACATTTGGTAAAGGTTGTTATCTTGAATATTTCAAAGGTGCTTGTGGACGTGATTTAATTTGTTTTAATTCTAATTTCATTTGTTCAGATAATCAGTTCAAAATGTCAGTTCAGTAAATAATGTATCCCGAGATGGTCCCTAACCCTTCACTCTGCATTAGGGTATATAGAAAGCCGTAGACCATCTCGGGATACATTTCCACGTCCACGAGCGCCTACTGAAGATTCTAGCATTTAACAAATACAGTGATTTTCTGCTACTGAATATAACATGTACACGTATCGCAAATATCCGTTATAAACTACGCATGGTCATTTCAGAGTCACTTGACATTATTGAAAGTTCTGGGCTGACAGACGGACGCAACATTGTAGGATATTGCACTAGATGGGGTCCCATAATTTTGGTCATGTGAGTTACGGTCACAAAATATGCAGCACACTACTAACATCGGAGCAAAGACAGGAACACTTAGGTCTACTGACTTTCAAGGTCAAGGACCAAAGGTCAAGGTCACTGTGGTCTTAGGTTTAAAATTCTTATGAGCAGGATAGAAGCGAACGTCATAAAACACCAATCCTATCATAAATGTCCCCCATGGCAAAAGGATAAACTTTAATTACTGATGGACAAGGTCTAGTATCAAGGTCAGACTCACTTAGTGGAATTAGGTAAAATATTATTGTGAGCAGCATATAAGAAAAGGCAATAATCATAGAAAGAGCTCTCCGGCCACATATGTTTATTGTTAGTAGATGATTTTAAAGATCAGAGGTCAATGTCTATTTTAAGATTTTCTTGAAAGCATGAAAGCATGGAGCATGCATTTTCGAGGACTATGCAACGTTTGTGATACCTTTGATCATTTATTGATTTGAACGGATTCGAGTCATTCTGACCCTAACATTTATGAAACGGTCAGACTACATGATTCCAACTTTGCTTAATAAGAAGGAACTCTTTTTTCCACATCTTAATTAATTCGGGAGTCAAATAGCAACATGGCTAATATTTGTCAGTTTTAGTACCATTCGATATATAGTCTTCTTCGTCCATCTCTTTCATTTCACAATTGCGTACACGTACTTATTAGATAGATTTTGGCAATAGAAGAAAGGCGGGATTCCCAAACAGCACTCGGTTGCCACACCAACAGAAATACCCAATGAGAAATATGGAGTAGACATGCACAGTAAGAGACGCAGCAACAACATACAACATACAACAGACTACCCATGAACCAATGAGGCCAATGAGCATTCGTTACCGACTTAGGACGGCCATCTGAGCACTACACCAGAAGCCTAATGTTGTTGTTATTCGGATTTGTCAAATAGTAAAGTATCATTCTACAGACAAAAAATATTTACGCACTGCGTTGAAATATATTCTAACGGGGTTGGGCCACGAAGCCCGATATTGGCCCTAATTTTCAACATTTTACTTCATAGAAGTTTTAACTGTGATTTGACATTTTTGAACGTTCTCTACTGAATCACGTATCTATCCTTTGTAAACATTGCGTTTTTCAATAGTTTTAGCCCTTTGAAAACACCAAAATCTGTCGTATTTCGCGAAAATGATGCAAAAACTACATATTTCTATAAAATGAGCAATGGCCGCATGCATTAACTAGGATGAAAAAAATTTATGTTAAAGATTATCATTATATCTTTTGTCATAAACGTTTTATCTCAGTCAACACATGCGGCCACGTTGAATTCTTCCGCAAACGACAAAATTCCTAGCCATTTTCGCCATATTTTGCCAAAAACGTCAAAATGACGTCACTTCATGATGTCATTACTGTTAAATGGCACTTTGTTTGGTGATATTTCCATTTTCATTAAAAGCGGTAAACAATCGTGTATTTTCATGAGAGAAATCGAGTATGCCTCATGAAATTTATTTCTAGAGAAAAATCGAGGGCCGATTTAGGGGTCTCGTGGCCCTACCCCTTTTCTGTCATCAATGCATTAAAGAAGATTCTGACGACAATCTCAACAGCACTCAGAACAGAGCAAAATGATATGTTTCTAAAATGATAAACGTTTTCAAAATCAATAGCAGCATATAAGCACAGATACATTTTCAGCATGGACCAGACATGTACGTTTGGGGTACTGATCCTCAATGGGTATTTCCCTATAAAACTAATGGGTATCTCCCTCATTGCATAGCTCTGACCTTAGCTGGGATTTTGGCATAATGCTTTCGGTCATATTTGGATTTAAGCTCTTTGCGCCTACCCTCCAACGATTTTGTTGCCATATTTTTTCACTTACATACGCTTCTGAATATACCTTACACAAAATTAGGAGCCGCTCATGTTTACAAGAGGAAGTTAATATAACGAGTGGTGGTGCGTGTAAATCAGACAAACATGGTTTTTGTTTCTATATTTGTTACCAAGTATTTTCTTTTTTTAACAAAACCAAAATATATCACTAGTATGACAAACATGGATAATGATCATATCCCAATACAAAGTACAGAATCGATAATTCAAAAAATCCTAAACCGAAGGGATACAAAATCAGGATAAAGCAGGAACCAAAGCAAACAAAGAAAAACCTCCACCATATAACTGAAAATAAAGTCGTCGTAAAAGCCAAATCAAGTTCCAATTCAAATGCCGAAATAAACAAATGAAATCAAATTCACCAAATAAATCGAATCAAAATGCTATAATTAGATATCAATCAAAACTTACTAAACAACTTAACCAAAGAGACAAAGTGTTTCTATTCTTTTCAATCTAGTCGGAGGCCGACTTAAAGGAGGCTTTACTAGCCAGAAAGTCTGGCAGACCACTGCACTGGGTCACTTAATGCTCGCTTCATATACTGCTCGATCACATGGCAGTTACCGAACTCTGAGTTTTAACGATTAATCTGATTGGATAAAGATTACAGTTCTTATCTATGTATCTATAGATATCTATAGCGTAAGGTAAAAGTAAGAATAAAAATAAATTAATATCGGTGACATAGACCCATTTTTCTACATTGTAGACGGCTCCAGTTAAATTCACTTATGCTTTATTCAACCTATTTGACATTAACTTCTACGGACGATAATTTGATATCCGAAACAATAATCTAGTACAATAAACATTGGTATTATAGAACATATATTTGACTATTGCCAATTATTGATATCACATACATGAAAGTATATTACCTTCATTGAAAACGGTGTATGAAATAATCAAATTACATCAAGAAGTACCTAACAGTTAGTCAGTCTCAAAGAGTATTCAAAAAGTATTTCAGTAAGGGATTGGATAGTTCCCCTCATAAAATTTTATAATGCTCAATGATGAACAATATTGTGAAACAAAATGTACAGGGTTCCATGTATCAATGGCATCAGGATCATATCATATATCATATCTATAGGAGGCAATCTCTTTACATCTTATTGTTGCCTGATAAACGTCTTCAAATTCAATAGCATCATTTAAGAACAGATACATTTTCAGCATGGACCAGACTTGCACGCTTCGGGTACTTAACCCTCGTCAGTCATGTTACATGCACGCAGATATTTCATGTTGGCTTGCATATTCATGAGGATAGCAGTGTTGCATGTTACATGCAAGCAGTTACATAACCGTCCTATGGTATCCACATTTCCCTGATCATCCGGTATGTATGCTAGAGCATGCACTGATGTTTTGGATTTTCATAGTTAAAATTTACAAATGACCTAGAAACTTTTAGGTCAAGGTTTTCGCTCTTACAAACTAGTAAAAACTTTCTGGAAATTTTACAAAAATTATTGTCAACTTCTTTTGAAATTCGGATCAATAGAGGCAACAGGGTATATTACTTTGGGTATTTCACAACCTGCATTTAATGGTGACATAATAAACAGGATAAGAAGGATCAAAGATAGACAACATAATTATCAAAAATGCGTCAGAATCATCAAACGCCTTGTATACCGTGGATATTATCGTAATGGTACCGGACGGACACTGGGCTTGGTACTTGACCAATTTACAGTCATGTGCCAGCGCATTCTTAAAACGTGCACTCTGAATGACTGTGACGACGGGACTCCATGACGGCCCTGTACAAACCTCTTTAGAGATGACAGGGCCCCGACCACGTGTCTTCTCCGAATATCAGGCTATATTTGGACTCCTCCATCTGACAGTGAGGAGGTTGTTTTACACCACAATTGTACGTTAGTCGAGACCTCCGGGTAATCGGAAAAGTTGGAGAGTTGTGCGCACGTTATCCAGGAGAACGATCCCTTCTGCTATTTCAGTTACAGATGGCCATCCTAAGTCGGCACCGGTTGCCCAATAGTCTCGTTGGTTTATGTGTGGTCCTTTGTGTTTGATGTTTCTGTGTTGTGTGTTGACGTTCCTTGTCCCTTTTGCGTCTCTTCTTATGCTTGTCTGCTCTGTGTTTTTACAATGGGTGTTTTGGGGTTTTACCGTGGGTGCTGCAGCCTGGTGTTTTCCCCTATTTTGTTTTGTATGCAAGCAGGTGATGCTGACTCCTTCTGGACACCCTTATTGGAATGAGTCAAAGAAGATCCTGACGACAATCCCAACAGCACCAACAACAGAGCACCAAATTGAGCATCGACGGACCCCTAGCAAGCCAGAAGTTCGCTACTGTTCATATTGTGGAATGTTATTTATCTTTTTTTTTTGTACTCTATCCTGTTATTAAAACATCTCTCCTATAAGACAATTCATAAAAATTTTATTTATCAATAAAGGTTTCCATCTTCTAAACATCTTTAATATTTTTCGGGATAATTGCGTACATAGTACTATTCCTCAATATTTTATGACTTTTGAACCTCCTCCTTTTTTAACAATTATAAGAATCCTATTCGAAATTTCGTTTTGACTACAATAAAGTAAGACCATCAGATCCTTAAATACTTTAAACATGTCCTGCTTCTTGAAAGGTGCAACGTCTGAATAATATATAAACAAGCTGGTCATATTGTTACAGATGAATTTTCAATTTCCAGGACAGGCTGCTCCACAGTCTCCTTAAAAAAAACGAAGTATAGAATCCTATTCAAGATAAATTTTATGAAATGCCACGAAGTACTATAGGAAGCCTTAGATAACTATACGAAAAGATGGACTCGTATCGTATTATCTGAACGACTGGAAAAACCCCATTTTGGATATAACTGATATTCGAATAGAAAACTTCCACAAAAATCCTCATCTTCTTGAAAATCCAAGTTCTAAATCTGAAAGATATTTCAAATCTAAATTACATAATTTACATAAAAAATATGTCTTTGCGCCTGCAGATAAAATAGCCAACAACATCATAATCATTTGAAAACGTTACTGCGTATCAACTTTAGTTTCGGAACTTTCGTCTACAAATAGCAATGAAAGTATCCTTACAATTCTAAGCAAACATAACAGTGAAATTTCTTCATTCAACATCCCTATTTATACATTGGATCTTCCTACAATATGCTGCATACTCAATCAGCACAAGTCTCCTTACAGATTTCGATACATTGCTATTTCTAGCAACTGCTCAACTACAATTTTGTCTAGAAACTAATCTGACATCAGCAATCACGGCGATAAAGGAACACGTAGCTAAATATTAAAGAGGTTTGGCAACAAGTTTTAGCGCGAAGTGTACCACGTCACCACTCCCTGCGATCTTGATCAAATGATGTGAAGAATAGCAACACGACGTTGTGGACAAGTTTACAATGGACGCTTTGCACATAACGACTAAACATTCAACAATTTTTTTTTGTAAATGTCTACACTTATGATTGATGGAACTTCAAGTTATGGGTGTTTAAAAACATATTTAGGGTTCTAACTTTCCTTACATCGAGGTCTTACGAATCTCGATGTACATTTCTAGCAGATTAAACTGATTGAAAAGAAGCTAGCTACACGTACACATTACTACATATCTGTACTTAGACATTTTCCGGTTCGTACTTATAACTAAACGACGTCTTCTGATTATGACGTCAAACGGTAACGTGTATATGTACACATTCAATGCACTTGTAACTGAACCTTTCTTTTGTGAAACTGTTCTAAACAGGAATGATGTAAACTGATTTTGGTTTTACTCAGGAGGTAAGATTGACAAAATGAAATCTAGAAAATTTTAAGCAAATAGGATTTGGCAGATTTGGTGCGAACCTCTACAAGCAGGTTGTAGGTATCCATATGGGTACTAATTGTGCGCCTCTTGATGCAGATTTTTTTTATACACGAATGAATAGGAATTTATCCAAAGTCTTCAAAAGCAAAGAAAACATGATGATTTGAAATGTTTTATTGGCACTTCTAGGTACCTGGATAATATTTTTACTATCGGCAATCCTATATTTGAAAAGTATAAATATTATGTTTCAGTATTTATCCACAAGAATTGACTCCAAACAAGGCAAACATTACAGAAACGCCATTTTTGAATATCAAAATGATTAATAGGGAAATTCATACGAGAGTTTATGACAAAAGAGATTATTTTGGATTCGACATAGTAAAATTCACCTAGATAGACGGTGATGTTCTTATATTATATGTTATCTACATTTCACAGCTCATCCGGTATCCTAGAACAAGTACTGATCCTTTTTATTTTCATTTTAGAAATGAACTAATAACCAAGAAACTTTAAGGTCAAGGTTTTCGCTTTCACAACTAGTAAAGACTCTCTGAAATTAAAAAAAAATATATTGTCAACTTATTTAATGCAGGTTGCTTGTATGGGGCCGAATTTCAAAATTGTCAACTTATTTTGAAATTCGGCCCCATACAAGCAACCTGCATTTTATGGTTGTTCGCACGTAATCCGGTTAACCAATCGTCTGCTACTATAGTGGCAGAAGGCGATCCTAACCCGGCGCCGATTGCCAATTGGTTTCGGTCATTTTGTGCTTGGTGTTTCTGTGTGATTTGGTGTTCCTTGTTTCTTTTGCATCTGTTTGTGTGCGTGTCTGCTCTGTGTTTTGCATTGTTTTTTTTTTTTTGGGGGGGGGGGAGGTTTTGCTGTGGGTATTGCACAGGGTGTTGTTGGAGATACCCCGCCCTTCTTTCCTTGCTTTGGTTCCTGTTTAATCATGATTGTGTATGCCCTTGGATAAATGATTTTCCATTTTGATCTGTTGATAATGTATATTGGGACATGGTTCCTGGCCATTGATCTGCATTTGATCAATTTGACTTTGTGTGATTATTAATGAATAAGTGAAAGTCAAACACAGAACCCCCCCCCCCTTCTCCCCCCCCCCCCCAAAAAAAAATAAAACCCAAAAGTCCAAAACACGAGCACCAGCTCATCGTAACTGATGAGGGACATATTGACTTCTAAAGGACGGCAGTCTATGAACAAATTGCAGCCAATACCTACTGATTTTGACTTTTCTCTAGTGTGAATACTTCTATTCACAATTCTAAAATCAAGGTCCGAAAATGATTTTCAAGTCATCCTAGTTCGTTTTTGCTTGTTTTTTTTTATTAATCAATAAGATATTTCGCCTTTTTTTTCCTTTGTCATTTTTTCTTGGTGATACAATCTTTCAAAAGTCGCCGTGTAGATATTGGTTAATTAAATAATTGTTTATCAATAATTTGATCAAAACAATCAAATGTACTGCTAAATGCAAATCAAACTTTGGATCATTTTTAGTCGCCATTCTATAATGCCTGTGTCCGTGAAAACCTCATAATGCCAATGTTTTGTCATTTGTTTGGGGTAATCGCCTTACGTGATTATAAAACGAGTTCATTGTCTTAGAAATATACCAAATGTAGTTATTTCCTCGCATCAAAGAAAAACTTAATTTAATCAGGATAAACCCTGTATGAACTGTCGTTCTTTTCATTCAAAAACATCCGGCGTTCTTGTCAAAGTTTTACTCCTAATGAAACTTTATGTCTTCCATGGGATTCCAATTAGGCCATCTTCTTCTATATAAATGATGCCCAGGTTAATAACAGATTGAGTTTGTTTCAACAGACAGCTGTTTTTTAGGTTATAACGGTAAGTTATCCTGTTATCATCCTGATTTCTTTAAAGACAGATAAAGAAAAATGTGACTTTTCTTATACAAAAATAAAACATAACGATAATTTTGTCAATTTAAGTATAGGCATCCAGTCTACTTAGTCTTAACATACTATCTATGTCTATAGAGTGAAAGTCATTAGTTCACATACTTTTATGCATTGTCTTTCGTGTTGGGAGTTAGCTTCCTTTATGTATTATCTTTCATATTGGGAGTTCGCTTCTTTTCATGTGGTGGAGGTTCTTCTTTGTTTTGTTTGGTTCCTGTATTGTCCTGGTTTTTTTGTATGCCTTAGGTTTATGATTTTCTTAATTAACGATTTTGAACTGTGCATTGAGATATGGTCATTATCTATAATTGGCATTCCCATTTAGGTTTTTTTTTCATTTGTTTCTTTTGTTATTGTATTCATTGTATCCGTCTAGGTGTTGCAACGCTCGTTAAGAGCCAATCCGGCATAAAACCATGCAAAATCGTAAAAATCGTCCAAAAGGGTGGTCAAAGTTTTACATTTTTATGTATATTTCTGTATTCTATGATGAAAAACATTCGAGAAAAAAATTATTTTAAAATTCATATATGTCCCGTTTTATAGTAATGGGCCAATTTTGTTTGTATGGCATAACGCCATTAACAGGGCTCAAAAACAACACTAAAATAGCCCTATTTTCATCGTTGAATAAGATTTGATTTTGATATGCAGTAATTCTTTTCATGATAAAATCAGATACTTACTCAATTCATCTTCATTATAGTACTCGCAAAGTTAAGATATACGAATTGACTTGCCACCAGGGGGCGCTCTAATACGACTTATATTGGGATTTGACAAAAGCGTCCCTATTTCGAACATGAATAACATCTATAAGAGAGAAAATTTTCCCACAAAATTTCAGTATAATAAAGTAAACGTATCATACTTTAATATATAAAAAAACTGTCGCTGCCAAATGTATCTAAGATATGCAAATTTTATCAAGAATATTCATTATTTTGCGGAATATGATTAAAAGATTCAATGGAAAAATGTTCAAAAGATAAGCATCTTTGATCATAATCTAGAAAAAAAATAAGATATTAACAAAATATTTTCTAAAAATGATGGAAATCGTTTCAGATCTTTTTCAATTTCCCTTATATAAGCCCCATCATTAATCTAGACGATTTTCGAGATAGCCCGGAACGACGCCACCGAGTCAGACTTTTAGTGATGACGTCACGTGGTTAGGTTCCCTGGTAGCATGTAAACAATGACGATAAAATAAGAACTTGACACGGATAAACTATCGCATTAGATTATAACATTGATAGAGTTTAGCTCAAGATTGCATAGCAAATCTCGTTCCCTCGTTTCTAGATGTGATTAGATGTACCCATCCCAAATCTTTTGAAATAATCTTCACAGATGTATAAGAACGAGTCTCTAAAATAGTCGGTGCTACTACCAGTAAGTACTGGTTAGAGCGTCGAACCAATTACGGAAAGGTTCCTGGTTCGAGTCTCCCTGGAGCAGGGGCACTTAATCTCACTTCTATTGAATTTGAAGACGTTTAACTTCTGAAAGCTCATCATAAAAGGATCACTATGCCACTGCTAGTTTCGTGTCATCAGATTTGTTACATGTAGATCTATTGTCCTGTAGACAACGGGTCGTTCGATGTACTCTTCTATGATCTCTCATTCTCTGTTATATGAACAAATCGTCATGTCTGTGTATTGTTGACATGACTGTGGTATTTTCTTTACAAAATGTTGAAAATCGGAAAGAAAAGTTTTCTTTACAGTCTACTCGCTGCTCTTTTCATCGATTTTCCAAATTCATTGTTTCATAGGAAATTGTGTTTAAAAAGTTCTTTCCTTTTGAAAACGATCTGTTGAATTGATAAAATAAACGTGTTTTTTTTTCATAAAATGTTAGGTTGATCTTTCCTATAAACATAACAATTTATTCGTATTTCAGAGAAAAAATAGACAGGTTGCACGAATTATCCTCACTTAAAGTAAATCAATGAATTAACTATATATCCAGTCCTAATTTTTTTTTCGAGAAAACCTCGATCATTCTGTTATTTTCGTGCATAAAACAAGAAGAAAAAAATTGTTTGATATGACTGTCTCTTTCTTGATTTCAACTCAACGTCAAATAGCGCTTTCAACCAAATCGGTCATCTATGGTTATGATGAGAAAAGTCTTTGTTTATTCTAGGTCAAAATAATTTGGGGCAAATTTCAGGGGCCCTGACAACCTCCCCGTCATATTTCTTAACCTCCACCTGCCCCCGGCCCCCCTCCCGCGTTAAAAAAGAAAATCGTACTAGAAAAAGCACTCTTTTCCCCGGAACCCCCCCCCCCCCCCCCCCCATCGCTCTAATTCCTTGCGTTTGTATAAGCTGTTTTGCTCCGTATTCATCCGCTCCGGTCCGTATGCGCGTAAATTATGAGAGTAATTACTTTCTTTTATAAAATCTCAATTCTTTCATAAAAGTTTATCTCCTTCATACCCTTAATTCAAGGTATTTCTCCTTCGAAGTATTGATATTATCTTGTACTAAAGCAGAGCGGTCTTCGTTCTATAAAAAAGTACTTTTATTGAAAAGAGAAAAAAAAAGAGTTCATGGTACTCCATCTTTCAAAAAAAAAAAACAATATTGAAAAACAAAACAAAACACAACACGAAACGAAACGAAACGAAAAAAAAAAAAAAAAAAAAAAACCGACACCCTCCCCTCCGAAAAAAAAAAAACAAAAACAAAAACAAAATTATACAGAAAAGAAAGAGAAAAACTCCTGGGCTAACCTAAGGGCGTAGATCTACATGTATACATTATACGCCTTTCAAACATCAAAGAGATATATAATTTCATTTTATATATAACTTCTTTTCTACAAAAGCGTAATTCTGACATTGTTAGTTCGTGTACTGAATATGAAAAGAAACGAAGAAATGATGTGAAGAAACAAAATATGGAATGATACGGAGAAGCGAAAAAGAGATCATCTCGTCGCTTCTTCGCATCATTTCCTCACTTCAATTTTAAAGGGACGGTGTCCCTGAAAATTAATTAATTTTACAATATTTTAGGAATGCAAAATTTTTCTTTTCAAATGAAAATATACATTCTCATTTGTATAAATTCAAATTTTCAGGCGAATCTAACGCATACACCTTTAAAAACGTGATTTTGAATTTGGGGTGCGCAGCTCTAATAAAATTCACTGGCGCCACCTACAATGTATTGAGTTTCTACAATAGAAGTATACGGAGATTTATTTATTAAAGAATCGACAATATTAGTGTCGTTACTGCATATTTTCAAATAAAACTTTTTATGGCTCCTTTTTTCCTCTTTTCTAGACCCTTTGGAATATATTTTACGTTTTCGATAAAATTTATTTTTATTCCCAACTATCGATTGCACAATTTTGAACAAAGAGTTTGACCTTGACCTGCGCAGGATCTGTGTTGTAAAATATAAGGGGGGGGGGGGGGGGGTTGAATGTACAATTATTATGAAGTGAATGTTTCTGTATCGGTGTCATTTTTCTATGAGTAAATAGATGATATCTGTATAAGACTGTATAAGGATTGTCTATATTAAAATATCTTTTGTGTATTCTCTTTGTTGATCAGCAGATATAGACAGATACAAATTCACCTTTAATATCATTTATTATGAATGCAGTCATACATATATAATGTCAATCACACATTACGACAAAGAGACATTCAACATTTATACACAAGTACATCATATTTAAAGCACTGTTCAAGAAACATCACAATTTAAATGAAAAAAGATGTTACGTACAGAGGGGCGAATCGACTCAAATAGATAGATAAAAAAGAAATAATAGATAAAGAAATATGCAGGTGAACAAATGAGAATAAAAGAAGAAAAATTACAAAAAAAAAAAAAAAAAACAAATAGATAAAATGATTCATAAATAAATAGTTCATGATGTCATGTATAGAGGGGCGAAACGACCCACCATTCAGAGAAATTGTTCTTAAAAAAGAGGGCGAAACGACCCGCCATGAGGGGCGAAACGACCCACGATGAGAGGTGAAACAATCCATCTTGAGGG
Source organism: Pinctada imbricata (assembly GCA_033119305.1). Taxonomy (NCBI): domain Eukaryota; kingdom Metazoa; phylum Mollusca; class Bivalvia; order Pterioida; family Pteriidae; genus Pinctada; species Pinctada imbricata. Next base: position 1,709,122 of record VSWD01000009.1, on the reverse strand, counting down.
GCGAAACGACCCACCCTGGAGGGGCGAAACGACCCACCCCTGAGGGGCGAAACGACCCACCTAGAGGGGCGAAACGACCCACCTAAGGGGCGAAACGACCCGGGGCGAATCGACCCGGGGCGAAGGGGAAAAGGGGCGAAACGACCCGGAACCCGCGTGAAAAGACATGATCAAATCAGCTGTGGTCAGCTGTGGTCGCTTTTTTTTTTCAGATCCCGTTTATTTTTCATCATATGTATTGTTCATTCTATACATGCTTATATTTGAATAAATATGTTTAAACTAGCTGTGGTCACAACTCGCCGCACATGTATGCGTATTTCTACGTGTGCAATGATTGAATCTTTGGGATTCCGTATTTTTCGTTCGCATTTTTACACCGCAAAAATTCACTTTGATGCAAATTTTAACTGTCTATATCTCAATACGTAATTATTTGGCATTGGTGGATTTTTGAGATATTTATAAGATCAAAGCAAAGAGTTAAAAGATGAAATTTGAAAAAAATCAAACTTCTCTTACAAAAGATATTGGTGCGTGAAAAACGTATAAAACGTCATTTTCTCGTTAAGCTGATTTTTAATGCATATTTTAACTGTCTATATCTCGATACGTAATTATTTGGCATCGGTAGATTTTTGATATATTTAAAAGATTAAAGCAAAGAGTTGTAAGATGAAATATGAAAAAAAAAATCAAATTTCTCTTACAGAAGATAGTGTTGCTTGAAAAACGTCTAAAACGTCGTTTTTTCGTTAAGTTGATCTTTAATGCATATTTTAACTGTCTACATCTCGATATGTAATTATTTGGCATCGATGGATTTTTGATATATTTATAAGATTAAAGCAAAGAGTTAAAAGATGAAATTTGATAAAAATCAAACTTCTCTTACAGAAGATATTGGTGCGTGAAAAACGTCTAAAACGTCGTTTTTTCGTTAAGCTGATCTTTTATACATATTTTAACTGTCTACATCTCAATACGTAATCATTTGGCAGCGGTGGATTTTTGATATATTTATAAGATTAAAGCAAAGAGTTAAAAGATGAAATTTGATAAAAATCAAACTTCTCTTACAGAAGATATTGGTGCGTGAAAAACGTATAAAACGTCGCTTTCTCACTTAGCCGATTTTTGCCTCTTTTCAAGTTACGTTGTGGCTGTCTTTGGAAAAAAAATTCATACATTATATTATCCTTAGATAGAATAAAATGTTATATTTCAATATATCAATAACAATATTTACTCCAATTCAATTTATACTTAAAATTCTAGAGAAGTACATCAGCGAAAATAGGGATATTTCTACGTCCTTTTTGTAAATTTGGCGGGAAAAATGATGGGATGGTATATCTCTGTAACCATGGATATTTGAACAAAAATATTTGACAGAATTATTCCTAGTCATGTATCTATTAAAATAACTTAAAATCATTAAATTTGATTACTAGGTCATTTGGACCAATTTGCATGGTTTTATGCCGGATTGGCTCAAAATGTTTGTCACAAAACAATCTATTTCTATATAAATGATGCCCAGGTTAATGACAGATTGAGTTTGCTTCAAAAACAGCTGGTTTAGGTTATAACGGTAAGTTATTCTTTAATCATCCTGATTTCTTTAAAGACCTTCCTTCTACAGAAATAAGAATATTAAAGATAATTTTCTCTATATAGATGTAGGCATCCAGTCTATTTAGTCTTAACAATGTTAAACGTCTTCAAATTCAATAGCATCATTTAAGAACAGGTAAATTTGCATCATGGACCAGACATGCACGTTTCAGGTTATCAACCCTTGCTGCGATCCTATAAACATGTCTATAGAACGCAAGTCATTGGTTCACACACTTATGTGTATTGTTTATCGTGTTTCTATCTAGCGTTTTTCATTTTTCTTTTGTCATTGTATTTATTGTATCCGCCTAGGTGTTGCAATGCTCGTTTAGTGCACAAAAAAGTTTGTCAAAAACTCAATAAGCTTCAATCTGGCAGCATTGTTTTGTTTTGTTTTGTTTTATTTATTTTTTTTTAATCTCTTTTTTTTTAGGTGCTCAGAAAGTTAAGGCTCTTAACAAAATAAAGCATTTTCTTATTCATAGACAATACGTATAATTCATAATTCAATTACTTTTAAATATTTACGTATATATTAGTATGTTAGTCCTATGTGTTAGATAGTGTTTGTTAGGTACATAGTGAAAATCAGCATATTGAACTTAATGAGCCTTGATCATCACTGCACCTTTTTTTTCTTTTCATTTTCTTTTTCTTTCTTTTATGTTTACTCTTTATTAACCTCAATACAAAGCTTTTACATAACAATAACTGCAACCATAACTACATTTTTATATTACGTAATGAATCTTACTATTGATACAATCTAAAAACAAACCTGGTTATAGTGTTGTTAGTAGTTTGTAACATAATGACATTAAGATAGTTTTAAGAAAATATTTTCTTGAATTTTAAAAGAATTTTTTAAAGATTTTAACCAAAGCTTTTTATCTATTTCATTTCTAAATAAAGCAAAGATATTTGTAGATTCTCTTCTTTGGTTACTTAAATGAAAACATTTATATATGGTATATCCAATTAAAGATAAGAAGATATTAATGTCATTATACTCTTTGATGCATGATTTGTATCCTAAAATTATATATTTTAATTTGTTTAATGGTGTTCTATAACCTAAATTTGTTGGCGTATTAGTAATTCTATTCCAAAAATACTCTAAAGCAGTACATTCTAAGAAGTAGTGTTCGTAAGTGTCTAATATTTTTTTACAGATATAACATTTATCATATCAGTTTAATTCTATCTCTTCAATAATATTTGATTCGGGATTATATTATGGAAAAGTTTCCAACGAAACACTTTCTCATCATTTACTTTTATATTGTAAAAAATAAAATCAAAGAAATTTTTAAAATAACATGTACTAGTAAATTTCCTCTCCCAATTTCTAAAATTATTCGAAAGTATTCTGTTACTTTTAATGAACAATACATAAATAAATTTTTTGTCTATTTCCTTAAGTATGCAGATCTTATTACAATACTTAGTACTGAAGGTGAACTCATCGTCATTAATCTTTACAATATTTTTACTTTTTAGTTTTTCTTTCCAAATTCGTGGTAATGCATTTTTGAGCATGTAAAATTCACTTACCCAATTTTTACTATTTTTCAGACTTTTATAGAGAAATTCTTCATCTAATCTTCCATTCTCATCGATAATGTCATTCAAATAAATAAATCCCGAGTTTATCCAATTATTAAAGATAAGTGTTTTGCCCTCATAGATAATATTTTTATTACCCCAGATAATTTCCTTTTTATATTCAAAATCATGTTTAAACGTGCTTTTAAATCTTTTAACTTGAATCCGAGTGTCTATAATTGATTTATAAAATTCAGGTACATGGTGTGCAATTATAGTTTTGGGTATTGAGTCATTATTCATCTTAAAGATAAGAAAATTAGTATTTTCTGATCTTTATTAGTAATAGTAAAATTATTATTATTATAAATTAGTATTGGCAGCACTGTTGGAGTAATTTGTTTCATCTGTACGTCTTGTGTGTTGAATCGCAATGTGTTCTGCTAGAACTCTTCTCTATGTAGTTGAAAATGGCCAGAGAGAAAGTAAAGATATTTTTTAAGAAAAAATGTTTCAACTCTTTTACTGCTGGACAGCCATTAGGACGGCAAAATGTTCACAAGACAAACAGGTCAATATTGAATCTAAAACAAGGACTATACAATTACATCACATACGGCGCACCACACACGCATGTTTCGGATAATGAATTCTTATCAGTGGTACTTTCTTTAAAAAAATAATTCAAAGCTGTTCTTAAATGGTGCTTCTGAATTTGAAGAAGTTTAACATTAATGACGAAATACCGTTTAATTTTTCAAAAGCATTAATTTTTTTTCCACTCTCAGCGACTCATTAACATATTGAAATATAGGTTTTATCGTATAAATGCTGTGCACCATATGCGCATGCCAACAAACTATGTATCATCAGTGATACTTTGGGTCAAATAAGAGTAAATCAACAAAGTGAATATTTGAAGAGTGAATTTCTATGCACATGATGCATGGCCTAAAATGTATGCTAAAAGAGTAAGCTAAAGATTCTAGTACTCCTTAATTTTTAGATAAATTTATCAAATTCATATCAGAAAATTTACAAATATATATCAAGTCAGTGCAGAAGCCCAGTAAAACTGGGCGAACGATATCCCCTTGGAGGAACAATCTACCAGTATAGATAAAAACCTGGTGGTTGAAATAAATGTTCTATGGTTATAATTTAATGCACTTGCAACAAACAATGTTTCATCAGTGATACAAGGACTGAAAGGTTACATTTACTAAGATAATCAATAAAATTATATGAAATCAACGGGCAAATTTAAGAGAGCATGGATGGATGTTTGTCCCCTATATTTTAATATTTTACACGAACTACATGTTCGGAAAAGAGTGTAAAGCAGAAACGATTTAAAGTGAAAAAAGATCAGATTCCGATAATCACAATCGATAAGCTGACAAAATCTTGAGAAAAAATATATGTATTAATATGTAAGAAAATATAAAACAGAACTTTCTTAAGCGAAAAGAAAAAACGGATAAAAAAGACAGAGACAATAACATAACTCTATAGAAACAGGAAGGACAACATTTTTAAGGAATAATATCCGGTGCAAATATAGTATCTAATGAGTTAACGAAGATCCTGACGATAATCTCAACAGCACTCGCACCAAATTGAGCATCGACAGACACCTAGCAAGCTAGAGGTGGGACCAGGTGCCCGGGAGGAGTAAGCATCCCCTGTTGGCTAGCCGCACCCGTCGTCGATGTGCACGCACGAAAATGAAACAATATATAAAACACATGCACTGTCTGAGGGTATGTCTAAAAGTGGTATTGCGACAATGTCAGGGAAAAAATTTCAAACACTGTCAAAGTACCTAGAACTGAAAGGAACCTTAAGCTGATTTAAATTTCTGTATTCGCATTATTTAGATACAATGAGGAAGTTTCCTTGGTCACAATATGAGAACCCAGAACAAGAAAGAATATTTGCTACGTTTTGAGATTGTCATAATTGAAATATATATTCTATATGAAATATATAACAAAGAATATATGTTCTATATGAAATATATGAACCTAGAACAAGACAATTAAGAATACGAATGTAAGCTGCATCTACACCACTTGCAAGATCCTCACTGAAACGAACAATAAGTTAAAACAAGAAAACTATTGACGCAAAGCAATATTTCGCCAGTTATTCATTAAAAGTGCATAAAATCTAAATATGAAAATTTCCCCATATTAATTAATTACGAGTTAAAGAAGATCCTGACAATAATCTCAACAGCACTCACAATAGAGTACAAAATTAAGCATCGGCGGACCCCTAGCAAGCTAGAGGTGGGACCAGGTGCCCGGGAGGAGTTAGCATCCCCTGTTGGCTAGCCGCACCCGCCGTCGATGTTAAAGCACGAAAATGAAAACAATATATAAACTTCATGCACTGTCTGACGTAATGTCTTTATAAAAAGTGCTATGGCGACAATGTCAGGGAAATACGAAAAGATCGAACTTTTATGTTGAATATTCAGTTGTCTTTTTTTACTCGATCATTTTGATTATCTCTTTTTTCCATATGTGGAATGATAAAGCAAAGATATTCTGAGACCGTGTAGGTATGAATACACCAAAGATTTAAAACGAGTTATGCATGTCTGGTCCACATTGCCAGTCTATCTGTTCTTAAATGATGCTATTCAATTTGAAAGCGTTTACATTTATACCACTTGGTGAGTGTCACTGCTGGTGGACCAGGAGTCCCCGAGGGCACATGTAGCCAAGTTCGATCAATTTCGGTTGATCGTTTCTTCAACGCATTCTTAATTTCTGTTATCAAAATTTCTTGAAATTTCTAAAAAGTGGGTCCTGTAGCATCATATCCCACCCATCCTGCTACGTCTTTCGGTACACTTTTTCAACATAGTAACTTTCATACTTTTTTTGGCATATAATTGTTGTGTTGATTTAGGATCACTGATGAGGGTTATGTACCCGAAACGTGCATGTCTGGTCCATGTTGCCAATTTATCTGTTCTCAAATGATGCTATTCAATTTGAAGACGTTTACATTCACATGAGAGAAAGTACAGAAGACAGACTTTCACCTCGTATATTAATTTCTTATTGATCATTCTATGAACAGAAATTCTATGGGTTTTTAACGAGGTGTACCTCCCTCTCATGGAGTTGTTCCTTCTTGTCGTCGACATGTAAAGGTATGTAGTACATGGAATCGGCTTTCATCGTCTCACTTCCATGACGTCGACTTCGAAGCGATAGCAATGACGTCAGGAGGTGAGATAGATTTATCGCATCCCAGGAAAATCTCGGTATCAAATGGGAGAAAATATTTTCTTGCTCTATGTAAAACCACTCAGAATATGATAAGACTTTATGAAAGCAGACAACGACTTGACATGCCATGTATTTTGGAAGCTCATAACACCTGAATCAAACCATTAAAATGAACCATAAGTAGCATCATAATTCGCAGGCTATACAAAAAACAAAGTACGATGAGGCTGTCTGTTTGATGATAAACGTCGAAAAAGTACCATTTAGTTATTCAGTCTCCAAGTCTAGAGGGTAAGGCAAAATTATTATAATTTCCATTGGAACAGATGCGAATCCCGGAATAAACAATATTCCGAAGTAAGACCAGAAGCTCTGAGAGAGTCTGCGTCTCCTACCTACATGCATTATCCATCTCTGAAAATCAAATAAAGTTTCCCTGACAATTTTCAATTTTGTTAACCATAACAGCTTTTCTTTATTTCTTACTCCATTATTTTTTGTTAGTCATCAATATTAAGGATATGTAGGTTTACATGTAGCTTTAATGGTAAATGTAGCTGTTTTAATTTATCAATTAAATAAAATGAAGAATCAACAGATATCTCTCTTCGTAACTCAATTATTGCTTCACGAAACCATAAAACGCTCTTTGAAGCAATTTCTTTTCTAAATTTCAATATCGAATTTTGATATTTAATGAAACAACCATTAAATCTTGATTAACTTTGTAAATGCATCCTTTTGAACATGTACTTTATTTTGATATGCTACTGAATCGACCCTACAGGAAATTTGGAGCCGGGCACTCTCTGTAAAGAAAATGTAAAAATCAAAATTCAAAACATTAATAGCTATTCTCTGTAAGCATTTGCACTTTTATGAAGGACTCATGGCACGGCATGTCTCAGATTTTTATGAAATTTGTACATAAGGTTGGGTCTGACCCAAAAGTAAAAATTTGTTAAAAATTTTCTTAATATAACATCCGGTTGCCATGGAAACGGACTTTGAATATTGGAAAAATGCATTTTTGGGCGTTTTTGAAGTCACATACATACTTTATGCAGCATAATCTAAAACAAACACTGATAAATTATCAGTACCCTATCATTGCTCTTTCAAGTTAAGTAATAATAATGTTGGGTATATGGTCTTATCTATACGTTTCCATAGCAACAACACAGGTACCCTATCAGAATAGTATTTTTGGAATTTTTTTTCAAAATTCAACGATAAATTATTTATATTTTTGAGTTTGTTATGCAAATAAAACATAAGCATTCTCATTGAGACAAAGTTTCTGTTCGTTGCTATGGCAACATGACCTCAAATCGCAAAAATTAAAGCAATTTTTGACAATATTTATAGTCCTTTTTTTACTAGATCATTGAATTTTGATTCAAAGTGATGAAAATTAATTAATGTATTCCAGTAGATCTTTCATTACACGAAAGAAATTTTTTGAAAAATATTCAGGAAATAGCCCGTTGCTATGGGAACGATTGTTTAAAATTGCACATAGGCCCACTTTGAGTCCTTGGATACGGGCATCAAAAATTAAGAAATCTGAATTTTTTTAAATTCTAAAATAAAGTTTAGACTTTGCTTTATCGTATATGTAAAAAAGGTTGTGTAAGCATGTTTCGTTTTTTTTTGGAAAAGGCTTTGAAAAACAACAAAAAATGCTTATTTTTATAATGTATGGCCAAATTACTATAGCAACCATTAATTATTTGAATTTTTTTATTGTATTTTGATAGAGGCTTACTTGATCTTTGTTGATATGGAATTTGAACTTCCTGGGATTAATAATTACTGTTTTATGAAAATAATAAAAAATGGTTGCCATGTTAACATATGTTCCCCATAGCTTTTTCATGGTTTTTGAAAGAGCTGTTTGTGTTGGATATTTCCCAACAATTTTTATCTGTTCATCATGATGCAAAATTTTAAAAAATGACTCTGAAGTTGCAAAATAAGTAATATTAAAGACAATAGTTACCGTTGCCAAGGTAACGTATGTACATAGCAACAAGTGGGTTTATCTTGAATTTACTCATTTTATAAAATAAATCCTATTTCTTTATCATATACCCATCAAGAGAGAAGGAAAACTGGAAAATACAAACACTATTTTTAAATCAATATTTCAAAATTAGCTAATTATGTTGTCATGGTAACCAGCCTTATTTACAATATCAGACACTACTAGTGAGCTTATTTATAAATTTATGTCCTTATCTTTAGGATGCATAAAAAATCTTCCATTGATGTCACATATAGACCAAATTATAGAGCTTCAAATTAGCTCAATTTTGCCAATTTCTCAACTTTAAAGGCCGTTGCTATGGTAACCAGATGACCTAGAATTATTTTTTGTCAAATTTTCCTTATTTCATTGGTCCCTACTTATGTGTGAAATTTCATGAAAATCGGAGACCATGCGTGCCGAAATTGTTTAAATGGTTACAGAGAATTGCTATTAAAGAGGGCGCTTCTGAAAATTTTGGTAGCTCCGATGGAAGCATCACTGATGAGAATTCAATATTCGAAACACATGTCTGGTGCAGGAAGAATTGGTTTGGAATTTTCTTCATGAAGTTGGAACACTTCCGTATTATTAACTTTAAAGCATTATTGATAAATGTCGCATCTCGATTATGGCTATTGTATCTATGAACTTTGTGCATGGAAAAGATTATTTAAAATGTGTATTTTCCTATTTGTACAAAGAAAACGCAAAAGTAATATTTTTAAAAAAAAATTGGAATTCAAACAGTGCCCCAATAGCTGAACATTTCCCTCGATATTTATATGTATCAATTTTGAAGCGTTTTCACGTAAAATTAAAATTTCCGTTTTCTTAACTCGCTGTTAGTACTTTAGTTATGTGATATCTATTTCAGGAAGCTTATTGTATTAAGCCAAAATCAGTTAAAAAGAGGGGAAAAATAGAGATGAAAATAAGGGCCAATATAGTGTGTTTTTACCATTTTCAGTCTTACATAACACAAAACGCACCATAGGAAACCGATGATTTTCACCAAAGAAAATATATGTTTTATGACAAATAAAATAAATGAAAAATTGGAGTGGGCTTTTTTAAAGTTTTACCTATATTATGTCGTCAAAGACCGTTGCCATGACAATATGAGACCTTTTTCCTTGTTTCATATTTCTTTTTTTTTATTGGAATTGATTTTATTCCTCTTTAGAGTTACATGAATTGTCAAAATGTATGCATGGAGATGTGACTTAAATCTTGTACATCAAAACAATTAAAATGTTTATGGGCTTGATGTTCAAGAAGGGAGGAGATCTCCAACAAGACCCCGTTGCAGCATCAACAGCAAAACACCAAGACATCCGATGCAAAAACACAAAAGACGAGTACAGCACGAGACGGAAAAGAGACACACGACATGTAAATATCAAACACAAAAGACTACACATAAACCGACGAGACCAATGGGCAACCGGTGCCGACTTTGGACGGCCATTTGTCACGCAAGTACCGAATGGTGTGGTTATCCTGGATTACGTGCGCACAACCCTCTCACTTCTCCAATAACCCAGAGGTCTCGAAGAACGTACAATTGTGGTGTAAAACAACCTCCTCACAGTAAGATGACCACACACAAACAAGACCGCGAAACGTAGAGGCCCCAGAAACACAGATTAATATGTAAATGGATACAAAAAGATGGCATGTGTAATGCAGTCCGTGCTCTGCCGGCTGTAGCGAGTCCGACTGACATTCAGAGAGGACAGGTGGTCAGGGCCCTGTCTACTCTAAAGAGTTTTGGACAGGGCCCGTCATGGAGTCCCGTCGTCACAGTCAGTCAGAGTGCAAGTCTCAAGGATGCGCTTGTACAAGACTGTATATTGGTCACGTACAAAGCCTAGTGTCCGTTTGGTGACATTAGGATCATATCCACGGTATAAAAGGCGTTGAATGACTCTGACGCATTTTCGATGGTTATGCTGCCTACCTTTGATCCTTCTAATTTTGTTTATCATATCACCATAAAAGACAGGTTGTGTAATACCCAAATAAATGGACTCTGTTGCGTGTATAGATCCGAATTTTAAAAGAGGATCAATGTCATTTCTACTTTGAGACTCAAATTTTCAAAAAAGTATTGATTTTTTAAATTCTTTATTACCGTTTTTAATGAATTTTTTATTTGAATATTTTCATAGGTCATATTTATTACATGTATGAATGAGTTAAAGAAGATCCTGACGACAATCTCATCAGCACTCACAATAGAGCACAGAATTAAGCATCGACGGACCCTTAGCAAGCTAGAGGTTGGACCAGGTGCCCGGGAGGAGTAAGCACCCGCCGTCGATGTTTAAGCACGAAAATGAAAACAGTATGTAAACTTCATGCACTGTCTGACGTTTTGTCTATATGGAAAGTGCTATGGCGACAATGTCAGGGAAATATATTCTAAACACTTAATGTCAAACCCCTCGCGTGGAACTGTTTTACGAGCTCCACACGGCAAAGGGCGTAAGTGTGACACAAATGAGTTAAAGAATATGCTGACGATAATCTCAACAGCACTCACATAGAGCACAAAATTAAGCATCGACGGACCACTAGCAAGCTAGAGGTGGGACCAGGTGCAAGGGAGGAGTAAGCATTCCCTGATGGCTAGCCGCACCCGCCGTCGATGATTAAGCACGAAAATGAAAACAATATGTAAAATGCATGCACTGTCTGACGTTTTGTCTATAAGGAAAGTGCTATGGCGACAATATCAGGGAAATATATTCAAAACGCTTACTGTCAAACGCACATGAATGTAAGATAGGAAAACCAGAGAATTTATTGAACTGTAGCAATTTCGAAGGAAAATATTTTTCTGCCAAAAAAAAGCAAGATAATTCAGATTTCGTCCTTTCTCATCAAAATACTGTCGAAGAAATTAGTGATAGCTTTACCATTTTATGGCATATTACTGTTACGTTCAATATTTCAAGGATCCTAAATATTGCCACTTTCATTTTATGAAAAATCAGGATTTTTCGTCAAATCTGGTCACTTAAATTTAATGACCTTTGAAATGCAATGGGTTACCTCGAAATATTTTTAATGTCGTCTTTATATTAAAACGCCATTGATAGATGTATACATGAGGTTCTATTCCAATATCATGCGTAGATAGTTTGATAGAGGTTGTGGATAAATTCATCGTATCAAAACCTTACAGCATAATGTTGCCATTGCAACTAAATTTGATGTTGCTCTGCATATATAAAGACAAATTAGCCCAATTTGATCTTTATATTAAGAAGGCTCAATAATCGTTTGACGTCATACGATATATTAAGTGCAGTATGTTTACATAGTTTTCGGCCTTCAAACTCCTGTGTAATTCGATTGTTTCTTGACCGATTTCGACAACTTTGGTATCGATGGATCAAGAAAATTATCATATACAAATTGAGTGTTATAAATATTTTGTCAAAATGTATCGTTTAATTCATACATAAAAATATCCCATGAGACATCCTTTTTAAGAACGTCATCATAAGAAATTCAAACGCTTGTTGCCTTAGGTTAATGATCAAACAGGATATTTCTTGGAGATTTTAGATATCATGCATTATCGAGAACGAGGGAGGTGATTGACCTGGAACGTCAAAATGTTTAAAACCGCGCCTGTTTACGTTAGTTCTTTTTCTCTTATTCATATTTCCGTATCTCTAAATAGATTGATGAAACCAGATATGAAATTTTGAACAAAACATTTTTTTAAGCTTTGACTTGAACTTTATTTGACAAAACTCATTTAACTGACACTTACAAAACATTAAAAGCGAGTTTATAAAAGAAAAGGGCGAATGACGCTTTGTTGGTGTATTTAGAATTACATATGTTACTTCCATTTGCTTGTTTATTTTTTCGACAAAGTATTAATTGTGTAAGTATTCTTCCTTGTACCAGAATTTGAAACTTTCATTGAATGTTGGGAAAGAATAATGTCGATTCGTAGTATCTGAATTTTTAACTCACCTGAGGTATTGTTTGATTTTTACAATATGGAAATGAGGTAAAACGAAATGTCTTGAACTTCTGTAAAAAGATTAGAATCTGATCTTGAAAAATATGTCAATTATTACAACTATTAACAAGTATTTTCATTAGTATAATGTAAACTGAGGGAACAGAGCAAATTAATTTGACTTGTTGCAAAATTTTACATAATTGTTACTATGACAACGAAGTATTTTTAATCAGGATGAACGATAACATGCACTTTTCTATATATTTTTTCGATGGACAGAGTTTTTCATTGAGAAATATGTAAAAGAAATTAACTTCTGACAAAGACTTTTTATCACCTTGATGTCAAATAAGGGTACTGAGTACTTTTTTATTCTCATTTTGGGGTGGGGGTACACAGAATGTACTTTTCCGGAACAGTTTTAGCTATATCATTCTTTGAAAGCATTTTCTATAACGAAATATACATATTTGATGATATTATGGTAAACATGATAACAAGAATGGTTAAAATCTGGAATTATTATCAATACATCATGATCTTATCTATCAAATTTAATTGTTTTGCGACAGATCTCTGAGTTGGCTTACAAATGTGTACTCAGAGGACAACAGGTCAATCAAATGAACGATCATAATTATGCAATCTTAATTACAATATAAATCATCAGACGTCAATATTAAATAAACAGAATATCTTTTTCCTCTGACAAAGAATTATTAGATTATTTAGCCGCCTTAATGTATAGTTCAAAGAAGATATACAAGATATAAAGTGTTACGCTTCTTTTCAGATTCCTCTATCTATCTAATGTTATATTGTATTGTGACTGTCTATCTAATTGAATAAAATATTCTTAAACTAAAGATGATACTAATTGGATAACTAGAATTTGGACTTCAAAAATTGGTTCTTTTATGAAATTTTCAACCTTGTAAAACAGTAGAACCATACAAAAAATGGTTTTAAGTGCCCCAAACAGAGCCTTTTGATACCCTGTATTGGCCAATTTTTCATCTTGTATACAAATAAATGTAAAAATATTTACAATACTACGGAAGTGTTCCAACTCTTAACCTTCATGATGAAAATTTCAAACCAATTTTTCTGCACTTGTCACTTGTTTCGAATATCAAATTCTCATCAGTGATGCTTCCAACGGAGCCACCAAAATTCATCTCAGTAGCGCCCTCTTTTATATTTTGAATTTAGATTTGTATATTTTCTTTACGGAGAATACGAGGCTCCGAATTTCCTGTAAGGTCAATTCAGTAGCATATCCAAATAAAATATATGTTCAAAATAGCATTGGAGGGATGGTACTAAGATGTTAACCTCCTTTAATGTCGATTATATTTTTAAATAGTTTGATAGTCAAATATATGAGCACCATCTCTGACGTACTTAAAGTGGTGATCATGACTTCTGAACGACGGAAATCTGGGGATACATTGAAGATAATATCCTTTTCACTTGTATGAATATTTCCATTTACAATTTACATACCAAGTTCCAAAAGGTTATGCTTTGAAGTTGTTCTATTAAGCTTTATTTAGCTTGTTTAAAATATATTCGAAGCGAGAATATATGTGTGTATTTCCTTTATCATTTTCTCTTGATTATTATATGTAGTCTAGGAAATGAAATAAATGAATTTTCGATTGATGTATGACAAGCCGATAGTGCAACCTGCTTATACATAAAGCCTGATTACTAAATGAGTCTTTCGTAAACATTCTCTATATATTTAAATTAATTAGAAATATTAGAACTGGATTATTTTGATTCTCCATTCTTTAGTGTCTGCATCCATTAAAACCTTATAATGACAACATCCTGTCATCTGTTTTGGATAAACCCCTTACTTGACTATAAAACGAGTCCATTGTGTAACAAAATATACCTCATGTAGTTATTTACTCTCATCAAAGAAAGACTTAATCAAATCAGGATAAACTCTGTATGACCTGTCGTTCTTTTTGTTTAAAAAATCCGGCGTTTTTTGTCAAAGTTTTACTAATAATGAAACTTTATTTCTTCCATGGTATTTCAATTAGGCCATCTTCTTCTATATAAATGATGCCCAGGCTCATAACAGATTGAGTTTGTTTCAACAAGCAGCGGTTTTTCGGTTATAACGGTAAGTTATCCTGCTATCATCCTGATCTCTTTAAAGACAGATATATAAGATCTCAAATGAATTTTCATTTCATACGATGTATTATGAAACGAGTTGTGAGTTTTATATCCCCGAGCCTTGGCGAGGGGATATAAAACGCACAACGAGTTTCATAATACATCGTATGAAATGAAAATTCATTTGAGATTCTTTTTATCACATGATATTGCCTAAAAATGTGTATTTCTAACGTGAAATCAACGTTTCCGAGAACTACAGAGGCGAATCACGCCGTAATCTAGAAGTCGTCTGCTACGCCATGAGAAGTAGTGTCCCCATCGTATAGATATTCTGTGCGTAAGAGAAAAGTATTTCAATATTAAATAGTATTTTAATGCAAGAATTAATTCAACAACAGCAATTTTAATCATTGATATTGACTCCGGGTCTGAATTGAACAGTTGACCGATATTTGAAAGGTCACATTTGTCAAGGTTTATGTGATTAGGTTCCAAACTTGACCAATCGCATTCAAGCAGAGCAATATGTAACGTGTTATCATATCATATATTTATGAAATGGCTTTATGAAACTGCATAACGGGTGTATCATGTGATATAAAAAGAAATATGTGACTTTTCTTATACAAGAATAATAAAAATAAAGATAATTTTGTCAATTAAAGTATAGGCATCCAGTCTACTTAGTCTTAACAAATTATTAACATGTCTATAGAATGAAATTCATTGGTTCACACACTTTTATGCATTGTCTTTCGTGTTAGGAGTTCGCTTCTTTTCATGTGGTGGAGGTTTTTCTTTGCTTGCTTTGGTTCCTGTTGTATGCCTTCGGTTAATGATTTTCTGAATTATCGATTCTGTATTGTGCATTGAGATATGGTCATTATCTATAATTGGCATTCCTATTTAGGTTTTTTTTTTCATTTGTTTCTTTTGTTGTTGTATTCATTGTATCCGTCTAGGTGTTGCAACGCTCGTTAAGTGCACAAAAATGTTTATCACAAAACAATCTATTTCTTTATAAATGATGCCCAGGTTAATGACAGATTGAGTTTGCTTCAACAAACAGCTGGTTTAGGCTATAACGGTAAGTTATCCTTTAATCATCCTGATCTCTTTAAAGACTTTTCTTCTACAGAAATAAGATAATTTTGTCTATATAGATGTAGGCATCCAGTCTATTTAGTCTTAACGATGTTAAACGTCTTCAAATTCAATAGCATCATTTAAGTACAGATAGATTTGTAGCATAGACCCGACATGCACGTTTCAGGTACTCAATCCTTGCAATGATCCTATAAACATGTCTATAGTCATTAGTTCACACACTTATATGTATTGTCTATCGTGTTTCTATCTAGCTTTCTTCATTTCTCTTTTGTTATTGTATCCCTCGTATCCGCCTTTGTGTTGCAACCCTCGTTTAGTGCACCAAAAAGTTTGTCAAAAAACTCAAAAAGCTTCAATCTGGCAGCAGTGTTGGATTAATTTGTTTCTTGAAACGTGCATGTCTGGTCCATGCTGTAAATTTATCTTCTCTCAAATGATGCTAATGAATTGGAAGAAGTTAAACAAGGCATCTTTTACTGCTGGACTGCCATTAGGACCGAAAAATGTTCACAAGACAAACAGGTCAATATTCATTCTAAAACAAGGAGTACAATTACATCTAATACGGCGCACCACACACGCATGTTTCGGATAATGAATTCTTATCAGTGGTACTGTCTTTAAAAAATAATTCAAAGCTTTCTATTAGCTTGTTCTTAAATGATGCTTCTGAATTTGAAGACGTTTAACATTAATGTCGAAATATCGTTTAATTTTTCAAAAGCATTATTTTTTGTCCATTCTCAGCGACTCATTAACATATTGAAATATAGGTTTTATCGTATAAATGCTGTGCACCATATGCGCATGCCAACAAACTATCTATCATCAGTGATACTTTTGGCCAAATAAGAGTAAATCAACAACGTGAATATTTGAAGAGCGAATTTCTATGCATGGCCTAAAATGTGTGCTTAAAGAGTAAGCTAAAAACATAGTTATATATACACCAGACAAAAGTTAAGCAGCAACGAAATTGTTTTTAATGCAAAATGCTTGTTTGATAAAAAATATTTGAAAATTACGTATCATGATATAGATCTGACCTTTGACGAAGACAATATTACTTTATTTAACATAATTGTATTATGCAACTTATTTTAAATTGGCATCGAAATGGAGACGGGTATGATTTTAAACAATTCAAGTTAGACAATAAGTTCATGGAATTGATTCATCTTGTAGAATTCGCTGTTCAGTATGGTTGCAATGAATCAAATTGTTAATCTGATGGATTTCAAAATTGAATATGTATGACAAATATGGATAATGACCATATCCCTGTATACAGCACAAAATCGATAATTCAGAAAATCAGAAACCGAAGGCATACAAAACCAGGACAAAACAGGAACCAAAGCAAACAAACAATAAGCTCAAAATGCATCGAAGATGCAAAATGCCGAGTTGCAAAACTGGAATGTAAGTATGAATATGCAGACTAACATGAAATGTGTATGGTTTGTAACAACATTTTGTGGTCCTAAATGAAAATTTCTGGATCAAGAAATGGTCTTCTCTTTATTTTATATCAGCGTGTAATATATTTTCAAGGATACAGATTTTCCTGTGACCTTGATCTTTGACCTTTTGACCCAAAAATTAATGGCAAGTTTCATGATTATAGGTGCAATACAGGCTCAAAAATGGTCTGGAAACCATTTTCAATTACCTAAGTCCTGTGACCTTGATCTTTGACCCTTTGACCCCTAAATCAAAAGTGGTCATTTTCTATTCACTGGAAACATTTCTGGCAAGTTACATGATTATAGGTGCAATACAGGCCCAAATTCAGTCGGGAAACCATTTTTAATCATCTTAGTCCTGTGACCTTGACCTTTGACCTTTTAACCCCAAAATTGATAGTGGTCATCCTTGATCCATGGGAAACATTTCTGGCAAGCTTCATGATTATAATTGCAATACAGGCTGAAATATGGTCCGAAACCACTTTCAATCATCAGAGTCCTGTGACCTTGACCTTTGACCTTTTGACCCCAAAATCAATAGGGGTCATTCTTGATTCATGGGAATCATTATTGGCAAGTTTCATGACTTTAGGTGCAATACAGGCTAAAATATGGCCAGGAAACCATTTTCAATCATCAGAGTCCTGTGACCTTGACCTTTGACCTTTTGACCCCAAAATCAAAAGTGGTCATTTTCTATTCACAGGAAACATTTCTGGCAAGTTACATGATTATAGGTGCAATACAGGCTGAAATATGGTCCGAAAACCAAATTCAATCAACAGAGTCCTGTGACCTTGACCTTTGACCTTTTGACCCCAAAATCAATAGGCCTCATCCTTGATTAAAGGGAAACATTTCTGGCATGTTTCATGATTATAGGTGCAATACAGGCTGAAATATGGTCAAGAAACCATTTTCAATCATCTGAGTCCTGTGACCTTGACCTTTGACCTTTTGATCCCAAAATCAATAGGCCTCATCCTTGATTCAAGGGAAACATTTATGGCAAGTTTCATGATTATAGGTGCAATACAGGCTGAAATATGGTCCGGAAACCATTTTCAATCATCTGAGTCCTGTGACCTTGACCTTTGACGTTTCGACCCCAAAATCAATAGGCCTCATCCTTGATTCAAGGGAAACATTTCTGGCAAGTTTCATGATTATAGGTGCAATACAGGCTGAAATATGGTCCGGAAACCATTTTCACTCATCTGAGTCCTGTGACCTTGACCTTTGACCTTTTGACCCCAAAATCAATAGGGCTCATCCTTGACTAATGGTGAGTAAGTGTATGAAGTTTCATTGTTATAGCCTCTTTCGTAGTTGACTTATAGTCCGGAAACCAATTGTTGACGCCTTCCCGCCCGCCCAGACTCCCGCCCAGACGCCCGCCCAACCGCCCGCCCGCCCGCCCGCCTGTCTCACATCAAATTAAGAGCCGAGTTTTGCAACTCGGCTAAAAACCTCCACAACATGAAAAGAAGCGAACTCCCGACATGGGAGTGAGACCAGGTGCCCAGGAAGAGCAAGCATCTCCCGCCCGCACGCAACACTCGCCGCTTCAACTCGGTGGAAATGCCACACCCGGTCACCTCCATCCCGGAAGACATAGAGCACAATCCTTGGCTGGATGGTGCAAATGGTCCATGCCAGAACATCATCCACCACCCCGGAGAGTGGGACATCATAGTGTATGACGAGTTCCCCATATCGACCGTAGAACTTCCTCAGTGACGATGTTAGTCGGTCACAAACATATCCCTGACTGAGAAGCTTATCTGAAAGACGCCTAGCTCTCAGAATAAAATCCCTATATTTGGTACTGGCATAGCGTATCAACGGAGATATGAACACGCCATAAGCTGGCGATGAAGGGATGTTGCTACTCAGAAAGGGAAAGTTTGTAATGCTGAATGCTGAGATAATGTGAATTATCTCTTAAGAATTTAGAGTAATTATTTTTGGAAAAAAATATTGTGTCGAGAAGCGCGTTCATGAAACCGGAAGTTAAGTTAAGTGCCTACGTACCGGTAGAACTAAATTTTATAATCAGGCAAACATTAAGACCATGAATAAGATATTTAGGGTTATATTTTTTATAACTATCGTTTTAATCAAAGAAATAAAGTTTGACAACGATATCTTTATGGATGCTTTTTCTGTATTTTCTTTAAGATCACACCATTGTGGCCACTATTTCCTTGAATATTTTATTCAACCCTAGTTCGACCAATATCAATCGTCATGAATGACAACCACCTGTCGAAATGTTACTTCCGCTTAAGAAATGAATCTGTCGAATCGTAAAGTTTCTCTTTTTATGTCAAAATTAAAAACCGGATGTGCATATCGTTCGACCAAATTGCGGAATAATTTGGCTGAAAATTATTATTAACATCGGTGAAAATGGAATAAAGAGCAATTATAAGCAACAAATGTCTTTAATATGAATTATGGGCAATTTATTAACAAGGGCGATTGAAATAGGGAAGTTGGGATAAACCTCAACCGGAAGTCGACCGAAAGAATATAATACTAATTTTTTTGAAAGAAAACCGTATAAGATTTGTGAATCTTGAGCCTTGGTTTATCTCCTTTTCAGGTATCTGTTGCCTTAATTTTTCAATACTTCTTTTCAAATTTTATTCTACATTATTCTTCAAAAATACCCCCATTTCATTTGAGGCTCTATCCAAGCCAAATGTTTCAATTTCGATATTATCTTAGTGTTATATGTTAACAAAATGTGTAAAGTCATCTACAAAAGAATTGGTATTTGATATATTTTACGAAAACTTCTCGGTGCTATCGTTTAAATTATGAGGACTCCGAAATATCGAGGTGTTGCTTAACTTTTGTCTGGGTGTATATATCATTGGGAGATACTCCTTTGTATTTAGTTTTAGAATAAATTATCAAATTTATACCGGAAAACTTACAAACATATTTCAAGCCAGTGCAGAAGCCCAGTAAAACTGGGCGAACGATACACTATGATGTCCCACTCTCCAGAATTGTTGATGATATTCTGTCATAGACCATTTGAACCATCCAACCAAAGATTGTACTCTATGTCTTCCAAAATGGAAGGTACCGGATGTGACAGTTCTACCGAATTGAAGCGGCGGGTGTTGCATGCAAGCAGGAGATGCTTTCTCCTCATGGGCACCTGGTCTCATTCCCATATCGGGAGTTCGCTTCTGTTCATATGGTGGAGGTTTTTGTTCGTTTGCTTTGGTTCCTGTTTTATCCTGATTTTGTATGCCTACGGTTTCTGATTTTCTGAATTATCGATTTTGTGCTGTATACAGGGATATGGTCATTATCCATATTTGTCATCCTCTTGGAGGAACAATCTACCAGCATAGATAAAAACCTATAGTGGTTGAAATAAATGTTCTATGGTTATAATTTAATGCACTTGCAACAAACAATGTATCATCATTGATGCACGGGCTGAAAAGTTATATTTTTTAACCATCTTAAAAAATAGATAAATTTGCAGCATGGACAAGACATGCACGTTTAGTGCACTTTGCCCTCGTCAGTTATCCTCAATCTAAACAATGTTATATGGCCAAAGAGTGTTAAAATTATTATGTCCAAAAATGAAATGAAAGACGTAGCAGGATGGGTAGGATATGATGCTATAGAACCCAAAATTTAGACATTTCAAGAAATGTAGATAACATAAATTTTCAAATGCGTTGAAGAAACGATCAACCGAAGTTGATCGAACTTGGTTACATGTACCCTCGGGGACTGCTGGTCCACCAGCAATGAATATTGAGTTGTCTATTTTAACTTTAACATTTTAATTACCTCTTTTTCCATATGCGGAATGATAAATCAAAGATATTCCGAGACCATGGACGGAAGTATAGAACCAGTATTAACAATCGCCGGGCCTCGTGCACGGTAATTATGATTAAAAGAGCGAAATACCGTCACTCTGTTGTTATGATAATCGGTGAAAAACCTTCTCTGGTGTATTAGATATGCATGTTTTGGATAAAGATGGATCATACCGTAATCAAAGGTACAAGCTAAAACAATTTAAAGAGGCCAGTTGAAAATTGTAAAGTGTCATCTCGGTTAATTTATAAAATTCAAATAGCTTCTTAGCGTCATGATATCGGCTGACACTGGATCCATCATGTTGGTATTAAAATGAAACCTTAATGTTTTATTTTGTTGAACACAAGGATGCATTTACTAAGTTAATCTAGATTAAATGGTTGTTTCAAAAAATCAAAAAAAATCAAAATGTGATACAGTAAACTTCACCTATAAAGAACAGGTTTATAGCGGAATTCTGCATGTAACGAAGTAAAAAGAAAGTCCCTGCAGAAGTCCTATTAATATTACCCTCCATTGATTTTTGTACGCCTGTAATGAATTTGTATTTCTCCTTTTACGAAGCCATATCGTGGTCCCGTGGTCATAGTTTCTTCGCTATTTCAACCTGATGTAACGAAATGCCCTCCAGGTATTCCAAATAAACACACCTGGCGGACAGATTAATTACTAATTATTAAATAATTGCTCTCCCAGTATGTTGTCCCCGCGCTAATTACCTTTTAGGAGACGTGTTGTATACACATGAGGTTTTGATTGCCAATCATTTAATACTCTGTCGGCACGTCAATTGTAAAGAATGGTTACTTAATGAATCATTGCTATTGAATATTGGTCTTAACTTTTCATTCATTCAGAACGGTCATACCACGGAAACATATTTAGCATCAAAATGCATGTAACAAAATATGGCTATAACGAATTCGGACAAATGATCCCCTGGGCTTCGTTATATACAAAGTTTACGGTATTTATATTTAGGAAAGAAATTGCTTTTTAAAAGGCATGAGGGGTATACTACTCTACTTCGGGTTGTTTTGATGGTAGAAAAATTAAATACCCCGAAGTTGGCAGAAGATGCACGACTTCGGCAATGTTTGGGACCATAACTTTGATGGTGATTTGAATAAGACATTAAATATCTAAAAATATGTAGAATATGGAAGTACCTAATTTCTGGCTTTTCCACGATATTGTTATTATCGACGGGACTCCATTTTCCACGATATTGTTATTATCGACGGGACTCCATTTTCCACGATATTGTTATTATCGACGGGACTCCATGACGGACCCTGTCCAAACCTCTTTAGAGAAGACAGGGCCCCGACCACCTGTCCTCTCTGAATGTCAGTCGGACTCCTCGGGTGATTGCATACATGAGCTCGCTACAGCCGGCAGAGCACGGACTGTATAACGCATGCCCTCTTTTTATATCCATTTACATATTCATCTGTGTCTCTGGGGCCTCTGCGTTTTGCGGTCTTGTTTGTGTGATGTCATCTTACAATGAGGAGGTTGTTTTACACCACAATTGTACGTTCTTCGAGACCTCTGGATAATTGGAGAAGTGAGAGGGTTGTGCGCACGTAATCCAGGATAACCACACCATTTGCTACTTGCGTGACAGATGGCCGTCCAAAGTCGGCACCGGTTACCCATTGGTCTCGTCGGTTTATGTGTAGTCTTTTGTGTTTGATGTTTACATGTCGTGTGTCTCTTTTCCGTCTCGTGCTGTACTCGTCTTTTGTGTTTTTGCATCGGGTGTTTTGGTGTTTTACTGTTGATGCTGCAACGGGGTCTTGTTGGAGATCTCCTCCCTTCTTTTTATATCTACACTTATTTCGTGTTGCAGTGTGGAGTTGGTAAAGCAATTCCCCGCGACCCGATGTTTGAAGTGTTTTAATTTTATTGTGTTCTCTAACTTAGCTTTGTTGTAGTGTCTTCTACGTAAGACTCTAATTCACTTTTCTTCCATTATCGCATTATGGCATTTTTAAGGTCGCCTCGTATCAAACTAACCCCCTTGAGATTACCCTCTGTCACTACAGTCACTTTACCATCACCGACATTCAACAGTAAAAAACTTTTTTCCTCACCAAGAGTACTCTTATCACCTCTCAAATTATGACCCCACAGTCGTATTTTACGCACTACTCCATCTGCAGGCTCTACATTCAACAACAGACACAGAGGGTTCTCAATTATTTCTAAGTGCAAAAGTAAAAGATGCTCGTTGTGTCACCTCATCAACTGCGACTCAATAATAACATCTAGTGTAAATGGGCAGAAATTCAAAATCGAGGTAGACCAAGACATCGATTGATCGTCTCAAGATCTTATTTACGTGATGACTTGAAATGCCAGGGGATGTGGCGCACAATATGTAGGTGAGACAGGCCAACCTTTAAAATCTCGTTTTAGGAACCATTCTTATAAGATCAGAACCTCACGTCAACAAAAACACAGAAACTTTCTTTATAATCACTTTGTTAAATATAATCATTCTATTTCGGATATCACCATTACCCCAGTTCAGACTTTTCCAAAACGTAAAAATGAAAGTAAGACCGAAATTAAAAAACGCCGACTACAAGCTGAACTTGCCTGGATCACCAAACTTCAGACTGCGTACCCTCTTGGTTTAAACGATCAAATTTATGGACAAGGAAACATTTCCTCAGCTTCTACCAATATCAACATCTTTTCAATTCGCCCAAACACTAAAAGGAAATACAGGTCACACGGGAAAAGACGAAACAGACAAAAAAGAAAACGATCCAGAATATACCGCTCTCTCAACGATTTACTTACTATAGCACGCAATGGCGGAAGACATGAGCTGTTACATGCTCTGTCGTCAATACCAGTTATGCACTTGGAATCTATCTTGGATGAAGCAGAGGTTGCATTCTTAAGAAACACTGACTGATTCAGACTTAATATCATTGTCTCATTCGCACAGTATAAACTTTATCCTATTGTGAAAAACACCTCACCTAAAAGACGATTCATAAAAATCCCGTTTATTAACAAAGGTTTTGATCTTCTAAACATCTCTAATATTTATCGGGATCATCGCGTACAAAGTACCATTCCTCAATATTTTGAAAATTTAGAGCCACCTCTTATTTGTTATAAGTACAAGAAACCTATTCGAAACTTTGTTTTTAACTATAATAAAGTTACAACGGATCCTGACATACTTGAATCGTGTCCTGCTTCTTGAGAATGTGCAACTTCTAAATATCTCTACAAACCAGCTGGCCATGTTATTACAGGTGACTTTTCAATTATCCAAGACAGACAGCTCCGTGGTCTTCTTATAAAAGGACCTAAGTATAGAATCCCATCCAAGATAGATTTTGTCAAATGCCGTGAAGTGCTTACGGAAGCCTTAGATAATTATACAAAAAGATGGTGTAAATCAGAAGGAGTCGAACCGCATGCTCTGAATGACTGGAAAAACCTCATTTTAGATATAACGGATATTCGAATAGATAACTTCCATAAAAACCCTCATCTTTTTCAAAATCCACGTTCCAAATCAGAAAGATATTTCAAATCCAAACTAAGTAAATTACATGAAAAATATGTCTTTGCACCAGCTGATAAAGCAGCCAACAACACCATTATCATTTGAAAACGTTACTACATATCAACTTTGATTTCGGAACTTTCGTCTACTAATACATATATCAAAAGCAATGAAAGTGCATCTAACATTTTAGGCAAGCATAACAGTGAACTGTCTTCATTCAATATCTCTATTTCTAAATTGGATCTCCCAACACTATATTGCATACCGAAACTGCACAAGTCTCCTTACAAATTTCGATTTATTGCTAATTCTAGTAACTGCTCCACTACAATTTTGTCTAGAAATCTGACGTCAGCGCTTACTGCTATTAAAGAACACATAACTAGATATTGTGAAACGGTTCTAAACAGGAACGATGTAAATTTATTTTGGTCTATTAAGAATTCAGGGGATGTGATTGAAAAAATGAAATCTGGAAATTTCCAAGCCAATACGATTTCTTCATACGACTTCTCTAATATGTACACCACACTTCCTCATGACAAAATTAATGATCGATTATCTAATCTCATTAAATGGTGTTTTGATCGAGAGCGAAAAACTTACATTTGTACATCTGAATCGAAGGGTTTCTTTTCCTCGACAGACTACAAATCATACAAATCATGAACATGTAGTGACCTGTGTAATGCCTTGTCCTTCCTCTTGGACAATATTTATGTTAGATTTGGTGAGGATCTATACAAGCAGGTTGTAGGAATTCCTATGGGTACTAACTGTGCGCCTCTTGTTGCAGATTTATTTTTATACACTTATGAAAAAGAATTTATCCAAAATTTTCAAAAGCAAAGAAAATTTGATGAGCTGAAATGTTTCAATAATACTTCTAGGTATCTGGATGATATTCTAACCATTGACAATCCTGCTTTTGAATTATATAAGTATGAAATTTATCCACAAGAATTAACCCTTAACAAGGCAAACCTTTCAAATACAGAAACACCCTTTTTGGACCTAAATATCAAAATTGTAAACGGAAAGATTCATACAAGTGTATATGACAAAAGGGATGATTTTGGATTCAACATAGTAAATTTCCCTTGGCTTGACGGTGATGTTCCAAGATTACCGTCATACGGAATTTACATATCACAGCTCATCCGATACGCTAGAGCATGTACTGATATTTTGGATTTTCACAGTAGAAATTTACAAATTACCAAAAAACTTTTAGGTCAAGGTTTCCGCTTTCATAAACTAGTTAAGACTTTCTGGAAATTTTACAAAAATTACAGTCAACTTCTTTTAAAATTCGGATCTATACATGCAACAGAGTACATTACCATGGGTATTACACAACCTGTCTTTTATGGTGATATGATAAACAAAATAAAGAGGATCAAAGGTAGGCAGCATAACCATCGAAAATGCGTCAGAATCATCAAACGCCTTTTATACCGTGGATATGATCCTAATGTCACCAGACGGACACTAGGCTTGGTACTTGACCAATCTACAGTCTTGTACAAGCGCATCCTTGAGACTTGCACTCTGACTGACTGTGACGACGGGACTCCATGACGGACCCTGTCCAAACCTCTTTAGAGAAGACAGGGCCCCGACCACCTGTCCTCTCTGAATGTCAGTCGGACTCCTCGGGTGATTGCATACATGAGCTCGCTACAGCCGGCAGAGCACGGACTGTATAACGCATGCCCTCTTTTTATATCCATTTACATATTCATCTGTGTCTCTGGGGCCTCTGCGTTTTGCGGTCTTGTTTGTGTGATGTCATCTTACAGTGAGGAGGTTGTTTTACACCACAATTGTACGTTCTTCGAGACCTCTGGGTAATTGGAGAAGTGAGAGGGTTGTGCGCACGTAATCCAGGATAACCACACCATTTGCTACTTGCGTGACAGATGGCCGTCCAAAGTCGGCACCGGTTACCCATTGGTCTCGTCGGTTTATGTGTAGTCTTTTGTGTTTGATGTTTACATGTCGTGTGTCTCTTTTCCGTCTCGTGCTGTACTCGTCTTTTGTGTTTTTGCATCGGGTGTTTTGGTGTTTTACTGTTGATGCTGCAACGGGGTCTTGTTGGAGATCTCCTCCCTTCTTTTTATATCCCTAATATTCTGAAGGGTTTTTTTTATAGTTTCGTGAACAATGGTTGAGTTACGAAGAGAGATAAGTATCTCTTGATTCTTCATTTTATTGAATTGATAATTTAAAACAGCTATATTTACCATAAAAGATACATGTACACCTACAGATCCTTAATACTGATGGCACATAAAACATAATGGAGTAAGAAATAAAGAAAGCTGTTATGGTTTACAAAATTGTCAGGGAAACTTTATTTACAGAGATGGATGAAGCATGTAAGCAGGAGACGCATACTCTCCCAGAGCTTCTCGTTGTACTTCGGAATATTATATATTCCGGGGTTCGCATCTGCTCCGGTGGAAATTCTAATGAATTTGCTTAACCTTTCGACTTCGAGACTGAATAACTAATTTGTACTTCTTCGATGTTTATAATCAAATAGACAGCCTCGTCGTACGTTGTGTGTAGCCAGTGAAGCATGATGCTACTTATGGTCCCTTTTTAATGGTTTAATTCAGGTGTCATCACACTTTGTGTGTAGCCTGCGAAGCATTATGCTTAGGGTCCCTTTTTAATGGCTTATAAATTTCACTCAGGTGTCATCATCTTCCCATATGCATGGCGTGTCAAGTCGTTGTCTTGCTTTCTTAAAGTCTTATCATATTCTTAGGGGTTTTACATACAGCATGAAAATGTTTTCTCCCAATTGATACCGAGATTTTCCTGGGATGAAATAAATCGATTCAACCTCCTGACGTCATTGCTATCGCTTAGAAATCGACGTCATGGAAGTAAGACAATAACAGCTTATTTCATGTACTACATACCTTAATTCTCAACCCTTATGTACAAAATGTTGTTTGTCGGCAAATCTCGTCATTTCATGGGCAAAATTTTGTACATGAGGGTTGAGAATTCGCCATCCCCATCCCTCCCTCACGGTCATGCAAATTTATATTAATCTACCATCCAATTGAAAACATAATTCTCCGATAAAATTGATAATCATGCGTTTGGTTGATAATAACATTACTCCAATACTATTATATATATATGGTTTCTATATAGACATAACTCCAATACTATTATATATATGGTTTTTATATAGACATGACTCCAATACTATTATATATATGGTTTCTATATAGACATAATGTCAGACAGTGCATGATTTTATATATTTTCACTTCCATGCTTCATTAACATCGACGGCGGTTGCGGCTAGCCAACAGGGGATGCTTACTCCCCCCGAGCACCTTGTCCCACCTCTAGCTTGCTAGGGGTCCGTCGATGTTTAATTTTGTGCTATATTGTAAGTGATGTTGAGATTATCGTCAGGATCTTCTTTAACTCCAATACCAATCTTTATGTAAATATCCAATCAAAATCAATTTTTCAGATTATAATGGAGCATTTCCGGAACCTGTCAGAGGAAGATGGAGCTAAAGCTATGCTCAACACGACTGGCACTATGGCAGAAGATCCGTTCACCCTTGAACGAATTATCCTCCATTGCATCCTTTCCCCCGTTATCATCATACTTGGAATCGTTGGAAATATCATGACTACAATAGTCCTCCACCAACTGAAAGAAAAAACATCATCGGCACAATTCCTCTTCAGCTTAGCGGTATCGGACACACTAACACTTCTTCTCAGAATTGTATATATGGTTTCTGTTTGGGCATATCTATTTTTTCCATCGCATGTGAGTCCATGGTTTTTGAATTCACATAGTTCCGTCACGATATCTCATGCTGTAGAAAGAGTTAGCAAAATGATCGTGGTTGCAATTGTAATCGAAAGAGTAGTTGCCGTTCATCTACCTTTCAAAGTTAGAATCATATTCACCAGAATGAGAGTGAAGATTGCGATTGTACTGCTGTATATACTCACATTAGGAGGCTCTCTACCACAGAGTATTGAGTTGTTCATTTGGGATGTTAAGAACAAGATGGACACAAACTCAACGACTCAACAAGATCCCTTAGCTTATCTTAAATTCAGTTTGCATACATCTTTTGCTAGAGTCATTTACATTGCCACAGGTAGAATACTATTTGACGCCCTGCCGATTCCTTTAGTAGCTGCATGTAATTTAGCCATAATTATTGGGTTAAAACAGAAGAAACGATTAGCGGACTCAACAATTCACAGCTTAAGAAAAGCGAAGGAAAGAAAATTAACTCGGTTGCTCTTGATAGTAAGTTTTTGTTTCCTGATACTTTGCGGTCCATTTGATATCTACATTTTATTTCTTATCACAAGCACCGTTGATCTATCAAACAATGTTCTTATCATTAATGAAATACTCAAAACAGTCAGTTTACTGAATAGCTCCATCAACTTCATCATATATGCTTTCATGAACAAGAGGTACAGACAAAAATATGCAGAAATATTTCTTTACTGCTGTAGAAATGAAGGAATTGAACAAAAGACCAAAGGAGATCATACAAAAGGGACAACAACACCGCAAATTTCGAGCATAAGTGGGATGAATAGTTCGCGAGAATAGACCTTCTTCATATTACCGCAAGACATGCATTTTAAACACGCCAAGACCCAACATAACTACATTTGACGTCATTTCTTTGAGTGACATCATAAATCTGCAACGACGTCACAGTTAAAAGTTACATAAAATTTTGTGATGTCGGGTCTTAAAATGTGTAAAATGCAAGTCAACTTCGGTCATGTAAAAATGGTCTATTGCAAGACTTTTAAGATATGTCTTTGCACGATTTGAACCCAAAAAAAATGTTTTACAAAGAAACATCGAACTTCGGTACCTTTTTCACTTTTCTATCATCATATAAAGTTGTGTCCTGAGAATAATACATGTAAACATAAAAAGTTGTTTGCTGTATTCAGAAGCGATTAAGATTTTTTTTCGGCCGGGAGGGATGCGGTGTTCGTATTTTTCGATAACATTGATGTGCGGAAAACATTTGGTCATGGTAAATCCTTCATGTGCATCAGGAAGTGAATTCTCCTATAGAATAACATATCGGTTGATAAATTTGAAGTTTGAACTCAAAGTAATCAAAGCTAGGCGAAACAACGATCCAATGACTATTATGTTCAGTTTGCAGAATTGCACACAAATATAAAATGTACAGTCGGTTTTTACTCTTTACAGATATATTTTTTTAAGTTACGTAAATTTGTATTATTACTTGTAGAAAGTCAACGTATTTTAACCTCGAACGTCCATGATCTTATAATGTATTTTTATTTAATCATCGTAATATTCAACTCAATTTTCTTATGCATGTTTATACCTTTTTCAAGATCGAGAAACGATGTAAACGACTGATTGATTGTAACATACAATGATATTTAATTGGAAAATGCCTGCAATAGCTCTCGTTACTTGCATTTAAGGAAACGGAGTTGATATAAAAAATGACATGTGATTTTTTTGTATCTGATGTAATATTGTATTGTATCGTATATCTGAAATTACAAAATTAAATGAAAAAAAAAACCACAAACTTCCGTCACTCTTTTCAGTTTCTTTAATTTTTGAGTTGGCAAAGCCAACTCTCATTGCTATCGCTTTCAACTTTGCACTTGATAACCCTGCACGGACCAAACAACGCACAATGTTACTGGCGCAGTAAGAAATAGGACCACTATGATTTGACAAAAGAACATATAAGACGACAGACGTTTAAAATCAAGTTGTAAATAATGGGTTAAATGCATTATGAGAATGCAAAAAATGTTACAAGGAACGATGCTTTAGGAATAGCGACCACTTGTTGATGTCAGTGCATTAGAATATGGCGCATCTACTTCTTTGTACTTCCCTCCTCTGTATAAGGAGCACCATTTTTAGATAAATAGGTAAAAGTATTGTATTGAGGATAAAAAGACCTTAGATATTAAAATTTGTGGATGTGTAGAAGACTTAAGACAAGTAAATAAATAAATCAATCAATCAATAATATTTATTTAAAGTCAGACATAATTAATAACAATCAACATTGGCTCTGATGAGCTATTTACTGACTAGGAAAAAAGGTTTTTCATTTTGATACTTAATAAACCTAAGATGTTGGTTTTAGGTTGGGTAAGAAGTTTCAAAAGCAAATATCTCCTAAAGTAAAAGTGATAGGACTTTATACTTCATACATACACCCATAACAATTGCAACAAATTTGACATAATCATATTGACGTTGAACTCTGACCTCAAAAGCAGTTATTTGGTTAAGAAGTTCTATCATTTTATATATTTATATATTTCCAGACTTTTTTTTTTAGATATGAGAAACTCTTGAATTGTGAGAATCACTCATTCAAGCATTTGAGGCATAGATTTGGAGTTAGATTTGTGCCAGTTTTATACTTGTCTTCTGTATGTTCTTCTCAATGTTACTTTTTGCCAACTCGCAGGACTTTCAGTCCTTTGATTATATATACTGCGAGGGCTGATTGATACGTTGTGAGCCTCGTATTTAAGGATTTGAATTTTATCAGACTTTTGCATTATTTTACTTCATATTAACCTCTTTCAGTATCTACTTTTGCCACCGGTGTTTAAGGGCCTTATCTTGACTGGTCAGAAAGTCATCCACTGTAAGTATGTCGTCATCATCGGACTGAAAGTGGGCTTTCAGTTTTGGAATAGATGAAAGTCTGATGGAGAAAGATCAGGTGAATAAGGCGGATGCTCAATCACATTAAAGTCACAATTATGAATGGCAGCCATGGGAGTGACAGACTTGTGAACAGGAGCTTTGTCACGATGGAACAACACACTTTAATTAGTGAGCTTTCCAAGGCGCTTATTTAAATATTTTCCCGTAACTCTGTCAGAAGTGAAGCATAGTATGTGCCATTGATTGCTTGTCCTTTTTGGAGATAGTCAATCGACAGAATACCTTCTGCATCCCAGAAAACCGAGATTCACAAAATATCAATGAGCCATCGTATATAGATACTGAATTCTTCTAAACGTATCAAATAACATTAGAAAGGGTTACTTGGTTTTTTAACTATCAGTTTTAATTAGATTTTTAGGTTCTTGTTGTTATGTAATATGCATGTAAATGCACGGAATTATTTGTATCGAAAATCAGTATGAGGAGCCATTCATACGAACTGGATATACTTATTAATTATATGAGTAAATTTCATTATTTCAATAGATTTGTTTGCATAAACATCAAAGAAGTACCCATCAGTTATTCAGTCTGAAAGCAGAGGCGAATCATAAGAACTTCCTATGGAACAGTTGCCAACCACGGAATAAAAAAAAATATTCCGGAGTGAGACCAGGTGCCCGGGGAGAATCAGCGTATCCTGTTTGCATGCAACACACGTCGCAACAGCTAAATGAAAACTTGTCATATTTGGTACAAATTACGCATCAATGTACCGAGATTATATATCATATGATTATATCGTCTTAATCTTAAGCTGGATTACATGATGCTTTCTTATGATTGTGTGCTTTTAATTAAATAACAAAATACTTTACATAAAAATTAGGAACATTTAAAGATCGATAACGTCCCACAATAAACATGACGAACCACGTTATTCACAAGAATAAATGCGTCGATATAGCACACCTCACATCACTATATAATAATAGGTTTTGCCTATGATGACGTCACATATTCAATTTTACCGCCAATTTGGATTACAACTCTCTGACTTCATCATTTCTACCATGCAAAAGTTCACATCCAAAAAAATTATACATTCCTTTTTAGAAGAGATTTCATAACAAACCTTTTGCGGTGGGTGATATAAGATCGCAGAAAAATTGGTTATTCCATGTTATTGTGCAATAAAGATAACTTTTAACAAAATGGGGAATGTGATGCAGTATCAGAAGGTTTAGCTATATAATTTTTTTACAGGAAAGGGGGGGGGGGGGGTATCAGCTTGTTGAAGCGCACATACAAGATCGAAGTTCTACTTTCGCTTTCATCTACACGAATCAGGCAGATTGTTTCTTCAACTTTATGAGACAAAATGGGCAATGTGATGCAGTGTCAGAAGGTCTTAGCTATGATTTTATTAAAGGGGGGTGGGGGGGTTCACCTTGTTAAATCGACGTTCTACTTTCACTTTCATCTAGATTGTTTTTCAGCTTTACGAGAAATAATCTTTATTTCTTTTATTTTGGATAAAACTCATAGCTTAGGCATCCTTAAACTGCATCACATTCAAATTTTGTGGTGAATAATCTATATTACATGAAACTATAGAAAACCCGAATGTTCTTTGTTACGAGATTAAGTACTGTTCCTCAAAATCTTTGAAAATATCTATATAATTGTTTGCAATTCTCATCAGGACATTGATGAAATCAGAAAATTTGTATTAAGTAGATCAATATTTAATTGGCTTGATTTATTCTTTAAAATTGCTACATGTGTACCGTCTATTACAAGATTACAATTTGTTTAATTAGAAAACACGAATTCATCTTTTACAGTCTGCCTCTAATTATCATGAAAACATGCATCCCCCCTTTCATACATATCTATATTATGGTGACTAACCTTGTTTTGTATACTTGAAACACGTGCTCCATGTTTTCTGAGCATGCTAAACAACAACAAAATGTATTTGCAAATCTAAGAGCATTGAACATGTTAAAGAAAGTTTGCATTTGGAAGGAATGTTTATTATGATAAGCATGATAAGACTGAAATCTACACGGCGTTTACACTCATTTAATTTCTTAGAAGATAAAGATCCTACGGAGCCCTGATAAGAGACCACTCAACCAACCTTGTTATCGCGCGTGTGTGTACGCGCATGTTCCCTCTCCAATTCCATCAGAAGAAAGAAAAACACCATGGACTATACAATTTTGGATTTTTTTGGAATTTAGATATATTGAAAGTCTATGAGCCGGGAAATAAGGTGAGTTATAATCAGAGGATTAATAAAAGTAGATCAATTGTATTAAAATATCATGACGATACTTCATTATTTGATAGATAGTCGGACTATATCCTACATGTAAGTGATCAATGGTACATTGACCTTAAGGGAGATGAGATCGAAGTAAGCATGTTGGGTTATTCTAGAAATATTCTGTAACCCCTTATGGAAGGGTACCAAGCACACCATTCTATTCCATAGACAGTTTCGGTCCTAATTCAGGGAAATCTATGGATTTTACTACAGGTATATAAAAACATTTCTCATTGATTATGTGAAGGAAATCCTGAACATTCTATAGGTGTTTGCCACAGAATTTTCTTCTGGAAATCCAGTACATTCCAAAGGGGAGGGGGGGGGGGGGTTACAGACTTTTTCTGGCATAGCCTACTGAAGAAAATGAACTATAGTAAGAACTATGTCCGAATCTAGAGAGAGAATGGGGCATTTCTAGATCGGGCATATTCCGGACTTTAAAAATATCCCCATCATTTTTTCTCAATTTGGTGCATAGACTCTATAGACCCTTTCACATTATCTGCGGTACTTTTGAATGCCAGTTCCGGGGGACAACGAATAGATTGCGCATGCACCAGTGACGTCATTTAATTGTTCTAGGACGTTTAGCGCGGAATCATGTTTCGTTTGTTCCGCGGAAAACATCTTGGAACAATCGAATTACGTCACTGGTGCATGCGCAATCTATTGTTTGTCCCCCGGAACTGGCATTCAAATTCAGTACCGCAGATAATGTGAAAGGGTCTATTCATAGACTACCCCGGCTGCTTGATGATACAATCTTTCTCTGAAAATAAATTCGGATCGGAGCATGGTACTTGTGATTTCTTTGTTATTATTTGTAGAATACGTAAAAGAAATTTTAAAAGAAATATCCTAAGATTACAGAAAGAATTAACTAAAGGTGAAAAGATAATTGTCTTTTATAATTTTTTTAACAAAATTTTAAAGTTTTAATGACGATTTTCCACCTTTTTGTGTATACAAGAAATTGCATACGCACATGTGCAATAATGTACAGAAGGTGAATGTACTCAACAGATACAAACTCCATTCAGTGTGTCAAGGTGGCATTTTGTGTATGACTTATGGAGGGTTCAGTTGTAAATCTGTACTTTTAACATATTTAACATGCACACGTGAGTGGTTCTCACATCAACCAATGGGGCTCTTCAGCGCGGTGCGCTCTCTCAACACATCACATTTATCTTTAGTTATCTGTTACTGAAATGTGAAACTTCTCTATCTTAAAATATAAATATTTATTTTGAATCTCTCTGCTTTATACTAAAGGGCGATTCCAGCAGTTTGGAAAGATTAAAACAATCGTCATCGATCCAACTCAAGTTAATAATCCATCGAAAACAAATGAAATTGTTAAACGATATAAAACATAAATTACTGTAGTATAGTTTAGTCATTCGCGGGAGCCACACACGATCATATAAAGCATCAGATATTAGAGCAGTTGCATTTAGTTTACTTTACCACTACTTTTACCTCACCTCTACGCTTCAGTGGTCACTGCGGTTAGGGGTTACATAATCGTGGTCTCGAGTATTGACGACTACAGTTAACTTTTAAAGCTGACCTACTCTGATGTTTTGCGGGTACATTTCATATCTTAGACATAAAACTTACGGGTACATTTTATGTAAATTTCCCCTTTTCGGACGAAGAAACATTAAGCATTGTAATTTTTGCTACATAAATAAATGATCTTTCCGTCTGCATGTCCGTCCGTCTGATGATTATACTTTCACATTTAAATGGTAAAAAAGTGACAGGTCAGCTTTAAAAGGTAACTGTAGTTGGATCGCCTCAGGACAGGTGTGTATTGAACAATGTAAAGCCATGGCTGTGAAATATTCTGTTTAACGTGTGCGGACTGGTACCTTTCGAGACAAAATACCAGATAAAAAGCATACACTCACAATTAATTCGAGATTGCCAAAGGTATCCTGTCATACTGAAAAAAAAGTTTCACTACGGCTTTATTACTCGAAATGAAAAACGGCTCAAATGGATCTATTTAAACCAAGACTTAGCTATAATAGCTCACATTCCCGTCTCCCCTGACTTGTACAGTGGATATGTGCCTTAAATAAAATTTCAGAATAATACATGTCATTGACAACAATACAAAAATTGTATGTTTTCGCCTAACTGGAGGGTGTCTTTTTTTAAAACACCAGGATGGAAAACGAATTTTAAATACCACGGCCTAATCCCTAACCACAGTGACTACTGAAGCGTAGAGGTGAGGTAAAAGTAGAAGTAAAGTAAGAAGTAAAATAAATGCAACTGCTCTATTGTCATATTTAGCATATACGTGTATGTACATCATAGCGGTTCTAGGGGAGACGGGGGAGGGGGCCAGGATCCCCCC
The DNA here is from genome assembly GCA_033119305.1 of Pinctada imbricata. Lineage (NCBI taxonomy): Eukaryota > Metazoa > Mollusca > Bivalvia > Pterioida > Pteriidae > Pinctada > Pinctada imbricata. Next base: position 1,673,139 of record VSWD01000009.1, on the reverse strand, counting down.
AGGAATTTGGAAAAATGATATCACCCGTTTTGACGAACAGATTTTTAACAAAATAGAGTAGATTCCCTCCCCCTTCCATGACGGCTTGTTATAGATATACCCATGTACATTTGACGTTTCTACATTTTTAATAAAAATAAGTTATATGAGGGATGGACAGGGTGAAAGGGATGGGGAGAAAGGGGCGGGAGGAGGAGGGAAGGGGAGGGAGGGAGAGGAGGGAGAGAGGGAGGGAAAGGGAGAGGGGAGGGGAGGGAAGGGTGAAAGGGAGGGGGAAGGGGGAGGTACATTTTTGTATATGTACATGTAAGGGGACGTGTGGGGGAGAGAGGTACCCCCTCCCCCCTTACATGTATATGTTTGTTAAATTTTATGGACAAAAAAAAATTATCACCATGCGATTCAAAATAACTTTACACTATCTCAAGAAAGATACTGTTAATTTTTCGAAAAAAAATCCTCTTACACTTTCAGACATTCCGTTTCCATTCTACGAAAGTGAGTCAAGAAATATCAACATGAAGATCACTATCATTGATGCGGATTTACGTCACCAACACAAATAATGACGCGACAGAAAAGAACAATAATAATGGCCTTACTACCTCTACTGACCATCATAAGCTATGTCCATGGGCAGAGCCTACAGACACACAATATAACAAATGAAATAGACTCATTCGAGGAAAGCGTTGTTACAGCCATGCTGCGCATTGTTGACGAGAAATTCGATTCGCTGAGCACAAGAATGACGTCATTAGAGCGTGCGCTTACCAGTTTGCAATATTACAACCTCCGGCAGTTTCGTATCGTGAATACCCATCTACATGCCTTGGATACGCTACTGCAGGCCATACACGGCCGAGTAGGCCAGCAGGATGTTACAAACAAAGAACTGGCCACGTCCGTGAGCTTACTGAAGAGAGAGATGAAAAATATGGGACTTCAAAATAAAGAATCTTTTGACAACATAGAGACAGACATTGTCCATCTTAATAAAGATCTGACTCAGAAAATATCATTCGCAGAAGAATCTGTGATAAATTTTATGAATAAAACAAACGGCGGATATGTTCCAAGCTACGACTTCAGTCCAATTCTTAATGATGAAAAAGAAAACAAAACTGTTGAATATCTTAACACATTGAACAGAATAGAAGACAAGGTCGACAATTTGTCCAATTTTACCGCTCAAGTCTTTCAAAATTTGACGACAGAAACTAATACCGAGAATGAAAACAAAACAGAAAGAAATATATTGATGAAAAGCTTGATTGAGCTGAACGGAAATGTAAGAGAATCTATTGCCTTTTATCGTCATACTGGAGACTTGGTCGGTGAGTGATTTTTTTTTTTTTTTTTTTTTTTGCCTTTTCACATTGTCAATTTTTTGTTTGTTCTTTTTAATCTTTTTAAGCGCATGCGCACTGCACATAGTGTAACGACATTTGCCCACTTTACTTATGTAACCTCGTGTAACAAAATGACTTTTTTTTTTGCTACTTTTTTGTTACGATTAAGAGAAGTTTACCAGATGTGACAAAAAGACAAATGAATCAATTTATTATTTTTTTTTAAATATTACACGAGTTGCTTTAATTTAGATTTGATTTGTAGAATAGAAATTAGTTTTTCTCTATTAATGTTAAACGTATTCAAAATGATTGTAAATTCATGTTACATGCACTTTATAAAACAATTCTTGAAGTTCTCATGCAGCGACTATTGTAGGATTATTGAGTTATTTCAGAACACAGTCATGTAGATTAAGGACTCTTTTCCAGAGAGAATTGTTGGCGCTACAGAGACGGTAGCTGACGACCAAGATCGTATACGGGAGGATATCAAGCTGTTTATGGAGGTACAAACAAACAACACTGCCAAATGTGGTAAAAAAGTCACCGAGAGCCAACGCAGTGCAATTCATGATGGTGAGATTAGCAACGAAATAAGCCCGGTAGTGGAGAATTTTCCAGGAAAGACCGACGACAAATCGAAAGTAGAAAGTGAAAGTGCTCAACTAATCCTCGACGAAATTATAAATATATCAAACACCACTACCAAAGCAGTAGAGATGTTACATGATCTAGCAAAAATGAACCAAGAGTCGACCAAATCAAGTATTGTCAATTTAGAAAATGAGGTGTCAAAACTCCGCGAAATCAGAGAACATTCGGAAAACATCACTCATCATCCTAATCTTTTGACTGGGCTTGCCGAATTCAATTTGGAAGAATTATCAAATACAAGTAAAGCTATTTATACAATGGTCGAGGCTATAGCATCAAACACTGGCTGGATTCCATACATATTCCACAATTTACAATTTGTTGAAGTTCAAGTGAACCAGACTTTACTTACATCTAAAGCAGCATTAAAACGAGCTATTCTACACGACACCATTCAAGCTAAAGTGTCTGTCCAATATGAACCCAAAGTTACAGCAGCGCCCCCTGTGTCTGAATCTGTGGCGACATCTGCCAGTTGTGAGAAAACTGATTACGTCAATGATACGTCATCGTTGGTCAAGGAACTGAGGTTTGTCCATAAAACAAACCAAAGAATTCATCGTTTGATTCCTGCCCTTACAAAACTACTTGGAGAACCAGGTGGGATTTACATAATATTCCCCTTGAAGTTCCATTTTTAATCTGTCTGTTATCCTTATCTGCTTACCATAAACTATACTCAATATATAGACAAATTGGCTCCATATACAAAGACAAAGTCTCGAAACTATTTTATCAATTAATTTTGTAAGATTAGACTTGTTGATCATGTTGATTTTGCATCAATTTGCATGATTTTTATTTGCAAGAAGAAATGGAGAGAGATGAAATTATCTGATGTATTATAATAACAAGTATTCGATAAGATATTATAGACATATATCAAATAATTTTTCGTTTTGAACAAAATGTACACTTTCAGAGCCATTTTTCACGCTTGTTGATGGAGACAGCGATAATCAAGGTAGAATAGAGGTTTACAGGAGAGGGTACTGGGGAACAATATGTGACCCCCTGTCACACGTACAGGCATCCTATATATGTCGGCATCTTGGATACTTAGGTATGTATACAAAATGTATCCAAACATTCGATTCATCGAATAAGACTTGGACTTCAATGGGCGAAATAGTAACTGTTCCCAATTGGTCCATAAGTCAATTAATAATTCTAATGCAATGTCGCTATAACGTCGAATTTCATTGGTTGTTTGCTCCTTAGTTACGGCCGTAAAACGAGTACATGCTAGGCTTTTCGATTTATATTCACAAAAATATAGATTGCATTAGAATGGTAATAACTAGATACTGACGTTATGTTTGCAAACGGAAAATGCTGATTTTACGGAGCAAACATCCGTTTTTCTGGCTCCGCTAAAGCGTTGCCACAAAACTCAGTTTGCGACCGTAAAATCAGCATTTACCGTCCGCAAACATAACGTCAGAAGCTAGTTATTCTCTAATTATTTCCCGTGAAAGACAAATTCGAAACTGGATATAAATGAAAGATATTTACAAAACTATTCACTCAAGCCGATGTACCGGCGACTCTATTTATCTTTATTAAATCATTATCACACGATGGCAGGGGATGCTTTCTCCTTGCGGGCATCTGATGACTGACATTCAGATATCGCTTTTTACAGACTTAACTGCTTTCGTTTACTTACTTTTACAAAATCGACAGGCTTTGTACACATACATGTATTTTGTGACTTTAGATTAGATAGTTCTTTACTCTGACTATTTTCTCTGTACAGAAGGTTACAGAATGTACAGATAAGTCAAAGAAACAGTATTTTAAATTACTGTTACTATTCTATGTCTGGGAATATCATTCCGATAAAAAATAGGTACACGTGCAAAATTATATTAGGGAGAGGATTGTTTGTACTAGCAACGAACAATAAGATAGAAAAGATAGCAAACAAGACAATATTGCGGTAAAACAACGAATCCGTGCGTGAGCATTGACAGCGGGTGCGGTTAGCCTAACAGGAGATGCTTACTCCTCCCGGATACCTGGTCCCACTTCCAGCTTGCTAGGGTCCGTCGATAATCAGTTTGGTGCTCTATTGTGAGTGCTGTTGAGATTGTCGTCAGGATCTTCTTTATCTCGGATACACCATTGTAACGAATAAATTCAGCAAGTAAACAATATATCAACAGACTTCCGAATACAAGGAGACAGATGAGAACACATATACAAAAACAAACAAACAATAAACAAACAAACAAATAAACAATAAACAAACAAACAAATAAACAATAAACAAACAATCAAAAGAAAGATAACATGAAACAGTAAGGACGACAACTGACAGAAAAAAGAGTCTTACCAATGTGTAATTGTGTGCTCGTAGCCAATTTCAGACGGTCATCCGCTATATACATGTAAAAAGAAAGGAGGGGAACTCTCAGAAATTGCCGTCATCATCCGGATTGCGGTCGCTCAACCCAACTATGTAGGTTTCCCAAAATGCAAAATTGCTTTACGCATATCTACCCTGCCAGATGACTATATTCATTTTGTATCGTGCATGTAGGTGGAGTGGCTGCAGATCCGGGTTATTTTGGGCCAGGAACAGGTGGATTTTGGCGCGTGAATTATACATGTTTATTCAGTAGTCAATGTGAGGCCGCTGTAATGGTAGTAGACGATGATCGCTGTAACCATGACAACGACATGGGAGTCATATGTGGTTAGTCAATAATGGTGAAAAAGTAACAAAGTACACATGTGAATTTGAATATTTGTAATTGTACGATAAATTTGTGTTCGAATCGACTATGAATAAAATGACGATACACGAACCCTGGTAATACAAGGCCAAGAGATGTGTTTATGTGTTATACTGAGATGAACAAAATTTTGAAGTAACAAAGAAAGAGTAAAGTATGCTAAATGAAAACCAAAAACTTGAGAATAGTTTATCTAAATGCCTTTTGAATTTAAATTGAAAGAAACTTGTTATTCAGTTTTGTTTATATTTTGTGTTGAAATGATATATTTTGATCTGAGTTCATTGGAACTGTTACATTGTACACGAACCATGATGTTGTTTTTCCCTATAATGTATTTCTTTATTCAGATCATATGGTTAGACTTCGATACGAAACAAATGAAGAAGAATCTATCCAAAGAAATTCAGGATTTGTACAGATATATCATGACGGAAAGTGGACACCGGTCTGCTCCGACAACTGGACTTCCGAAAATACCCGAGTTGTCTGCCGACAGCTCGGATATACCACAGGACAGAACCGAAACATCACTGATGACGTCACAATTACTCAGTATCCAATCAAATCAGAGATTACTTACATCAACGCAAATTGTACAGGAGAGGAAAAACGATTGGATACTTGTAGTAATGGCTACTGGTCCAAATTAGGATGTGTATCAAAGGAACCAATTTTCTTAGATTGCTCATGAGGCACATTCTAAGTTATGATGTGTATAATTTATGTGCTTTAAGAGAACAGAGTAATATCATATCATTCTTGTGATAGGTCAAGTTAGTGAGACACCAAAGGTAGATGTTATCATTTGTGATATATGTAAAGTATGTAAAGTTTAAAAACATTGGTACTGTGGTCCTATTCAGTTTTGGCGATTATCCTTAAGCTTGAGAGTCAAACCTGATGTGGTCAGTGCATAAAATTGCTAATATGTCCTGAAATAATAAAGGGAACAAGTAATTATAATTTTCATTTTGATATATCGATGACATACTGTTCACTGACAATTGAAACTGACGGTTCAACAAACTTCTGTATAAAATAATACCAATTTACTTGTGAAACAACCGATTTATTTAAAAGTAATAAATTATACATTTTTAATTCATATCATATCGATTACTCGTAGATCACTGGTATCAAAATTCTGCCAATTTGCTTTTAATGTCTCTCCTATTGGAAGTTGCCCTATAGATATCACTGGGTCCGTCTGTCCGTACGTCCGTTGCCTTTGAAAGGTAGTTTTTCTTCAACAAAACTCTACATATTAAATGTATTCATAAATGCAGATCGCCCATTTCTACGTGATTGAAATGAATGGATATGGAAAAGAATGAATGGATATGGAAAAACCCTAAGGCTTATGCTTTTTAATATACGGAGATGATACGCACATTTATATACATCGTATAATGAACTTACCTCTATTTTTTTTTTTTTTTTTTTACAATGAAAACATAAAGGTAAAGGCGACACATAGATTTTTTTCCATTTTTCTTCTTTCACAAATCGTAAAAGGGATTACCTTTTATACACGTACGTACATCACAATGATTACAGTCACAACATGAAATATTACATGTTTACGCCAATATAACGGCTGTAGGGATAGAACAATTCTAGTCTCGCAAAATTCTTTGTTATAGTTTTATTTTTTCATGATTTCTCTTTTCCATATCCATTCGTTGACCTTTGGAAACTTGGCTACTTTTTCGCGGCACTTTTTGATATTTGTGTATTGCTGCAGTATATTGGGATTATGCCATTCCTGAAGTAGGTCAAAGGAAGTGAAGATTACTAGGTCAGCGAAGGATAGCTGCAATTGAGAAAAGAATTTTATACAAATTAATTGTTTTATGTAATTGTAAATATACATGTACGTCATCTAATTTAAGAAAATCAGACAAAGTCCTGCTAAAATTCTAACGATTTTTCTCTAAACTGTTTTGATTTGAACCAACAATAACTATGATTACTATTTCCAAAAGTATACTGAACTATCCATAGTATCGACGATTGAAAATACTCAAGGTAACTGTTAAGAATGAATGCTAAATCGCTTCAATCATAATATCAAAAGGAATACAAACTTTAAATCAGATGTCCACAACAAATTTGTAAGAAGGAGGAAATTCTGCATGAACTAAGGGGATTCTTGGTTTGGTGATTACTAATGAAGATACTTTTTTTCAATATAAAAAGTCTCCCTTTCGTTAGATTTATTAACATATACAATTTAATACTATTGCTATATACATATATTGCAACGGTTAAGTCACATTAGTTGTGCTATTGTAATTATTTATTACAATTATTATAGATATTATATTTATAATTTATTACTATAGTATTAGAGATATTATAGTAATCTATGCTATAGCAATACTATAGCTATAGTCATTTTTCTCTTCAATATTGAATATGCCAGAAGAGGTTGCCAGAGTGTTGCCAGAAGATTACCAGAAGAGTGTGCCAGAAAATTACCAAGAGAGTGTGCCAGAAGGTTGCCGAAAAAATGTCAGACGTATGCCAGAACATTACCAGAAGAGTATGCCAGAAGGTTGCCAAAAGAGTGTACCAGAAGCATGCAAGAAGAGTGTGCTAGAAGGTTACAAGAGGAGTGTGCCAGACGGTTGCCAGTAGAGTGTTCCAAAAGGTTGCCAAAGGAGTGCAAGAAGAATGCCAGAACGTTGCCAGAAGAGTGTGCAAGAACGTTGACAAAAGAGTTTGCCAGAAGTATGCCAAAAGAGTGTCCCAGAAGTCTACCAGAAGAGTGTGCCAGAAGGTTGCCAAAAGAGTGTGCCAGAGGGTTGCCTAAATGTTACCAGATGAGTATGCCCGAACGTAACCAAAAGAGTGTGCCAGATGTTTGCCAAAAGAGTATGCCAGAAGTATGCTAGAAGAATGTACAAGAAGGTTTTGCTAAAAGGGTGTGCCAAAAGTTTACCAGAATAGAGTGCTAGAAGGTTACCAGAAGAGTGTGCCAGAAGGTTGCCAAAAGAGTGTGCAAGAAATATGCCAGAACGTTGCCAGAAGAGTGTGCCAAAACGTTGCCAAAAGAGTGCCAGATGTATGCCAGAAGAGTGTGCTAGAAGTATACATGAAGAGTGTGCAAAAACGTTGCCAAATGAGTGTGCCAGAGGGTTGCCTAAATGTTACCAGATGAGTATGCCCGAACGTAACCAAAAGAGGGTGCCAGATGTTTGCCAAAAGAGTGTGCCAGAAGTATGCCAGAAGAATGTACAAGAAGGTTGCCAAAAGAGTGTGCCAAAAGCATACCAGAAGAGTGTGATAGAAGGTTACCAAAAGAGTGTGCCAGAAGGTTGCCAAAAGAGTGTACAAGAAATATGCCAGAACGTTGCCAGAAGAGTGTGCAAGAACGTTGCCAAAAGAGTGCCAGATGTATGCCAGAAGAGTGTGCCAATAGTATACCAGATGGGCGTGCTTGAAAGTAGCCAAAAGAGTGTGCCAGAAGTATGCCTGAACGTTGCCAGAAGAGTGTGCCAGAACGTTAACAAATAAGTGCGCCAGAAGTTTTCCAGAAGAGTGTGCAAGAAGATTGCAAAAAGAGTATGTCAGAAGTATGCCAGAAGAGTGTGCCAGAAGATTGCGAGAAGAGTGTACCAGACGGTTGCCAGAAGAGTATGCCAATAGGCTGTCAAAACGTTGTCAAAAGAATGTATAGATCGTTGCCAGAAGAGTATGCCAGAAAAGAATGCCAGAAGGCTGCCAGAAGAGTGCGCCAGAAGGTTGCCAAAAGAGTGTACCAAAAGTATGCCAGATCGTTGCAAGAAGAGTGTGCCAGAAGTATGGAAGAAGAGTGTACCAGAGGGTTGACAAAGGAGAAAGCCAGAAATATACCAGAAGAGTGTGACATAATGTTGCCAGAAAAGCATGCCAGAAGGTTGCCAGAAGAATATGCCAGAAGGCTGCCAGAGGAGTGTGCCAGAACGCTTCAAGAAGAGCGTGCAAGAAGGATGCCAGAAGAGTATGCCAGAAGAGAATGCCAGAAGTGTGCCAGAAGTATACCAGAAGAGTGTGCCAGAAGTATTCCAAAAGAGTGTGCCAGAAGTATGCCCGATGAGTGTGCTAGAAGTATACCAGAGCATTGCCAGAAGAGTGTGCCACAAGGTTGCCAAAAGAGTGTGCTAGAATATTGCCAGGAGGTGTGCCATAAGTATGCCAGAACATTGCTAGAAAAGTGTAACAGAACGTTGCAAAAAGAGAATGCCAGAACATTACAAGAAGAGAGAACCAGAGGTTGCCCAAAGAGTATGCCAGAACGTTGCCAGAAGAGTGTGCTAGAATATTGCCAGAAGAGCGTGCCAGCCGGCTGCCAGAACGTTGGCAGAAGAGTGTACCAGAAAGTTGCCAGAACAGTATGCCAGAAGGCTGCCAGAAGAGTGTGCAAGAAGTATGAAAGAAGAGTGTGCTAGAAGGTTACCATAAGAGTGTGCTAGAAGGTTGCCAGAAGAGTGTGCTAGAAGTATGCCAGAACGTTGCCAGAAGAGTTTGCAAGAAGTATACAAGAAGAGTGTGCCAGAACGTTGCCAAAAGAGTGCGCCATAAGTGTGCCAAAACAGTGTGCCAGAAGGTTACCAACAGAGTATGCCAGAAGTATGCTAGAGGAGTGTGTCAAAAGGTTACCAAAAGGGTATGCCAGAAGTATACCAGAAGAGTGTGCCAAAAGGTTTCCAAAAGAGTGTGCCAGAAGGATGCCAGAATAGTGGCCAGACCGTTGCCAGAAGAGTATGCCAGAAGAGTGGCAGAGGAGTATGTCAGAAGAGTGTGACAGAAGGCTGTCTGAAGAGTGTACCAGAGGGCTGCCAGAAGAGTATGCCAGAAGGCTGCCATAGCAGTGTGGCAGAGTGTTACCAGAAGAGTGAGCAAGACGTTGTAAAAACAGTGTGCCAGAAGGTTGCCAAAAATGTCTGCTTGAAGATTGCAAGAACGTTACCAGAAGGGTTTGCCAGAGGGTTGCCAGAAGAGTGTGCCAGAAAGTTGCCAAAAGAGTGTACCGGAAGTATGCCAGAACGTTGCAAGAAGAGTGTGCCAGAAGTATCGGAGAAGAGTGTACCAGAGGGTTGACAAAGGAGAAAGCCAGTAATATACCAGAAGAATGTGACATAAGGTTGCCAGAAAAGTATGCCAGAAGGTTGCCTGAAGGTTGCCAGAAGAATATGCCAGAAGGCTGCCAGAGGAGTGTGCCAGAACGCTTCAAGAAGAGCGTGCAAGAAGGATGCCAGAAGTGTATGCCAGAATTTTGCCAGAAGAGAATGCCAGAAGTGTGCCAGAAGTATACCAGAAGAGTTTGCTAGAAGTATACCAAAAGAGTGTGCCAGAAGTATGCCCGATGAGTGTGCTAGAAGTATACCAGAGCATTCCCAGAAGAGTGTGCCACAAGGTTGCCAAAAGTGTGTGCTAGAGGTTGCCCAAAGAGTATGCCAGAACGTTGCCAGAAGAGTGTGCTAGAATATTGCCAGAAGAGCGTGCCAGCCGGCTGCCAGCACGTTGGCAGAAGAGTGTACCAGAAAGTTGCCAGAACAGTATGCCAGAAGGCTGCCAGAAGAGTGTGCAAGAAGTATGAAAGAAGAGTGTGCTAGAAGGTAACCATAAGAGTGTGCCAGAACGTTGCCAGAAGAGTTTGCAAGAAGTATTCAAGAAGAGTGTGCCAGAACGTTGCCAAAAGAGTTCGCCATAAGTGTTCCAAAAGAGTGTGCCAGAAGGTTACCACAGAGTATGCCAGAAGTATGCTAGAAGAGTGCGTCAAAAGGTTACCAAAAGGGTATGCCAGAAGTATGCCAGAAGAGTGTGCCAAAAAGTTTCCAGAAGAGTGTGCCAGAAGGTTGCCAGAATAGTGTGCCAGACCGTTGCCAGAAGAGTATGCCAGAATATTGGCAGAGGAGTATGCCAGAAGAGTGTGACAGAAGGCTGCCTGAAGAGTGTACCAGAGGGTTGCCATAGCAGTGTGCCAGAGTATTACCAGAAGAGTGTGCAAGACGTTGTAAAAAGAGTGTGCCAGAAGGTTGCCAAAAATGTCTGCTTGAAGATTGCAAGAACGTTACCAGAAGGGTTTACCAGAGGGTAACCGGAAGAGTGTGCCAGAAGGTTGCCAGAAGAGTGTGCAAGAAGTATGATAGAAGAGTGTGCTAGAAGGCTACCATAAGAGTATGCTAGAAGGATGCCAGAAGAATGTGCTAGAAGTATGCCAGAACGTTACAAGAAGTATTTCAAAAAGTGTGCCAGAACGTTTCCAAAAGACTGTGCCATAAGTATGCCAAAAAGATTGTGCCAGAAGGTTACCAAAAGAGTATACCAGAAGTATGCTAGAAGAGTGTGCCAAAAGGTTACCAAAGAGTATGCCAGAAGTATGCCAGAAGAGTGTGCCAAAAGGTTTCCAGAAGAGTGTGTCAGATGGTTGCCAGAAGAGTTTGCCAAAAGGTTGCCAGAATAGTGTGCCAGACCGTTGCCACAAGAGTATGCCAGAACATTGCCAGAGGACTATGCCAGAAGAGTGTGACAGAAGGCTGCCTGAAAAATGTCCCAGAGGGTTACCAGAAGAGTATGCCAGAAGGCTGCCATAGCAGTATGCCAGAGCGTTACCATAAGAGTGTGCCAGAAGGTTGCCAGAAATGTCTGCTTGAAAATTGCAAGAACGTTACCAGAAGAGTGTGCCAGAAGGTTTCCAGAAGAGTATGCTGGAAGGCTGTCAGAAGAGTGTACAAGAAGTGTGATAGAAGAGTGTGCTAGAAGGTTACCATAAGAGTATGCTAGAAGGTTGCCAGAAGAGTGTGCTAGAAGCATGCCAGAACCTTGCCAGAAAAGTGTGCAAGAAGAATTCCAGGAGAGTGTGCCAGAACGTTGCCAAAAGGGTGTGCCATAAGTATGCCAAAAGAGTGTGCCAGAAGGTTATCAACAGAGTATGCCAGACGTATACTAGAAGAGTGTGTCAAAAGGTTACGAAAAGAGTATGCCAGAAGTATGCCAGAAGAGTGTGCCAAAAGATTACCAGAAGAGTGTGTCATAAAGTTGCCAGAAGAGTGTACCAGAAGGTTGCCAGAATAGTGTGACAGACCTTTGCCAGAAGAGTATGCCAGAACATTGCCAGAGGAGTATGCCAGAAGAGTGTGACAGAAGGCTGCCTGAAGAGTGTACCAGAGGGTTGCCAGATGTGCAAGACGTTGTCAGAAGAGTGTGCCAGAAGGTTGCCAGAAATGTCTGCTTGAAGATTGCAAGAACGTAACGTTCTTGCAATCTTCAAGCAGACATCAGAAGGGTTTGCCAGAGGGTTACCGGAAGAGAGTCCCAGAAGGTTGTCAGAAGGTTGCCAGAAGAGTCTACCAGAAGGTTGTAAGAACCTTGTCAGAAGAGTGTCAGAATGCAAGAGGAGTGCGTCAAAAAGTAGTCAGAAGAGTGTGTTGGAATATTGCCAGAAGTATAGTTACTGTATTAGAAGGATCCTATAGGTGAAACCAGCTTTTTGAAAGGAACACGACAACAAAATAGAATCGGTAGGAAAAAAACATAGAAATGACGAGCCAATTAAAATTTCTAAATCTATTTACATAGTACATGTATTTGGTACAATGAATCAATTGACACGTTCTGATGGAGAAGAGAAGGAGCAATTTTACAGATGTAGTTCCAAATGTCACAGTTTGGTCAACTTTCAAGGATATAGAATTCGTATCTCTTTTTCCATCATAGAACTCCAACGTTTTGAATGCATGCTTATGAATTCAAAAATATTACCATTTGATAAACATGTTACCTTTGTAATAAGTTGTTGATCAATTGAAGTATCAAGACATGCTTCAAAATATTGTGAAAAGTGAATATTAATTTTTGTACCTTGTAACCCACAGCAAACCCCTTTCCTTTCTTCATATTAGATTGTATTGTGGTTTCCAGATAGGAACAAGTTTTATTCAATGCTTTTCCAAATTTCTCCTCATAGAGTTTCTGAAACACAACAAATAATTATTTGTGTGACTCAAACGCACCTTTACATGCAGGAAGTGAAATTCAAATTACATCCGTTTACCAATCGAAAAAACAAAAGGAGGTACTTGTTCTTTGATTCGACGCGTGCTATTTGAGAGCCAACAAAGGAGCGATTATTCTGTCAAAATAAATTAAGTTCGACGTCATTCCAAAGTACCATTCGAATCGTAAATTTTGAAAATGGAGTACATGTTCACGGAAATATTCTGACGACACAAGTTTTAAGAAGTCAAGTAATGATTTCATAAATATAGGATCTCAAATGAATTTTCATTTCATACGATGTATTATGAATGAAACGTTACGAGTTGTGGGTTTTATATCCCCGAGCCGTGGCGAGGGGATATTAAACGCACAACGAGTTTCTTAATACATCGTATGAAATGAATATTCATTTGAGATTCTTTTTATCACATTATATTGCCTAAATATGTGTATGTCTAACGTGAAATCAACGTTTCTGAGAATTAGAGGCGAACCACGCCGTGACCTACAGGTCGTCTGCTACGCGATGAGAAGTAGTTCTCCATCGTATCGATATCTTCTGTGCGTAAGAGAAAAATATTTCAACTTTGTTCAGTATTTAAAACAATAATTAATTCTGCAACAATTTTGATCATTGATATTGAATCCGCGTCTGAATTTAACAATTGACCGATATTTGAAAGGCCACACTTGTCAATTAATTAAGTTTATGTGATTAGGTTCAAAATTTGACCAATCGCATTCAAGCAGAGCGATATGTAACGTGTTATCATATCATATATTTATGAAATGGCTTTTTGAAACTGCATAACGGGTGTATCATGTGATAAAAGGATTCATTAACTGATCAGGAATTATTGTCGTTTTTGCTTATTTCTGATTGGTGGAGTACCTTTGCTGCCTCTGGAGCCTCCCTGACCAGGAGGAAGGCATTCATCATGTCATTCACGTACTCCATAACCTCGTCTACTTTCGCTTTATCATTCCACGTGTCCCCATCGAGTCCTATGATATAAAAATGAATGATTCTACAAAACAGATGATATCAGAAACATTTATCTTGTAAAATACGAAGCACAAAGACCAATGCGTTCTTTAAACATAAGAATAGATTATATCATTTGCACTTCCTAGAGGTATTACATGACTTTATTATTTGCCCACATTACATTGTTTAGACTGGGGATCACTGATGAGGGTTAAGTACCCGAAACGTGCATGTCTGGTCCATGCTGCAAATTTATCTGTTCCTAAATGATGCTATTGATTTGAAGATGTTTAACATTTGTAATGATAATTTAATGACATTTGTATGGAACGCCATCGCTGTCTTATGATGAGATATTTCAATATATTGGATGGTTTAATCAATATATGCGGTGATAAGTACATTATATGCGGTGCTAAGTACATTATATGGAGTGCTTAGTACATAATATGCGGTGTTAAGAACATTATATGCGGTGTTAAGAACATTATATGCGGTGGTAAGTACATTATATGCTGTGTTAAGAACATTATATGCGGTGGTAAGTACATTATATGGAGTGCTAAGTACATTATATAGAGTGCTTAGTACATTATATGCGGTGTTAAAAACATTATATGGGGTGTTACGTACATTATATGGGGTGCTAGGTACATTATATGCGGTGCTAAGTACGTTATATGGGATGGTATGTTCATTACATGCGGTTGTTAGTACATTATATGCGGTGCTAAGTACATTATATGCAGTGCTTAGTACATTATATGCGGTGCTAAGAACATTATATGGGGTGGTGAGTACATTATATGCGGTGCTTAGTTCGTTATGTGGTGATTTCGTTATGATAAACATTCTGATGACAAAGATTAAACATTTTTGAGACTCGGTTTATCATTAACCTAAAAGGACACATAAACACAAAAGGATTCAACATTTTTCCCAGCTCTATAAGGGGGGGGGGGGGGGAGAAAAGACCGGTATTTTGGTTAAAATAAGCATTTTTACACAGAAAACAATGGAAAACGGAAACGCTTTTACACAACAGCGCCCCCCCCCCCCCCCCGCTTTACAATGCCACATTCACCAAAGGTGTATATCACTAAAACAATAAAACACATTTTCTGGACAAGTGGGGTTCTGAAGCGAGGGAGGGGGGGGGGGGGGGAAACAATGTCCACAGGCAAAAACGAAAAAAGGGGGATGGATGACTATTTTAAAATTTATCTCTAGAGCGATATTAAAAATAGGTTATAATTGCCATCTTTTTCTTTTTATATCATGGAACAATCTATTAATAGTGTGTTCCGATCAAATATTTAACCGTTTGGAAGGAAATAAATTTGTCTATATCTACACCGTGTGTATTTCGCTCCAGAAAGCTACATAAGTGGCCGAGAAGAAAGAAATACAACCGTTTTTTTCAGTTTCTGGATTTCAGAGATTGCCGATTACATTGATATTCTTAAAACAGGGTGACCATTATTTTTTTTATCCTAATTATTAGAATAAAAAAAAATAATGATATAGAATTTTCACGTCACCCTGTTTTTTTTTTTTTTTTTCTCTCTCTCTTAGACCACGTAAATTGAATATCACAAGCTAAAATAAAAATTATTATTTATATATTAGTAACGTAGTGTTACAGAATTAATCTACTCTTTACTAATATCACATAATTTATCTGTACTGCACAAAGCTCTTCTAATAAGTAAATGCATATACAATATACGGAAACAATGCCTATTGATATCATGGTGCCTCTCGCTTTAAAAAAAGTAAGAACTTTGAAAAAATTTTGAAAAATAAAACGTTCCCGTGGCCAGGATCGAACTCGCGACCATGGTAATTGCAGTCTTACGTCGCCGCACCCTTGCGAAAAACTGATGAAATTGTAGAATAGATATAATCTTTTCACTTTTTTGAATAAAATACAATGAAATATACCTCAATTAAACAACATAGTATTTATTTTATCTTCTCAGATAAATATTTGTGTTTAAAGGCCACCAAAACGTAAAAACGAGGAGTGCCTTAACGTAGCTGCGATCCGATTCTCAGAAATGTTTAATCTTGGTCATAAGAATGTTTATCATAACGAAATCACCACATAACGAACTTACAGGTAACACCGCATATAATGTACTCACCACCCCATATAATGTTCTAAGCACCGCATATAATGTAATAACCAATCCATATAATGTACTTACCACCGCATGTAATGTTCTAAGCACCGCATATAATGTAATAACCAATCCATATAATGTACTTACCACCGCATATAATGTAATAACCAATCCATATAATGTACTTACCACCCCATATAATGTTCTAAGCACCGCATATAATGTAATAACCAATCCATATAATGTACTTACCACCGCATATAATGTTCTAAGCACCGCATATAATGTAATAACAAATCCATATAATGTACTCACCACCCCATATAATGTTCTAAGCACCGCATATAATGTAATAACCAATCCATATAATGTATTTACCACCGCATATAATGTTCTAAGCACCGCATATAATGTAATAACCAATCCATATAATGTACTTACCACCGCATATAATGTAATAACCAATCCATATAATGTACTTACCACCCCATATAATGTTCTAAGCACCGCATATAATGTAATAACCAATCCATATAATGTACTTACCACCGCATATAATGTTCTAAGCACCGCATATAATGTAATAACCAATCCATATAATGTACTTACCACCGCATATGATGTTCTTAGCACCTCATATAATGTATTTAGCACCGCATATACTGTACTAACCACCGCATATATTATACTTACCACCGCATATAATGCACTTACCACGGCATATAATGTACTTACCACCGCATATAATGTACTTACCACCGCATATATTGATTAAACCATACCATATATTGAAATATCTCATCATAAGACAGCGATGGCGTTCCATACATTTGCGTCTCTATCTGTGGATGTCTGTTCTGAGTTTTTGCATTTGGTGTTTTGGGGTTTTGCTGTGGGTGTTGCAACTGAGTGTTGTTAGAGACCCCCTCCTTTCTTTTAAAAAAACAAACTAAGACAATATACAACCTTACGTATTTTTTTAAAAATATGTCGGCATCTGGATAGCCGGAAGGTAATTGGTACTATTAAACACTTCATGGTTTCAATGGTTCTTTAAGAAGTTATCTTAATCGGATAATCCAAATTAAATCCCTACCGAATTGTCTTGCCAGGTGTCTGTTGATTGCCATACTCTGATCTAATACGAATTTGTCGCCCTTCCCCTTCTCTGTTATCTCTAAAATAGGGAGAGTTTGGTGCGGATTGCCTGGATAAAAAATTGATAGATAAAGTAGTGTTTTACATATAAATATCATTTGTTTAAAAGTTTATGTGTAATTATAATGAATTAAGATTATGACAGAGTTTGAGAATCAAGATATGTGGCATATGTGTACATACTCTCTTTTTAAGCATACATGCAACTATCTCATCAGTGATGCTTCAAGCCAAAGTAATTTTCATAAGCCGCCATTCCATTTCAGTAGCGCCCTCTGGTTTTATTTTTGAATTTAAATTTATGCATTTACTTTATAGAGAGTGCGCGGCTCCAAATTTCCTGTAGGGTCGATTCCGTAGCATATCCAAATTTTAAATCTATGTTCAAAATAGCATTGGGGGGATGGTGCTATGATGTCATAGGCGGATCTAGGATTTTTTCAAAGGGGGGGTTGAAGATTTTGAAAGGGGGGGGGGGGGGTGTTGAATGCATACTATCAAAAGCTTCTGTTTCGCAATACTACCTTATAGGGTGCACTATTGACTACACAAATAATCTATATCTGTTTTATTATCTTTTAAAGAAATGGCGTAGCTCTGCCTGAAAAGCGGAGGGGCACAACATCCGAAAATTTCTAACAAGCAGAAAAAAAAAAAAAAAAAAAAAAGAAAAAAAAAAAAAAAAAAAAAGAAGAAGAAAAAAAAAAAAAAAAAAAAAATAGGTGGGAGGAGGAGGACGAGATTTTTTTTTAAAATATGGGGTTTCATGCACAAATTTTAATATTTCTGGCGCAATTCTAAATTCTAAGTACATGAATAAATATCTGGCGAGCGGTAGCGAGCCAGGAAATTTTCTTTAGCAAAATATTGACTTATCAGAAAATACTTTCTATACCCTCTATCATTAACAAGTACATATAGTTTGAGTTAAATGTCTTCATGTACGTTGAGGATGGATCAGAATAGCTAAATTATTCAGAAAGTCTATAAAGAATTGGCGAGCGGTAGCGAGCCAAAGAAAAATTTTGAAAATTGACCGAAAAATTGTAGATTTATGGTACATAATGTTGCTATTTTAAACAATGTTAATGCATAAAAAATTTTGTGATTGAAAAATGGGGGGGGGGGGGCATATGTACCCCCGCTGCCCCCCCCCCCCCCCTTCTCCTACGCCCTTGTAAAGTAAGCACAATTTCCTATTTATAACTAAACACGCATCGGAGCAAATATTATTTTATAAGCTTCAAATCTTCAACATTATAATATTCAGACTTCATGTCACAAATGTTGTACACCTTGGTGTTGAAAGCTTGTTAAGTAAGAAGGACAGAAATAAAGTTTTTTTTTTAATATAAGCTCTCTCTCTCTCTCTCTCTCTCTCTCTCTTTGTTTGATTTTTTTTTTTTGGTCCGACCAAAGGGGGGGGGTTGCAACCCCCCTATCCACCTCGCTAGATCCGCCAATGGATGTTTTAAAACCTCTTTTAATTTCGATGATATTGTTGAATGAAATGACAAGTTTCCGAAAGAAACAAAGGGAGCTGGGTAATTTGTTCCAGTCCTTCAGTTAGTCGGGTGTAGCGGAAATGTGTTTAACAGTTTTCATCAAGCGTAGATCTTTACATATAGTTTTTGTAAATCAAAATCATTACTTAGCATTTTCATCTCCATGTTAACATCAATTTACAGAAGACAGAAAGACATATATGGATGATGGATTTTGATGGTTTTATCATCGCTAGTAACGCGGACCCTTGGGTTTCAGTCATGTGTTTTACACAGAAAGTCCTACTCTGTGCCTATTTGCATGTACATGTATTATGCACGTCTATTGAGCTTGAGAAAAGAAATACATATGTAATCGATAATTTCATAACATCGTTCGATATAAAAACTTTTAAAATTGCATAATATATATGTATTCAAAGTGTTTGAAAAACACAATGTAGAAACGTACAAAAGACATGCAAAGTTTAGGCCGATAGGGACCGTTTTCTGAATTTAAATAAATCAATCCAATCACAAAATATAACATAGAGCATCATTCGTATCCCCTCGCCCTTTATTTGTAACGGCATAAAAAGACTCGGATGCCAATGGTGGAAGATTTTACATCAAATCGATGTAAAAGTAAAAAGGCACTTTTTCAACATACACAATTCTCAAATTTGAGTGAATGATGTCGTGAGTAACGTATTTGTCAGTTACGATCCAGTGTTGAAACTTGTATTTCATGAAAGATTATAACAAAAACTAATAGACCAACGGGGAACTATTTTCAAAATGGCGCCGTCTGACGTCCGAGTCTTTTTTCGAAGGAAAAGGTCGAGGCTGATCCGAATGATAGAGCATTAGAGTTGCGATTCACAAGAAAGGACGTTTATAATTCCTGTAAATATATGTACACGTAATAATAAAAAGCTTTTATGAAAATGATATTAAACGGTTACTTACATAGTTCCTCTCTGAGTTTTTTCAGCTGTTCTGAGTTGATTCGTTCGTCTCGAAAAGGAATCCCAGCTACCGTAAACAGAATTCTCGTCACTTCCGCTCTCCCTGTTGTATCAAAATAGATTAACTTATACGAAGGCATCCCTCCTCCGGAATGTTTTGAAGTGTGCAAATACAAGCAAACAATAGTAAAAAATCCGAAATTTTCTTTCTCTCTTAAAGAATATAAGGTGTTAAAAGTTCCCTCACTAAGACTGAATTTCGAAATGACCAATTTACATAGAGAAAATTATAGCAATATAATGAATAAAGGAGTCATTAAAGCTCGTATTGATTAAATCCCCCTATTTCCTATCATTACCCATTAGTTATTTATGTATTATACATGTATATGTATTATTGCAAATGATAGGACACAGTTGATTAAGAATGACTTTAAATTACTATTTGCGTCTTACGCGCTGTATATCCATTATCATTAGAACATAATCTGGAATTTCGAAATGCTTTAAAAATCGGATTTATGTTCGTTACTGAAAGGAACATGAAGGTGTAAAGAAGGAATTAATATAACAGATACATGTATTTATTTATTCAATACGCTGCACGTACCTTGAAATATCATGCATATATCCGATCAAGGTGGGAGGCAGGCCTAACCTGATAATGGGAAAGATAATCATTGTTCAGTAAACGAAAAAAAAAAAAAAAAGACAAAATAAATATATATAATTATTATCATAATGCATGTAATGTAATTCCTATAGAAAAGTCTTATCAAAGATCGTATTTTATGCAGGTTTCCATTGAACTTGATGAAAGATGAATTCTGATATCAATATCTATAAATAAATGTCCACAATATTCGACCATCACATAGATTTGAGTGTGTGTGAAATGCGTACACTGTACTTTTAATCGTCGCGCTAGGCTGATATCAGACTGCTATTTTGCACATAAACTAACATAGTAGTATTGAGACCGAAGATTCACAATTTTCTATCAAGTTAAGGTGATAAGTTTGTCATTTTTGGCAGTTGAAAGAAAGGAGGGGTATCTCCAACAAAACTCGATTGCAGCAACACCAACAAAACACAGAAGCACCTCTGTTCGAAAATATAAATATCACGCTTGCTTAGCAAGAGACGCAAACGGGACAAATGTTAAAAGTCTTAAAATTCTATATCACCATTTAAGAACAGATGAATCTGCAGCTTGGACCAGACATGCACGTTTCGGGTTATTAACCTTCGCCAGTGATCCTCAATCTAAACAATGTTATATGACCAAGAAACACCAAATGCGACATAAAAACAGCAAACACAAAAGATTCACATAAATCAAGAAAGACCAATGAACAATCGGAGCCGACTCATGGCTGTCATCTGGTCCATTTTGTAATTACGGATAATAAGATGTTATACTTTCCAATTATTCGGCAGAAGTTCTAACTACAATGTATCGAATGTGAGAAAAAAAGGAAAGGAGGGGATCTCCAACAAGACTCAGTTTCAGCACGCACTGCAAAACACTGAAACTCCTCCATGAGAAAACACAGAGTAGACATATATAGAAAGAGACGGAAAGAGGACAAGGAACGCAAAATAATGATATTGAAATGTTTTAACTCTTTACATGTATCTTCTTGGAGAAAATTTCAAACCTTATTTAAATGCACCAGACACGTGTTTCGGCTATTAAATCCTCATCAGCGGTACTTATTTTAAAAATGCCGAAGTGATTTCCTGACACATTCATCAACATTTAAAATGAAGAAACTTTTTTTCATTACCAAAGGTACTTCTATCACCTACCTCTTGAATAAGACCCCGTAGACGTATTGCACCCACTTCTCTATCTGCAGGCTCTAAATTTAACAACAAACATAGAGGGATCTAAACCATTTGCAGGTGCAATGGGAAAGGATGCGGTATGTGTCCGCTCATAAATTGCAATTCCACAGTTAAATCTAGTGTTAATGGGCAGACGTTTAAAATCGAGATTGATAACGACATCGATTGATCGTATCAAGATGTCATTACATGATACGCCAAAGGATGTGGCGCCCAATATGTAGGGGAAACAGGCCAGGCCTTAAAATCTCGTTTTCGAAGTCATTCGTATCAGATAAGACACGCTTGCGTCAGAGAAATACAAAATTCCTTTACAATCACTTCGTTAAATACAACCATTCAATTTCGGATCTAACTACTACTCTGGTTAAGGTTCAGTCTTTTCCAAAACTCAAAAATCAAAGTAAAACTGAAATTAAAAAACGCCGCTTACAAGCTGAACTTGCCTGAATAACCAAACTTCAAACTGCGTACCCAATTGGTTTAAACGATTAAATTGATGGACAAGGAAACATGTCTTCTCAATCCGCCCTAACACTAAACGGAAGCATAGGTCTCACGGTAAAAGGCGAAACGAAAAAACTCAGAAGAAGAGCTAGAGTACAACGTACCCCCAAAGATCTACCGATCATTGGACGCAACGTCGACAGACACGAACTGCTACATGCTCTTTATCTAATCAGTTCCAGCAGTTCAATTGAAATCTATCTTGGATGAAGCACTAACGGCATTCTTAAGAAACACTGATTGATTCAGGCTAAACATCATTGTTGCATTCGCACAGAATAAACTATATCCTTTGGTTAAATTCACCTCCCCTAAAAGACGATTCATAAAAATTCCATTTATAAACATAGGTTTTGATCTTCTGAACATCTCTAATATTTTTCGGGATCATCGCGTACAAAGTGCCATTCCTCAATATTTTGAGGATGTAGGACCTCCTCTTATTTGTTACAAATATAAGAGACATATTCGAAATTTCGTTCTTAACTACACAAAAGTTACATCAGATCCTAAAATACTTGAATCATGTCCTGCTTCTTGAGAATGTGCAACGTCTGAATATCTATATAAACCAGCTGGTCATATTATTACAGGTGACTTTTCAATTATCCAAGACAGTTCCGTGGTCTTCTAAAAAAAGGACCTAAGTATAAAATTAATTCTATCAAAAAATTTATTAAATGTCGCGA
Organism: Pinctada imbricata; assembly: GCA_033119305.1. Lineage (NCBI taxonomy): Eukaryota > Metazoa > Mollusca > Bivalvia > Pterioida > Pteriidae > Pinctada > Pinctada imbricata. The sequence continues at coordinate 1,650,629 of VSWD01000009.1, read as the reverse complement.
AGTGCTAAAGGAAGCTTTAGATAACTATACCGAACGATGGTGCAAGTTGAAAGGAGTCGAATCGCATGCTCCGAATGACTGGAAAAACCTCATTTTGGATATAACTGATATTCGAATTGATAACTACCACAAAAATCTTCATCCTTTTAAAAATCTATGTTCTAAATCTGAAAGATATATTTCAAATGCAAGCTACGTAATTTGCATGAAAAATATGTCTTCGCGCCTGCAGACAAAGCAGCCAACAACACCATAATCATTTGAAAACGCTACTACATATCAACTCTAATTTCGGAACTTTTGTCTACTAATACTTAATATATCGAAAGCAACGAACGTGTCCCCAACATTTTGAGTAAACATAACAGTGGAATTTCTTCATTTAACATCCTTTTTTCTAAATTGGATATCCCTACAATATACTGCATACTTAACAAGTCTCCTTACAAATTTCGATAGATTGCTAATTCTAGCAACTGATCAACTTCAATTTTTTTCTAGAAATCTGACGGCAGCACTCACGGCTATAAAGGAACACGTGGACAAATACTATGAAACTGTCATGAACAGGAATGTTGAAAACTTCTTTTGGTCTATTAAAAATTTAGGGGATGTGATTGACATAATGAAATCAAGAAAGTTTCAAGCAAATACGATTTCTTCATACGACTTTTTTATATGTACACCACGCTTCCTCACGACAACATAAATGATCGATTGTCCAAACTCATTAAATGGTGTTTTGATCTAGAGGGGAAAACTTTTATTTGTACATTTGAATCAAAGGGTTTCTTTTCCGCCACAGAATACAAATCATACAAATCATGGACATGTGTTAACCTGTGTATTGCCTTGTCCTTCCTTTTGGACAATATTTTATGTAAGATTTGGTGAGAAACTCTACTAGCAGGTTGTAGGAATTCCTATGGGTACTGATTGTGCCTCTTGTTGCAGATTAACAGCCCCGACCAGTCGAAAGTTTAATATTCGATTTCAATTCATAAACGAATTGAAAGCTTTTTGAAAGCCGAATGGCCGAAATCAAAGCAATCATCGTCATAATTTGCTTGATTAATAGTAGTTACAATGATGTTTATTCAGATTAAATTATGAAAAATATATATTCTTGGAGTAAATGAAATATTTCTTTTGTTTTATTTATCATAAGTTTAAAGATTCCGTGTTTCCAAGATCGGACTACATGTACATGTAGATTTAACAAATTACTAAAGTCTTAATACATGCAGTGAAACCCTGACGGTCGGAAGCTTTGAAAGATGTTTCACAATCGATGAATTTTAAAGTCCCACGCCAATAATGAGACGACTTCTTTCATCCTTCAAACTGTGCAGAGGAATTCCCCCGAGGCGTGCCGTAGCCATTGTAAAAACAATATGGCGCCCGAGCCTTCAAAAAGCTTTCAAAATTTTCATCAGCGATAGCTTTCAAAATTTTCGTCAGCGATTGCTTTCAAAATTTCGCCAGCGATTGCTTTCAAATATTTTGAACGCTCCGAGATGACGAAAAGTTGAAAGCTCATAGCTTTCAAATTTATCGTTAACAAAGATTAGTTAACGAAATTTTCGTCATCTACTTTTTGAAAGCTTTTTAGAGCTTTCAAAATTTCGTCATCTCTGTAGCTTTCAAAAAACAAGCTGACGAATAGTTAACGAAACTTTCGCATTTAGCATTCAAAATTTTGTCATCCCGGCCTTTAACTTTCGACTGGTCGGGGCTCTTTTTTATTCGTATGAAAAAGAATTTATCCAAAATCTTCAAAAGCAAAGAAAACATGATGATGTGAACTGTTTCATTGGTACTTCTTACTATCGACAATCCTGTTTTTGAAAAGTATAAAAATGTTATTTATCCACAAGAATTGATTCTAAACAAGGCAAACGTAACAAACACAGAAACACCATTTTTGGACCTAAATATCAAAATTGTTAATTGAGAGATTCATACAAGTGTGTATGACAAAAGAGATGATTTTGGGTTCAACAGAGTAAATTTCCCCTTGCTTGACGGTGATGTTCCTAGATTACCGTCCTATGGTATCTATTCATGTATCACCAAGAAACTTTTAGGTCAAGGACTTTCTGTCTGGAAATGTTACAAAATTATAGTCAAATTCTTTTGAAATTCGGACCAATACAAGCAACAGAGTATATTACTTTGGGTATTTCACAACCTGCATTTTATGGTGATATCATTAAAAAAAATAAAGGATAAAAAGTAGCGCATTCTTAAAACGTGTACTCTGACTGATTGTGACGACGGAACTCCATGACGTGCCCTGTCCAAACATCTTTAGAGAAGACAGGGCCCCGACCAACTGTCCTCTCTGAATGTCAGTCGGACTCCTCGGGTGAAAACATACATGAGCTTGCTACAGCCGGCAGATCACGAATTGTATTATATGTACGCACGCCCTCGTTTTATATCCATTTACATATTCATCTGTGTTGCTTGGGCCCCTGCGTTTTGCGGTCTTGTTTGTGTGTGGTCATCTGACAGTAAGGATGTTGTTTTACACCACAATTGTACGTTCTTCAAGACCTCTGGGAAATCGGAAAAGAGGGAGGGTTGTGCGCACGCAATCCAGTATAACCACACCTTCTGCTATTTTCGTGACAGAATGTCGTCCTAAGTCGGCATCGGATGCCCATTGGTCTCGTTGGTTTATGTGTAATCCTTTGTGTTTGATGTTACCGTGTTGTGCGTGGGTGTTCCTTGTCGATTTTGCGTCTGCATTCTGTTTTTGTATTGGTTGTTTTGGGGTTTTGCTGTTGGTTCTGCGACTGGTGTTGTTGGAGATCCCCTCCTTTGTTTGATTTTGAAGCGGCTCATGTAACTACCAGAACTACTTATCCGTATATTACTGTTGCAAGAATCATCTAATTATCTAGGAATGACAACTAAGTCATTCCGCTTAGCATTAAAAAAAAACCACAATTGCATGGAAATATATGTTTAAAACATAATATTCTGAATTTTAGCTCCGTGATCTATTAATTTTGCTATTTTTGAATATTGGTGATAGAAAATGCGCCGTGTCAATGTTGTACACTTTGCCCGTTTTAAATGTCCTTGTTCGTTGCACGAATTACGTTTAGTTCTTACCGTCTCTCAAATCAGAAAGCTCTACTTCCACGTACGTGTCAGGAATATCTTACAAGTGTAAAATATCTGACTTGAGTGACCCAACTCAATTTTTTTTGATAAGGAAAATGATAACTGGTCTCAATCGTTTGGATGAGCGTCATGATCTCAGATTGCTCATCACTCTTCCAATCTTAAACAAGATAGTCCTTGCTTTACTTTCGATTTGCTCTTCAGACTAAATGAAACTAAACTCTTTTCAGCTCTTTTTACTACAATTTTTTTATTTTTTTGGTTTCTTTAGAGTAGGGGAATTAGTGCAGAATTCCTTCTTGATACGTGGTCATGCCCTACTATACGATAATGTTCACTATCTCTCTAATGTCAACTTCATTGAAATAAAACTTCCCGCTTCAAAAACTGACCAGTCAGGTACGGGCTCTACAATTATTATATCTCCTACTTATTCCAAAATCTGTCCTGTTAAAACCCTTTAGTCATTTTGAAAAGTCAGGCCTCGTTTTTCCGGAACATTTTTTCGCCACCTTATAAGCAATCCATTTACCCATTACCAATTTGTAGCTATTTGAAGAAATGTTTGAACTCCTTAAATATTGATAGCAAACATTATTCCTCTCATTTCTTCAGAATCGGAGCTGCCACGTCTCCGTCGTTGGTTAGAGTAACAGACGAAAAATAGCTTTTTATGGTCGTTGGAGGTCAAACTCCTTCAAAACTTATATTCACATTCCAACTGATGTTTTTTCTTCTAATTTTAAGGCTGAATTCCTTTTTACAAATTCTAAAAGTGTTTAATAATTGGATTTTTAATCATTAGGAAAGCGTTCGTTCGTGCTAGAAATTCAACCTTGTACCAACTTGGATCTTGAGGTGGCAAGGAGGGATGAAATTAAATGGAATGAAGTTGGCAGGAAGGTTCCATATTTTTTTTAATTTTGAGGAAGCACCTAATTTGCTAATTATTCACTGTGGCGGTAATGTTATAGATGACTCAGCATGCAGTACGTGTGAACTTAGACTCTTTTCCGTCTCGTGCTATACTCGTCTTTTGTGTTTTTGCATCGGGTGTTTGGTGTTTTGCTGTTGATGCTGCAACGGGGTCTTGTTGGAGATCTCCTCCCTTCTTAGACATAGGATGTTTAAAACTGTTAGTTTTCTTAGAAATTTTCTTTCATGTACAATTTTGATTGTAGTTGAAAGTTTTTAATTAAATATGAATTGAAGTTAATCGAAGTTTTTCTAGTATTTAATTACATTATAAGGATTAACTTGAACAATTTTGCAATTTATTGAGATATAATATGGTTTGAGGCGGTGCACACTTTTTTATAATTCGCTTCTTGGTATCAAGTATAATGTTACAGTATCAATTGTGTAAGATAAGTAGGATACCCTAACACCACAACGTCAATGCAGATATAACAGCGGAACACACACTTGAGACGAAAAAAGGAACAAACAAACGTAGAGGACGAAAAGAAAGGCATCGCATATTTGAAACATTGAGGATAACACTATATCATGAAAAATCTCCAGATAGTTCCACTGTAGAAGAAAGGAGGGGATCTCCAACAACACTAGGTTGCAGCACCCACAGCAAAATCCCAAAACACCCATGCAAAAAACACAGAACAGATACCCACAGAAAGAGACGCAAAATGGACAAGGAACACCAACTCACAACATAGAAACATAAAAGACTACACATAAACCAACGAGACCAATGGGCAACCGGTGCCGACTTAGGACGGCCATCTGCCAAGTAAATAGCAGACGGTGTGGTTATCCTGGATTACGTGCGCACAACCCTCTCACTTCTAGAATGACAAATATGGAAAAATCATATCCCTATCAAGAAGTACAAAATTGTTAATCGAAAAATCATCTAACCAAGGTCATACAAATCCAGGATAAAACAAGAACAAAAAAAAATCTACCATATGAAGAGAAGTGAACTCCCTGCGAAGGAGTGAGATCAGGTATCCAGGAAGAGTGAGCATCTCCTGCTTGCATGCTAATCTTATTGAACGTGGCACCACAGCAAAATAGTATTGTGGCACAGCTGAAAATGTCTAGAATATATATTAATTTATACACAAATAAATGCAAATGTTTTAAAATTAGCACATCATAAAACAGGGATAATGACATACTTGTATCCACATAGTATTATTGAATTTCTTTTTATACAAATATACAATAGTGCTCTTGTAATAGAAAGAGAGGTTTTTATATCAACTATTTTACATGTATCGTCCAATCTCAGGTTTCCGAATGTGAAAATTTCTTTTTATAAAGATTAAATACATGGAACACTGATGCTCATATTTTGAGGAAGGTTACGTTACAGTAATTCTTATATTCTTCTATTCAATATCAGGAACACAGGTAGTACGACTTATTACGCGATGCATTCATCTGTGGTAATGGGGTTGAAAAGACTCAGGGTGCACAATATGGCGGAAATTCAAAGAGGCTCTGTACCGCTTTTAATTGGAATGAAGCGTGTTACCCTTGCATTTTCAAAAAGATTAACTTTCATTCATATTATGTTGTAAACTCGAAAGAACACAAAGAAATGAATCGATGCTCTGCTTTTTTCATGTGTAGACTTAATTAAGCTTTCACAATTATACTTAACTGTAATGTATGAGGGTTGTAAAACTTAACACAAAACGTTTATGACAAAACTATTGGATGTGAATTTGAATGGAATGACAAGTCTTTAGAGTATACTAATATTTCTTATGTATGTTCATCTTTCAGAGAATCCAATGAGTGCAAATTTATAATGATTCAAAAATATCTTTCATTTGAAAGAGCTGAATGACAAATATGGATAGTGACCATATCCCTGTCTACAGTACAAAATCGATAATTCAGAAAATCAGAAACCGAAGGCATACAAAATCAGGATAAAACAGGAACCAAAGCAAACAAAAACAAAAACCTCCACCATATGAAATGTCTTATTTGGTTGACAAGGTAGCGCGGAATAAAGTGAGGTACATGTGAAGAACATACTCATAAACACATACAGTGTTAATCACAGTGTTTGAATAATAACGTTCTAATATATAATATATATTTCTTCCGATTCAATATATACTATGGTTTTTTAGTAGAACAAAATGATAACAGATTTATTACAGTATGAATAAATGGAGGGGATGTGTGACTTACACCATGTATTTACTATCACTATGACGCTTTAATAAAATAAGGGAGTGAAATTAAAATCCAACGCAAAACCTGATTTGTAATTCAAAAAGCAATATCAATGGGCTAAAAAGACAGAGATAATGCAAACAAAACGAAGCACCAAACCATTCTGGAAAGGAACAAAAATGATTCCGCGGTGGAGGTTGATAGGATCTTACACCAGGTTCTTGGAGAGACAAAGAAATCTCAATTCGAGTGCCCAGGCCGATTGAAATCCTTGGCGAGGATGAAGATTTCCTTGTGGTGTTTGATCCTTTTTCTCATTTTTATCGTCGTTTTTGAGTTTACTTTTATATGTCAATACTTGTTTATAAATTGACATTAAAAAGAACTGGAAGTGTGCACTTAGCGACGTCAACAGCAACGCCGTTAGCAACGTAAAATTCAAAGCTTTAAATTGACGTAAAAAAGAGCAGAAATGATGTAACCTGTAATGTGCGTGAAGTTTTCCATTTATTTTTGGTACCTATACCCCTATGGATAAAACATGTAACAGAAATAATATCAGATTTACAATGTTCCTCCTTCCTGGAGGGTGAGATAAGACAGGATTAGATAACACAGGGTGAGATAAGAAAATTCAATCCAAGCAAAATGGAGAATTTTCCTGTCCAATATATGAGAACAAATCAGGTGTTATGGAAAGAAATTAAAAGACTGGATTTCCAATAAGTGTTGTTTATATGAAATTTTTTTTTCTGATGAACCAGATTAAGGGACAGATATCCTACAATACGCTATTTGGCAATATTTATTTTATTTTTCTTTATTTGTATTTTTCGTGTTTGCGATATTCATTTACATACAAGCATTCATCTGACACTGTCCTCTCCGTTTAATCGTCTTGTTTATGTGGTCACCCTACATGTATAGTGAGAAGGCTATTGTGCATTCTTCAAGGGTGCTTGGTAACCGGACAATTTAAAGAACCGTACAAGTGGGAGAGTTGTGCTCACATAATCTTGATATTCACACCATTTGCTACAGACGTGGCTGATGGCCGCCCTTAGTCGATACCAATTGCCAGTTGGACGCGTTCATTTATGGTTTTTTTTTTTTGTGTTTGATTATTTGATGTCGTTTTCGGTGTTCTTTGTCCCTCTTGTGGCTCTTGTTGTGCTTGTATACTCTGAATTTTCGAATATTTGTGTTTCTCTGTTTTGCTTAGGGCGATACAATCGAGTTTTATTGGAGATTCCCTCTCTTTCTTAATACTTTCTTTTATAATTGTGGCATCAAACATAATGCGATAGTCGCTCAACATCGTCATCGCAAAAGTTGGCTAATGTCGTCATGATCAAAGATAACTAAATATCTTGATGTTTTACTAAGGTGTTTAATAATACGACTTTACTTAAACCGAAGCGAGATACATTTTTGTTAAACAAAAACCCCGAGATTTTAAGTATTACGTTACAAACAGACATGCAGGCATGTTGAGAACAATGAGTCCATTACGACTAAAACCAGACAAAGGCCAGTCATTTGAACATGAAGAACAATTGAAAGAGTAAAAAGAAGCGGACCAAAAGCTTGCATAGATTGGTTGGTTGACCATGAAAATACATGTAGAAATCACTGTGGATTGCATAAGCAAGATAGACGATACTCCGAGGAAAGCACTCAGCCTCATGGCACCAGGAAGTGAAAACATATGACATCTTTACAAGGAAAAAGTAGTGAAGCAATCAGATGAAATGGAAACAGACAAAAACAACGAGTAAGATCGTTTGCAAGCGGAATAAATCTATTTTCCTGCCAGCATTTTCCCTCTTTTTATCAATGAATTTTCATCTTCATATATTTACTGTTTCGAACTCAACTTTTTCGAACTCGAGCATCATTCATGATATATCATTTGTTGAAATGAGCGTTTACGCACAAAACAAAAACTTTTGCAGGTATGATGGAACATATATTACAATATTCATCATTTCAACCACTAGATTGATATCTCTGTTGGTTTGTCTTCTTTTTTTTTTTTGGATCCACTGTATTTCATGCCGATCTTTACTGATGGGAATCTGGCATTATTTTTCAATGTACACGTATGATTTTGATGCATCAAAAATACGTGAAATTCGAAGGAACTTTTAGAACATCTGAAATCCACTCATTTGAGTAGGGTTCATTCGATCAAAGCCTTTGCTTTTTCGACACTTTACACTACTATCCAACATTCTAAATTGAAAGAAAGACTCGCAAAAATTATAAGTAAAGCGTTTACAAGTAAGAACGGCAATCGAAAAAACAAATTTATTGTTGTTGACTATGACAAAACCTACTTTGTAAAAGAAAAGTCCGATTCAATTAAGTACACTGAAACAGATATTATTCAGATGTTAAACTTTCTGATTGACAACATTTTTGTAGTATTTGGAGGAAAGGTCTTCCAGCAAATTGTCGGAATTCCAATGGGGACCAATTGAGCCCCACGCCTTGCCGACATTTTCCTTTACTCGTACGAAGCTGAATTCACTCAATATTTGGTCTCTAAAGGGAAAAGATACTTAGCTTCTGACTTCAACTTAACTTACGGATACATAGACGATGTGTTGTCCATCAATAATCCAAAATTCGCGGATTACCTCAGCAGTATCTATCCTTCAGAGCTTGAAGTCAAAGAAACTACAGAGACAAATAATTCAGCATCCTATTTGGACATAATGTTGTCCCAGGACACTGATGGTGACATGAAAATCCTCACTCTATGACAGACGTGACGACTTCAATTTCAGCATTACAAACTTTCCTTTTTCTGAGTAGCAACATCCCTTCATCACCCATCACCTGCTGATGGCGTGTTCATATGTCAGTTGATACGCTATGCTAGAGCAAGTAGAAATATACGGATTTTGCTCTTAGAGCTAGGCGTCTTCAAGATAAGCTTCTCAGTCAAGGATATGTTTGTGACCGACTAACATAGTCAATGAGGAAGTTCTACAGTCTATATGGGGAACTCGTCATACACTATGATGTCCCACTCTCCAGCATGGTGGATGCTATTCTGTCATAGACCAGTTTAACCATCCAACCAAAGATTGTACTCTATGACTTCCGAAATGGAGGTAACCGGATGTGACATTTCTACCGAATTGAAGCGGCAGATGTTGCATGCAAGCAGGAGATGCTTACTCTTCCTGGCACCTGGTCTCACTCCCATATCGGGAGTTCGCTTCTTTTCATATGGTGGAGGTTTTTGTTCTTTTGCTTTGGTTCCCGTTTTATCCTTATTTTGTATGCCTTCGGTTTATGATTTTCTGAATTATCGATTTTGTACTGTATACAGGGATATGGTCATTATCCATATTTGTCATTGTAACATTGTTTTTGATTAAGGAAAGGGGGATCTCCAACAACACCTAGCTGCAGCACCAAAAACACAAAGACACGCGGAGAGAGACACGCAGTGGAACAAGGAACGCCAAATTACAGAAAAACTTAAAACACAAATGACTGCACAAAATATGACGATACAGAAATTGATAGTTTGTATTGACTATACAACAGTTCCTCCATGAGTCACTAAGAGGTTTGGCGCAAATTTGATTAGGGATCATAAGAATGTCCCAGGAAGATTCAAGCCATCAAAAAGGGGGCGGATAGTCCAGTCTTTGTTTCAACAAAAATCCTTCATACAAACGGACAAAAATCAGCATTTTGGGCAAATTCCAGTGGATCGTGACACACATACCCCCCTTCCGTGAGATCCGCGTTTGCATCTGAAGTAATAGGAGTTCAAGGTTTCCAAGGGGGGTAATTATTTCTATGATTAAGAAACTTTATTTTGAAATTTGACATTTTGCTGTATCTTAATTCAATTATTGGATTATTCTACACCTACTTTAAATTTCAAAGGAATCTAGCTCTTCATAAATTCATGATTTTAGCCTATGTTTTAAATCTTTTTGTTAATTTACACGAATAACACATGTTAATCAAGGGCGAATAAAAAGGAATGTTAAGAGTAAAAGTAAGAGTAAAATTAGAATTCTGAAAAAAATATTTTAAGGTTGTTTGTATGTATTTACTGATTTATTATTTAAGTTTGCTTGTATGTTATTTAAAATATTTAAAGGTTGTTTGTATGTAATTACATTTGGATCTTCTTTATCTCACTGTTAAATAGTTTTCATTATCAGTGGTGAAAGCATGATATGTAATTTACCAGACAAATCCACCCATATCGTGCATTCTCATTTCATCTGATAAATAGTTCTCATGTACACAGCGATTTTTAAGCTAACCTTTAATACAAACACTTCCAAAATATTTTATCTTTTAACTGCGACAAGTTATTGAACATTTTAGTGAACAAGTTATGTGCATTTTGTACACATAAGGTTGTGTTGGGTAGTTAAAAGGTACGTTATGTAATAATTTACAAATTTAACGCAAGGAGGATTAAGATGGGCTGAGGTGTATTACACTGTACTTCGGTCTGCCTTTATCTTAGATGGGAGGATCCAGTAGTTAATCGTGGTGATAACTTGCACATACCATGCATCATAAAGTTACATGTACAATGATAGGGCAGATAGAGACAACTGACGGATATACTAGTACCTCAATAAGATGCAACAAGGTGAGAAGCAGAAACTTTTCCTTGACTTTTCCTTTGCAATCTCAAAGTATTGATGAAATTTGAAATTCAATATTGCAGATTTGATGATGAGCTGAAAATAGTGTCCACTATTTTGATTTTTGAATAAGGCATGGAGTCACAAATAATTATAAAAGTATTCTGTCAGGTAAAGATAATATTATGATAGCATTTTATACACTTCATTAGTTTAGGGTCACAGATTGAATAACATTTCATCGTAATTTGAAAAAAAAGATAATCCTCCCTCTCTCATCCTTCTTAACTTTAGTCACACGTTCTCCACCCTTCTTTTCGAAACTGTCCAATACTAAATAAGTGTCAACAATAGTAAACAGTGACGTCAAAGCCTCCGACGTCACACATTTTCAGTGATTTTACTATAGAAAATCCCCGTAGACTTTTTATTTTCCGTCTTATTTCTAACTTCACTGACGCACAGCCAAAACAATGTTATTTTCTCTGAATGTCAGTCGGACTCCTCGGGTGATTACATACATGAGCTCGCTACAGCCGGCAGAGCACGGACTGTATTACGCATGCCCTCTTTTTATATCCATTTACATATTCATCTGTGTCTATGGGGCCTCTGCGTTTCGCGGTCTTGTTTGTGTGATGTTATCTTACAGTGAGGAGGTTGTTTTACACCACAATTGTACGTTCTTCGAGACCTCTGGGTAATTGGAGAAGTGAGAGGGTTGTGCGCACGTAATCCAGGATAACCACACCATTTGCTACTTGCGTGACAGATGGCCGTCCAAAGTCGGCACCGGTTATCCATTGGTCTCGTCGGTTTATGTGTGGTCTTTTGTGTTTGATGTTTACATGTCGTGTGTCTCTTTCCCGTCTCATGCTGTACTCGTCTTTTGTGTTTTTGCATCGGGTGTTTTGGTGTTTTGCTGTTGATGTTGCAACGGGGTCTTGTTGGAGATCTCCTCCCTTCTTTTTGTTACGACTAAAGGAGTACTATAAAAGTGATATATTTTTGGAAGATGACATTATCATATTTTAGAGAAAACCGGGAAAATAGGGTGCTCTGGAATTAGTGAACAGGACAGTAGTGCTTTTGTGGATGTTTGTTGCGTAACTCTGTCGTTTTAAAAGATATATTTTTTCTGACGGGTTTTGAATAGGCTACCTGTCACATTTTATTAGACTTTTAAAAAGACTGACAGAACTCTCACAGGTTCAATAAGTAAATATAAATCCATTGAAAATCTCCAAAGCAGATAATTGATATTTAGCTTTTCTCGTACTATATCTCTATAAAATGCACATGTACTTTCTTTTCATGGTCTCGAAAGGGAGATTCGGTGACATATGTATTGTGTTAACGTTGGTTTTTAATTTGTCTGTCTACAAAAACTTTAACCTTGGAGATTATTTGCATGTAAATGGTAAGTGACAGGGCTGCCATATTTCTTCTAAGTAATAGTATTCCTTGAGACAATGTATTTCATTGGGGCTTTATCCATCTTCTTGACTAATATCTTGAACAAATTATTGTTAACTCTTTCTTAAATATCACAAAACTCATCAAATTGGAAATTTTATATGCTAAAATATGATTTTCAGCATTAGACATTATTGAAAAGATTATCATACGATGCAATGCACAGAAGTATAAGACTTTAGTTAGTAAGTTCATGTATCTGTTGCAACAAAATACTAGACGTAATGAAGTTTGAAGTTGCTTATTATAGAAAGATAAAGGAAGTTAAAGGAAGATAAAAGCCCTTATATTTGGACTACTTGTTACAGGATGATTGCTTACGTGTTTTACTGTGTCAGGTATCGTCTATGTCGTGTTTACTGTGGCCTTTATCAAGTTTATCAGTATATTTACATTATCATTCGGGCATTTGTATTGAGAGATTATTACGAGTTGATGGTAATAATTGATAAAAATGCAATTGAATGACATATAAACATCTGTGTATCATATATACAAGTGACATAGTCTATGTGAATACGCGGAAAACGACTGTCTCAAAATCATACATGAAATGAACAAACAAGCAAATACGAAGACAGAGTAACATAAACTTAACAACAATAAGGAAGATGCCTTAAAGATAATCTAGGTCTTGTCAAGATAAAACAATGAATCAACTATTTTTATCAATATTTTGACGCAAACGAGTCTATCATGCTTAGAAATTATAAAGTAACTGGTTACAATAGTCACATATGCCCTCACTATCGAGCTATAATCAATTATTGCTTCTAAAATGGGTACCCTAATATAACCTACTTTTCTCCGTAGAAGACCGATTGCGAACACGTGTAAGGAATAAGGCTAGTACTGTATCAAAACAAAACAACATGGTGGACGGATAACACGTGGGACGAAAATGAATCGACAATCGGTGTTATATCAAAATCTGAAAAGAGAAATGAAATGGACAATAAAAGTACAGAAATAGTATTGGCTTGGTATTGGAAAGATATAGAGACCTAGCTTAGAGGACGACTGTGAAATTAAAACTCAAGTCGGAGGAAAATTAGCTAAAGGGATCTTCAGTGTTCATATACATGTATAGTTCTCGTTCATCTTTATCTATGAGATGAATATATATAAATTATATATAAACCCAGACAAAAGTTAAGCAACAGTGGAATTGTTTTTAATGCAAAATGCTGGTTTGATAAAAAAAAATGTTTGAAAATTATGTATCATGATATAGATCTGACCTTCGACGACGATAATATTACTTTATTAAACATCACATAATACCATCATATAATTGATAATAATGACCATATGATAGGCCTGAAATAAATTCATATAAAGTAGATTTAGACAGTATTAACTTAGTTAAATCAAAGGGGATTCCCGTGGAACATATAATTTGTGTATCACGTGATGCCCCACGGTGATATATACAAATAACAATTTCCGAAGTTTACCAAAAGCGTGTGTACCAGAGAGTAAAAACGTATATAAAACAAAAATATGAGAGATATTTTATGCAAGTAATATATAGATGTTCAAATGGTAGTACTTAAAAGCCATTTACGATACAACTTCATTATTGACAGTTTGATCCCTGCTAGATTACTTGTACCTTTAAAGTGGACCATGATACAGAGAACAGTTGGACATATACGTACGCGTATGATAAAAAAAATGTACCGAAAGATGTTGATATTTGTACTTACTAGAAAAAAGGAGGGGATCTCCAACAACACTAGGTTGCAGCACCCACAGCAAAATCCCAAAACACCCATGCAAAAAACACAGAACAGATACCCACTACTAGGTTCAACTTCTAAAAAAGTGGGTCCTGCAGCATCATATCCCACCCATCCTGCTACGTCTTTCGGTAAATGTTTGGATATAATAATTTTCACACTCTTTGGCAATATTATATTACATTGTTTGAGGAACACGTGCATGTCTGGTCCATGCTGAAAATTCATCTGTTCTTAAATGATGCAATTGAATTTGAAGACGTTTAACATTGGCTATCTCTTGTGGTTGACTGTTAGTCACCGAGGATATCATTCGCCTAGGTTTACTGTGCATCTGCACTGACTTGAGAACATATATTTTAATATTGACTAGTTGAAATACGTTTTGGTCATTTACATTTGTTTAGATCGAGGATAACTGCTACTTCTGAAAGTAAGAGGAATCTCCCTGAAGGTATAGCTCTGTCCTTAACTGACTCTTTGATATATATGCAAGTGTCATTAAGAATTTCACTCTTCATGTCTTCTTCACTATTTGTATTTTCATTTTTTCCGACCTCGAGCATTACTGATGATACATTATTTGTTGAAAGGAGCATAGGCGCCCTATATTATAACGACAGAACATATATTTCATTCCAAGAAGATGAATGAGTTAAAGAAGATCCTGACGATAATCTCAACAGCAATCACAATAGAGTACAAAATTGAGCATTGACCCCTAGCAAGCTACAAAATGTAAAGGTGGGACCAGATGCCCGGGAGGAGTAAGCATCCCCTGTTTGGCTAGCCGCAAAATCCATGAGAAATTCAATTTAAATATTAACGGATTATACACATACATTTACAAACTGTGCTCTAAAATCCAAAGAGTGAAATGTATAAAGAGCGAGATTCTTTACACGGCCTTAAAAGCTGGGATGGGACTATATAAGAAGACAGGTAAATTTTCTGTCATGTTCTCACTGTCCGCTGTAGGATTAAGATCTCTAATCGCAATCTGATTGATCCGCTTTACTCCTTGTGTCCATCGCAATTTTAATTGACAGCCTAAAAAGGAATGATATGGGGCATCTTATTAGCAGAATCAAGTTTACTAGTCGTTATGTCTTTGAAGCAACACACCGCTCGCGGTTCTAGGAATATCACTTGAGTAGACGCCGCTATCATCAAAGTTGTTCTTCTCGACCAATCAGATTGCAAGAAATTTGCCAGAGGCGGGAAAAAAAATTAATATACCATTTGCGCATTTCAAGAAACAATGCTATCTTAAAATATTCAAATTTTCTTCATTTACTGAACTTATTCACTTTTTATCCTTTGTCTTAGTTACATGTAATTGAAAAATATCCCTGATCCACAATGATCAGAGAAGTGATATACTTCTATTCCAAATTCAGCAAAAATCAACAGCACCAGACATTCATGCTCAGGGCATTTCTAAGTTAGCTAGGTAATTTTTCGTTTTGTTCCAAATCGTAGACTGGGACGTTCTTTCTCCTCCGTCCCCTACCCTGGACGCTGGACTCCCTGGAAAAAGTCTAGATCAGCCCAGGTACATAGTTATCTAATAATTTCATGCATAAACACTTACATTGGCAGTATTTACAATGGCACGTACGCCTGACCTTCTATTTATTTAAATTCATGAAGACTGGTTGTTATACTCATAGCAAAAGCTAGAGAAAAACAATTTTCGACCAAAATTAAATCATTAAATTTAGAAATTTACGTGATCGATCTGTATTATTATGTATCCTGTATTTGTTTTACATAATTCATCAGTTCTTATCTTTACAAATAAGTGAGGGGGGTATCTCTGAAAATATCTTATTATATGCATTTATGAGCAATACACGTTCACGTTCAAAATGAAACATCAACTATATACCTATAGAGTGAATAAGTATCCTCCCTACAAGACATGCTTGTTATTTATCAAACAAGATATAATCAATAAAAAATAGACAATTCCATTCTACGAAAAAATGTTGTGACAATGTCATATAAGATTTTCATTCTTTCCTTCTTTCTTTTTCAATCATTACATAAGAATATGCCAATATAGCAAAATATATCTATTTGATGTAAAAGATCGAAGTCGTTTATCTTTTGAACTTTCATGAACTAGCTTAAGTTGGATCAAAGTTATCTTTTTGAGTTGTCGATTTTCTAATTGAAGATCAAACAAATCACAATGAGACCACGGAACTCGCTTGTCGTCTGTGTACATATATAATACCTACATTTACACCTCCATGTAGGATATTGATTGGTGGGTAGTCATTGTCAGGTATCTTAGTATTTGGAATTTTGCTAAAGCTAAAAGCTACTGTACAATATATAGGATTGATCATGTATTATTACTATCATTCATATTATCTATTCATATAGTCTAGAATCCCTCTTCAAATGAAATGAAAATCTTCAATTTGATAGGCCGTAATCCGTTAAGGGTTTTCTATCATTTCATTTGGTATTTAGGGTAACAGTTTGATATCAGCAATAGTCTTTGCTTATGTTCAAGTACCCAAAACGTGTTCTTGGTCCATGCTGCAAATTCATCAGTTCTTAAATGGTGTGATGAATTTGAAGACGTGTAACACTTAAGTACAGGTCCACATTAGGATCAGGCAGTTTAAAACCCTTAAACTTTTTACAGAACTTTTTTCTCTTGAAATGTGTTCAGGTCAGCGTCCATATGAATGTTCTGATGTAATTTTCTCTATACTTGGATGGTGAAGAAAGTTATAGGTGTAGCAAATATTTGTTAAATTACATAGAGAATTTTATTCCGCCAGTTTTTCCTTCATAATCTTTTATCAATTATGAGGTGAATTTCGCAATCGCTACCTTGAGTAATGAATATCATATGTTTGATTTGTATCACATATATGTCTCAAAACAGAAATAAAAAGTTTTACTAACATTTTGATGTATTACCCCTGCCTGATACATGTACTTCTTGGACCTATGCTTAAGTATACATCCACAGCGGCCACCACATTGAAAGAAACTTCAAAGATACAACTTGTGAAATAAGCAAAGGAATGCAAGTATTTTTGTATCCTATTTTTGTATCCAAAATATGAAAAGAAAATCAACAGGATTAACTTAACTTGCTAACTCAAGGTCAATAGAATAAACATGAAAAAATTAAACTATTGTGTTTTGATACAGCCAAGGCTGACCAAAGAAATTGAAAGTGAAAGTTGCAACGCCTGTGTATGGTATAAATGAAAATTTTAGGTCAAAACAAAATTATGTAAAATTAAGAAGAATGCTGATGGCAATTTCCTATATCACTCATGCACCTACAGCCTTTGTATCGATATATAAACATGGTCAAAAAGTCATGCTTCCTCTAGAACATCTTTTGAAAGCATAGTATGTCGTCCTCCTAATTTTAATCTTCAAATTTCAATTTTCTCAAGTTAATATTCTAACTTAGAGTACTATCACGGCAGTGGAATTTCGCATCGGTCTACTTTTAATGTAAATTATGCCTCTACTGCAACTAAAGTAGTGCGGTATCTCTGCAGGCTCCTCGACGATATTTTTCCCCAAGATTGACACTAAATGAACAGTGATTATTGTATGTTTATTCAGGAAAAGGTCCTAGACAAGGTAACTTTGCATTGTAAACAGCCGATCCCATTCACCATAGATTCCAACATATAATTTACATTGCTCAAAACAAAAATACAGAGACAATTGCAACAAGACAAGATAGAACAAAAATACCAAGTGAATCAGCACGTAACAGTGGACCAACTACTGCAATCACAACATTTGTTAGAAATCACAAATAACTTTACAAGAGTCTTTCCCGATGTTCAGTATGGAAACATATACTCTATAATGAATGAGGTATTATACAAAGAGATATGAATTATTTTACTTGACATGAGTTCATATATCGGAATAGCGAATGAAGGAAGGCTTTCACTCGAGCAGTTGCAATTATTTACGTTACACTACTTTCACCACAACTCTACGCCTCAGTGGTCATTGTAGTTAGTGATTACATAATCTTGTTGTCGGGTAGTCCAGCTACAGTTATCTTTTAAAGCTGTGCAGGGGATATGTGCCTTAAATACAATAATGTCGAAGGGTTCAAATTCTATACCTTCTTGAAGAAAATTCCAAACCAATTTCCAAGCACCAGACACGTGTTTCGAATACTAAATTCTCATCAGTGATGCTTTCAGCGGAGCCACCAAAAATAAATTCAGTAGCACCCTCTTTATTTTTTTAAAGTTAGATTTTTACATTTACATTACAGAGTGTGCGCGGCTCCAAATTTCCTGTAGGGTCGATTCAGTAGTATATCCAAATAAAATTTATGTTCAAAATAGCATTGGAGGGTCGGTGCTGAGATGTTAAACTCCTTTATATTTCGATGATATTTATTGGTGCAATGGCTAGTTTCCGAAATAGCAAAAAGTTTCCACTTCAGAAATATACATTATTGACAACAATGCAAAACAAATGTTTGTGTGATTTCGCTTAGGGTGCCCTATTTTGAAAACACCCGGATGGAAAACAAAAATTAAATATCACAGTCTTATCCCTAACCACAGTGATCACTCAAGCGTAGAGTTGTGGTAAAAGTAGTGTTACGTAAAACGTGCAACTACTTTATAGCTACTACATGTTTTAGTTACATCTGAAAGATTCTTGCTGTTTTTCTTCAATCCAAAAAATCAAACACAAATCGATTCAAAAAAATAAAAAGAAGCGGGATTGGTTAAAACTTTCCTACATGCAATAGCACTGATAGTTTTTTTTTATTGATAAATTGATATGTGCACATTCATTCACATCGACATGCACATTATTAAATTTAATCGTTTCTTTCAGCATGCCTTCGAAGAGCTGACATGACGTAGATGGACGACAAATACAAGGTACTTTACGTAGCTATCTGCACTAGTCATGAGAAGAAAGCTGATTGGTAAATGCCTAATAGTGTTTGTTATATTCTATCTAACTGGAGGAATTTATTTCTATGCTTTATCTTCCGGCGGAAATGACGTCAGACCAGCACGTGATTATGACGAACATTCACGCGATCTCAAAGATTCCATTGAACCTGAAGTGGAAGGCAACCTTCGGGACAAAAGCAATGTTGTTATTGAATACAACGAAGATTTCGAAAAGACAGAAGCAGAGGCGAGGACGAATAAAATAAATAGACGGGAAATTAGGAATGAGCGTATTGTTAAAGACAGTGAAAATGCACATTTCAATAATAAGATGAATGAATTTCCTTCAACCAAAAGTCGCCATCCGAGGAAACTGATGGACAACACCAAAGATGAAGAAAACAAAGAAGACAACCCAAACGATGAACTCGCTTTGAACACCAAGGGAGGAGATACTAACTTTGACAAAAAGGATCCAAGAAAAACATATACACAAAATAATGCAATAGATTTAAACAATACCGGATATGATAACGAGGTAAATCCGGAAAAAAATCTAGAACGATTGAGACAGGACAAAGCTAAGGAATATATTCGGAAGAAGTTTTTAAATCAAAAATGGACACAGAGGATTACCGCTACACCCAAAATACCAGATTTGGCTAATGACTCGATATCGAAAGAGATAAATGATTCGCTTTCTCTAGAAAGCATTCTTCAAAAGAATTTAAGCGTATCAAATAAAACTGATAAGGGACGCATTTCCGAGGCCGGCACATTTCCTCGCTCTTCGTTGCCAATAGAAAATGTCAACTTTCAGCAAGCATTTCCCAGTGTTTACATTTACTCAGCTTTTATTGATGACCGAACAGGGGAAACGTTCGTCAGAATCGTTTTAGTGGCGCGGAGTAACAAAAACGTTAAACCTTTATGGTGTCACTTTCGGTCTGCGATCGGTCCATCCGTGACAGTCTACACGAGCGAAATGGCATTTTACGAAACTTGTGAGAATCATATGAAGGAACATGCAGCCTATATTGGTTCTTGTAAAGTGCCAGATGTTGGATATTTCACAGAATTTGTTACATTATCAAACGACCCAACCCCGGGTACCGGTATATCATTCCACATGAGTACTATTCAAAATAAATTTAGATATGGTTTCAAGCAAAAGTTTACGACTTGTGTACCGCCCTTATTTGGAAATGTCACCGTGCTCAGATTGGTCGAATTTATAGAAATGTCTAGATTATTAGGCGTAGAACATTTCGTTTTCTATTTCAACAAATTCGATAAAGAGGTTGGACATTTGTTGAATTACTATTCTCACCAAGGAATCGCTACGATTCTTCCTTGGAACATGAAAATGAATAAACACCAACTATGGTACCATGGTCAGTCAGCCGCTGTTTGGGATTGCTTGTTTCGAACGATGTTTATTTCAGAATGGGTATCTTTTAACGACATCGATGAATATCTTATACCGCAAAAGCATAAAACGTGGACAGATATGTTCGATGATATGAAAAATTCTCACCCAAAAGTGAAACTCCAAAACGTAGCCGTTTATAGGTTCTATAGTGCTTTCTTCGATTCCTCTTTCAAAAATTTCCAACCTAAAAATTTAACCGAATCTAGTCAATTTCTAACGATGAATATCACTACAAGAACTAGTCAGGTAAGCAAAGTAAGGACGAAAATGATTGTTTACCCACCCAAAGTGTTCGAAATAGGCATTCATCATCTTAGTAAACCCATGGAGGAACATTTTCAATGTGTCACCGTAGATTCAAGTTTTGCAATATTAAATCATTATAGAAGTTGTGACTGGAATTATGGGATGAATTGTGAAAATGTTATGTATGACAATAAGACACTTCATTATCATGATAATTTGTTGATAAAAGTCAAGAACAGGCTTATACGTGCAAAAGAATTTATTTCTAAAAATAAATTGATTAATTGACTTTTTATTGTTTGTTTGTTACTATTAGATATGTTTCGCCGTGACGAACTTTAATTTAGAAGAGGGTTGTCAAAAAGAAAACACGCACCAATAGTATAGGAAGTCCAATATACCAATTCCATTGAGTATACTTATCAACATAAAGATGACTTCGCTTATGAGTTGATGCATGAACGGAAGCTATGCCACTGATATACTTCCATGTTCGAACTGCGAAGTACGGGATTCGAAATGCGAAGTCCGTCACGGCGAAAATCGTCAATTGATGTCTATTTTTCTTTGACGCTTTACTCGTACTAATGCATAGAGAAATACACCAATTGTAGTAATACATATTGAATGCACCAACCATAGTAATGCATAGAGAAATGCACCAATCGTAGTGATGCATATAGAAATGCACAAATCGCAGTAACGCATATAGAAATGCACCAATCGTAGTAATGCAAAGAGATATTCACCAATCGTAGTA
Source organism: Pinctada imbricata (assembly GCA_033119305.1). Taxonomy (NCBI): domain Eukaryota; kingdom Metazoa; phylum Mollusca; class Bivalvia; order Pterioida; family Pteriidae; genus Pinctada; species Pinctada imbricata. The sequence continues at coordinate 1,629,120 of VSWD01000009.1, read as the reverse complement.
ATGCATAGAGAATTGCACCTATCGTTGTAATACATATAGAAATGCACAAATCGTAGTAATGCATAGAGATATGCACCAATCGTAGTAATGCATAGAGATATGCACCAATCGTAGTGATGCATAGAGAAATGCACCTATCGTAGTAATGCATAGAGAAATGCACCTATCGAAGTAATGCATAGGGAAATGCACCAATCGTAGTGATGCATAGAGAAATGCACCAATACTAGTAATACATATAGAAATGCACCAATCATAGTAATGCATAGAGAAATGCACCATTCGTAGAAATATAAAAAAAAGAACCAATCGTAGTGATGCATAGAAAAATGCACCAATAGCAGTTATGCATATAGAAATGCAGCAATATTAGTAATACATAAAAATGCACCAATAGTAGTAATGCATATAGAAATACACCAATCGTAGCAATACATATAGGAATGCACCAATCTTAGTAATGTATGTAGGAATGCATATAGAATACCATACAGAAGTGCTCCAACTCTTTTAAATTACCTTCTTGACGAAACTTTTACATCAATCTAAATGCACCACACACGTGTTTCGGTCAGTGGTACACAGTGTGGAGTAGTTAAACTCGTTCCCCGTGACATTGTATGTTTTAAGTGTATTGATAATTTCTTTCCACCTCTGTCGCATAAAAGAAGCTTTGCTTTGACACTTTATCAATTTGACATCATACATATTTTTTGGCTATTTCGGAAACTTGTCATTTCATCCAAAAATATTATCGAAATTAAAGGAGGTGAACATTTTAGCTCCATCCCTCCAATGCTATTTTGAACATAATATTTATTAGGATATGCTACTGAATCGACTCTACCCTACAAGAAATTTGGAACCGCGTACTCTCTGTAAAGTAAATACACAAATTTAAATGCTAAAAAAGTAAGAGGACGCTAGTGAAATGAATTAGGGCGGCTTATGAAAAGCATTTTGGCTGGCAGCATCACTGATGAGAATTTAATATTCGAAACACGTCTCTGGTGCATAATAAATTGGTTTGATTTTTTTTCAAGAAGGGATAGAGTTGGAACCCTTCCGCATTATTATTAAATGCCGAAGTGATTTTCTGACAAAGCCAACTGTACCTATTCCGGTAGAGAAGTACCAATCGTAGTATTTAATGCATGTGTGTGTGAAGTATACCAAAGGAGCACAAATCGTAGTGATCGAAGCATATAGAAATACACCAATCATAGTGCTTAATGCATATGTGTGTGAATAATATCATAGAAAAGGCACCAATCGTAGTACTTAATGCATGTATGTGTGCATGTGTGAAGTATTCAAGAGAAGCACCAATCGTAGTAATGCTTATAGAATTCCCTGTCAATAACGCTGCTCTCTGACAGCAAAGTTCGGACACTTCATGTTTAAACATTATGAGAACTACTCAGGTATTGGTTGGCGAAACTTAAGGTTAAAGCCTATCATTGTCTTACAAATGTGTATACAGAAACCAACAGTCAATTTATGTTCCTTAATAACATTTGAAAGATCTCACTACTGCCATTATTATTTCCATCTCTATTGAGAGCTAAAACATTGCTGCTACGCACCATGCATTTCATTGGATGAAGAAGTCTTATATGAAAGTAAGCAAAGAGTCAAACATCCGACCGTCTGATGAGTAATGCATATAGAAAATAATGCACCTTTTCTACTGAGATGAAAATGGAGACTATTAAGTGACTGGTTTTTTTTTTTCCTTTTGAGGTCAACTCACTCTGAGGTTGACCAGATAAAGTAGCATCCGGTGAATAACCAGAAACGATGAAAACTGGTAAAAACTTCTCGATCACTTAACAATTACTTATCTCTTCAAATAACTCATATTTCATATCTGTTGATAAGCCAGTATTCATTATTTTCCTACTGATATATTTTTATAGCTCTAATCACAACAAAGTATCTCTAAATCTTATAGTTTCAGTGTCATAAGTTTAAAGATAAAACTATCAAAGAACATTCGTCAAACTAGATGTACCATTACATAATATCTAATATAAGAGAAATAAGGGGATCACAAACACGACATTAGACTAAGTGCAGTACAAACAGCAAAACATAGTAACACCTTAATGCGAAAACAAATAGTAGACAAACAGATAAAAAGACATAAAAGGGTGAATGAAAGTCAAACACAAAAGCCGAATCAAGATTCCAAACACCGACAAATACAAAACAGACTATAAATATATCTTTTAGTCATATTTTCAACTGGATGAATACCTATCAATTTTTAATCTTAAGTGTATACATTGTCGTTTTTACAGGGGCCAAATATTTGACAAGTGTAATTGAGTGTTTGTGTTTTATATGTAAATTTGTATGTAAAAGGAAAACGTTGTTAATGATCGAGCTCTATGCTATCTTAAGCCAAATCGTTTAAAGTTATGTAATGACTATGTTAGAAATTCTAAAAATGGCACAATACCCTATTTTGCGTGATATAAACACAACATTTACAGAAACCTTTAAAACAAATGAGGAGTTTCAACGCCAATTTTCTCAAAATGTAGACAATTTCCACAGTTTGAAGGAATAGAAACAAAATTTAATTTAAGAGAAATCGATTTGAGGACCGGGGCCATATTAAATAGAAAATATGCATAGTTCTTTCCGGAAGTTTGTTTTACTAGTTTATAAAAATGAAATCATTTACCTAAATTTTCTTAGTAATTGCTCAAATTCTGCTGTAGAAAATCAAAAATATTAGTTCATATCATATCATACCGGGTGAGTTGAGATAGGTAAATATCGCATGACGGCCAAGCCAGGGAAAGTGTACTATAATTATATTAAATCTCAAATCTGCCGGCTGTTGCGAGCTCATGCATGTTATCACCCGAGGAGTCTGACCGACATTCAGAGAGGACAGGTGGTCGGGGCCCTGTCTTTCTAAAGAGGTTTGGACATAGTCCGTCATGGAGTCCCATCTCCAAAGTCAGGTGGAGTGCATGTCTAAAGAGTGCGCTGGTACATTTTGTACAAGACTGTAGATTGATCAGGCCTAGTGTCCTTCATGTGACATTTTGATCATATCCAGGGTATAAAAGGGGTTTGATTATTCTGACGCATTTCGATTGTTATGCTATCTACTTTGATCCTTTGTGTTACCATAAAAGGCAGGTTGTGAACTACCGAAAAGTAATATATTCGATATGTTGTCTTTATAGGTGCGAGTCTTAATGATGAGAGGTGAGAGTAATTTTAGTAAAACTTCCAGAAAGACTTAGATATACATGTATATCAATAGAATGTTTTGTCATCAAGTCATAAGACGGAGACAACAGCCATTGGGACAACATTATTTTCATGAATACTCTCCACAGAGTCCGATCTAAATTCAAATAATAAGTAAATAAAACGTGGCACGTGCCGCGCAAATGAATCAATGTGGTGCATGCCTCGAATTTTCAAGAAATATACTAGTATATAATCAATAAGTTGAAGAAGATCCTGACGACAATCTCAACAGCACTCAAAGCACCAATTAAACTGAGCATCGACGGACCCCTAGCAAGCTAGAGGTAGGGCCAGGTGCCCGGGAGGAGTAAGCATCTCTTGTTGGCTGGTCGCACCCGTCGTCGATGTTCATGCACGAATATGAAAACAATATAAAATACATGCACTGCACTGTCGGAGGTTATGTCTATAAAGAAAGTGCTATGGTGACCATTAATTAAATACCATGTACTATGATCATAGTATCGTAACTCGGGTTTTAAAAAAGAAGTCGAAAAATACTCTGACTGCGTTTTATCAATGCAAGGGTTGCTTTCAACCAAGGAAACATATTAACTGAACATCTCTAAGTGAAAAGATGTTTGTCTTATAAACTAGATTTATAGCATTATGTTTCGTTTTTAACCTATTGAACTACTATAATTTCGTTTCCGGTTTCCCATGTTTTTGTGCACCTAATCCGGATCACCACATCACTAGCTACTTACGTGCATGTACATGTAGCAGATGGGTGTCCTAAGTCGGCAACATTGCCCATTTGTCTCGTTGGTTTATGTTAAGTCGTTTGTGTTCGACGTTTTGGTATCGTATTTGATTAGCATTGTCCATCTTGCATGTCTTTCTGTACTTATCTACTCTGTGTTTTCGATGTTTTGCTGTGGTCACTGCAACCGAGATGCCCTTTTTTGACCGTTTGAACTGAAAATTGAGGAGGCTATTTTACATCACAATTGTGCGTTCTTCGATACCTGTGGATAATCGGAAAAGTGGACGAGCTGTGCGCACGCAATCTGGATAACGGCACCGTCTGCTACTTGCATGGCAGTTAGTCATCTTAAGTCGGCAACGGTTGCCCATTGGTCTATTTGGTTTATGTGTGGTCTTTTATGTTTCTATCGTTTGAGTTGGTGTTTCTCGTCCCTTTTGTTTTGTGTATCTTTCTGTACGTGTCTCCTCTGTGTTTTTGAATAGGTGCTTTGGAGTTTTGTTGTGGGTGCTGCGTGCTGTTGGGGATCCCCTCCTTTCTTTGAAATACAAATGTACTACATGTAATATTTCGTGTATCATACCATCGATGGGCCATGCATGTTTCAGCACTTAGGTGCGGCTTTATGGTATCTCAAACAAGTTTTAGCTGTAAATAAGAATACATTATGATGTATAATTTACAATATACATGTATAATTTACTGGGTGAAATGACAGAAGTTGTATGATAGAGGCAGGTCACCAAAATAGAAAGGTGTAAATACAAGGCATTTCAAGATATATGTACTTCATGTATGACCATATAATGATTCAAAAATTTATGAGATTGTAAGATATAAATAACACCCATTTCATCGCTCAGTATAAGAAAGGAGGAGATCTCCAACAACGAACGGTTGCAGACTCCAATACGTCCAATGCAAAACACAGAGCAGATACACACAGAAAGAGACAGAAAAGGTAAAAGGAACACCAAATCACATAGACACATCAAACACAAATGACTACAAAAACCCAATGAGATCAATGGGCGATCGGTGCAGGCTTAGGACGGCCAGTAGCAGACGGTGTGGTATTATTAGTAATTGAGGACCGGGTCGAATATGGGTTTTTTCAATCCGTAAGTTTGTTGTTGGTCGTCTGAATTCCTCTTTTTATGTTGCCCTTCGTGTTTCATTGGTGTTTTGTCTTGCTTGATTGTAGTTTTTGATGTACTTGCAGCCGTTGTCGTGGTCATTTCGTGACATTTACTGACATTCAGGGTTGTTGTTGAATTCTATAGCAAATACTTTATGTACTATAAAACCGATTATTCAACACTGTGCGTACAAATTTATCGAGCTTCAAGCATTCTTTGGTATTGTTGTAAGTTAAAATGCATGTTAGTGCATAATTTACAAGCATAACGAGTTTATTTATGTCGTGAAATGAAATACAAGCAGACGTTTTACGATAAAGTCATGTGACAATTTAATTAACAGATGTTGTGAATACATGACAAAATAGGATACAAATACAACTACATCACCCGTTGCCTTATATTTGATGACCCTTTGGATTTGAATGTTCGCGGAATTATCATAAAAATGTCTGACTCCCATTTGATTGTATGGTTGAGTATTTGAAATATTTGATAACCGAATTAATGGAATCCTTGTCCATTCATAAGTTGTTGGTCCCTTTCCTCTATTTATGTTGTTCTTTGTGATTCATTTATGTATCTCTTTGTTGGTTGGTCTGTATCACAGTGATTGTTCTTGTTATTTCAGTCAGTTTCAGGACGTGGTAGTTTGGCCCCCCTTCCCCCTTTTTATCTCATACATGTACGTGTGTGTTCCGCTGAGATCATTACAATGTCATCTTGTTGAAGGTATTTCCTTATTATTCTAATCCATGCTTTGATAATAACAATTGAAAATATCTTTCAGATTTAGAACTTTGATTTTCAAAAAGATGTGGATATTTGTGGAAGTTATCTATTTGAATAACAGCCCGGTCACATTGCGCTTTACGGCTTGACCACAGCCAAAACACGTCAAAAAGGTCTCCCGTGAAGCAGACGTTGTTGTTCGCTTTTAAGACGCGCTATGTACAGACGATTTGTAGAGCTTTTAGTTGGATGCGGTATAAAATCTGAACGGCGTTGGACGCGGAAAGAAGCTTTGAACTGCTCAAAATTTTATTCCGCGGACAACCACAGACGGTGTACGTGGTAAAGACGTACAACCCATGCGAAACACAAGTGATACTCCGTGTTCCGGCAGTGATTAAAAAGTTGGGGAAGACGCGGTAAGACGCGAAAGATTGAGCGGTCTGTAACGGCCAGACCATGGTTCCGCGTTGATGTCACGGGTAATAGTGTGTGTATAGCGTCTGATCACGAACGCTTAGCCCTTGACGTGTTTAGACGTGGTAATTAAGCCGTTTTTCAGCACCGGAATTAACACTGCCGTCAGTGGTCATACCCCGGACAAAGCACAGCTATTAAAAAAATTACCACGTACGACCACGCCCAGCAGCTTTTTGAACGTGATTTGGACGTGGACTGCAGTGTGACAGGGGCTTTATATCCAATATGAGGTTTTTCCAGTCATTCAGAGAATGCGATTCGACTCCATCGTTTGGTATAATAGTTATCACTAAAGCTTCCTTGGGTACATCGCGACATTTAATCAAATCTATCTTGGATGGGATTCTATACTTATGTCCTTTTTGGAGAAGATTGCGGAGTTGCCTGTCCTGGATAATTGAAAAGTCACCAGTAACAATATGACCAGCTGGTTTATGTAGATATTTAGACGTTGCACATTCTCAAGGAGCAGGGCATGATTCAAGTATTTTAGAATCTGATGTTACTTTATTGTACTTAAAAACGGAATTTCGAATAGGTTTCTTATACATGTACTTATGACAAACAAGAGGAGGTAATAGTACTTTGTACGTGATGATCCCGAAAAATATTAGAGATGTTTAGAAGATCGAAACTTTTGTTAATAAATTGAATTTTTATGAATCGTCTTTTCACTCAAAGTAAAAAAAAACCCGTGCAAATAGGGTGTGCAAAATGAGGTGACATGAGTGTCCTCATAAAAGTTCAATCTCTTTGGGGAAATGAAAGCTACATATCCGAGGGTTTATATCCCAAAATATTTTCAACATTACTTTTTGAGAAATCGATTTTTCAATGTGATGGAAATTAAACTAATAAGGTTTAAATGGAAAATTCATTAATCTGAAAAGATGTAAAACACATCCCCCTAAAATGAGAAAATAAAGTTTTCCTAGGTTGAATGTGTTATACTTTGTTTTCAGTGACTTGAATGTAAAATTCTTCAATGGCGACAGTCACGTATGTTACAAAAATGGGGGTTAATTTTAGCTGGTCTGCAGACTCGATGATATATTTTTCATTATATATGGCCAGTGAGGTCCTATGTACTCCTAAGTCACGACATATAGAAATGCCTTGTATCTGTTCACGGGCAGGAACACGTTACGTCGCCTTACAGTACCGTTGTCAGAAGTATTTAAAGTTCTGCACTTAAAACCGTCCGTTGACATTATGCCACAGGTGAGGATATGTTGGAAACCATCCGTTGTCATGAAAATTATCGACAAAATTTCAGTAAAATCACAAATAAATCATTAGGTAACCGGCTATTTCTTTTAAAAAGCCAACGGGGGGGGGGGGGGGGTAGCCTTTTATGTTATGAGGAGATCTAATTGGCGATGACCTACTGTCAGCAACGAAAACGGAAATTTGAACAGGAAAAATATCCTGTCTCTTAATTATTTGATTTTATATACCAATTTTATGTAGAAAATTATCGACAACATTATACAAACAATATATGTGAATGACCGTCTTTTACATTGTATATTTATTGTATACTTTCATTATTTGATAAAGAATGTCCGTTGTTATGACAAGACAAGAAGATATGGTCCGTTGTCATGACTCTTAAGTAACGGTATTTGGGCATGAATAGGGAATCGAATTGAACAGGAAAACTATCCTGTATATTGCACCCGTTTATATTGCAATCTTTATTTCGAATCTAACGCCGAGCAATTAAATTAGCTTAGTTAATTCTTAAAGTATTCAGCTCTCTTTTTTTTTTGTAAAGCTTTAAAGGAGGATATCATATAATTTTCAGGTTATATGAACATAGATCGTATAGAATAGATTTAAAATTGAAAATATGATTCATGAATTTGAAGAGGTGTAGGATGAGTTCATGAATTTATACATTGATCAATTAAACAACAATTGTTAAAGGGATTTTGAAGTCATATATATAGCGTTAAAAACAAAGACATCAAATATCGGTCATTGAAGACATTTTGATAGCCTCAGCCTTTATCACGTTATTGTTCCGAACGTTCTAAACACGAAATCGCTCTTTGATCTAAAATTTTCGCATGCTTTTTTTCCCAGAAACAATAAAATTCTTACCTACGGATAGGTTATTAGGCACCGTTTTATCGAAGAGACAAAATAATATCAAATGCACAAAAATGAATATAAACGTACAAAGTAATAAAATACTTGTAATAAATGGCCATTATAATTTTGCCCATAGTAGCTCCCTATAACTGCTATACACTTACTTGAGACCCCCCCCCCCCGCGAAAAAAAAAACAACCAACTTTACTGTAGTCTTTGAAGTCCCCTAAAGCAGATTTCCCTCGCCTACCATTAATGGTTTGGATTTTCTCTTTGAAACATTAAATTTATAATTTTGCATTCAATAGAGATCTTCGATGGGGGTATGATATAGACCTTACATGTATATCTCAGGTGATGATGAAAATTATAGTTGATATGTTATTTACATTTGTGTTTGTCTGTGTGTAAGTTCGTGTTGTTTTTTTTATGTCAGCGTCGATATCAGTGTCTCCGTCTGCCTGCGAGTGAATTCTTTTGTCCGCGTTTGTTAGCATGTGTGTCTGTATGTGAGTGAGACAGTGCATCTGTCTGTGTCTTTTGTGTGTATGTCTGTCTATATACATGCCTGTCTGTCCGTTTGTTTTCGCGTTTGTCTGTGTATACCCTGTGTCTGTCAGTCTGTCGTTTTGCGCATGTCTGTGTATGTCTCTCAGGATGTTCCTTTCAGGATGTTCATGTCTGTGTTTTGATCAGTGACTGTCTTTGAGTCTGTCTGTGTGAATCTCTTTTTGTTTCTCCCTGTGTCTGTTTTGACTATGTGTATATCTGCTTGACTTTATGAAAGGTATTTTGTCGAGAAAGAGATATTGGCCTAGTCCGATTTGTCGTCTGTCTTGCATGCTGTGATAAACTGTGGATTTACTGAAATCAAAGTCAATATATGTTTTTGTTTGTGTGTGAGGGTGAGTACATCTGTGTATGTCTGTCTACCTGTCTATCCGTCTGCCTATGCATATCTTTCTGTATGAGTGTGTCTGTTGATGAATGTGTTTGTCTGTATATATGTATTTGTCTGAATATATATGAATTTGTCTAAAACCCCATATATGTGTGAGTGTCTAACCCCCCCTCCCCCCCCTCCCAGAAACCTCTTACATATTCTACAAAAGAAAAAATAGGAATAGGGTCAAGTGTCCGGGAAGAGTAATTATATCCTGCTCTGTTGAAGTTTTGTGATTTTTTTTAATTACAGCACACCATCTGTCTTCCGCCAGTCTGTAAACTTTTCAAAATGTGGCGTTCGTTCTGCAGAACCGATGATGAAAATCAAATTATAAAGTCTCAACTTTTCAAGAGTGATAGAGACTATTGGTGGGTAAAGAGGAGACATGTGTGCAATAAATATATATGTAAGACCTTGTCCCTTTTGAGTCTCTTTCTGTGGGTGTCTGTTCTGTGTTTTTTGCATGGGTGTTTTGGGATATTGCTGTGGGTGCTGCAACCTAGTGTTGTTGGAGATCCCCTCCTTTCTTCTTCTCTATGGGGAAAATCCATGCTAATATGAGGAAAGTCTAATATATAGCGGAATATCTCCAAGGAGAAGAAACCTCTTATTTAGCAAATTTTCCTACGAGAAAACTACTGCATTACACCGGTATATAATACACTTATAAAGTAAAATACTGTATACATTCAAATTTTCGCCTCCATTTATATTTTACCCTTTTCACGCATAGCCCAGAAGATGAATTTAAGACGGGACGAATAAAATTTAATGTTAAGGATATCTTAACAAAACGGATGATTCGGCGAATTCAATTCTGGGCAAATCAGTCTCCATTCTAAATTGGTTGAAAATTAAATTGTGCGTATTGATTGATGAATTTTAATGATTAGTACAGGTATCATAGTCTCATTCCATCCATTAAAATATAAAAGCAGACAGCGGACATCTGACAACGGACAGAACTTTCACAACATGGATTGACAACGGACTAATTTTAGAAAAGTCCCCTAAAAGTGGTCAAAAATTGAATTCGTCATCATGACACTACCAGAGGAGCATTATATAGACTTGATATTTATTATTAGTATATTTCTGGAATAACATAACCTGAATATTCAAAGATTTCAAGAAAAAGGAAAAATAACTCATGTGCAGGACGTGGTGATCAAAGGACGCCAACTCGATCTCCTCTTTTCAAACTGTATATAAGTACCAGAAAAGCATATAAACCAAAAGCTTAGTGTTATGACTACCCCCCATTGAATTTTCGAGTGTATTACTTCTAAAATTTCAACGTTTATTAGAAAATCATACTTTCCACACATGCTCATTGTCGCGACAACGGATGGATTCCTTCATATCCTTACCTGTGGCATAATGTCAACGGACGGTTTTAAGTGCAGAACTTTAAATACTTCTGACAACGGTACTGTAAGGCGACGTAACATGTTCCTGCCCGTGCTGTTGTCTATGAAAAATAAACAGCGGGGGACGTTTTATTGACTTTTAGTGTTTACGGGGAGATGTTTTAATATCAGGATAAACTTTATTTTGAACGAATGCGACAATAGTTATCAATCGGTATTTAATTCTTATAAGAATGCAACAATATCGATTTCAATTGAACTGCTGGAACTGATGTGGGAGCATGAAGCAGTTCGTGTCTGCCGCCGTAGCGTGCTATTATTAGTAAATCTCTATTTCTAAGTTTTCCCGTTTGACCTAATTTTTCTTTTAGCATCAACTGCTGATGATGATTTGATATACGATACACGTGTCTGGTCCAGAATAGATCAGTATGAAGTTCTCTTCCGGGTTTTGAGTTGGAACACATCCGTATTGTTCATTTAATCACGATCTCTGACCGTGATATTACCATAAAATCAAACTTAATCTGTAACTATGAAATTAACTTAAATTAAAAATTTATCCCATTTTAAAATTCTTGTAAAGATTTTAAAGTGCTTAAGTATATATTCGTTTTTGAATCTATTATTAAATGAATAAACAAAGTTTTAAGTCTCGTATTGATAACAACTTTATTTAGAATACGTATGAAAGATGTACTCTAAAGAGAAATTTATTAAAAACTTGCGAAATAAGTATATAATAATGCTGTTTATTAAAATTATCATACTAAGAGTGACAACTCTGTTTGAAATACTCGCTTAGTCTACCAGATTACATGATTTTCAATAACTTGAAAAGAAAGTATTAGTTAACGACATATTTACCAAATTTCAGATAAGAGGCACTATCTACCCTAGAACAAAAGAAGGAAGGAGTTAGAACAAAGTTACAATGTTTTCAAAACTAATATGAATCAAGGCAAAGCCTTTTTGTGCGAGCGGAGAGAAAATAGATATGATTATAATACATAAAATAAAAAAAGATCTTTCTTTTTTATTTTGACTATGATGGTTTATCTTATCTTACAAAACTGTCTATTTATGATTGCCAAAAAAAGGTAGTATAAGGCGAGTGGAAACACGGAAGCATTTGTAAACTTGATCTAGACCAGCAGATGAACATTTTATGGGGGGGGGGGGGGCTTAAAAATATAGTTCTTTAAAAATATGGTTCCTTATAATTCATTTTTATTTTGTAAGAATAATGTTTAGGCTAGCTGAAAATAAATTACTTAAGAACAAAAGAAAAAACAAACATATTCCGACTTCTGACAGTACGAAACCACCCGAGACGAGAAAAGCAATCAGAGCGAAACGTCTCGTTTAAAACCGGAAATGTCGGATTTCCCGTGGTTACGCCGCCTTGTTGATGCTTTATCGTTACCTGATTTACGAAAAATATGTTCAATAAATTTAACTTAAAAACAAAAATTGAGTATAACATATACGTCTACTTGGAGTCGAAAAAAAAAAATTTAAATGGCAATATCCAGCATCTCCGCAGCAACTCTGTCTGCGAGGGGACGAAAGTTTTTGAAAGCATAGTAGTACATTCTCATTCTTTGATTCAGCATATTTTCTCAATAAGATATGTGTATACGCGTTACCATAAGGGCGAGCTTCGCTCGCTATGACTAGGTCTGAATTCGGATATATCATGTCCGTTTTCAATTTCGGAGTATTTCTAAGTACAACCGGAAGTGGGCTGGAGTTTGACAAGTCAGTTCTCGACAAACAAATCATGAGAATGCATTATATTTCAATGAGATAATATACTAATGAAATGTCTAATGAAGCAGACGCCCCTGTATCACCTGTCTTACATGTAGTCGTTGTTGGTTTTCATCACAAGAAAGGATGTCAGGTGCGATTTCCTCGAACAAACTCTGACTTTTTCTGATTAAGATATTTGACTTATCCACAGGCACATGTAGAAAGAGCGTCAATGTCCTGTATGATACCCCTTTACATAAGAGAATATATGTATAGAAGTACAAGGCTTCCGACTAGTGTTGTAACGAGTATCGCCGACATTGGCGACATCATCGCTAAAACACTTCGATTTCGATTAATCGATTATGTTTTTAAGAATCGATTATAACAGGGACGTATATAACTAAAGGGATGTGCAACTCCCCAGTTTTCCCCCTGAAATCTCGTTTCTTTCATTGATATAGAGAAATACTACGTTCCGGAGCCGAACGTGGTTTTACATACCCGGATTGCATAAATGACGAGTTCAGATTCAGAATTGAGTTATCCGGATTTTATCATAAAGGTTTATCCACCACGTCGACCTTAAATCTTTATTAAGGTATCCGTTGTACAAATAAATTTCAAGTGTAATACAAAGTTAGAATTATTGAATACTTTTACTAAAATATACCTTATACAACATAAAAATGTTGTCTATCATCAAAGGTCGACATGCCAACCTTCGCTCAATCCACGGAAACTATCGAGACACTGCCGAAGATTAACGAGATAATTTTAACACTGTTTAAATGGACGAGACGTCCGCGAGATCTCCATTTGTACAATGGATACGTTAATTTACATTTTTAAAGCAATCTAGAGGCTGTGTATTTCAATTTGAGATATCAAAGGCGTGTCACAAAGGTACATGTAGGCTAGTGTAATACGTAATATTTACATTACTAGTAGATTCCCCACGTTGAACGCCCATTAGGCAACTAGAATTATATTCCAATAACTTGGGTTGCTATTGTGACGTCACGTTCAGGTATTGCATGTAGGGAGAATTTACCAAAATTAAGATACATTTGATGCTGTAACAGGCAAAATGTGCGATGTCACTTTGATTTTTCACCGAATCTAACAGTCCTGAACATAGCTTTTACTTATCATGATGACATTTAGCCGGGTATTAAAATAACTTGTGGTCTCTCGTGTCAGTATGTCGGGGCTGTATATTCCAATTGGAGTGATCGCAGGTATGTTACATGCAGGTAGGCTTGAGGATTGCGTAATATTTTACCCCAAGTGCAAGGTGTGAACAATAGATCAGCGATTACAAAAATTAGATCACGGCTAGCTTTTAGCATGAATAGATGGATTTTTTTATTCGAAGATGCTTTTATGTCGGGACTATTCTGAATTTCATCTTAATTTTGGAAAAAGACAGCTCAACTGTGAGGAGGACTTCTAAAGTATCTGACATACAGGTTATATATATATATATATATTAATTAAAAGTAACCGCGAGGGTTGAGATAAAAAAAACACAGTTGTAAATAAGTTTTTTAAGATAAGAGGGACGCATATATGTCCCTGGTAATATCCTGTTCGTTTACTTTTTTCATGACAGTTTTTGATATCTGATTTTATTGTTAATGTTCAAATGGGCAGATCAACGGAATTTCATCCTAAATTTCAAAGTGAGAACACCACATTTGGCTATTCTGTGGACAAGTTTACAAAGTAATTATACATGCACTTATGCAAACAATGTTTAGCTCGTGTAAGGGTTTTTCAAAATGTCCGTAAATATAGGCTCTACGGTTTTTACAATTAAAAATCAGAAAAGATAAAAATCCGAAAATTAAAACTTGTTCTTTGTACAAAAATAACTGAAGAATCCACTTAAATTTTTTCGATTTTTTACAGCCAAAAATACTTTCTATTTTATTATTGAAAACTAAGGTACCCTGACACAGGGCTCGAAATTCGCGGTCGTCCGATCGTCAAAAACAACCTACTTACCTGTGGGACGACCTAGAATTGAGACCAATTCGTCCGACTGACGACCTATTTTCAGACATACAGTGTATGCTTACCTTGATGAAATAATGAATAAAAAGTTTAAATCATCTTTGCTTTAAGTCAGAATCAGAAAAACTAGGAGTTTTCAGAAAGCAGACTTCGTTTCCGTACGACGTTATCAGCCCGAATTTTATAATACGGTTGTAGATTTCCTGCATGTTAAATCATTTTTTAACAGTGAGGTGGATATTTATAATTATAAAAGGTGTTGAACAACCTAAAAAGAAAACAAAAAGGGACTATGAAGGTCATAGAAATTAAACCAAGGTCGCTCAAAGGGACCTTGAAAACGAATCGGCCTTGGTTGGAGTTTAGGGGACAATGAAGGTGATGCGCTCTCAATGATTTGTAAATTATGCACAGATAGTGGCAAAGTAAAACTTAAAGCAAAGTTTGTGAAACGATGTAAATCATTGAGATTGGAATCTGTAAAGATTCATGAGTCCTATATAGCTGAGGCACACAAGCATGATGAGTTAAAGCATGATGAGTTAAATGAGGAATTTGTTGAAAAAGAAATTGAACAAGTTGAAAAAGAAATGGAATTTATGTAAAATGTTCAAATTAGCGGAAATAAAGAATGACAGCTTAGTTTTTCAGTTCAATGATTTTGGGCAAGTAAAAATGGTTTCGGGCAACCTGATATTCAAAGCAGGTTGCCCGAATGACAACCAAAGATTTTCACGAGTTTCAAGGCCTGCTGACATGAGGTAGTCGTGCCTCTCGAAAACGCGACGGCTACAAGTCGGGTTTGAAAACAATTTTCTCTGCAAATCTGACCTTAAAAACGATACGTCTTGTCTCAGTTTCAAGTTTAACTTGTGATTGAAACTTGGAATGTGTTAATTCCAGTAAAATTCATGTCAATGTCGTTTAATATTAAAGGAGTTTAGAAATTTTGACTCGTACGAGTGAAGTTGACCCAGTTTACATAAGGGCCACCTGCAGTGTGTTCATTTCTTATGATTAAGAGCTTGCAGTATCATTCTAAGTTCTTAAAATGAAAATTATCAAATAATAACAACAATATAGATGGACTTTTCATCAATACAATATTTTCTAAGGCTATACAAGCCCTGACAAATGTTGAGTCGAAGGATTTGTTTACATAATGGCGGAATGGATTGATTGTGCATGCGCAATTCTAACACCATACAATCGTCAAATCTCGTTCTCAGTTTTAGAGCGAGTTGCACATCCCTTTTATATACATCCCTGATTATAATCGGAAATATTCAACGTGGAAAAGAATGACATAGTTTTCGGTCGATTTCGCGTATCCATCCGTTGCCGAGAAATTTGAAATTATAAATCTCAACTCGGCTTTTCCCAACTCGGACTCAGACTACCACTTTTAGTGTGCACCCTACTGTGGTTTCTAGCTAAAATGGCAGAAAGAATACAGAAATAAATTGGCTTCAGCATACCTGTCAACTTTGAAATCTCAAAAAGAGGGAGATCTCCCTCGCGACTTGAAAAAGAGGGAGATTGGGCATGAACACATTTTGCTAAAATGTACATTTTTAATGAATCACAATATTATTTTGCACAAAATCAATTTTCAAATAATTTCATGTGCTGACATAAACAATGAAACATGTAGCAATAATTTATTGCATTCTACACATCTTTTGTTGCATTTTGTCATGTAATTTCTCATGAAATTCTCTGAATATTGCTATCTAGAGTATTCTTCTTTGGTACAAATGTAAATATGTCAAAAGGGGGAGAAAGAGGGTGATTGGGCCAAAAAGAGGGAGTTTTTGGTCTCCCTCGAGGAAGAAATGCCAAGGAGGGAGATGAGGTCAAAAAGTTTAGTATCTTTCAAAATTGATGTAAAGTAGGAATAATATCATTAAACTATACTCAAAGGCAGCAAGTCTTCGTACAGGAAACCTGTCTTCAAAACTTGCCTATATGAAAGTTGGGAATGGGATGGTAAAATGAAGATTGATTATTTGACTATGCCTTTTTTTATTGATTACAATTGAATTTCCTAAGTTACACTGCAAAATTGTAAAATACTTCATCTTGTTCATGCTTTTTCCATAAGTTACTTCACATTGACTGCAAGTTTGAATTGGAAGCTCAGCTACATTTGACAATGTATATGTAATTGTTTCATTTGACATGTTTGATTATGCATACTATTACCCAAGTCAATGATATCAACTGAAGTTATTAAGTGCATCTTGTGAACTTTCTCTATAGCAAATAAATATGGATTTTATGATGCAAAAAATGTTTCAATTTTATGATTATAATCAATTATCAGAATCTTAATCAATTATAGTAAATCAGACCAGTCTAGAGATGATGTTGCCAATGTCAGCAACAATCGGCACAACACTAATGACTTTTTTTTAAAATCATTTAAATTAAATATACGATTTTGTTCTACATGTAAATAATATCTTCTGCATCATTCCATGTATATGTATTATACTACCCTATACATTATTACACATGTACGTAAATGTTTTAGGTGGAGTATTCCTACCCTCCGTTGATACAGGGTAATCCAGTGGACAGTCATGATGTACCCGAGGAGTGGAAACATATAGCATCGTTAGCCATCCCTGATGGAGCTCACAATTATACCAAAGGTCCTTTTTTGGTTTCCTTTTTGTTCCTTTTTGCCTCCTTTTTAGTCCTTCCTGCTTGGATACTATGCTGGCATTAGACATATTAGATATGATAAATGTTAATTCATGATATGGATCTACCCTAGTTAGCACAACACATTTTACATGTAACAGCACCATCTACAATGAATTTTACAATGCCTTCTGCACTAGCACTGGAGATGCAGGTTCATCAGATAAGTTATCCATCTTGTTTCTGTGGAGCTTATGTCATTGTCTACGTCTGTTTGTCCTATGTTCTTTTCACAAGGGGAAGTAATACTGTTTTGTATATTTTCCAAAATATGTAAGCCTTTCAATTGTGGACTTTCATTCACTGATATTTCCATATTCTTTAGTGTGTAAACTGTGTAACCCTTAGGAAAGCTCGTAGGATCTACCCTTGGGTAAACAGAATGAGCTTTTTTCGTGATACATGCTTTAGACTTTAATGCTTCAATTTAACGTATCCAGTGTACAAATCCAGATCTCGCAGATGTCTCTTCCATTTAAACAGTGTTAAAATGATCTCGGTAATCTTCGGCAGTGTCTTTATGGTTTCCGTGAATTGAGCGAAGGTTTGCATGTTGACCTGTGATGATCGAAACCATTTTTTGTGTTGTATAAGGTATATTTAGGTAAAAATATTCATTGATTCTAACTATATAATACACTTGATATTTATTTGTACAGGAACTAGAAACAAATTGCTAGTGTTTTTTTCCGCTGTCTGTTTTATCAGGGTACGTTTTTTTTTCAAATTTATACATGTACAGTCACTGCATCTGCTTCAATATAGATGTATGCATCGGTATAATGTCAATTGACATTTACAATACAGACTGTTTTAGTGTTTAAATAGTGCACTTATGTGAAATTCATATTAAGTTCTGTAACCTGAATTGAGCATTAAAGAATTTTTTTTTTGATTTTCATTTTAGCCGGTAGATTTCTATTTCAGCCTGTGGATTTTTTTTTTCCACAGGCTAAGCCTGTGGTCTCAAAGTTGAATTCAATGCCTGATGATCAATATTAGACAGCATACAATACATTGTAACTATAATGTTTGGTATTTCGTATTTACAGATACCATATATTTCCATCTACCCTCGAGGGATGGACAACACAGGACAGTCTATGGTGTGGCATGTTATAGACAGATAGATTCTTCTGTAAGCACTGTCAAGTATTGACAAACTTCATTAGCTCGCCGGGACGAATGTCCGGAGAGCTATTGTCATACCCCCGGTGTCGGCGTTGGCGTTGGCGTCTGCGTGCACAAAAACTTTAACCTTGCTTATAACTTTTAAACCAATACAGATTGGGCTTTCATATTTCACATGTGCATTCCTTGATACAAGACCTTTCCATGGATACCAAAATTTTTGACCTTGTGACCTTGAACTTGGAGATTGACCTACTTTTGAAAAACTTTAACCTTGGCCATATTTTTTGAATGGTAAGTGATAGGGCTTTGATATTTCACATGTGTATTCCTTGTGACAAGACGTTTCCATGGATACCAAAATTTTTGACCTTGTGACCTTGACCTTGGAGATTGACCTTCTTTTGAAAAACTTTAACCTTGGCCATATTTTTTGAATGGTAAGTGATAGGGCTTTGATATTTCACATGTGTATTCCTTGTGACTAGACGTTTCCATGGATACCAAAATTTTTGACCTTGTGACCTTGACCTTGGAGATGATTGACCTACTTTTGAAAAACTTTAACCTTGGCCATATTTTTTGAATGGTAAGTGATAGGGCTTTGATATTTCACATGTGTATTTCTTGTGACAAGACGTTTCCATGGATACCAAAATTTTTGACCTTGTGACCTTGACCTTGGAGATTGACCTACTTTTGAAAAACTTTAACCTTGGCCATATTTTTTGATTGGTAAGTGATAGGGCTTTGATATTTCACATGTGCATTCCTTGTGATAAGACCTTTTTTATTGTTGTTGTTGCAATTTACATATGGTTGCCATTGGCGAGCTATGTTGTCATTCTGACAAGTCTGGTTTAAAATAAGGACTCTATCTTTCATCTTCATATAATAATATCTTTCATCTTCATATAATAATAAGAATTGGATTTTATAATAATTTTATAATGTCTTTACTTGTTTAAAATTTCAAATATCTAGATTTTAAGTTGAAGGAAAAGGATAGACATTTTCAAAGATAACAATGATCATGATGCTTATAAAGATTATTAAGTGAGAATATAGAAATATTTTTTTCAACTGTAGTGAATTATTGATAGATTTATGATTCCAAATTGAGCTTACAGTAAATGTGATATATAAGGACAGAGGTATTCCCAGATTTTATTTAATTTACTCTTTGGACTTTGATAGGACTTGGTGAATAGAACTGCTGATGTAACTCGTAGCACAGTTCAGAAGAGTGTCTGTGTTTTAAGTCGACTGGTAAGTGATATTTTATACTTGAATATAATAGCAATCTATTGTAGTAGAACTTGTAGATACATGTACCGTATTGATGAATAACAGAAATATTAATTTTCTTTTATCAATAAGTGATCAACCTATCTATCACAAGGCAAGGAGTTTAAGGAGACAAAATTTGTGTTATGGTTGGAAAATTGTTACCTCTTCTCTTATTAAAAAAAACCCAGAAAAACACCAAACAATTAAAAATAAATTGAAATTTGAATAATTATTTTTTTCAAATGAATCAAGCTTAGCATGTCACATACACAAGATAAAATACCATGTGTTTACATCTTTTACTCTGGATTTTTACATGAGATTGTTTACTTATACTTCCCATAGCCCCTGTATGGTCTAGTCCAAGCCAAATTAGAGCTGATCACCCATGCTTACTTTGACGAGAAGGACTTCAGTAAGGTGGAACTATTAGAGGACACGTACAAAAACCTCAGTCAGTCTATGACAGAAAGTCTGCTCACAGGATCACAAATATTCCTAGGTATGTAGTAGACACAATACAAGAACCTCAGTCAGTCTATGACAGAAAGTCTGCTCACAGGATCACAAATATTCCTAGGTATGTAGTAGACACAATACAAGAACATCAGTCAGTCTATGACAGAAAGTCTGCTCACAGGATCACAAATATTCCTAGGTATGAAGTGGACATAATAAAAGAACCTCAGTCAGTCTATGACAGAAAGTCTGCTCACAGGATCACAAATATTCCTAGGTATGCAGAAGACACAATACAAGAACCTCAGTCAGTCTATGACAGAAGGTCTGCTTACAGGATCACAAATATTCCTAGGTATGTAATATACACAATACAAGAACATCAGTCAGTCTATGACAGAAAGTCTGCTCACAGGATCACAAATATCCCTAGGAATGTAGTAGACACAATACAAGAACCTCAGTCAGTCTATGACAGAAAGTCTGCTCACAGGATCACAAATATCCCTAGGTATGTAGTAGACACAATACAAGAACCTCAGTCAGTCTATGACAGAAAGTCTGCTCACAGGATCACAAATATCCCTAGGTATGTAGTAGACACAATACAAGAACATCAGTCAGTCTATGACAGAAAGTCTGCTCACAGGATCACAAATATTCCTAGGTATGAAGTGGACATAATAAAAGAACCTCAGTCAGTCTATGACAGAAAGTCTGCTCACAGGATCACAAATATTCCTAGGTATGCAGAAGACACAATACAAGAACCTCAGTCAGTCTATGACAGAAAGTCTGCTTACAGGATCACAAATATTCCTAGGTATGTAATAGACACAATACAAGTACCTCAGTCAGTCTATGACAGAAAGTCTGCTCACAGGATCACAAATATTCCTAGGTATGTAGTAGACACAATACAAGAACCTCAGTCAGTCTATGACAGAAAGTCTGCTCACAGGATCACAAATATTCCTAGGTATGTAGTAGACACAATACAAGAACCTCAGTCAGTCTATGACAGAAAGTCTGCTCACAGGATCACAAATATTCCTAGGTTTGTAGTAGACACAATACAAGAACCTCAGTCAGTCTATGACAGAAAGCCTGCTCACAGGATCACAAATATTCCTAGGTATGTAGTAGACACAATACAAGAACATCAGTCAGTCTATGACAGAAAGTCTGCTCACAGGATCACAAATATTCCTAGGTTTGTAGTAGACACAATACAAGAACCTCAGTCAGTCTATGACAGAAAGCCTGCTCACAGGATCACAAATATTCCTAGGTATGTAGTAGACACAATACAAGAACATCAGTCAGTCTATGACAGAAAGCCTGCTCACAGGATCACAAATGTTCCTAGGTATGTAGTAGACACAATACAAGAATCTCAGTCAATCTATGACAGAAAGTCTGCTTACAGGATCACAAATGTTTCTAGGTATTTAATATACATGTATATAAATGTATTTACTAGTTAGCAATATATCAAAATGTTGCTTATGGATGTGCTTAATATATGACAAGTTAATTTGTTTTATAGCTTTTTGAAAAAGTTTATCCACTAATTGAAAGATGGAGGCAAAATATTTGACCTATTTCCTCCAATAAATCATAATTAGAATGTTGCCAGAATTGTTAGTCGACAGTTGCTTAGTTATACCTTTATTTGATACATGTACATGTATTTTGATGATATAGAGGTTTAGTTACTAAGTTTTAGTGCGACGTGTACAATGTTATGATGTCATCACTTTCTGCAATCTTTATTCAAATGACGTCATGACGTGACGTATAGCTACACATTATGGACATGTAAACGACTCTCTACACATAACAACAGAAAGGGTAATTTCTTTGAAATTTTTCAGACTTATCATTTATCTAACTTTCAGTTTTCTGTGTTATAAATCACTTTAAGGATTATAACTTTCCTTGCGTCGAGGTTTTAGGAATCTCAATGTATTTTTCTCGCAGATTAAACCAATTGAAAAGAAGCTAGCTACACATACACCTTACTACATACATGTAGCTATGCCTATACATACTCCGATTCGTAGGTGTAACTAAATGACGTCTTCTGATTATGATGTCAAACGGTGACATGTACGTCATGTTGAAAGAACTTGTAACTAAACCTCTCTTATGAATTGTTGGATCATGTATGCATTCACTTTCACCTTTAGGAGGATGGATGGGATAGATAAAATCATTAATTATACGGTAATTGGGATGGAGTTTTGTGAATGGGCTGTTTTCCAAGATTTTCTACAATTTTAGTTGGCCATTTTTAATTTTTTTTTTCAAATTAGCAAATCAACAGCTGTCCAATATTGATGTCAACAAAGAAAACTCAGCTCTATATTTCAATTTGGTTTTCCTTTTTCCTACACAGTCTTAACATAGAGAATGATACTGATCAGAGTAAAACAAGTGTCTCTCATATTTTTTGTTTTTCAGGTATGTCATGTAGAGATGTTGTAGTACAGTTCAGACACAAGATTGTTTTACTCTTCAAACTGATCCTGCTGGAAAGGAGGGTAATGTTTATTACTTGGAATTGAAGATATAGTAAAGTTGAAAAAAATACTGCAGATTACTTCAACATGTTCAAATGTATAGTAAATCATTCCGTATATTTTATAGGACATTATATGACATTCTATAGGACATATGACATTCTATAGGACATCATGTGGCATTCTATAGGACATTGTACGACATTCTATAGGACATCATATGACATTCTATAGGACATCATATGACATTCTATAGGACATCATATGACATTCTTTAGGACATCATATGACATTCTATAGGACGACATATGACATTCTATCAGACATCGTATGACATTCTATAGGACATCATATGCCATTCTATAGGACATCGTATGACATTCTATAGGACATCGTGTAACATTCTATAGGACATCATATGACATTCTATAGGACGACATATGACATTCTATCGGACATCGTACGACATTTTATAGGACATCATATGACATTCTATAGGACATCGTATGACATTATATAGGACATCGTATGACATTCTATAGGACATCGTGTAACATTCTATAGGACATCATATGACATTCTATAGGACATCATATGACATTCTATAGGACATCATACGACATTCTATAGGACATCAAATGACATTCTATAGGACATCATATGACATTCTATAGGACATCGTATGACATTCTATATGACATTCTATAGGACATCATATGACATTCTATTGGACATTGTATGGCATTCTGTATGACATTCTATAGGACATTGTATGACATTCTATAGGACATCATATGACATTCAATAGGACATTGCATGACATCTTTAAAATGTCATTTTTAATTTTTTTTTTGGCATTATTTTGTTTGAACTTGTTTGTCAGCATGAACATGTGAGTTATAATCTATGACCTTACCTTATTTTCTCTCCAATATTCAGGGAATGTTTAATACTTTCAATGTTTTTCAGGTATTATTTACTGGAGCCCCTGTACAGAAGTTATGTAACACTATATTAGCTCTCCTCGCTCTGTTCCCTGGTAAGTTACAATGTGATATATAGCACCGTAATTTGCATTTCGGAAACCCACAGCCTATTGCCCTACAATTACAGGCCGTGGGTGCAATTGTCCAGGAATTCTCGTTTTATGCGTCATTCGGTTATTTATAGAAGCCAATGAAATAGTTGGTTTGAATAGTTTCAGCTCTTCTGTGTTGGAGGAATTATGTAACGCTCATTTTCATTGGCTTAAACTCCCTTTTAAAATCATTTCGGAATACGAGGGTTTCCCAATAGACTGTCCCACGGTATCTTACGTAGTATATTGGAGAAGTTGCTGTGGGTTTCCGACAATGCATAATTTGCAGCACTTTGTCTTTTTCTACACTTAGCTGCCTACTTCTTTGATAATAAGGTATATATATGATTGTAAAGGTATATATCTTATATTTCATTGTTTATAATATTTCATTTGATAATTATACATGATTTGTATCATTGTCAAAGTTTGATAATAGTGCCTTGAATGAGTCTTGTTTTCCAACACTTGTGCCAAAATATGTCTGTCATATTGTTTTGGTCTGCCAGTGTGCTACTTTGCCCCTCTCTTTTTATTTGATTAACTTTTTGATCTTGATCTTGCTCGCAATGTCACATATACCATGCATTGATACATGTACATAGTGAAATTACAGGTTGAAATTTGAGGCTTAAATTGAGGTTGTTTTTCACTTTTATATAATAAATGATCCGAAATTATTGCCAATTTTGCTTATTTCTGATTGGTGGAGACGCTGTTTGATAGAGTGTACCTTAGAGTGAGTTGACCGCTAACGCTCCAAAGCAGTCTATTCGGGATATGCGCATGTGGTTCCAGTGCGTGCGTTGATTTTTTGTAGTGTTGGATCTTTGACTTTGCGTATTATTACAATGCAAATTTTAATAAAATTCTGATCATTTAATAAAGCAGTTAATGACTTTTGATTTCGGTCTACTCTTGACTATACAGACCTGGTCAGGTATTGGTTAACCTCGGCCTTCGGCCTCGGTCAACCCATACCTGACCAGGTCTGTATAGTCATGAGTAGACCGAAATCAAAAGTCAATAATTGTATAGAGTTGTGCATGTTGTAGTTAAGTAAAAAGGGAAAGTTAGTTCATTCAGAGCAATTTCAGATGGAAGATGACAAGTTTAGATTTTGAGCCGTGGTATGCTAACACAAAAATTTGCTGCTTACGCTAGCATTGTGTTTTAAAACATATTTTTGTTTTTCCTACAACAAATGATATAAATATTTCATCACATGTTTTAGGCATGATAGAATTTGGGTTAGAGGAGTGTGCAAGTGTAGGTCTCAACAAACAGCTTTCTCCTACACTTCATCAAACTGTAAGTGATGGCTCAAATGAGGACTTCTTAGAAGTCTGTTACCAAGGTGAGAAACAAGAAAACAAGATTGCCGATGATAAGGAGTATACAGGGCAGGATGGTCAGAAGCAGAAATTACATCAACTATTACAAGTACAAACGGAGGTGAGAAAGGGGAAGGTTCACTAACTGCCAAAATCGGCCCTAAATTTTTGCGAAAAATAATTTTATGAAAATTATGATTCAGTATCTCTTATATTTATCTCAAATACCTGCCGATATAGAAAGTAAATATTTTTCATTGTCAAAACGTCACGTGCGTTGGTTATGACGTCACATTTTGACGTCATTTGCTCTGCGGGACGGAAATTGAAGGAAAATCGCCATATTTTTTGCATAAATCTTTAAAATTAGTATAGGCGCCAGCCTTCACCCAACATAGATTTTATGTTGATCGAAAGATAGATTGCAAATCTAACTTTTTATATAAAAATTATTTTGGGTGGGGGCTGGCGCCCTACTTATTTTCATAAATTTTGACCAGAATCATGCCAATTTCTTACGATTTTTCAGCATTTTACGACTTTAAGCCGATTTTTGAGCCATATCTTTCGGTGTATTGCACGTAAATTAAAATATTTATTTGGTATTTCAAACAGCCACACATTTAACATCCTTGATACGAAATACAATCGAAATCTAATACATTCTAAAATTAGGGCCGATTTTCCATGTTCCCGAACTTGCTCCTTTGGCTTGATATTCTGTTTCAGAGAAGTATTTTATTATGTTCATGGTCAGCAGTCAGCAATGTTCGAAACATTAAATTGTCATTGAGATGGAAATGAGATCTGATAGAAGAATTAGATTCTTTGTTTTTGAAAGTGTATGTTGAAAAATTTCTTGCCTTATATTGTACACATGTACATGTACATGACATTGTATTTTTGACTTATTTTATGCTTAAATGTACATGTGTTATTAATATATAAAATAAATTTGAAATGTTTAAAAACATTTATTGAACATGTTCTTCAATTAAAATGTGAATTTGAGAGCACAAATTTAATGAAAGATTGATCCAATACATGAAAATTATTTTTAGTTTCAATGGAAGAAACTTAAATTAATTTGTGCCACTCATATTACATGCCCAATGTGCCTCTCATGTTACAAAGTAATGTTAATTTTGGCTCACCTTTTGCTCAATATTTACATTTTATTTAGACATTGTAAAGTTGGTCTTTGTTAGAGAATTTCTGTGCAAAAAAAAATTTAGGAAAGTCGTCCTTTCTTGACAAATTCCAGTCTCTTCAAGCAAAAAATAACTCACCCAGTCCTCCTCCCCCTAAAAAATCCCCTCTAGGCCTGGTTTCACCTCTGTGCGCATGACAAACTGTCGCCGATCAGAGGAAAATCGGAAGAGAAGAAGTGGTGAAACCAGGCTTGGAGGGGATTTTTAGGGGCAGGAGGACTGGGTGAATTATTTTTTGGTTGAAGAGACTGGAATTTGTCAAAAAAAGGACGACTTGCCGAAAATTTTTTCGCACAGAAATTCTCAAGTTTAGCCTATGCATAGCAGTCAGATCGAAAACAAAAAAACAGATAACACCGTTGTAGGTCTGCAAGTCGGACTAGGTCTTTGCATGCAGTCATATACAGGTATCATTATTATTTGTGCTATAATTATAACATAGATATCATATTTTCAGAGTCCTTCAGTTGTGAGCTGTGAACCAGAATCACCAGAAATCCAGAGAGGTTCCGAACCCCAAACCCCTCATCCCTTAGAAAAAATCACTCTGCTGACGGAGCAACAAAACCATGGCCATACTAAAACACAGAACCATAGCGAAACCAGTGATATTAAACTTACTGATGATCAGAACTTAGGTGAATCTGATTTACAAGCCAAACGGGTAGATGCAATAGACAAAAACGTGAAAAAAGACAACTGTGATATTAATGTAGATACCGCTTCAGAAAAAGTTCAAACAGAAAGTAGAAAGAAAAGGTCAAAAGTTCACAGAACTTTATCAGAAAGTTACGGCGACCTAGATGATGTTCAACATGGTCGCACTTCATCGCAGTCGTCTGTCCATAGTTCATGTAGTATAGGTCCTCGAGGCATTTCTGATCCAAGCTCAACCAAGCCTTTAGCCGATATGAAAACCATTACACAAATAGAATCAGTGCAGACCGGTAAAGTCATGACAACTATTGATTCAGTTGTTAATATAGAAGAAATTTCCGATACAATGGGTATACTCGACAGTATAGATGATCTCAGTGACTCAGAAAAGGACCGGTCAAGATTTGATAGATCGCTTAATTTAGACGACTCAACTGAAGTATTAAAGAGAAGCGGAAGTATAGAAGAGTTAGACTCACCGGAGAGTATACTGAAAATAGATCAAGAGGATTGCTTTTCATGGGAAGAAGACCGTCTACTTCTAAAAATAGACCACAAAGATGACGCAGAGTCAAATACCGTTAAAGATAAAGAAGGACTTGGAGAGGTAAAGGAGGAAATCGAAGGAAAAGACACGGTAAAACCAACATTAGATTTGAAGCTTGAAATCTCTGCTGACGACACAAAAAAAGATATAATTTCTCAACCAAGTGAAGGGGATGTTGACAAAAATAGCCAAACCAATGATTCTGGGATAAGCACAGCAAGTGAAGTAGGACCCAGTGAAAACAGTTCGAAGGAAAGCTCACCAGAGAAAGAGATCACCAAAAGTCCAGGAAGGAGGACCGCTGCAATAAAAAACAGACTCAGCTCTGCTTTAAGGTGAAGTTGTCTTTATTTCAGGATTTAGAAGATGAATTTATACATTTTTTAATAAACTTAAATGTACTTGTATACTTAAAGAATCGTTGTAATATTTTTTGGTTGATCGAGGCATCAACATCAAAAATTGAGGGAAAACTTGTGCATCATGTGCATACTTATGCATCATGCGCTACGCGCACGATGCAGTTTTCCCTCAATTTTTTGTGTTGATACTTCAATCAACCAAAAATATATATAACATTGATTACCGGTATTCACCATTTCATTTTGTCGCTTTTTAACGTTAACATGTATTTGCAGCTTTGAAATTGTGTTGCTAACGACGTTGCTTATGACATTGCTAAGCGAGTACTTCCGTTTTGTGTTGATACGGGTATCAACAAATTTTCTCAGCCAATCAGAATCATCGTTTCTTTATAATAACAATGGAAATTAAATGATTTTAATATCAGTGGTAGCAAGATTTATGTAATATGTACATGAAGTAAATGAAAATATAGAAATGTTGAAGACCTCAATTTTTTATACATGTGTAATACATGTAAGACAGTTAATCAAAGTTTTGTATATCTTGTATCATTGCCCTCAATTACAATGTATCTGCAAAAACAGTAAGTTTATATCTCTTTATTAGAAAATGATTTGAAACCTGAAATTGGGTTTTTCTGTCAGACAATTAAAGTTGAAAACTATAAAGTATCAATTTCCATGTACTATGTAAATGATATACACGTGAAGGTCAAGCTGAAGGCCAACTTTTTACAGATGATACTTCAGTTGAATGATTTTTTTTTTCCAATTTCCTCTTTTTAGTGGACTGAAATCTAGGAGACTCGGTTCCAAGACGCCATCTAGTGAGCAAGAAGTAGAAATGGAAGTAGTATTGAAAGGGGGACAACTCAAAACAGATGACTGTGGATTTCCTCTAGCTATTTTTACAAAGGTAAAAAAACACAAAATTTAATTTAAGAAATATTTTCTTTTCTATTAATGTATGAAATTATTAGATGAAGCTTGATATGTTTTATACTTGTAAAGGAGCTGTAAGAATAAGACGTAAAATCTGCCCTGAAAAAGTCGAAATTTCAAAATGGGAATTTTGAAGAAATTTTTCAGTAGAAATATCAACTAAACTGATGCATATCTGAATCTAATGTCCGGTCAAATAAATTATCAATAACAATACCGATATTTGGGTTAAAATGTGCATTTTTAGCTCACCTCGACGAAGTTGAGTGAGCTTATGCTATAACCCCATGCGTCCGCGTCCGCGTCCTCGTCCGCGTCCGTGTCCGCGTCCGCGTCCGGTTAAGAAGTTTGGGGTAGCTCAGTATCTGACAAAGTACTAATGCTACAGTAACCAGACTTGCACAAGTGATTCATCTTTGGATGCTGAGGTGAACCCATGCATCGGATGCAGCATCTGACCTACATTTTCCGCTTGAGTGACTTGGTTAAGAAGTTTGGGGTAGCTCAGTATCTGACAAAGTACTAATGCTACAGTAACCAAACTGGCACGAGTGATTCATCTTTGGATGCTGAGGTGAACCCATGCATCGTATGCAGCATCTGACCCACATTTTCTGCTTGAGTGACTTGGTTAAGAAGTTTGGGGTAGCTCAGTATCTGACAAAGTACTGATGCTACAGTAACCAAACTTGCACAAGTGATTCATCTTTGGATGCTGAGGTGAACCCATGCATCGGATGCAGCATCTGACCTACATTTTCCACTTGAGTGACTTGGTTAAGAAGCTTGGGGTAGCTCAATATCTGACAAAGTACTGATGCTACAGTAACCAAACTTGCACAAGTGATTCATCTTTGGATGCTGAGGTGAACCCATGCATCAGATGCAGCATCTGACCTACATTTTCCGCTTGAGTGATTTGGATAAGAAGTTTGGGGTAGCTCAGTATCTGACAAAGAACTAATGCTACAGTAACCAAACTTGCACAAGTGATTCATCTTTGGATGCCGAGATGGACCCATGCATCGGATGCAGCATCTGACCTACCTTTTCCACTTGAGTGATTTCACTTTTAAAAGCCAATATTGAGCAAAGTATAAGTGCTACATGTACCAAACTTGCATATTGGATGTATCTTTGATCAAACTTTCATAAAATGACCTTGACCTTCTTTTTCCGCTTGAGTGATTTTGCCTTTAAAAGCCAATATTGAGCAAAGTATAAGTGCTAGATGTTCCAAACTTGCATATTAGATGTATCTTTGATCAAACTTTCATATAATGACCTCGACCTACTTTTTCCACTTGAGTGATTTTGCCTTTAAAAGCCAATATTGAGCAAAGTATAAGTGATACATGTACCAAACTTGCATATTGGATATATCTTTGATCAATCTTTCATAAAATGACCTTGACCTACTTTTTCCGCTTGAGTGATTTTGCCTTAAAAAGCCAATATTGAGCAAAGTATAAGTGCTAGATGTTCCAAACTTGCATATTAGATGTATCTTTGATCAAACTTTCATAAAATGACCTCGACCTACTTTTTCCACTTGAGTGATTTTGCCTTTAAAAGCCAATATTGAGCAAAGTATAAGTGATACATGTACCAAACTTGCATATTGGATATATCTTTGATCAATCTTTCATAAAATGACTTTGTCCTACTTTTTCCGCTTGAGTGATTTTGCTCTATAAAGCCAATATTGAGCAAAGTATAATTGCTAGATGTTCCAAACTTGCATATTAGATGTATCTTTGATCAAACTTTCATAAAATGACCTCGACCTACTTTTTCTGCTTGAGTGATTTTGCCTTTAAAAGCCAATATTGAGCAAAGTATAAGTGATACATGTACCAAACTTGCATATTGGATATATCTTTGATATACATGCCAATATACATGTACTAAGAAATATGTTTGAATTGAATTTTGCTGTCACGAGGTGAGCTTCGTAATCTGTGATTACCTATGTTTTCTATAGAAATCAATGGAAAACGGAAGTTTTCTTCAACATTGTTCCACCCCGAGTTACAGAATGCCACTTTTACCAAAGTTGTATATTATTAATACCAATTTTCTGACCAAGTGGGGTTCTGTAACTTGGGGTGGAACAATGTCCCACAGACGAAAAACGGGGGGATGGGCTATTTTTTAAGAATCTGACTTAAAAACGGTTAGATACATGTAGATAAAAGTTGCCCATTTCTTCTCGTTATACAACGGAACAATCTATTCTGAGTAGATTCCGATGTAATATACAACATACACCGTGACGAATGAAATACACGATATAAAGATGTTTATTTCTACACAGTGTGTATTTCGCGCCTGAAAGCTTACACTGTGGCTGTTTAGTACAAAATAAAACGGTTTTCAGTTTCCGGATTGCTTATTTTACCGATTACATGGACATACTGGTTTTGACGTTATTTTTTTTTCTTTTTCATTTTTAAAGTAAGAGATGATCAAAATATAAAACACTTGAAATTTACATGTATGTCAAAAAGGCATTTCTAGCTCACCTCGACGAAGTTGAGTGAGCTTATGCTATAACCCCACGCGTCCGCGTCCGTGTCCGCGTCCGTGTCCGCGTCCGGTTAAGAAGTTTGGGGTAGCTCAGTATCTGACAAAGTACTAATGCTACAGTAACCAAACTTGCACAAGTGATTCATCTTTGGATGCTGAGGTGAACCCATGCATTGGATGCAGCATCTGACCTACATTTTCTGCTTGAGTGACTTGGTTAAGAAGTTTGGGGTAGCTCAGTATCTGACAAAGTACTAATGCTACAGTAACCAAACTGGCACAAGTGATTCATCTTTAGATGCTGAGGTGAACCCATGCATCGTATGCAGCATCTGACCTACATTTTCCGCTTGAGTGACTTGGTTAAGAAGTTTGGGGTAGCTCAGTATCTGACAAAGTACTGATGCTACAGTAACCAAACTTGCACAAGTGATTCATCTTTGGATGCTGAGGTGAACCCATGCATCGGATGCAGCATCTGACCTACATTTTCCGCTTGAGTGACTTGGTTAAGAAGTTTGGGGTAGCTCAGTATCTGACAAAGTACTGATGCTACAGTAACCAAACTTGCACAAGTGATTCATCTTTGGATGCTGAGGTGAACCCATGCATCGGATGCAGCATCTGACCTACATCTTCCGCTTGAGTGATTTGGATAAGAAGTTTGGGGTAGCTCAGTATCTGACAAAGTACTAATGCTACAGTAACCAAACTTGCACAAGTGATTCATCTTTGGATGCTGAGGTGAACCCATGCATTGTATGCAGCATCTGACCTACATTTTCCGCTTGAGTGACTTGGTTAAGAAGTTTGGGGTAGCTCAGTATCTGACAAAGTACTGATGCTACAGTAACCAAACTTGCACAAGTGATTCATCTTTGGATGCTGAGGTGAACCCATGCATCGGATGCAGCATCTGACCTACATTTTCCGCTTGAGTGATTTGGATAAGAAGTTTGGGGTAGCTCAGTATCTGTCAAAGTACTAATGCTACAGTAACCAAACTTGCACAAGTGATTCATCTTTGGATGCTGAGATGGACCCATGCATCGGATGCAGCATCTGACCTACTTTTTCCACTTGAGTGATTTCGCTTTTAAAAGCCAATATTGAGCAAAGTATAAGTGCTACATGTACCAAACTTGCATATTGGATGTATCTTTGATCAAACTTTCATAAAATGACCTTGACCTACTTTTTCCGCTTGAGTGATTTTGCCTTTAAAAGCCAATATTGAGCAAAGTATAAGTGCTAGATGTTCCAAACTTGCATATTAGATGTATCTTTGATCAAACTTTCATAAAATGACCTCGACCTACTTTTTCCGCTTGAGTGATTTTGCCTTTAAAAGCCAATACTGAGCAAAGTTTAAGTGATACATGTACCAAACTTGCATATTGGATGTATCTTTGATCAATCTTTCATAAAATGACCTTGACCTACTTTTTCCGCTTGAGTGATTTTGCTCTATAAAGCCAATATTGAGCAAAGTATAACTGCTACATGTACCAAACTTGCATATTGGATGTATCTTTGATCAAACTTTCATAAAATGACCTTGACCTACTTTTTCTGCTTGAGTGGTTTTGCCTTTAAAAGCCAATATACATGTACTAAGAAATATGTTTGAATTGAATTTTGCTGTCACGAGATGAGCTTCGTAATCTATGATAACCTATGTTTTTGTATATTTTAGTTCACTATTTGACGGTTTCAGACATTGTTACCCCCAACCTATTCAAGCTGTAGTTATCAAATCTTACACCATTCTTTTATTAGCTCTACTGGTCAAAGACCAGTCGAGCTTATGCGATACCATATTGTCCGGCGCCCGTCCGTCCGTCTGTCTGTCTGTCTGTCTGTCTGTTAACATTTTTTTTGTGAGCACAACTCCTCTGAAACCATAAATGATAGAAAGCTAATTCTTTTTGCATTTAGTTTGGTCCATGGTCTAGTTTTGCACCTGATATTTTGTTTGAGCCTCTTACCCCCAGGGTCTTCGAAAATGGGTGTGGTCATTTTCTCCTATATAAGTCTATGTAATCTAGTGAACACCAATTCTCAGAAAGTATAATTGATACAGAAATAATTCTTTTTGCAATATAATCAGTCTCTGGTCCAGTTGTGCACCTGATATTTTGTTCGAGCCTCTGGCCCCCAGGGTCTTCGAAAGTGGGTGTGGTCATTTTCTGCTATACATGTTTATGTGATCTAGTGAACACCAATTCCCAGAAAGTATAACTGATAGAGAAATAATTCTTTTTGCAATATAATCAGTTCCTGGTCTAGTTGTGCACCTGATATTTTCTTTGAGCCTCTGACCCCAGGGTCTTCAAAAATGGGTGTGGTCATTTTCTCCTATACAAGTATATGTAATCTAGTGAACTCCAATTCTTAGAAAGTGTAATTGATAGAGAAATAATTCTTTTTGCAATATAATCAGTCTCTGGTGCAGTTGTGCCCCTGATATTTTGTTTGAGCCTCTGACCCCAAGGGGCTTAAAAAATGGGTGTGGTCATTTTCTCCTATATAAGTCTATGAAATCTAGTGAACACCAATTCTCAGAAAGTATAATTGATAGAGAAATAATTCTTTTTGCACTATAATCAGTCTCTGGTCTAGTTGTGCCCCTTATATTTTGTTTGAGCCCCTGACCCCCAGGGTCTTGGAAATGGGTGTGGTCATTTTCTCATATATAAGTCTATGTTACCTTGTGAACATCAATCCTCAGAAAGTATAATTGATAGAGAAATAATTCTTTTTGTAACCAGTCTCTGGTCTAGTTGTGCCCCTGATATGTTGTTTGAGCCCCTGAACCCCAGGGTCTTTGAAATGGGTGTGGTCATTTTCTCCTATAGAAGTCTATATTACCTTGTGAACATCAATTCTCAGAAAGTATAATTGATAGAGAGATAATTTTTTTTCAGCATCTGACCTCCAGAGTCTTTGAAATGGGTATGGTCATGTTCTCCTATTTAACTCTAATTATAAGTCCCTAATCTGTAATCTAGTGAACACCAGTTCTCATTAAGTATAATTGATACTGTAGAGAGATATTTCTTTTTCCATTTCAATGAGTCTGTGGTCTGATTGTGTGCCTGAGATTCTGTTTAAGACTGACCCGTCTTTGAAATGGGTGTGGTCATTTTTTACTTTATAAGTCTTTGTAATCTTGTGAACACCAGGTCTCAGAAAGTATACCGGTAATTCTTAGAGAGTAAATTTTTTTGTATTACATGTATTATGTATCTGTGGTGTAGATGTGACGTGCATCTGATATTTTGTGTGATTTTTTTGTGTGATATTTGTGTGATCTCCTGTCCCCCAGGGTTGGAAAATGGATGTTAGTTCAGTGAGTTTAACAAATCAGCCAGTAGAGCTTCAGTCTCATTAGAGACTTCTGGTTCAATAAAATACTTATGAGAAATCTTCTAATGCATCATATTTGTATCCTGAACAACCTCTTCCTTGAAAGGAATGATAGTGTACGAGAAATAACCGAATGATTTCAGGGCTAAATCAAGCCCTTATTCTTACAGCTCCTTTGACTTACATGTATAGTTAAAAAGGCCCTTAAAATTTCAAGCATTCACTTCTGAATCATTAAGATTTATGACTAGGTCATTCACTTGGCCCTTGCAAACTTCAACAGTTTATACTTTTAATGTTATAGATACAGTATCTTGTGCTCTGTATGCAGAAATCATATACTAGGTACAATATTTTTTTCAGGGATGTGTCTGCCACCCATACCTCTCCTTACAATTCTTTGATCTCCTCCAAGACATCAATGTAAGGGGCTTTGTGATTGGTGCAACCAACATGCTCTTTACCCAGAAGAAACATCTGTCTGATGTCATTATTGAGGTATGCTACATGTTGCCATGGTAACAAGACAATTTATTTTTGATTCTGCAAAAACTTTCCAGTACTTTAAAATTGTCAAGTGAAATCTTGAAGTTCCTAAATGATGAAACCTTTTGGGACGACTTCTTTTCTGTCTCTCTGTTCATTAACCCACTGGTCTATCAACATGATGATTATATGTTACATTATACACTGAGTTGCATCACGTGACTTGAGTTTGTGAAAACAAGAATAAATAAAAAGCTCAGTTGGAGGAAGGAAAATAGGAACTGCAATAATTACTTTGATTAAATTTCATCTTTTCATAGCCTATATCCTTCTCTAAACTGATACTTTTACAATTATCATGGACTCATTAGTAAGTAAAATGCCGTTGTTTTTAAAAACATTGTGACAAAAGTTGTAGATATTTGCATGGAAAACACCACAACATTGTATTTAATATATTTCGACCACGACGTTCCTTTTGTCAGAATGTTTGTAAAAACTGCAATGATTTCTTGATTGACAAACAAAGAATCATCAAAATATCATCTTTTACAAGGACATCGGTTATGAAAAGATAAAATCGAATCAAATCAACCATCACAGTACCTGTCTTCTTTCCTCCAAACGAGCAGTATGCCTCCATTTTGTATTTGTGGTTTCACCAACATAAGTCACGTGATGCTACACAGTGTTATACTTGTATGTAGTCATAAGAAGTATTGATTACATTCTCGTCCAATATACACTGTCAACATTATCTAATTTCAATATCAGTGATATTCATTTAAAATTACAGTAGAACTGTTTGTAGAATTATCGATATGTGCCTCAGTCATTGCATTGGGCATCTACATGTAGTGTTTGTAGTAATTTAAACGTTTATGTCAGGATTTCAATGAAGTCACGTGGATTCTTTTAAGTACTGCTTTACATGTCACACAAAATGTGCATCGATTTGTTAGAAAGAAAGATAACCCTAGTAACCCTGTGCATTGAATGTCATAATTGTCTGTAGTTTTGTAATGTTTTGAAAATCAGAGAACAAAATAAATTTCCTGGATATTTTTACAGGTATCTGATCAGGGTAGGATAGAATTTCACGACAGAGAGTTACAGAGACAGTTAAACCTGACGACAGCAGATCTAAGATTTGCCGATGTTCTAGTCAAGGCCGTCTCTGATGAGGATAAAGATGATATTTACCTTGATGGTACAGGTATGTTATATGGCTGTGTGGAATTTTTGATTACTTTTCTGTTGATTGATTGATTTATTTATTTCCTTCATTTATACAAGATAGCACATTTAGCTACAAAATGAACTAGTTTACAATGTGATCCTGTCTTTAAAATATGTACATATGAAGTAAATTAAGTCCATTATATCACCTTAATGAAATAAAACCTAAATATCACAGTTCATTTACAAAAATACATACCTGTAAAACAACATCAATATAGTAATTCAAGAGTCAAAGTAATGCTTCAGATACCCGTTTTAAAAAGATGACAATGTTGTAGAGTTTCTAATAAAATAAGGTAAAGAGTTCCATAAAGATGCACCCGAAATGATAAAAGATCTTCTAAAATATTCTGTTCTTGCTCTCTTGACATAAATAAGATTTACTGCTCTCTGTCTTGTGTTTCTTGTATGTATTTCATTTACAAAGCAAAAAACATTGATTGCAATGCAAAGGCGACATACAGGGATCACTTTGTATATGTCTGTGTTTGTCTCTTTCATATAAATTGCCACAATATTGTACATGTATTACAGTAAATAATGCAGAAATGTCAAATTTTAATAATGAGAGTCAAGTTGAAAGTAACATTTTTTTTTTGTGGTGGATCTTGAGCACAAGTTTGTTCTTTTGATAGTTTTATTAGATTTTCTTGAGATGATTTTTCAGTTACATATACATTTATCTTCTTATTTCAGAGTGGGAGGGAGGAGAAGAATGGCTTCAAGTTCAGTTCAAGGCTTATCTCAAGTCTCTACTAATGACTCTCACTCAGAATGGTATGTAATTACAAAGAGCAATTTAAGGTAAATCTCAAGTCTGTCAGAGTGGAAAGTTGAAAACTTAAAATTGAACAATGTTACATTAACTGTATATGTAGAATCATTCGCTTTGTATTAACCTTTACTACGTTCATAGTCAGCTTTGTACCGTGAAAGATTGTCCCAGTGAATAAAAATACCGAATGCAAAATTCAGTTTCATCAGGAACGAATCCGTGAGTCATTGTCCGAGCGAAGAAGGTATACTTTTATTATAAAACTGTGAAAGAAAGTATCCGCAAATGATTCTGCATATTCAGTAAATTGGACAATAAGTACATATTTCATTGCTAAAAATAGGCAGGTACATGTAACATTCATTTGTAAATTTTGGTTATTGAAGACTTGAAAAACTGACATTAATTTCAGATAATCACTGAGTCTCTTAGGACAAATGCTGTATGTGTAAACTTTAAAATATATTGTATTGCTTTACAATCTTGAGAAAAGTCTTTCTTATATAATTGCCTTTCAAAGATACAATATAAATCTGTTTAATTGAATACAATGGGATAGCAAAATGCTCTATTATATTTTCAGACACCAAACTCCTGGAGGATTTTGGTACGTCATTCACCCAGGCATTCCGTACTACACACTGTTATAGACATTGGTCAGGAGAAGACCACTCTGGCATGACGGACGTTCCTACAGGGTCTGTATCATTAAAATCTGATAAATGTGAACTTCACATGAAAAATCATATGACTTCACATGACAGTTCATAGAAATTTATTGTGTGAATTTAAATTTTCTGATTTCTTTGATCGAATGATTCTTGCATGGCACATAATTTATGAAGTTGAAGATTGTCATCAATGTTCATAGGCATGTCATTATGGCCATAGGACAGACATACATGGATTGACAAGTTTGTCAACTTGTCTGTTTGTCCAGTAGTCATGAGTCATATAGACTCAAAGTGTATCTTCTTAGACATAGTCATTCACAAACACATCTTATTTTCATTAACATACAGGCATCCTTTCCGAGGTAATCTTGCTGTGGGAGATATCAGGATGAGACTACAGCAGTAAGTTGATAACTTATTACTACACATCATGTATGTATACCACAGAGCTTCTGCATGTCCAAGATGATCATATTATAAATAAATGAAAATTTCGCTAAAACTGCAATTAAAGATATACATACATTTGACTTATACTTTGTTCTTATTTACTTGAAAGTACATGTCAGTCTGTACTCTTAGCACGGTAATTATTAGCAAGGAAGGGTTGTACTCCATTTTGATATGTATTTTCCCATCTTGCAGAATTGATGAAAAAAAAACTTGAATCAGATATTATGTTGATTCAATAAATATCAACAAGATAATTTAAAGACAGGTTATACATATATATATGTAATAGAGATAATCTACATTTATTCCATGTTGTTAATGTTTTCCCATCAGTAATCTACAGAATACAGAGAGGGGTAAAAAGATAAATGCAGCTGTCGTTCAAACAGGGAAATATGTAGAACAAGCAGGGAAAGCTGTAGGTAAGAAGAAATTTAAACAGTTACTGATAAGTACAGACATGCTATCAAAAAGAAATTCATATGTCATGAAAATTTAAGGAAGTTGAATTCTATTAATCATTTTTAAAAGAATTATTCATGTATGTTTCAAGAGAAAAGAAATTGTTCCAATAATTGTTGAATATCAAGAAAAAATCTGCAAGTACAAATGTATATTAGAAAGAATATTTAATTTTCATTTAACATTGGCAAAAGGCTTTATTGATTGACAGACATTCTGTCTTTTCGATTTTACAGTTCTACGTTTGATTAGTGCAGGTATCTGATGTAAAAGCATTCTGACGTCATTAAATTCCTTTGAAGACGTCTCATTTGTAAACCTGTTTCCCTGAATTTCATGGTCATTTCTATAGAATTTGATGATGTCACAATGCGTTGACGTCACATACTTGCACAAATGGGAAGTAACTCTCTATTTTGAAAAGACAGAATTTCTGAAGATGAATTTTGAACCTTTCATGTACATGTATATCTGTATGAGGATAATGACTTGTATCAATGCCATGATTATCTTTCTATGCATGCAACATAACTTGTCCTTTACTTAGAACACCATCCTTTCCATTCTATAATTTCTCTATTTCAGGTGGAGCAATAACCAATGCTCGATCAGCCGTGACATCGTGGTTCAGTAGTTTTTCACAGAAGTCAGACCAAAACCAGTCATCTTAACATTCAATAGAGAGAGAGCATCATTTATAATATACAAATATTGTTGTTATTGTCTTTTTATATCAAAGAGTTTACTTATACCTCAAAAAGTAAAAAAAATTGTAGGGAGCACAAAACTTACCAATTTGAAACTGTTATAGACTTGTGAGGAAGCTTTAAAGATAAATGTCAGATGACCATGTTTTTGTAATGGTGTCATTATTGAATTATAAAGAATAAAAATCTGCAGAATGTGAAGCCTGTTACCAAATTAGAATCGAATTTGATGTGTAGATGCACATTTTTGTATTCATTTAATGAGAATTGAATTTTTCAAATTATTTTTATTCTTAGTCAGGCTGACGGCAGGAGTAAAACATTAATATTCTGCTACATACAAATTGTATGACAAGGGTATTGATAAAATAGGATACATGTACATGTAAAACAATGATTATGTTTTGTGTGTAAGCATCCTTGCTTATGAAAATTTAAACCCTTTTCTCTTGCTCTGGTTTTCTCATCATGCACAGTAATGCTTCAAATGCCTTCAAAATTACACATTATGCTACAGTAGCATTTTTTCATCTACAAGAATAATTATGCAATTATTTTATAGACAGACAGACAACTTTTCATGAAAAAAATATTTCCAATGATTGTACTTTATCAGTAACTAAGAGAGCCTAAAATTGTTGTCAAACAATCAATACATGTATTTAGTATTGCCCTTATAACTTACTTTTATCATGGTTTTAAAGGAAGGATCTACTTCAGTGGCAGATTCAGGGGGCAGGGGGATGCGCAGGGGGCATCCCCCCCCCCCCCCCCGCACAGACCCAAAATTTTCCAAAAAACCCTATATTTTGGCCCATTTTCAGTCAAAATAGCCAAAATTCGCCCCTTGACCCCCAGGCAAAGTGGGCTCTGGATCCGCCACTGTACTTGGTTACTATGTGATATGATTACATTTTTCTTAAAAGACATACCTGGCTTATACTTTGTTGTTGCCTCCACAATGATGAGATTTTAAATGGAGTTGTTTAAAAGTAAATTTTTTGCAATCTAATTGGTTGTTTAGCCATAATAATGAGACTATGCTACCCGTCTGCAGCCGTAAATATGGAACTTTGTGACGCCACGGATACCTTATTGTTTCTTGATGTCATAGCAAGCATTTCCCGCAACAAAGGTTCAAAACGTTTTTAAATTTCTTCACGCTTCAGATCCGTTAATTCAATATTTCTAGATCTGCTAAAATGATCTTCATTTGTGGTTTATTCATTATGAGTAAACCATTTATGGGTACGATCTTTTTAATAGTAAAGAAAATTTTACAATCCATCAACAAATAAAAAAGTTAGAAATTTTACTGTTGACGCCATTTTGATATGACAATTTATTAGTGATTTGCAGCCTTCGGCTCGGGAAATATAAATTCCAGATAAGGATTATCAGACCATATTACCTGTATGGAACCGTAATTATGTATAATATAGCACACCTATTATATTCATGTG
This sequence comes from Pinctada imbricata, assembly GCA_033119305.1. Lineage (NCBI taxonomy): Eukaryota > Metazoa > Mollusca > Bivalvia > Pterioida > Pteriidae > Pinctada > Pinctada imbricata. The sequence goes on along the minus strand of VSWD01000009.1, from coordinate 1,588,192 downwards.
TACTGTGTTTGAACCCCGGACGAGCTCAATATTTCTCTGACCTTTTCAAATGAAGATATGTAGACTAAGTATTGAATCTTTTCAGTTTTTATCATACTTTTTTTTGTGAAAATATCCAAGGGATCATATACTTTACTTTGAAATGTCGCTTTCATGCAAAATTTGGAAGAAGTTCATCCTTTTCCTGATAACCCGGAATTACCTTAAAAAATAAAGAAAATTTTTGCTTTTAGTGCCAAGTAATACTTTTTGCAGCTTGTAATCTTTCCGAGTTGAAGACTTCTGTCCATAGTGAGAGTGTTTTTTTTTTTTCAATTTACCATGTGTTCATATGTATGATCATTTATATGGTTTAGATTTGCATTGACTGTTCTAAAGATGAATACTAATTAATGTCCTTTATTGTTCACTCAACATTCTGTGATAACAGTTGATGTGTTGTTGGTAGTAACCTTACATAAATGAACCAGGAATTTTGTGTACATAAATGATGAACCAGGTATTATAAACACAAATTTGAATGTAAACATCCATGCGTGATTATGGTACATGTATTCATTTACTCTGTAAACACATGTATTGATGAAAATATATCATATATACATGTATGTGTATTCCTGGATATGCATGTACGCAAAACAATTATATTAGCAAAACAAATATTATTATGGTATGATTGATTAATTTGTTGTTTGCAAATTATTGAAAGTTAAGAAAATATATAATGACTGTTGCCACGCATTATACAGTAGTTGAAATGTTAAGATATTAAAATAATGTTATGAAAATTTTAAAGTTGAAGAGAAATTCCATACCTTATACATGTTATACTGTTGCCTGTACCTAATATGTGTATATTTACATTGCTCTAATTTTATGCAGTTTAAATAAACCATTATCACATTCTGACTTTGTGATTTGATTGCCATATTGATCAAAATCTGGCCAGTTCTCACAATTTTAGTAAGTTTTAGAATAATTTACAAACTTACCAACAGGAAGTTCAAAGTGCATAATTATGTATTAACAGAGATACCCATTAATGACATTCAGAGTACATGTAAATGTTTCAAGTCCGAAAAGAAGCTTTAATGAGCCAGGCCAACACTAACTTTGAGGACAGGCAGTATATTCGCAATAAAGATCATGATACAATGCAGATACTGTAATTTCATCATATACAAAGATTAATGTCTCGCCAGTGAAGTTATTTTTAGCCAGCATATACATAAGTACTTTTAGTATATACATGTATAAGAATAACTAAATCAAGGATTTAACCAGAAAAGCCAGGTGCAGCAAAGTACATTATTAAATGATCAGGAATTATTGCCGAATTTGTTTATTTCTGATAGGTGGAGATGCTGTTTGATAGAGTGTTCATAGGAGTGAGTTGACCGTTAACACTCCAATGCGGTCTATTCGGGATTAGCGCCTGCATTGATTTTTGTAGTGTTAGATCTTTGACTTCGCGTATCATTACAATGGAAATGTTACTATAATCCTGATAATTTAATAAAGCAGTTATTGACTTTTGATTTCGGTCTCTTCGTGACTATACAGACCTGGTCAGACAGATCTTGGCCGCACCGGCCCTGACCAATTCTTGTCCGAATGAGCAACAACAAATCAAGGTCAAGCATCATAGACTCACGTTAAAACTTGGAACGCGGTGTCTACGCCAACAAGGCCCTGTGGTGAAATCGCCTTCAATGCACGTATGCTTGTCAAGGACAAGGTGTTGATGAAATCATGGGTGGCTGTATCTTGAAGCACTTATATAATTAAATAAATTCATTTTTAAAATCTCTGAACAGAATACCAATCAGGATTTAGACCCAAAGATTCTACACTCTATCAATTATTAGATATAACAAATTTGGAAAAGCACTGAATGAAGGAAAAGAGATAAGGGACTTTGGTTATTCATCGTGTGAACCTCCGGGTTAGATCAAACCTCACATAACCCCTTATACCAAAAAAAAAAACCAAAGTCCTCCGTAACTAACTGTTAATATTCTTGAATATAGCCACACTTCATGTAGTTGAAATAATAATGAGGGAATCATGTTCAAGCATTCGGTGACGAATAGTCAAGACTTTGAAGTGCCGACAAACCGAACTTAAAATTTCTAGTTCTTTATTTCCTGTTTATATACATTTTCAGCACTTCATTCTAAATCGTTTGATACTAATGACAAATATGGACAATGACCATATCCAAATTGACAGTTCAAAATCGATAATTATAAGAAAATCATAAGCCGAAGACATAGAAAATGAGGATAAAACAGGAACCAAAGCAAACAAACAAAAACCTCCATCACATGAAAAGCGAACTCCAAATTTGGGAGTGAGACGAGGTGCCCAGGAAGAGTCGACATCCACAATTCTGGACAATGGGACATCATAGTGTATGACGAGTTCCCCGTATCGACCGTAAAACTTCTTCGGTGACGATGTTAGTCAGTCACAAACGTACATGTATCCCTGACTTAGAAGCTTATCTGAAAGGCGCCTAGCTCTCAGACCAAAATCTGTATAGTTGGTACTTGCTCTGGTATAACGTATCGATTTAGATAGGAACACGCCATAAGCAGGCGTTGAAGGGATCTGCTACTCGGAAAAAGAAAGTGATGCTGAAACTGAAGTCGTCACATTTGTCATAGAGTGAAGTGCCCATGTTACCATCATTGAAGTAGGACAGCATTATATCTAAATATGATGCTGAACTATTTGTCTCTGTAGTTTCATTATCCATATTTGTCATAGGTAATCCGAGAATTTTGGATTGTTAATGGACAGCACATGGTAAGTGAAGTTAAGATCATTTCCCTTCAGATACCAACGATTGAATGAAATGAGAAGTGGGAGTGGGACACAATTGGTTCCAATAGGGATTCCGACAATTTGTTGGAAGACTTTTCCACCAAACGACACAAAAATGTAGTCGATCAGGACGTTAAATATCTGAATGATTTTTCTTTCAGTGTACTTATTTTCAGAATTAAAAAGACTTTTCTTTTACAAGTACATGTAAAACAGTGGAGGGGATCTCCAACAACAACTGGTTGCAGCACCCACAGCAAAACCCCAAACGCCCATTGCAAGAACAAAGCAGACACACACAGAAAGAGACCGAAAGGGACAAGAAACGTCAACTCACAACACATAAACATCAAACAAAAAGGACTACACATAAAGCAACGAGACCAATGGGCAACCGGTGCCGACTTAGGACGGCCATCTGCCACGTAAATAGCAGAAGGTGTGGTTATCCTGGATTACGTGCGGACAACCCTTCCACTTTTCCGATAACCAAGAGGTCTCGAAGAACGAACAATTTAGGTGTAAAGCAACCTCCTTGCTGTCAGATTACCGCAACACAGATGGATATTTAAGGTGGGTCCCTACTCGTGAATTTAACAGATGAATTTTGTATTTTAAGGTTATTTTCTATACATAATAGTCAAAAGGACATAATGAACACAGACATAGAGAGGTAATTTTGTTTTCATTAAAGATACAGTACATTAAAGAAAGGTACCCTAACACTTAAAAATTGGAAATATCAAATATCCATCATATGCATTTGAACCCTCCAAATTCAGTGATGATACGAATATGTTTATTTGTTTTGTTTTATTTTATGATAACAAGTCATATAGAAGAAATACAACACATAAAATGATATTGTAATTTAAATCTAAGTATGATATATCTCCAAAAATTAGGGTACCCCCTTATAATTTCATAACATTTTTGACCAAGAATATGTACTAAATCCAACTTTTTGCATAAAAAAACAGATGATTTTTTTTCATTTTGTAATATTTCATAAAACTATGTATGTAGATGAAGAAAAAAGCACATACAGGTACACAGTTTTTGAAATGATCAAGGTATGGCTCCAAACATAGGGGTACCCCTTTATAATGTTATCATATTTTCGACAAATAATTTATAGTTTATCACATTTTTGTGCAAAAACAACAGATGGAATTTCTTCAAATAGGATCATTTTATACGATAATGTATATAGATGGTGAAAAAATTGCATACAGGTATACAATATTATAAATGATCACGATATGGCTACAAACATAAGGGTACCCCCTCATAATTTCATCACATTTTCAACTAAGAAATTATACTATATGATTGGTGTGGACATTGATCGATTGCACCATCTTTTGCTTATTTGGCATTTAAGATCTTCTGTCTGTGTTTTTCAATGCGCTGGCTCGTCCCTCACCAGCCATTGTAAAACGTTATACGCAGACTGCTGCATATAAGGAAAAACCTATAACGGTTCGAGTAGGGAGCCACCTTAAATGGATATAAAAAGAGGGCGTACGTAATGCAATCCGTGCTCTGCCGGCTGTAGCGAGCTCATGTATGTTATCACCAGAGGAGTCCAACAGACATTCAGAGAGAGAAGACAGGTGATCGGGGCCCTGTCTTCTCTAAAGAGGTTTGGACAGGGCCCGTCTTGGAGTCCTGTCGTCACAGTCAGTCAGAGTGCAAGTTTTAAGAATGCGCTAGTACAAGACTAGATTGGTTAAGTACCAAGCCTAATGTCCGTCTGGTGACATCAGGACCATATTTTTCTCGAATAAAATAATTCTGTAAAATTCAGATGCCCCTTTTTCTTGAAATTCCCTATCACCATGTTATGAACTGTTGTTAAATCAATATAACATATTATTTAAAAAAAAAAAAACGAGTGTTTTCAGCTCAGGTCGTTTGTTCTGCCCAACGTGGTATTTGAGGTAAGATACACTGAATGTAGTTGTTTGACAAAAAAAAAAAGAAGAAATATCCTTATTCGTATCTACATTGACATTTAGGACATTGCTTAGTTTCTGCAGATAGTAAATAACAAAAAAGAAAAATAATCACTTAAAAGACTAGAAAATACGCAGATTATTCGTTTGCATCTACTGTACGCACCTGTTACTTAAACCCAGGCTGAAAACCGACGTGCTTTATGTTTAGACGCATAGATCTATTTACACAGTGTCCCAGATTCGCGACAAGCACGACGGATTGATAGCTTATAAAGTAAGTCACAGACTTTTTCTAAGCATATGCTCTCTCTCTCTCTCTCTCTCTCTCTCTCTCTCTCTCTCTCTCTCTCTCTCTCTCAGTGGCGGATTCAAGATGGGATGTAGGGGGCCGTGCATATAGGTAAATATAAACTACCTGTTAGCCAAATACATCAATTTCAATCACATACCTAACAATGGATTATAATAGGCTTGAATACATGTATTTCCGAGGACCCCTCGCCAAAATTTACCCCATTAACGCAAAAGCTGGATCCGCCGCTGTCTCTCTTGTCTCTCTCATACAAAATATTAGGCGATGTAGCCAGACCTGAGCACATTGTATGAATTACATGAGTCATATGTTCTATAATATTGTGAATATTTACTGCACATTGCCACAAATAAAGTTATAAATAAATAGAGTTGTGATTTGATTCGGATATTACAATAATCAGTTGTTGAATGACACTATTTTGAAATTGAGGTTATTGAATTCAGATTTTTGTTCAAAGAACTGGCAAGGTATACATTTGAAGCCATGAATAATGATCGCTTAATTTTCGTTGGGAAGTGTATGGACTGCCGCCAAGTCTTCGGTGTAGAAGAAGGAATTTATCATCTATTGCAGGCACGTTGTTGAGATTATGTAATCATTGGAGAAAACAACTCTGCACACAAGGTTGACTGCCGGCTCCATACATAAGTCCTGTAAATTATATGAGTGTATGACGAAGAATTAATGTTGTTAATATGTATATTAGGATTATGCCTACTGCATGTGTCATTTAAATTACCAAGCTTGGTCATTTCAGGTTCTAATGTTAAACTCTGCAAATTACATCATTTAAGAACAGATAAGCTTGCAGCATGGATTAGACATGCACGTTTCTGGTACTTATAATAACCAGATCATCTCTCGGTTGATTGCTGAAACATTTTATTTCAATTTTCATACACTACTAATATTCAGTATGTAGAAGAAATAGTATTTCCAAAAATTTAGATGAATAACATGTATAATGTAAATAATGATATAGAAGTGATCCGTTTCGTTATCTTATTGAGAAAAAATAATTCAGACCAATTAAAATATTTTTTTAAAATTCTATTTAACATGATCAAATTAAGTGCTTTTGATATAATAATGTGTTTTAATATGAATGAATATTATATAACAAAAGCTCTGTAGAATGTTACTATAAAGTCTGTAAATCTAGATAGTGTAAACTCGCATTAGATCTTGTTGGTCAATACTATGATGGTAAACGAAAGCCATTTTCTCAGAATGATCAACGTTATATACTTACTGTATTGACGTTTTTACCGTGTATTTAGAAGAATTAAGTTATATCAGAGGTGAAAGAAATGCTGAACGAATTATTTTGTAGGCAAAGTGTTCCTGTAGAATTAGTGAGTGACAAATAAAAAAACATCGATACTGACTCCCAATCAACATCATCCAAATGGCAAAAGTGAATGTGTCAGCTAGGCTCAACCAATCTGTTCAGGAATATACCTCTGATTGGGATTAGTGTCGACCTATTCCTTCGAAAAAAGACTCGGACGTCAGACGGCGCCATTTTAAAAATAAATCCTCGATGTTCTATTACACCGCGTGGGCTCGAGACGTATGGTTTTGTGATAACTCAAACAGTTTTTGGTATTTTTCATTTTCTACATTAAACTTTACAAAACTGATGAGCATTTGCAGAAGGACAATGCTTAATAAATCAAACCATATCGTCCAGGTATATGAAAAGCTCATAGTTTTTGCAAACACTTCAATAGTTTGTCGACGACAGAAAATCAGTCCTTTGACGAACTCTTGAAGTGTTTGCAAAAACTATATACATTTCAGATATATAAACGATATGGACTTATCCGATAATCATTGCCCTACTGTAACGTGTCATCAATTTTGTGCAGTATCACTTTCTTTCAGTGTACTTATTTTCAGAATTAATCGGACTTTTCTTTTACAAGTAAGTTTTGTCAAAGTTAACAACTTACAATAAATTTATATTTGCGATTGCCATTCTTGGTTGTTAGCGCATTACTTATAATTTTTGTGATTCTTTCTTCAATTTGAAATTTTCCTTCAATTGGATTAAAATTGGACTTTCAACAAAACAGTTATTAACGAAAAGTTAGTTAAATTAAACACGCCTTAAACATGCGAAATTGAACACTCGAAATTAAACGAAATTTAACACGTCTTTAACACATACATTTTTAAAAGCTTATAAATTAATCAATTTTTTTTTCAATCAGTCATCAAAATTCTTTTCGTAAAGAACTCTTTTTTCTGTTTAAGGTCCGATTTTATTAAAGAAAAATCAAAGTTATCGTCACAGAAAGACCTTTCAAAATATGTATACATTAATGAGGTTTTCTCGAAAAAAAAATCATTCTGTAAAATTCCGATGTCTCTTTTTCTTAAAATTCCCTAATACCATGTTATGAACTGTGGTTAAATCAATATAACATATTATAAATCAAAGGACTGAAGGTCCTGAACGATATTTCTATTCAAAATTTATAGTCAGCAGTTGAATCTTGATTTTTTTGTTTATGTAATGGTGAATCGATGATTTTTTTATACATAGGATGCATGTGCATGTGAAGCTATTAATTTACATTTCTATGAGCTCATTGTGTTCTATAAACAGCATAAACTGTTTATATTTACTATAAGTGGTATAAACCATTTGGAAACTAAAAAGACAATACATGCATGTTTAGAATTACTTACAATCTACAATATATTTGATAAAAGAGCGGTTACATGTAGTTCCAGCGTAAATTTAAGTTTATTATCACTGGTAATTTCCGAAAACTCACATTTTAATTACCAGAATTTCCTATTTCTTTTAACAAATGAGTTAAAGAAGTTCCTGACAATAATCTCAACAGCACTCACAATAGAGGACAAAATTAAACATCGACGGAACCCTAGCAAGCTAGAGATTGGACCAGGTGCCCGGGAGGACTAAGCATCCCCTATTGGCTAGCCGCACTCGTCGTATTTATATTTTTAAAACACTTACTGTCAAACCCCTCGCTGTGAACTTCATGATTCATGATCATGTTTCGTTTCTACTTTCGTTTCTCATCGTTTCTTAGACACAGGGAAGACGGCTCTTACATTGTATAAGGTTTAGAAGTATTTTATTACGCCACCGACTACAGTGAAAGCAATAAATAAATGTTTATTGTGATGCATTTACTTTATATGAAATTGAACCTTTTTTTAAAAAAGAAGGATAATCTTGTTCTTATGAAATTGCATTTTGCATGTGTCAGACAGCAAATTCCTAAATCAGAAAATGCACTATATTTTAAGGTGTATGGATACGTTACAAAATACGCTGCGGCAATATCTCAATTGTTACGATAGTAAAAGGAGACTACTGAAAGGAAATATCCTAAAAACGAATGTTTTCAGCTTAGGTCATGTGTTCTGCCCAACGTGGTTTTTGAGGTACGAGACACTGAATGTAGTTATTTGACAAAAAAAAAAGAAAAATCCTTATTCATAACTTTATTGACGTTTAGGACATTGATTTGTTAGTGCAGATAGTAAATAACGAAATATCAAATTCAAGGAATTGTGGTCCACCGCTTTTGGGTGTTTGTCTTTAAAGAAATGCTTACAGACACCCCACCCCATTCTTAAGTTCATATATTATCAAAAGATTAAACTCCAAAAAAAGGTAAAAGGGTCCAAATATTTTTTTGTTACCAAGGGCTTATGAAAAGGTTTGCACATGTGAACTATTAAAGTCCTATCATTTAAATTACCATCCACAACTTACGGTCAAGGTTGAAGTTTTTAAATGTGGGTCAACCTCCAAGGACGAGGTCACAAGTTCAGAATGTTGTTACCAACAGAAAGGTCTTGTCACAAGGAATACACAAGTAGGTCTAAGTCCAAGGTCAAGGTCAGAAGGTAAAAAATTTTGGTATTCATGGAAAGGTCTTGTCACAAGGAATACATATGAGTAATATGAAAGTGCTATCACTCTCCATTCAAAAGTTATGGTAGGGTTAAAGTTTTTTAATAAGTAGGTCAAATTCCAAGGTCAAGGTCACAAGGTCAACAATTTTGGTATCCATGGACAGGTCTTGTCACAAGGAATATCAAAGCCCTATCACTCACCATTCAAAAGTTATGCACAAGGTTAAAGTTTTTGTGACTGACATGCAGACGGACGGACAGATGAACCGGTTCTAATGTCCCCGCGGTTTCGCGAAAGCGGGGAACAAAAAAGCAAATAATCATATAAAATTACTAGAAAATACGCCATTTATTCGTTAACATCTAATGTCACATCTGTTACCTAGACCCAGGCTGAAAACCGACGTGCATTATGTGTAGACAGAGTAATCTATTTACACAGTGTCCCAGTTTTGCGGCAAGCACGACGGATTGATAATATTATAAAGTAAGTCACATACGTTTTCTAAGCAAATGCGCGCTCTCTCTCTCTCTCTCTCTCTCTCTCTCTCTCTCTCTCTCTCTCAGTGGCGGATATAATAGGGTGTAGGGGTCGTGCGTAAAGATAAATATTAACTACCTGTAAGTCAAATACATCCATTTACAGACTTGACAATGGATCATAATAGGCTTGAATATACGAATTTCCTAGGACCCCTAGCCAATTTTTACGCCTCCCCCCATTAACGCAAAAGCTGGATCCACTACTGTCCATTTTATTGTCTCTCTCATACAATACCATGTATCTAAGCATGGCAAGTCCAACCTGAGAAAATTTGAAGAATTACGAGAATCATATGTTCTGTAATATTGTGAATATTTACTGCACATTGCAAGGAAGATCATGAATAAATGTAGTTATGAATAAAGAGAGTTGTGATTTGATTCGGATATTAAAATAATCATTTGTAGAATGACACTATTTAGAAATTGATGTTATTGAATTCATGTTTTTTGTTCAAGGGCATAAATAATAATAGCTTCATGCATATTGTTTTTGTTCCTTATGCCTAGTGAACAGTGATTTCTGATACAGCGTTTCCCCATATGAAAGATATCTCTAAGGTCGATTTACATTTACAATTGCCTAGTAAACGACCTTTTCATTTTTTGAAATGTGATCTCTGCGTTTGACATTTTGTACAAAATATACAATTTCGGAACAATTTTTGTTTCGTTGGGAAGTATATGGACCACCGCCAGGTCTTGAGTATAGAAGAAGGAATTTATCATCTATTGCAGACACGATGTTTAGATTATATTATCATAGGAGAAGACAACGCTGCTTACTAGGTTAACTGTCGGCTGCATACACAAGTCCTGTTAATCATGAGTGTATGGTGAAGAATAAATGCTGTTAATATGATAGGATTATGCCTACTGTATACATCATTAATTACCATAGTTGGTTCATGTTGACAACCAAAATTCATTTCAGGTTCTAATATCAAACTCTTCAAATTCAATAAAATCATTTAAGAACAGAAAGGCTTGCAGCATAGACTAGACATGCACGTTTCAGGGTACTTAAAATAACCAAACCATCTCTCGGTTAATTGCTAAAACATTACATTTCATTTTTCATACACTATTCAGTATGTAGAAGAAATAATATTTCCAAAATTTTAGATAAATTACATGTATGACAAATATGGATAATGACTATATCCCTGTATACAGCACTAAATCGATAATTCAGAAAATCAGAAACCGAAGGCATACAAAATCAGGATAAAATAGGTACCAAAGCAAACAAACAAAAACTTCCACTACGTGAAAGGAAGCGAACTCCCGATATGTACATGTATAATGTAACTGATAATTCCCGATATGTACATGTATAATGTAACTGATAATAAGGAAATGATCCGTTACTTTATGTTATTGAAAAAAATAATTCGGACCAATTAAGATATTTTTAAAAATTCTATTTAACATGATCAAAATGAGTACTTTTGATATAAAAATATGTTATAATATGAATGAATATTATATAACAAAAGCTCTGTAGAATGTTACTATAAAGTATGTAAATCTAGATAGTGTAAAATCGCCTTAGATCTTGTTGGTCAATACAATGATAGCAAACGAAATCCACTCTCTCAGAATAGCCATCGTTATATACTTACTGTTTTGACGTTTTTACTGTGTATTTAGAAGCATTAAGTTATATCAGAGGTGAAAGAAATGCTGAACGAATTATTTTGTAGGCAAAATGTTCCTGTGGCATTAGTGAATGACAAATAAAAAAACATCGATACTGACACTTTTTTATAACTCCCAATCAACATCATCCAAATGGCAAAAGTGAATGTGTCAGCTAGGCTCAACCAATCTGTTCAGGAATATACCTCTGATTGGGATTAGTGTCGACCTTTTCCTTCGAAAAAAGACTCGGACGTCAGACGTTGCCATTTTAAAAATAATTCCTTGTTGTTCTATAACACCTCGTGGGTTCGAGACGTATGGTGTTGTGATACCTCAAACAGTATTTTGGTATTTTTAATTTTCTACATTAAACTTTACAAAACCGATGAGTATTTGCAGTAGGGCAATGCTTAATAAATCAATCCATATCGTCCAGGTATATTAAAAGCTCATAGTTTTTGCAAACACTTCAATAGTTTGTCGACGACAGAAAATCATTCCCTTTGACAAACTCTTGAAGTGTTTGCAAAAACTATATACATTTCAGATATATAAACGATATGGACTTACCCAATAATTATTGCCCTACTGTTACGTGCCATCAATGTTGTGCAGTATCACTTAAACGCTGAAAAAACAACAAACTCCGTAAGGAATCACAACATCATACGTTTTGATCGCACGCGGTGTATCAGTTTTGTTAATAATCTACCATGAAATGTTAAACGTCTTCAAATTCAATAGCATCATTTAGAACAGATAAATTTGCATCATGGACCAGACATGCACGTTTCGGGTACTTAACTCTCGACAGTGATCCTCAATCTAAACGATGTCATGTGGCCAAAGTTCAAGTTCAAACACTAGATCGTAACGGACAAACATGGTACTCACAACGTTACTCACTCAAGTTCGAGAATTTTGAATGTTGAAAAAGTGCCTTTTTACTTTAACATCGATTTGATGTAAAACTGTCCACCATTGGCGTCCGAGTCTTTTTATGCTGTTACAAATAAAGGGCGAGAGGATCCGAATGGTATAATGACGATATACATGCAACAAACCGACTCACTTGACATACTTTCGAATGTATTCCTACGTAAATTTGCACGTTACAAGCTTTAGCAAACATTTATGAATGACATCATGATTCCCTATGCTCTTTGCTCCAATGACGTCATAATGTGACGTCAAGCTACAAGTCATGAGCTTGTAAACGGCGATCTCCACTTATAAACAACAGAGCAAGAAAGTTTATTATCGATAACACTTTGATTTTCTCCGATTGTAATAAATATGAACCAGTTGTTTTTTATATTTTGCAGCGCAGTGATCTCTGTTTGTCGTTGTTAGTCCTCTGTAGCACCGTCACCGATACGTTAGCGATACGTTAGACCCTCAAAGGGGTACAAAGAGTTAAATCTGTCACATAAATTAGAATAGGGATACACGTGACTCATAACAGGTATATGTGGGATATATTGTTGGAAACACAGTTATACCGTGGGCTTGATCTATGTCTGTTGGTACCCGTTTCGTTCGGATTTTGGCATTTTTATGCCCCCGGAATCTCAGATTTGGGGGCATATAGTTTTTGGACTGTCCGTCTGTTTGTCTGTCTGTTTGTCTGTCTGTCTGTTTGTCTGTTTGTCCGAAAAAAACTTTAACATTTGGCATAACTTTTGAATGTTAGGTGATAGAGCTTTCATATTTCACATGTGCATTCCTTGTGACAAGACCTTTCAATTGATACCAAATATTTTACCTTGACCTTTCACATAACAGAAAAATGAAGTTTATACTAACGAAGATGCCACCGCGGGCATTCGTGTTTCACAAACACAGACTTTATTTTTTCACCCGTTAGACGTTCGTTCGTGCTGTCGGGAAAGGTAGCTACTATGACAAAGATCAAATCTTTTATTTTAAACACATTTTTTCAAGGACGACAAATATGGATAATGACCATATCCCTGCATACAGCATAAAATCGATAATTCAACATATCAGAAGCCGAAGGCATACAAAATCAGGATAAAACAGAAACCAAAGCAAACAAACAAAAACCTCCGCCATATGAAAAGAAGCGAACTCCCGATATGGGAGTGAGACCAGGTGCCCAGGAAGAGTAAGCATCTCCTGCTTGCATGCAACACCCGCCGCTTCAATTCGGTAGAACTGTCACATCCGGTGTCTTCCATTTCGGAAGACATAGAGTACAATCATTGGTTGGATGGTTCAAATGGTCTATGACAGAATATCATCCACCATTCTCGAGAGTAGGACATCATAGTGTATGACGAGTTCCCCATATCGACCGTAGATCTTCCTCAGTGACGATGTTAGTCGGTCACAAACATATCCTTGACTGAGAAGCTTATCTGAAAGACGCCTAGCTCTCAGAACAAAATCCGTATATTTGGTACTTGCTCTGGCATAGCGTATCAACTGAGATATGAACATGCCATAAGCTGACGATGAAGGGATGTTGCTACTCAGAAAAGGAAGTCGTCACGTTTGTCATAGAGTGAGGTGTTCATGTGACTATCAGTGTCGTAGGACAACATTATGTCCAAATAAGATGCTGAATTATTTGTCTCTGTAGTTTCTTTGACTTCAAGCTCTGAAGGATAGATAATGCTCAGGTAATCCGCGAATTTTGGATTATTGATGGACAACACATCGTCTATGTATCTGTAAGTGAAGTTGAAATCAGAAGCTAAGTATCTTTTCGCTTCAGAGACCAGAGATTGAATGAATTCAGCTTCGTACGAGTAAAGGAAAATGTCGGCAAGGCGTGGGGCACAATTGGTCCCCATTGGAATTCCGACAATTTGCTGGAAGACCTTTCCTCCAAACACCACAAAAATGTTATCGATCAGAAAGTTTAACATCTGAATAATATCTGGTTCAGTGTACTTATTTTCAGAATCGGACTTTTCTTTTACAAAGTAGGTTTTGTCATAGTTCACAAAAATAAATTGGTATTTGCGATTACCGTTCTTACTTGTAAACGCATTACTTATAACTTTTGCGAGTCGTTCTTTCAATTGAGAATGTGGAATGCAGTGTAAAGTGTCGAAAAATCAAAGGCTTTGATCGAATGGACTCTACTAAAATGAGTGGATTTCAGATGTTCTAAAAGTTCCTTCGAATTCTTTAAAATCCACATCTGGTTGATACTACTGCGAGAATATACTGTCGAACAATATTTTTGAAGCCCAGATTTGATTTCAGATAAAACTTTGGTGAGTAAGAATGATACAGATTTGGTAGAACATTTTGAGGAACCAGTGATGAAACCTTGTTTGTACGGATTCTTATGCATTTTAGGTATGCAGTATAAGTATGGTAAATCTAAATCTAAATTGTTAGTGTGGAAGCAAAAGGAAGCAAGAGCTGATTTGTGGTTGTCTATTATTTCAGAGGCGGAAAAGTTTGTTGGGGTGTAAGTGGGATTTCCAGGTGTCGAATTTAAGCCCAACTCTTTAGCTAGACTGTCGAAATAGTTCTTTTTGCAAGTAAATGTGTAATTATTTGAGGCTTTGTCCGCTGTTGTGATGGCATAATGTTCTCGGAGGTAGGTAAGCTCTGTGATAACATCAGGGTCTTTAAACATAGACTCGAATCTGGTGTTCACAGTTGATTTTAATCGGTTAATTCTAGATAAAAGTAACCCTCTGATTAATTTTATCCATTCGGAAAGGGTGTCGAGCTGTACATCCTTTTTCTTTGCCCAACGTCTTGCATATTCCTCACAAGAGTCCATGATAATTTTGAAATTTTGGTCCATGTAAAGGACATACGTTCTCTGTATTTGTAATTCTCTCAACTTGTCGTTCTTGACTATACTAAGGTCACCAGTAATAACGTGTCCGCAAGGAGAGTAGTTGAAATCCGATGAAGAACATTCGCAAGGAAGTGGATGTAGTGAGGGATTACTTAAATCAATACACTGCAAGAATCGTTTGTAATTGTAAATTTTAGATGCAACTGTTGATGTGTAGCTATGGGAAATACAAGGAGTTTCTTTTCTTTTGAAATATGGTGGGATTTTTTCTGTGACAGTTTGTAATTCAAAATTTGACCAAGATTCAATTTATCAATACCTTTGTTTGCAAATCTTACTTTAATGAAAGGACGGTTTGTTTTCTCCTCTGATTTATCTGATCTAACTGCTTGAAATAAACGAAAAGTAGAAATGTCCTAGATGACTCCTTGTAGTCTGTATTCTGCATAGCGTGCCTTACATTAAAATTGTACGAACAATAATTCATGTCTTTCTGTTTGACTATAAATTTAAAGTTCTTTTATTCTCTGGATTTCTAGGCGAATGTCATGATATTTCTCCGATTTTCGAATGACATATAGACTCGAATTTACTCACTGAAGCTATGTACCATGCTGTATATCAAAATGTTCAAAGAATAATTTCAAGTCTTTATGCCATTCAAGTATGTTCTTCAAATTGTGACTCACATTTTGATAAACAACATGGTAAAAAGCTTCAAACGGAAAGGGATTTTAAACAGTGATATTAATTTTGGATTAGCGCTACCATAGATTATATCAGGAATATATCCATGTTTGAGAAGGTCTTTATATAAGATACGGGGTGTGCATTTTCGATTGAAGTTAAAGTTTGATTCCTCCTTGGTCTTTTTAAGACAATGCAGAGTAATGATTATGCGAGACTTAACGTACGCCCTCTTTTTATATCAATTTAAATATGCATCTGTGTTGTTTGGACTCCTGTGTTTTGCGGTCTTGTTTGTGTGTGGTCATCTGACAGCGAGGAAGTTATTTCACACCACAATTGTACTTTCTTCGAGACCTCTGGGAAATCGGAAAAGTGGTAGGATTGTGCGCACGTAATCCAGGATACCCATACCTTCTGCTATATTCGTGGCAGATAACCGTCGTAATTCGGCACCGGTTGCCCATTGGTCCCGTTGGTTAATGTTTAGTCCTTTGTGTTTGATGTTTCTGTGTTGTGTGTTGGTGTTCATTGTCCCTTTTCCATCTCTTTCTGTGCTTGCCTGCTTTGTGTTTTTGCATTGGGTGTTTTGCTGTGGATGCTGCAACTTGGTGTTGTTGGAGATCCCTTCCTTTGTTTCAATGTTCTTAATGTTATAACAGATTACCTGCAAATTATTTGTTGAAATATGACCATTAACATCCAAAGACACTTTTTAAAGATTCACCGTTATTGACACACTCTTTAACGACGAATTAACAGACATTGATAAGTAATCCACCTAATTGTTTTTAAATTAGCGTTATTACCACCTATACGTATGATTTTAACTGCCATACAGAAAGTATGATATATCACATTAGGAAATTGACTGCATATTAATATCCTTATCCATCCTGCAGGTATACCTGAGTCAGATTTAAACCACGGCAAAAGTTCCAACGAAAGTCGGGACGCAAGCGTAAAGTAAAGTTCAATCAATGTCACAAGCACAAGCGCCAGTCCTTGTCAAAAGGAACAAGGATGAGAACAGGTATCACAATTACAAATATAAAAAAATGCTAATTAAATGTTACTAAAAAAAACATGAAATTTCTCTGTTTTATCTTTGATTATTATTATTATTATCATCATCATTATTTGTTTTCTTTTGTTTTTTTTACATTGTTGCTATAGGGATTGTGCTTGATTGTTCCTCAGAATGTCACCATCACATGGTCTTGTTGGAGATTTCTTTATTTTGCATCTTCGATGGTATTGTGACAAATATGGATAATGACCATATCACAAATGAGTTAAAGAATATCCTGACGATAATCTCAACAGCACTCACAATAGAGTACCATATTGAGCATCGACGGACCCCAAGCAAGCTAGAGGTGGGACCAGGTGTCCGGGAGGAGTAAGCATCCCCTGTTGGCTAGCCGCACCCGCCGTCGATGTTCATGCAAGAAAATGAAAACAATATCTGAAGTACATGCACTGTCTGAGGTAAGTCTATATAGAAAGTGCTATAGCGACCACATCACACACACGGTACACAAATGATGCATGTAATCTAGAAGTGAAGGCAGACAAAATAAAGATAAAACAGGAACAAACAAATACCAAATACCTCCTACTTCATGAAAAGAAGCGAATTGCATATACGGGACGGAGGTCAGGTGTCCAGGAAGAGTTTACATCTCCTGTTTGCATGAAATACCCGTCGCTTCAATTCGGCAAAAATAAGACATGGATCCGGTTACTTCCATTTCGGAAGATACAAGAATATTCTGTGGTTGAATGGTTCAAATGGTCAAAGAGAGAATATCATCCACCATTCTGGATAATGGGACATCATAGTGTATAACGAATTCCCCGTATCGACCATATGAATTTCTCACGATGTTAGGATTTTGTACATGTATGGTTTGGATGCGCTATATACATCTGTATTTAGAATCTGATGTTGATTCTTGGGGAACGCTTTGATTGTTTTATTTGGTTTCGCATTTTTCCACTTTTGTACATGCATCCAACTTATTGTGATTTTTTTTTATTTCTGATTAAGACTCTTAATCAATCACAAATATTGAATCTCAAACTGTTTGTTGTACAGCATTTCGTCTGTGTCCTTCTTATAAAGTATTGATGATGTGATCTCATCATTATCAATGTCTGGTGTGTTTCCATATTATATTACATGAACTTAAAGATACGCACCAAATAAATAGACATTTTCTAAGCCACTGTAGCATTATATCCAACCCAGCCTGCTACGTCTTTCGATATTTTTATTACATAACTTTCACAGTCTTATTTCATTGTTTGAATTGAGGAACACTGAAGAGGGTTAAGTACCCGAAACGTGCATGCCTGGTCCATGCTGTTTTAAATTTATCTGCTTTAAAATGAAGCTAATGAATTTGAAGGCATTGAACATTTGAACTACTTTGTTAGTGTTACTGCTGGTGAACCAGGAGTCCACGATGGCACATGTATCCAAGTCCGATCAACTTCGGTTGATCGTTTCTTCAAAAGCATTTGAAAATATCTCTTAAAACGAAATTTTCTTGAAATTTCTGAAAAGTGGGTACTGTAGCATCATATTCCACCCACCATGCTATGTCTTTAGGAATTTTGTAAACATTACATTCACAGAATTTGGTCATAGGTTGGATTGAGGATCAATGGGGGTTAAGTACCCGAAACGTGCATGTCTGCTTCATGCAGCTAATTTATCTGCTTTGAAATGATGCTAATAAATATGAAGACGTTTAACATTTGAACCACTTGTCACTGCTGTTGGACCAGGAGAAAACTCTTCACTGAGGGATTTAATGATACTATACATAAGTCGTCGAAAAACAAATATGATTTATGAGTGTATGTTAATGAAATGATTCATACATTAATATATTTCGTATTGCACTGGACTCTGGAGATTGTAAACTTTAAAGAACTACCTATCAGTTATTCAGTCACGAAGTCGAGAAGGCAAGGCAAAATCATTAGAATAGGGAGGGTTACGAACCTCGGAATTAATAACATTCCGAAGTGAGACCAGGTGCCCGGGGAGAGTCAGCATCTCCTGATTGCATGCAACTGCCGTCGCAACAGCTCCATAGAAACTTGTCAAATTCGGTGATTGTCTCGATGTACATATTGATGTACACATCAGGTATTTCTTGTTTAGTGATGATGAGAGCCATTCAATCTCAATCCAGAATGTCACTGATCATTCTGGAAAGGGGGATTTGATATGTTGTTATTATATCCCCGTAGCGACCGATGATGAATTCAGTCGTTGTGCAATATAACCCTGAACATGTAGCTTACTTGCAAGCCATCTGTCTCTAACGATGAAGCTTCATTTGGAACATGCCCTGGCGTACCGTATGAGCTCGGAAAAATAAACGACATACACGAAGAAAATTCAAGATCAAGTGCAAATTTCATGGCTGTTCGTCGAAAAAAGTGGTTTTCTTAGAACGGCTCGAAGCGTAATAATTTTGCGCATACACTAAATAGATCTTATCACATAATAGTTAAGCTTCTCGGTCAAGGAAACATTTGTATTCGACTAACATTCGACTAACATCGTTACTGAGGAAGTTCTAAGGTCGATATGGGGAAATGGTAGCATTCTATGACGTCCCCTTATCCAGAGTCATAAATGATATTCTGACGTAGACCTTTATGCCATGACATACCAATGTATACGTTTGTCTTCCCTTGTGGGAGTTAGAAGTGGCGGGTGTTGTATGCAATCAGGAGATGTTCACTCTTCCTTGGAACCTGATCTCACTCATTCGCAGGGAGTTCACTTCTCTTTATATGGTAGATTCTTTTTATTTCTGTTACTTTGCCTAAGTTCTGGTTTTATCATGACTTTAGAAATACATTTGTATGTATACCACGCTTCCTCACGACAAAATTAAGAATCATTATCCAATCTCATCAAACGGTGCTTTAATCGAGAAAGGAAAATTTCTATTTGTACATCTGAATCAAAGGGTTTCTTTTAAGCTACAGGAAACAAATCATACAAATTATGGACATGTAGTGACCTGTGTCTTTCCACTTCGACAACGTTTATGTAAGATTTGATGAGAATCTCAACAAACAGGTGTAACTCGCATATTAACTAAGCAGAATCTATACTTCGGAGCTTGACATCAAAGAAACTGCAGAGAAAAATAATTCAGCATCCTATTTGGACATAATGTTGTCCTAAGACACTGATGGTCACATGAACACCTCACTCTATGACAAACGTGACGACCTCAATTTCAGCATCACAAACTTTCCTTTTCTGATTAGCAACATCCCTTCATCGCCTGCTTATGTATTCATATCTCAGTTGATACGCTATGCCAGAGCAAGTACCAAATGTACTGATTTTACTTTGAGAGCTAGGTATCTTTCAGATAAGCTTCTAAGTCAGGTATACGTTTGTGACCGACTAACATCGTCACTGAGGAAGTTCTACTGTCGATATGGGGATCACGTCATACACTATGATGTCCCACTCTCCAGAATGGTGGATGGTATTCTGTCATAGACCATTTGTACAGTCCAACCTACGATTATACTTTAATCTTCGAAAATGAAAGTAAGCGGATGAGACAATTCAGTTCTACCGAATTGAAGCGACGGGTGTCGCATGGAAGCAGGAGATGCTTACTCTTCCTGAGCAACTAGTTTCACTCCCATATCGGGAGTTCGCTTCTGTTCATATGGTGGAGGCTTTTGTTTGTTTGCTTTGGTTAATGTTTTATCCTGATTTTGTTTGCCTTCGGTTTGTGATTTTCTGAATTGTCGATTTTGTGCTGTATACATGTGGATATGATAATTATCCGTATTTTTCATTGCAGGAATTTCAATGGGTATTTATTGTATGTCTTTTATGCATATTTATTTTGTACACGTATGAAAAAGAATTTATCCAAACGTTTCAAAAGCGAAGAAGACATGATGATGTGATATGTTTCTTTGGCACTTCTAGGTACTTGGATGATATTCTTACTATCGACAATCCTGTTTTTGAAAAGTATAAAAATGTTATTTATCCGCAAGAACTGACTCTAAACAAGGAAAACGTTACAAACACAGAAACACAATTCTTGGACTTAAATATCAAATTCGTTAATGGAGAGATTCATACAAGCGAGAATGACAAAAGAGGTGATTTCGGATTCAACATAGTAAAATTTCCCTGGCTTGACTATACATTACCGTCATCAAGTGTCTACATTTCGCAGCTAATCCGGTATGCTAGAGCATGTACTAAATAAATGTTTTGGATTTTCATAGAAGAAATTTACAAATTAACGTTTAGGTCAGTGTTTTCTGCTTTCACAAACTAGTAAAGACTTTCTGGAAATTTTACAAATATTATTGTGAACTTCTTTTGAAATTCGGATCCATACAAGCAACAGAGTATATTACTTTGGTTATTTCACAACCTGCATTTAATGGTGACATAATTAACAAACTAAGAAGGATCAAAGATAGACATAATCACCCTCGAGATTTTGTAAGAATCATCAAACGCCTTCCATACATTAAATATGATCCTTCTGTCACCAGACGGACACTTGGCTTGGTACTGGACCATTGTACAGCCTTGTACCAGCGCATTCTTAATTATTACACTCTGAATGACTGGTCCTGTCCAAACTCTGTAAAGAAGACAGGGTCCCGACCATTTGTCCACTCTGAATCTCAGTCGGCCTCCTCGGAAGTTCACATACATGAGCTTGGATGCCTTCTATTTTTGTATCCATTTGCGTGTTTCATGGGCCCCTGTTTCATGTTGTCTATTTGTATGTCCACCTTACAGGGGGAAGGTTATTTTACACAACAGTTGTGCGTTCTTCAAGACCTTTGGGAAGAATAAACATTAAAGAAGGTAAAGCAAATCATAAGAATTTCGCAAACCCCGAATAAGCAGTAGACCAGGGTGAGTTAGCGTCTCCTATTTGCATACAACGCCCGTCGCAACAGCTCCATTTTGTAAAATTCGGTGATTGTCAAGAATATAACAAACTGAAATTTTTATATGGGTAAGATGACTTGTAGGGCGATGTTGATAGTCTAGGCATTATATCGGTATCCAGAATTCACAAGGATGAACTGTATAGGCCTAACTGGTATCATGTCTACCGAAAGATGTGAAAATTGTATTTATGTACTTGTTTAATTTTCATATTAATCATCTTTTGTAAGATGCAATTGCAATTTTACGTATTTTTACCGAATAACTTTTAATACTAGGAATGCATCTTCAACGGAAAGAGAGTTGACAAGAGAAGAGATAATTAAGGAGATGAAAAAGAACCTTGAAGAAAATAAGTACAATAAATTAGAAGAAAACATGAAAGCTATGGCTTCGACGAAAGTCTTGATTGCTGTAATTGGACAATCCGGCGTAGGAAAATCGTCTTTCATAAACAACATGCTTGGTTTAGGTGAGGGTGATGAATGCGCCGCAGAAGTTGGTGATGGGGACACAACCACGAGGCGGACAGTATACAGCCATCCTCAAAACAGAAACCTGGAATTCGCTGATCTACCTGGCGTTGACTTCGAGATGTCAGATAAATACCTAGAGAAAATGAAGGCAGAGATCCACGACTTCTTCCTTATATTTTATCCCGGAACCATAGGAGATCCTGAAAAGAAGGTAATTGAAAAGCTTCTTGCCTTGAAAAAGAAATTTGCCCTTGTGCGCACGAAAGCCGATGAGATGACAAGAAGGAGAGAAAAGCCATTGCATCAAAGTATTGCAACGAGTAAGGAAAAGTGCAGGACCAATTTGAAGAAATTTGGAATTGAGACTGAAGTCGAGATATTTGTCATTTCAAATATCAATTTAGAGATCGGAGAATTTAATAAACTTTTTGCCTTTATTGAAACAAATTTGTCGAGAATTAAACGAGAAGCACTAATAGTGCATGTTCATGCACAAACCGATGAGATAATTGAGAAGAAAGAGAAACTTCTTACAAGACGAGCGTGGAAGGCAGCCGCGTGTATGGGGATAGCCGCTTGTATTCCAATTCCTGGTATTGATATTCCCATCAATGTCGCTGCTCTGGCGGAAGAAGTAATATTTGCGCGTCACACATTTGGCTTGAATTCCGACATGCTTGTGAAATTTCCTGCAGAGACTTTAATGCAACTGAAAATAGCATTCGACATTCACCAGAAAGGATTACATTCATTCATAATTGCGAACATAGCAAACGCTCCTGTCGTGATTTCGAGCAATATTGTTCAAGAGGCCATAGAGATCTTAGTGCCAGTCATTGGATCACTTATCACTGGATCGGTGTCTTTTACATTCTACATTAACTTCTTGAGAGACATCATTAAGAGATTAGCAGAAGATGCAAGAACATTACAAAAACTTCACGTCGAATCGGTAGTCTAAATTTAATGACTTTTTCCTGTAATGTCAAATTTCTGGATTTATTTTGACAATGTTTGTATCACGCATGCTAATTTAATAGAAAATAATTTTAAGTGAAATTCAATAGAACAGTTCATGATCTTTCTACTTAAGTAACCTTTTATTCACAACAGACGAATGGCCATATTGTATGAAATATTTAATAGGAATCATAAGCGTAAAGACATATATAGAAAAATATCACGATCTGTGGTAAGACATTTGTGACGCATATATAGGAGTCTTCTTCACTGACCCGCACAGCATGTATTGTTTTACGGATTAAAGTAACAGAAGGTTTCAGATTATATTTAAGAAACATTTTTGTCCCCATGGCCTTTATCAAGTGTAAAAAAGACAAAGTATACATTAAGACTACATGATGCATCCTTGCTCCTCTGGCGTGCATTGCAAATCACATAAATGGATATCATTTTATAGTCTTATTTTATACTTTGTCGTTTTCACGCTTGATAAAGGCCAAGGGGCCGAAAAATTTGTGTAAACGAGTGTTTGTGTTTTTATTTTTATTATCCCTTCCCTCTGGAAGACATATTTCAAGCTGAAACATTTTTATTTAAAAGCCAATCCGGCATAAAACCATGCAAAATCGTAAGAATCGTCCAAAAGGGTGGTCAAAGTTTTACATTTTTATGTATATTTCTGTAATCTATAATGAAAAACGTTCGAGAAAAAAAAAAATACTTTAAACTTCATATATATCCCGTTTTATAGTCATGGACCCATTTTGTTTGTATGGCATAACGCCATTAACAGGGCTCAAAAACGTTTCAGATCTTTTTCAATTTCCCTTATAAGCCCTATCACTAATTTAGATGATTTTCGAGATAGCCCGGAACGGCGCCACCGAGTCAGACTTTTAGTGATGACATCAGGTGATTAGGTTCCCTGGTAGCATGTTTACAATGACGATAAAATAAGAACTTGTCACGGATAAACTATCGCATTAGATTATATATCATTTACAGTTAAGCTCAATATTGCATGGCAAATCGTGTTCCCTCGTATCTAGATGTGATTACATGTACACATCCCAAATCTTTTGAAATAATCTTCACAGATTTAAAAGAACGAGACTCTAAAATAGTCGATGCCGTGCTCAACTAACTAAGTACGGGTTAGAGCGTCGAACCAATATTACTGATGCAGGGACACTTAATCTCACTTCTATTGAATTTATAGACGTTAACTTCTAAATGTTCATCATAAAAGGATCACTATGCCACTGCTGGGTTCGTGTCATCAAATTTGTTACACGTATTGTCCTACATGTACAACGGGTCGTTCAATATACATAACTCTTTTATGATCTCTGTTATATAGTAAATTGTTCTGTCTGTGTATTGTTGACATGACTGTGGTATGTTCTAAAAAATATATCGAAAATCGGAAACAAAAGTTTATGGTAACACAATTAACAAAAGATGAAGGATCAAAGGTATACAGCATAACTATCGAAAATGCCTCAGAGTCATTAAACGCATTTTATACCGTGGATATGTTCCTAATGTCACCAAACGGACACTAAGCTTGGTATTTGACCAATCTACAGTCTTGTACGAGCGCATTCTTAAGACTTGCACTCTGACTGACTGTGACGACGCGACTCCATGACGGACCCTGTTCAAACCTCTTTAGAGAAGACAGGGCCCCAACCACCTGTCATCTCTGAATGCAGTCGGACTCGGGTGATAACGTATATGAGCTCGCTACAGCCGGCAGAGCACGGTCTGTATTAC
Source organism: Pinctada imbricata (assembly GCA_033119305.1). NCBI lineage: Eukaryota > Metazoa > Mollusca > Bivalvia > Pterioida > Pteriidae > Pinctada > Pinctada imbricata. Next base: position 1,563,321 of record VSWD01000009.1, on the reverse strand, counting down.
ACACGTACTATTTTTATATCCAGTTACATATTCATCTGTGTTGCTTGGACCCCTGTGTTTTATGGTCTTGTTTGTAAGTGGTCATCTGACAGTGAGGAGGTTGTTTTACACCAAAATTGTGCGTTCTTCGAGACCTCTGGGAAATTGGAGTAGTGGGAGGGTTGTGCGCACGTAATCCAGGATAACCACAACGTCTGCTATTAACGTGGCAGATGGCCGTCCTAATTCGGCACCGGTTGCTCGTTGGTTTATGGGTGGTCTTTTATGTTTAATGTTTCTATGGTGTGAGTTGGTGTTCCTTGTCCCTGTTGCGTCTCTTTCTGTGTCTGTTCTGTGTTTTTTGTATGGGGTGTTTAGGGGTTTTGCTGTGGGTGCTACAACCTAGTGTTGTTAGGGATCCCCTCCTTCCTTTTCTTTACAGTATACTCGCCGCTCTTTTCATTCAATTTCCAAATTCATTGTTTCATAGGAAATTGTGTTTAAAAAGTGTTTCCCTTTGAAAACGATCTGTTTTATTATAATTGATGAAATAAACGATATTTTCTTATAATGTTAGGTCGATCTTTCCTTTAAACATAACAATTTATTCGTATTTCAGAGATAAAAAACGACTAGATAAAACAAGTAAATCAATGAATTAACTATATATCGATATCTTCTTTTTTTTAGAAAACCTCGAATATTCTGTTATTTTCATGCATAAAACAAGAAGAAGAAGAAGAAGAAGAAAAAAAAAAAGTGTTTCATATGACTGTCTCATTCTTGATTTCAAAACGTAGGATGGCCATCTGCCACGGAAATAGCAGAAGGTGTGGTTATCCTTGATTACGTGCGCACAACCCTCCCACTTTTCCGATTTTCCTGCTCAGGTAATCAGCGAATTTTTGATTCTTGATGGACAACACATCGTCTATGTATCTGTAAGTGAAGTTGAAGTCAGAAGCTAAGTATCTTTTCCCTTCAGAGACCAAAGATTGAATGAATTCAGCTTTGTACGAGTAAAGGAAAATGTCGGCAAGGAGTGGGGCACAATTGGTCCCCATTGGAATTCCGACAATTTGCTGGAAGACCTTTCCTCCTAACCTCCTAACACAACAAAAATGTGTGGTCATTTGTGTTTGATGTTTATCTGTGATTTGACGTTCCTTGTCTTTCTGTGCGTGTCTTCTTTGTGTTTTTACAGTGGGTGTTTTGGGGTTTGCTGTTTGTGCTGCAACTAGCTGTTGTTGTAGATCCCCTCCTTTCTTTTATTCGAAATAGTTGTGCACAACAGTTGATTCGAATCCCCCTTTCGATTAGGTTTTTCATCCATAGATATAGCTTTTACAGTTATTCAAATAAATGTAATTCTAATGATACTTTGCATTGCATCCTACGCTTTTTGTCAAAATACCAATGAACTGATTTATTTAGCTTCCTGCTCTGTTTTATACTTCAAATGTCGCTAATATTATGAAAAAAAATCAGATTTTTACAGTAGTAAATAAAGGAATCAAACAATGCTAGTTTGTTACTATTTGACAAGTTTTCCGCATTACTAAAGTGATTGGTTGGCTGGTACCAGGTGGTGATTACTCTCCGTACAAGCACCTTATCTCATCTCTTAGGGAATTCACCTTTGTTTCTTTGCAGATTTTTTTTTTTCATTTTTTTAAACACGGCAGGCACATAAACAATACACAGACAAGGACATTTTTTAATATATGACACAGAACATAGAGGAGTGTATATCGGCCAATCCGTGATCCTAGTGAGGCTCGAACCATCAACCTTAGAGTTACTAGCCCGACGCCTTTACCACTAGACCACGGTGCCGACAAGTCCAAAATTTTGCAGATTTTGTAGTTTCTTTTTAAGTTTTAAAGGTTGAGAATACACATTAATTGTTATTTCTAAATTATTATTTTCGGATTTGAGAAATGAATGATCATGAATTTTGGCTGCTCCTCGAAATCGTCTTCGACGGAAGCATCACTGATAAAATTCTTATATCCGAAACACATGTCTGGTTCATAATAAATTGGTTTGAAAATTTTCTTCAAGAAGGAATAGAGCTAAAGCACTTCCGTATTATTAATGTAAACACTTATTTCGTGTTGGAGTATGGAGAAGTTAAAATCGTTCTTCGTGACTTGATGTTTTGAAGTGTATTACAAGTAATAACTTCTTTCCAGCTATGTAGCCAGAAAGAAGCTTTTTTATGCCCTTTTTCTGATTGACATCAGACATATTTTATTGCTACTTTGGAAACTTGTCATATCATCCATAAACTTCATCGAAATGAAGAGAGGTCGACATCTGAGCACCATCCCTCCAACGCTATTTTGAAAATAGATTTTATTTGGATATGCTACTGAATCGACCCTACAGGAAATTGGAGCCGAGCATTCTCTATTAAGTAAACACACAAATCTTAATTTAAAAAAAATAACCAGAGGGCGCTACTGAAATGAATTTTGGTGGCTCCTCGAAATCCCTTTGGCTGGAAGCTTCACTGATAAGAACTTGATATCGGTAAACGTGTCAGGTGCATAACAAATTAGTTTGAAATTTTCCTCAAGAAGGAATAGAGTTGAATAACTTCCGACTTATTTCTTTAAGAAAGAAGGGGATCTCCAATAACACTTGGATGCAGCACCCACAGCAAAAACCCAAAACATCCAATGCAAAAACACGGAGCAGACACTCACAGAAAGAGACGTAAAACGGACAAGGAACATCGTACACAACATAGAAACACCAAACAAAAAATACTTCACATTTATAAGCCAACGAAACGAATGGACAAATGGTGCCGACTATGGGTGGTAATTTGCCACGACAGTAGCAAATATAGTGGTTATCCAGATTACGCGCGCACAAACTTCCCACATATCTGGTTACCCAGATGTCTCGAAGAAATTTACCTCCTTACTGTACATGTAAGATGACAATACAAACAAACCAGCATAACGCAGGGCTCAAGCGACGCATAAATGGATATGTAAATGATATTAAAAGAGAGGACGAGCGAAATACAATCCGTGCTCTGTTGGCTGTAGCGAGTAAATGCCTGTTATCACCCGAGGGACCCGATCGATATTCAGAAAAGACAGGTGATCGGGCCCTGTCTTCTCTATAGTGGATGTAACGGGGTTCGTCACGGAGTCCTGTTGTCAAAGTCAGCAAGAGTGTAATTTTTCAGAATACGATGCAACAAGGCAGGAGATTGGTCGTGCACAAAATCAAATGTCCGTTTGTTGACAGCAGAATAATATCCATATAATCCGTATAAATGGAGTGTGATGATTTTGACATACTTTGGTTTTTAATTTTGTCTATCTTTGATCATTCTTATTTTGTTTTAAGTGTCACCATGAACTGACATAAAGTGATATTAATATCATAATAAAATCCTCTCGTTTTGTCTAGCAGTCGATTTAAGCTTAGAGTTTACAGGTGGGGTAAGAGGAGGGAATCCTTACGTCCGCAATCGAGACACATTTAGAAAAAAATGATAAAATAAACTGCACTTATCAGTATTTTTCCACTCAGAAAATGTCCAAAATGTTCATATCTTAAATACAATGCAATACCTACACAACCATTGATCTCGGAAGATGGAATGGGTTTTTTTTTTCTATAAATAAAGTTAAAATGATTCAAGATTGTGTCTCCTTTTTTGTTTACTCACTGTCCCTTTCCAAAGACCTATTTCTATCATATTTGGTTTAAACAGTATTTATTGAGAATAGAATACAAATGATATAAGAACAAATCTGTAAATTTGGGATTGAGTAACAAAAGTCCGTCATGGAGTCCTGTTGTCAAAGTCAGCCAGAGAGTATTTTTTCAGAATGCGATGCAACAAGGCAAGATTGGTCGTTATCAAAATCAAATGTCCGTCTGTTGACAGCAGAATCATATTTATAATGTTGATAACTGATTGGTACAATGTACCGGTACTTCTTAAATGTATATTCATATTTACATATGCCCATTCATTTGTATAGAATTTACACTGTGATTATAGGAGTATAACCGCGGTGGCGTGGTTTGAACTATGACGTCATAGTAACTTGGCTTGATTTGAACTTTGACGGTACGTAGTTACAGAACCTTAGCAACGGAGTTTTATTCGTATTTCAACGTCATTTAAGCGTGAAAAACTGGAGTGTAAATATATATAATAACTGTCTTTTGGAATGTGATTATACTGTGATAACCTACAACATGTACAATGGATCCAGGAATTATGTTTCTCATAATGCGCTAACGCGCATTATGGAACATAATTCCTGGATCCATTGTAGGTATTCTATACGTAATACTATGTTGTCATGCGTGGCGGTGGTGTTGCTTTCCAAAAGAAAAATTACGAACTTATAACAGATATATTTAGTTACTGTAGTTCTATTTTTTTCTGATACTGAATTCTCAACAGTGATGCATCCATCCAAATCGATTTTTAGACACAGCCAAAAATTCATTTAAGTAGTAAGAAAGATTCACGTTTTGTTCCGTACACCGCCTGTATAATGTTTGGTTTCGGTTGTGTTGGTGTCATATTTAGAAGTGAAGAAAGTGGATGTGACTTATCTGTGTAAACAATTGATCTATTTTATTCCCGTCAAATAGATTTTTTAAGGCTGTCAAATCTGACGTACCTGTTAGCAATGAAAATCGTTCCTTCCTTAAAATCAAATTTGCAAATAGAGGGGTCTATGCTCTGCGTTTAAGCAACATTCTAAATAACAGATCTGTAAAGGACATTTGAAATCCCTCCATACTTCAAATGAGTTAAAGAAGGAGGCACCTTGCATTTCCTACGCATATACCAAATCCGTTGCTTCAAAAATATTTAATTATAAACAAAATTTGAAATGTCTATATGTACACCACCTTTCACAAAACCCTATACACTGCACGTGTTCATCCTCTCCTTTCATCTACCAATCATGTGGTCATGTGGTTACTGGTGACCTTAATATCGTTGGTAATAGTAAACTTAGAAAATAAACCTTCTCAGTAAAGGTCAAAATGCAGGGAACCCCGTTCTTTCACATGGCGGGAAAACTTTAAAATTACTATGGATGCATGTGAGGAGTACGCCAGACAGTGGGCAAAAAGGGGGGGACATGGAACTAGACACACTCTCCGAATGGATGAAATACATCGAAGAATTACTTAAAAGAAGAATTTGGCGTCTTCGGCACTCCATTAACAACAGACACGAGTCAATTTTACATGACCCTGTTGTTGCCAAAGAACTTTCTGACCTCCATGAAAAATATATCATTGTTCCTGCTGATAAAACGGCAAATAATTTTACTTTCGTTTGCACGTCATACTATATCAAATGCTTGAAAGAGAAACTAGGACTACATTCAGCACCTGGAAATCCAACATACACACCTACAAACTTTTCTGTATCTGAAATACTTGACAACCACAAATCAGTTCTTGAGTACTTTGGTATTCATACGGATGACTCTGATCTTGAACTGCCTACTATCTACTGGATTCTGAAAATGCAGAAAAATCCTTACCAACATTCATTGCCGGTTCGCCCAGGTGCTCAACAAAACCTCTTTCCATTTTGCTTACGAAAATATTGACTTGCACCAAGCAAGGTCTTCAAAAATACTGCGAGACAACATACATTTTTGTATTCCAGAAATATTACATTGTTTAGATTTAGGATCACTGATGAGGGTTAAGTACCCGAAACGTGCATGTCTGGTCCACGTTGCCAATTTATCTGTTCTTAAATGATGCTATTCAATTTGAAGACGTTTACATTTATATCACTTGGTGAGTGTCACTGCTGGTGGACCAGGAGTCCCCGAGGGAACATGTAGCCAAGTTCGATCAATTTCGGTTGATCGTTTCTTCAACGCATTCTAAATTTCTGTGATCTAAATTTCTTGAAAGTTCTAAAAAGTGGGTCCTGTAGCATCATATCCCATCCATTCTGCTACGTCTTTCGGTATACTTTTTCGACATAGTAACTTTCATACTTTTTTTTGGCATATTACATTGTTTAGATTTAGGATCACTGATGAGGGTTAAGTACCCGAAACGTGCATGTCTGGTTCACGTTGCCAATTTATCTGTTCTTAAATGATGCTATTCAATTTGAAGACGTTTACATGGAATCAATCAAATGTGGAACCTAAAGAATTCTATGGAACTTTTGGAAAATCTATAAGCCAACAACTTCAATCATATTACCAGCATAAAATCTTTCGACTTTTTTACGCTCTACACTACCATTCCACACCAAAAGCTCAAAAACAGACTGGTCAATATTATTCGCAACACTTTTCTTTTAAAAAATGCTAATAGAAGATACAAATACCTCGTAATTGGGTGGGAGGATACTTATTTCGTGAAGGAACACTCTGATTCAAACAAAATGTATACCGAAGACGATATCATCCGGATGCTTGAGTTTTTTATTGACAACATTTTTGTTGTGTTTGAAGGAACCGTATTCCAACAGATAGTCGGCATCCCCATGGATACCAACTGCGCCCCACTGCTTGCGGACTTATTTTTATATTCATACGAAGCTGACTTTATCCAAATATGAAGTGTCATGTTCCAAATGCGAAGATTTCATCATTAGAGCCAGACGGCTTGCAAGTAAGCTACTTGTTCAGGGTTATATCACACAACGGCTGAAATCATCATTGCGGAAGTTCTTCGGTCGCTACGGGGATATTATAAAAACATATCAGATTCTCTTTTCAAGAATGATCATGACATTCTACATTGTGATTGAATAACTATCGTCATCACCATACTTACCTGATCTGTACATCAAAATGTACATCGAGACAATCACCAAATTTGTCAGGTTTCCATGGAGCTGTTGCGACGGGTGTTGCATGCAATCAGGAGACGCTGACTCTCCCCGGGCACCTAGTCTCACTTCGGAAGGTTGTTCATTCCGGGGTTCGCAACCGTTTCGATGGGAATTCTCACGAATTTGCTTTGCCTTCTCGACTTTGAGACTGAATAATGGTTAGGTACTTCTTTGATGTTTATTCATCCAGTCCTTGAACTCTCCTATATTTTGAGGTGTATGGATACGTTACAAAATACGTTGCGGCAATATCTCAATTGTTACGATAGTAAAAGGAGACTTCCTGGAAGGAAATATCCTGAAAACGAATGTTTTCAGCTCAGGTCATTTGTTCTGCCCAATGTGGTTTTTGAGGTACGAGACACTGAATGTAGTTATTTGACAAAAAAGAAATATCCTTATTCCTATCTATATTGAAGTTTCCGACATTGATTTGTTAGTGCAGATAGTAAATAACGAAAAGTCAAATTCAAGGAATTGTGGTTCACCGCTTTTGGGTGTTTGTCTTTAAAGAAATGCTTACAGATACCCCCACCCCAAGTTTTCATTATATATTTCATATATTATCAAAATTCTAAATATGAAAGATTAAACTCCACGAAAAGGTAAAAGGGTCCAAACATTTGTTTTGTTTTGTTACCAAGGGCTTATGAAAAGGTATGCACATGTGAACTATTAAAGTCCTATCATTTCAATTAACATCAACAACTTATGGTCGAGGTTGAAGTTTTTAAATGTGGGTCAACCTCCAAGGACGAGGTCACAAATGAGTTAAAGAAGATCCTGACGTTAATCTCAACAGCACTCACAATAGAGCGCAAAATTAAACCTCGACGAACCCCTAGCAAGCTAGAGGTGGGACCAGGTGCCCGGGAGGAGTAAGCATCCCCTGTTGGCTAGCCCCACCCGCCGTCGGTCAGAATGTTAACAACAGAAAGGTCTTGTCACAAGGAATACACAAGTAGGTCAAAGCCCAAGGTCAAGGTCAGAAGGTAAAACATTTTGGTATCCATGGAAAGGTCTTGTCTCAAGGAATGTACATGTGTAATATGAAAACTCTATTACTTTCCATTCAGAAGTTATGATAAAAGGTTAACGTTTTTTATAAGTAGGTCAAAGTCCAAGGTTAAGGACAGATGGTCAAAACTTTTGATATTCATGGAAAGGTCTTTTCACAAGGAATACATATGAGTAATATGAAAGCCCTATCACTTTCCTTTCAAAAGTTATGGTGGGTTAAAGTTTTTCGATAAGTAGGTCAAATTTTTAAATCCATGGAAAGGTCTTGTCACAAGGAATACACATGTGAAATATCAAAGCCCTATCACTCACCATTCAAAAGCTATGCACAAGGTTAATTTTTTTGTGATTGAAATACAGACGGACGGACGGACGGACAGATGAACCGGTTTAATGTCCCCGCGCTTTCGCGAAAGCGGGGAACAAAAAAGCAAATAATCGTATAAAATTACTAGAAAATACGCCATTTATTCGTTAACAACTAATGTCACATCTGTTACCTAAACCAAGGCTGAAAACCGACGTGCATTATGTTTAGACACAGTAATTTATTGACACAGTGTTCCAGTTTCGCGGCAAGCACGACGGATTGATAATATTATAAAGTAAGTCACATACTTTTTCTAAGCAAATGCTCTCTCTCTCTCTCTCTCTCTCTCTCTCTCTCTCAGTGGCGGATATGATAGGCTGCAGGGGGCGTGCGTAAAGATAAATATTAACTACCTGTAAGCCAAATACATCCATTTCAAATACAGACTTGACAATGGATCATAACAGGCTTGAAGATATGTATTTCCGAGGACCCTCCATTAACGCAAAAGCTGGATCCACCAATGTCTCACTTATTGTTTCTCTCATACAAAAAATCAGGCGATGTATCGAAGTCCAACTTGCATGAGGACAATCGATGAATTAAGAGATTCATATGTTCTATTATATTTACTGCACATTGCAAGAAAGATCATGAATAAATATAGTTATAAATAAAGATATGTTTTGATTTGATTCAGATATAAAAAAAATCAGTTGTAGAATGACACTATTTAGAAATTGATGTTATCGAATTCATGATTTTTGTTCAAAGAACTGGCAGGGCATAAATAATAATAGCTTCATGCATATTGTTTTTGTTTCTTATGCCTAGTGAACAGTGATTTCTACTACAGCGTTTCCCCATATGAGAGATATCTCTAGGATCGATATATACATGTACAATTGCCTAATAAACGACATTTTCATTTTTTTGAAATGTGACCTATAAAATTTCGGAACAATTTTTGTTTCGTTGGGAAGTATATGGACCACCGCCAGGTCTTAGGTATAGAAGAAGGAATTTATCATCCATTGCAGACACGTTGTTTAGATAATGTAATCATTAGAGAAGACAACGCTGCTTACCAGGTTAACCGTCGGCTCCACACACAAGTCCTGTTAATCATGAGTGTATGGTGAAGAATAAATGCTGTTAATATGATAGGGTACATTGAGTTAAAGAAGATCCTGATGAGAATCTCAACAGCACTCACAATAGAGCACAAAATTAAGCATCGACGAACCCCTAGCAAGCTAGAGGTGGGATCAGGTGGCCGGGAGGAGTAAGCATCCCCTGTTGGCTAGCCGCACCCGCCGTCGATGTTTCAGTACGAAAATGAAAATAATATATAAAATCCATGTACTGTCTGACGTAATGTCTATATAGAAAGTGCTATGGCGACAATGTCAGGGAAATATATTCAAAACACTTACTGTCAAACCCCTCGCGGGGAACTTTTTTACGAGCTCCACACGGCAAAGGGCATAAGTGTGACACAAATGAGTTAAAGAAGATCCTGATGAGAATCTCAACAGCACTCACAATAGAGCACAAAATTAAGCATCGACGAACCCCTAGCAAGCTAGAGGTGGGATCAGGTGCCCGGGAGGAGTAAGCATCCCCTGTTGGCTGGCCGCACCCGCCGTCGATGTTTCAGTACGAGGTACATGGCCCATATTCGAACGTGACCTGTAGTTCTTGGTGTAATAGCTATATGCAAGAAATAAATTGATTATCTATAACTGTTTACCTTTAAATGTCCTGAAACCACTTTGAATTTTTCTAACATTTAAGTGACATAACTCTGCACAAAATAGAGGGACATGACCCATATTCGAACTTGACCTGTATTTCTTAGTGTAAGAGCTATATCAAAGAAATGGAATTGATTATCTATACCGCTTCACCTTTAAATGTCCGGAAACTTCAAAATTTTGAATGTTTCTAAGTTTCAAGGGGCATAACTCTGCACAAAATAGAGGGACATGACCCATATTGGAACTTGACCTGTATTTCTTGGTGTAAAAGCTATATGCAAGAAATGAAATGATTATCTGTAATAGTTTTCCTTTAAATATCCGGAAACCACAGGTTGGACGGACGGACGCATGCACGGACTGACGCACGCACAGGCACGTGCATCACTATATACCCCACCATTATATAGCGGGGGCATAATAATTCACAAAATCAGAAACCGAGGGCATACAGAATCAGGATAAAACAGGAATCAAAGCAAACAAACAAAATCCTTCACCACATGAAACTCCCAATATGTACATGTATAATGTAAATAATAATATGGAAATGATCCGTTTCTTTATCTTATTGAAAAACAAAACAATTCAGACCAATTAAAAGATTTTTAAAAATTGTATTTAACATGATCAAAATGTGTGCTTTTGATATAATAATATGTTTCGGAATGAATATTATATAATCAAGGATCTGTAGAATGTTACTATACAGCCTGTAAGTCTAGAAAGTGTAAAATCGCCTTAGATCTTGTTGGTCAATACAATGATGACAAACGAAAGCCACTCTCTAACAATGATTATTGTAATATACTTACTGTATTGACGTTTTTACCGTGTATTTCGAAGAATTAAGTTATATAAGAGGTGAAAGAAATGCTGAACGAATTAATTTGTAGGCAATGTAGCATCGATACCAACACTTTTTAGGATACTTCCTTTCGGGAAGTCTCCTAATGTTATCGTAACAGTTGAGATATTGCCGCTGTGCAACGTATGTTGTAACGTATCCATACACCTCAAGATATAGCGTTTTTTCTGATTTAGGAATTTGCTGTCTGACACATGCAAAATGCAAGAACAAGATTATCCTCCTTCTTGAAAACAATTATCAATTTCATATAAACTATTTATTTCTTGCTTTCACTGCTCGTCGGTTGCGTAATAATATATTACTTCTAAAACTTATACAATGTAAGAATATCAGGCAAAACGAGAACAAATGAAAGTGGAAACGAAGCATGATCTTGTTGAAAGAAATAGGAAATTCTAGTATTTAAAATGAGAATTTTGGTTACTAGTGATAATAAACTTAAATAATGATACGGAAGTGTTCCAACTCTATACCTTCACGAAGAAAATTCCTAACAAATTTTTCCTGCACCATGCAGACACGTGTTTCGAATATTTAATTTTCATCATCCAAAATTCATTTATTCAGTAGCGACCTCTTTAATGTTTTGAATTTAGATTTGTACATTTACTCTAAAGTTACGCTGGAACTATATGTAACCACTCTTTTACCATATATATTGTAGATTGTAAGTAATTTTAAACATGCATGGTTTTTCTAGTTTTATAATGGGTTAATCTTAAAATTTAGAATACTGCTCCGGGTTAAAGTCGTGAGAATAAAATGTTATTTAAAGTATACCCCTTACAGTAAATATAAGCATTTTACGCTGTTTATTAAACACAATAAGCTCATAGAAACGAACATTTTTAGCTTCACATGCATATGCATCCTATGTATGAAAAAAATCATTGATTCATCATTGCATGAACAAAAACATTATTCAACATTCATCTGCTGACTATATATTTTCAATAGAAGTATGAATGTTAAATTTTCAAATTCAATAGCATTATTTAAGAACAGATTAGTTTGCAGCATGGGCCATACATGCACGTTTCGGGTACTTAACTCTCCTCAGTGATCCTCAATCTTAACTATGTAATGTGGCCAAAGTTCAAGCTCAAACACTAGATCGTGACGGACAAATATGTTACTCATAGTATTACTCACTCAAGTTGGAGAATTTTAAATGTTGAAAAAGTGCCTTTTTACTTTTACATCCATTTGATGCAAAACCATCCGCCTTTGGCGTCCGTGTCTTTTTATGACGTTACAAATAAAGGGCGAGGGGATCCGAATGGTATAATGACGACATACATGCCACAAACACACTCACTTGACATACTTAAAAATGTATTCCTACGTTAATTTACACGTTACAAGCTTTAACGGTCTTTTTTACGAATGTCGTCGGTGATCTTCGATCTAAACGATGTAACGTGGCCAAAGTTCAAGTTCAAACACTAAACAGTAACGGATAAACATCAAAGAAGTACCTAACCGTTATTCGGTCTCAAAGTCGAGAAGGCAAAGCGAAATCGAGAGAATTCCTATCGAAACGGTTGCGAACCCCGGAATGAACAACAAATATGTTACTCACAACATTACTCACTCAAGTCTGAGAATTTTGAATTTGAAAAAGTGCCTTTTTACTTTAATATCGATGAATTGATGTAAAACCTTCCACCATTGGCGTCCGAGTCTTTTATGCCGTTACAAATATAGGACGAGAGGATCCGAACATTATGGTATAATCACGATATGTATACATGCCACAAACCCACTCACTTGACATACTTTATAATGTATTCCTACGTAAATTTGCACCTTACAAGCTTTAGCAAACATCTACGAATGACGACATAAATCCCTGTGCTCTTTGATCCAATGACGTCATAATGTGACGTCAAGCTACAAGTCATTAGCTTGTAAACGGCGTTCTCCACTTACGAACGGCAGAGCAAGAAAGTTTATTATCTATAACACTATCATGAATTGATTTTTCCCCATTGTAATAAATACGAACCAGTTGTATTTTATATTTTTCAGCGCAATAATTTCTGTTTGTCGTTGTTAGTCCTCCGTAGCAACGTCACCTCTAAAGCTATATGTGAAACCCTCTGAGGGTTATAAAGAGTTAAAATAAGTCACATAAATTAGAATAGGGATACACGTACTGTGTTTTGTGATTTCAACAGGTATATGTTGGATATACTGTTGGAAATTAACACAGTTATACCTTCGGAGGCTTAATCTGTATCTGTTGTACCCGGCATTTTTTGGCAAATTGTACGAATAATAATTCATGCCTATCTGCTTGACTTTAGATTTAAAGTTGTTTTTTTCTCTAGATTTCTAGGCGAATGTCATGTCATTTCTCCGATTTTCGAATGACATATAGACTCGAATTACTCTCTGAAGCTATGGTCCATGTTGTATATCAAAATGTTCAAAGAATAATGACAAGTCTTTATGCCATTCAAGTAACTATGTTCTTCAAATTGTGACTCTCATTTTGATCAACAACATGGTAAATAGCTTCAAACGGAAAGGAATTTTAAACAGTGATACTAATTTTGGTCTAGCGTCACCTGAGATTATATAAGGGTTAAATCAATGTTTGAAAAGGTCTTTATCTAAGAAACGGGGTGTGCATTTTCGATTGAAGTTAAAGTTCCTCTTTGGTCTTTTTAAGACAATGCAGAGTAATGATTATGCGAGACTTCAATGCAGAGTAATGATTATGCGAGACTTCAATGCAGCAGAGTAATGATTATGCGAGATTTCACGTAGGCCCTCTTTTTATATCCATTTACACATTCATCTGTGTTGCTTAGGCTCTTGTGTTTTGCGGGCTTGTTTGTGTGTGGTCATCTGACAGTGAGGAGATGGTATTACACCACAATTGTACGTTCTTAGAGACCTCTGGGAAATATGAAAAGTGGGAGGGTTGTGCGCATGTAATCCAGGATGAACAAACCTGCTGCTATTTTCCTGGCAAATGGCCGTCCTAAGTCGGCACCGGTTGCCCATTGGTCCCGTCGGTTTATGTGTAGTCCTTTGTGTTTGATGTTTCTGTGTTGTGCGTTGACGTTCCTTGTCCCTTTTCCGTCTCTTTCTGTGCTTGTTTGCTTTGTGTTTTTGCATTGGGCGTTTTGCTGTGGATGCTGCAACCTGGTGTTGTTGGAGATCTCCTCCTTTGTTTCAATTTAAGCAGTTAAAATCGTTCCCCGTGGCCTGATGTTTGTCAAGTGTATTAATTACTTCTTTCCAGCTCTGTCACCTGAAAGAAGCTTTGTTTTGGCCTTTTATCAATGAGACATAAAATATATTATTTTGCTATTTCGGAAAGTAGCCATTTCACCGATAAATATCATCGAAATTAAAGGAGTTTAACATCTTAGCACCATCCCTCCAATGCTATTTTGAACATAGATTTTATTTGGATATGCTACTGAATCGAACCTAAAGGAAATTTGGAGCCGCGCGCTCTATGTAATGTAAATGTAAAAATCTAACTTCAAAGAATTAAAGAGGGCGCTACTGAAACTATTTATGGTGGCGCCGCTGAAAGCATCACTGATGAGAATTTAATATTCGAAACACGGTTCTGGTGCATGTAAATTGATTTGGAATTTTCTTCAAAAAGGTAGAGTTGGAACCCTTCGACATTATTAATGTTATAACAGATTACCTGCAATTTATTGGTTGAAATACAAATATGACCATAAACATCCAAAAAAAGTTTCAAATATTCACCGTTATTGACACACTCTTTAACGACGAATTAACAGATATTGATAAATAATCCACTAAAAAAAAATAAAAATAGCGTTATCACCACCTATAGGTATGATTTTAATAATGTCGAAGGGTTCCAACTCTCTACCTTCTTGAAGAAAATTCCAAATCAATTTACATGCACCAGACTGCCATACAGATAGTATGATACATCAAATTAGAAAATTGACTGCATATATTCTTATCGATACTGCAGGTACACCTGGGTAAGATTTAAACAATGACAAAAGTTCCAACGATACATGTAATCAGGAGGCAAGCACAAAGTGAAGTTCAATCAATGACACAAGCACAAGCTCCAGTCCTTATCCAAAGGAACAAAGATAAGAACAGGTACCACAATTACAAATATACAAAATGCTTATTAAATGTTGCAGTAATAAAAAAAATTAATTTTGAATGATTTTCATTATCATATTTTAAATTTTTGTTTTGTTTGTTTGTTTGGTTTTTTTTACATTGTTGCTATTAGGATTGTGCCTGTGTGTTCATCACATGTTTTTGTTGGAGATTTCTTTATTTTGCCTTTTCGATGATATTGTGACAAATATGGATAGTGACCATATCACAAATGAGTTAAAGAAGATCTTGACGATAATCTCAACTGCACTCACAATAGAGCACAAAATTAAACAGAGGTGGAACCAGGTGCCTGGGAGGAGTAAGCATCCCCTGTTGGCTATCCGCACCCGCCGTCGATGTTCAAGCACGAAAATGAAAACAATATATAAAATTCATGCACTATCTGAAAACACGGTACAAAATCGATGCTTGCAATTTAGAAGTGAAGGCAGACAAAATCAAAATAAAACAGGAACAAACAAAAACTCTCCACTTCATGAAAAGAAGCTAATGGCATATACGGGACTGAGACCAGATGTCAAAGAAGAGTCAGCATCTCCTGTTTGCATGCAACACCCGTCGCTTCAATTCGGCAGAAATAACACTTGGATCCTGTTACTTCCATTTCGAAAGATACAAGAATATTCTGTGGTTGAATGGTTCAAATGGTCAAAGACAAAATATCATCCACCATTCTGTATAATGGGACATCATAGTGTATGACGAATTCCCCATATCGACCGTAGGAATTCCTCAGTGACGATGTTAGAATTTTGTATGCTTCGGTACATCTGTATTTATAATCTGATGTTGATTCTCGGAGGATGCTTTGTTTGTTTTATGTGGTTTCACATACATGTATCCAATTGTTATGATTTTTTATTTCTGATTTAGACAGTAAATCAATCACAAACATTGGATCTCAAACTGTTTGAATAGTTGTTGCACAGCATTTCGTCTGTGTCCTTCTTAAAAAGTATTAATCATGTGATCTGATCATTATCAATGCCTGGTGTGTTTGCATATTATATTTATATTCATACTCTTATTGTTGGACTTTCCTGTCAAATTGGTTGTTGAATTGTATCCTGCTTGAGAACCCGCAGGAGATTTTATTGTACATTTTTCATGTTCTCGGACGTCGCACTTCGGACACCGCACTTCGGACACCGCACTTCGAAGGGACTGTGTCACAAAACCCAATGTTGATTCTATTCCAATGAGCTTAGAATACTTTGTATTCTATAATAAGAATACTTAGAGCTTAGGATCTTCTTTAAGTCATTTGTGTGAAGATTTTATTTGTTTTCATGTGTGAATATATTTTTTCGTATACATTCGTCTATTATGTGTTCACATTTACTTTTTCAGTCGCGCTTGATTTCTTTTACATGACCCCTAAAGTGCGAAGTCCGGAGTTCGAAGTCCGAAGTACGTCAACTTGAAAATGTCCAATTATGACAAATTGAAAACGACATGTACATGAACTTAAAAGATTCGCACCAAATTTAAGAGACATTTTTCAAGGTGACGCACTTTTGACTTTGTACTTACAGGGGCCATAAAAAGATTTCTGGAGAGATTAAAGAGGCAGATCAAAACACACAAGAGATAAATTGGTTGAGTATCATGTTCTTGAATCATCATGCACTCATTGCAATAAGTTCGAGACCTATAAATATGACAAGCATTGGGTATTTTGTTTTATTCACTAAACTTCAAAACTCGGGATTATTTATATTTCAGGACATCAAATATGGCGGTCAGAGATGTTGAAGATATTGAG
The DNA here is from genome assembly GCA_033119305.1 of Pinctada imbricata. NCBI lineage: Eukaryota > Metazoa > Mollusca > Bivalvia > Pterioida > Pteriidae > Pinctada > Pinctada imbricata. The sequence continues at coordinate 1,546,599 of VSWD01000009.1, read as the reverse complement.
TTTGGATCGGATGATGCTGATAGATACGCCGATAAACCTTCTGAGTCGACAGAGAGGTATACATTGACCACGCTGGCTTTCTTAAAAAGTTTCTTGTTTCTGAAAAGAATTTATGAAAGATGGGTCTTGTAGCATCATATCCCACCCATCCTGAACACTGAAGAGGGTTAAGAACCCGAAACGTGCATGTCTGGTCCATATTGTAATTTCATTTGCTTTAAAATGAAACTTATGAATTTGAAGGCGTTTAACATTTGTGTTACTTGGTAAGCGTTGCTGCTGGTGGACTAGGAGTCCAGGAGGGCACATGTTTCAAACGCAAACGCATTTGGAAATATCTGTTAACAAAATTTTCTTGAAATTTCTGAATAGTGGGTAAAGTACACGAAACGTGCATGTCTGGTCTATGCTGTAAATTTATCTGCTTTAAAATGATGCTAATGAATTTGAAGCCGTTTAACATTTGAACCACTTGGTGAGTGTCATTGCTGGTGGACAAGAGCTCCAAAGGGCATATGTAGCCAAGTGCGATCAACTTCGGTTGATCATTTCTTCAAACGCATTTGAAAAGTTCTGTTGACAAACTTTTCTCGAAATTTCTGAAAAGGAGGGATCTCCAACAACACAAGACACGTAATAGAACATGGGTATCATTATGAAAAAATTAAAAATGTCGCACCATGTTCCAATCTATTTTGTAAAAAAATATTGTCTAACAAATAAGAAATGTTCCCTGTTCATAGAGACATACCTTCAGATGAAGCGCCATGGGATGTAGACAGAATAACTGCTAAACTGGATTCATGTCTGGGTGAAAATGATTACGACGGGCTTAGGAAAAATATGGAAGCCATGAAATCGACAAAATTATCCATTGCAGTAATGGGTCCATCTTGTGTTGGAAAGTCCTCCTTCATCAACAACATGCTTGGGCTGAAAGAAGGGGATCTAGGCGCTGCAACAGTTGGAGATGGTGACACGACTCAGATAAGAAAAGCTTACTCCCATCCTCAAATCAAACAGTTAGAATATTATGATCTACCTGGTTTTGGAACCCCATTTTTCAAAATGACAGATAACTATCTGAGAGAAATTAAAGTAGAAAGTTACGATTTCTTTCTCATATTTTATAGTGGGACAATTTCAGAAGGCGACGTGTGGATAATACAGAAACTTCTCGATATGAAAAAAATGTTTGCCCTGGTGCGCACAAGAGCTGATGAAATGAAAAGAAGGGCAAAACCTTTAAATCAAAGCATTATGGAAGCAAAGGATAGATGCGAAACCAACCTGCGAGAATTTGGCATCAAAGTGAAAGTACCGACATTTATTATTTCAAACATAGATATCAACATAGGAGAAATGAATAAATTATTTCGCTTCATTCAGAGCAGTTTACCTGAATTGAAAAGAAAGGCAATCACACTCTATGTGCAAGCAAAAACTGATGAGATCATCGCACAGAAGGAAGAGCAGCTTCTAGACAACGCATGGGTTGCGGCCCTTTGCATGGGGGTTGCTACTGGGCTTCCACTTCCTGGTGTTGATATTCCTATAAATTATGTGCTTCTTGGTGCTGAAATAAAGTCTTGTCTACTATCGTTTGGTTTGAGTGCTGAGATGTTTGAAAGAATACCCGAAGATGTAAAGATTCGAATGAAAACAACATCTGCTATTCATAAAGGAGGAGTGAAGGGGTATATACTCTTAAACATAACAAAAATTCCAACTATTATTTCATGTGCTTTGGTTCAAGAGGCTGTTGAGATATGTCTGCCAGTCGTTGGATCACTAATAACTGGATCGGTAGCTTTTGTCTTCTATCTGAACTTCCTGCGAAGCATTATTAGGAAGTTAGCAAACGAGGCAAGAATTCTCAGAAGAATTTACTTGGAGTCTGTAGTGTAAAGGCAAAGAATGAGTGTATTTATGATGGATAATCATTACTTTTTATATTATCTGATTATAGAATAACTTGTTCAGTCAGGGCCGGGCATCACTGATTTCAGTTCTCTTTGGAAATGACTGATACTTATAATTTATGTTTCGATTTCCTTTGTAATTTAACGCCATCAAAGATATTCATTTTGCAAAATGATAAAAATCAGTCATATAAAATGATTGAATCCCGTCATATTCTAAAGTTTGTCCATTTGATTGCCTTTAATACACTATTTTGGGAAATCAAATTCCATGGATTTGTAGTACTCTCTATTCTGCACCCAATGAACTCATAAAATGAAAATGCGCAGGAATGGATTTCTAGAAATAAGAATGCGCGCAAATAGTATGGAATTCAGTCATTTGGAGGTAAAGCAGCAAGTAAAGTCAAAATCAAAATTACTGATGTTAGAAATGTCTGAAAGAGTACTGAAATCAGTGATGCCCCTGACTGATTATAGAATAACTTGTTTGTACATTGAATGATTCAGTTTGAAATCATTAATTAAATTTTGCATAGAATCTTGAATGAAATGCATCGCATGAATTAAACCCTTCATGGAAATCACATGACTACTAGCGAAAATTTTCTCGAAGTTTTCGTGCTACGGAATGTTTGTAACGTAGACAAAATACGATATCAATCCAATGACATTCGAGATAGTTCAGAGGTCATTGATTCAAAGCAAAATGATTTGATACTAAGGGAGAAAGGTGTTAATGACCTTAAACAGAATAATACGGAAGTGTTCCAACTCTATACATTCATGAAGAAAATTTCAAACCACTTTTTCTGCATCAGACACATGTTTCAAATATTAAATTCTCATCAGTGATGGTTCCAGCGGAGCCACCAGAATTCATTTCAGTAGCGCCCTCTGTTTTTACAATTTAGATTTGTATATTTACTTTACAGAGGGTGCGCGGCTCCAAATTACCCGTAGGTTCGATTCAGTAGCATATCCAAATAAAATATATGTTAAAAATAGCATTGGAGTGATGGTGCTGAGATGTTAACCTCCTTTAATTTCGATGATAGTTTTGAATGGAATGACAAGTCTTCGAACTTTATGATGTCAAATCGATAAAGGACCAAAAACGAAACTTCTTTCGGCTGACAAAGCTGAAAAGAAGTAATTACAACACTTCTAAACATCAAGTCACGGGAAACGATTTTAACTGCTCCACGCTGCAACAAGAAAAACGTGTTTACAATGATAATAATACGGAATGTTCCAACTCTGCACCTTCATGAAGAAAATTTCAAACTAATTTTTTTTCTGCATTAGACACGTGTTTTGAATATTAAATTCTCATCAGTGATGCTTCCAGCGGAGCCACCAAAATTCATTTCAGTTGCGCCCTCTTTTATTTTTGAATTTAGATTTGTACATTTACTTTACAGAGAGTGTGCAGCTCCTTTCCTGTAGGTTCGATTCAGTAGCATATCCAAATAAAATATATGTTTGAAATAGCATTGGAGGGATGGTGCTTAGATGTTTGCCTCCTTTATTTCGATGATAGTTTTGAATGACAAGTTTTCGAAACAGCAAAATATTATCTATGATGTCAAATCGACAAAGGACCAAAAACGAAGCTTCTTTCGGGCGACAGAGAAATAATACTCTTCTAAACATCACGTCACGGGGAACGATTTCAACAGCTCCACTATGCAACAAGAGATAAGTATTTATAATAATAATACGGAAGTGTTCCGAAGTTAAATAATGATATTATCATACTCCTTTTTTTCGCTTTCTTTGCCAAGGGAATCAGAGTCTGTGGATTTATGTTAAGGTGTCTATAGATGTACAGATAAGGAATAGTTAATCTTAACAACTCTCACGTTAGTCCTCATTCATTATTTATATGTATTCTTAGTTCACGATTTTTATCGTTTAATTAACCTTAGTTATTGATTTGCTCACGATATTACCAAATAGTCCTTATTCATTTGTATGAATACTGATTGAAAAACGTACAATGGTTAGCGCTTATCTCATTCACGTTTGTATTCAATTTTTCTTATTCATAGCGATAGTATCAAATTATCTGTATTCATTGTATCGTGATAAATGAGTAGCGCTAATTATCCATTCTATCATGAGCGTACGCGGAAAAAAAATTCTATCGTGAGCATATGGAGAATTAACCGTTAGCGTATGCATAATAAACATTACTATGGAGAATAACGTGAATGAATTAATATTACGACTCGTAACTTGCAAAACGAATAAATCTTACTCAGAATCCGAATTTTGTTTATAATCTTATGAAATTTGTACATTTTTAACGGGTTTATCGGATATTTTTTTTATTTGCATTTTTTTTTCATCATACGTATTATAAGTATTATACGTACTTTATATTAATCTGAATTCATACAACGATGATATACACGTAATACACATGTATTTCTCTACCAAAGTGGTCTGACCGGGCGGAGATAATTCAATCAAGCAAATTGGACCAGTCGATAAAAAAGTTAGTTTACACACTGTTACATAGAGTATAAATGCCTGTAATAAAGTTATAAGACCTGTAATTTTGACATCTTATATCACCTGCCTATAATGAACTCTTCCGATGACCAGGTAAAACTATGCTTCGCCCTGCCACAACAATACCTGTGTTATTTCAACAATTACCTGTCATGTGACACGAGCTGTTTATCGTGTGTATCCTACGTGCCAAATCGCCTTATTGTATTTTTAATGCCGAAAATAGTTTAAAATTTAGTTTAAAAAATAGTTTAATTTTACTTTATTCTAATATGGTACAACAAGCTGCTGTAAATATTTAGGGAATTTTTTTTCTCGGCGCTTTCCCTTTTCTCTAATTCTTTATATTGATGGTTTTGAATAATTTAATTTTCACATGTTTAATTCAGTAATTTTGTCTTCCGTTTATGTTAATATACATTTCTTTTTTATTTAAATGCAAGATGTAATCAAAGTTACATGGTGGACTATCTCGCAATGCAGAACTTTCGGTTTTTCTCTAATTTCATGTACTATTATAATAGATTATTTAGTTAATTTCTTCCTCCCGACATTTGTTCGTGTTGAGTGATTGACTGACTTTAATCTTTTATCTTTTGATCTAAATAACCCCTTGTCATCATTGTATTTTTTTCAAAGTCTTTTTAACTCCATGCACTACAGAGTACCCCGCCCTTTCTCCCACCATCACCGCTATACCCCGTGAAAATAGTAAGATAGACACGTTAATAATGGAAATAATACATCAGACACAGAATATATTTGTACAAAAGTATCGGACTATAGAAATGCATGTATCTCCGCTTCTTTCATATCATGAAATCCCTCTTAATTCATGGCCCGCCTCTGGATCCATAAGCTTTTCAGTTTTAACAGCCAAAGAAATTGTAAGAGTGTTGAATCATGATTGCTCAATTTTCTTCCGTAATACCTGGAAAAAATCGAGAACATCCCATTTACAGTTTCCTTTTAGTTAGGGCTATGGCTTCTAAAAAAAACTCCATCCTTCCCCTCCTTCGACAAATATGTACATATAGATCCGCTTGTATTACGGAATACCTTAACAACATTTTGATTTTTTTCACTATTTAATCGTATTGGGCCAAAAAGGCAGGTTACCGCACCTTCTCCTTTCAATTCATGAAAATAATCACAGCACGAAAAGCCGAGTTTCCAAGTTTTGGAAACCACGTGGAAACTGCATGGAAACCTGAGGTTGACAGTTTCCAAGTGGTTTCCAAGGCATGGAAACCTGGCTCAGGTTTCCACGTAGTTTCCACCGGGTTTCCATTTTGGAAACTTGGTTGAGTGGTTTCCATTAGGTTTCCATTTTGTAAACTACTAGTCAAAATTAAAGAAGCAATATTATTTATTTATTTTTACTTTGACTTTAGGGAAGTTGACGGATCCGGCCCTTAATCGACATGCGGACGGCCTTCGATATCTCAGGAACTATGCAAATTCGGTACACTAGCTCTGTACGGCGACTTTACATACATACCATAACGGCACGGTGGACTATTTTTATCTATTTATTTATTTATCTATATATATATTTTTTTTTTTTTTATTTACAACACATTCGTTTGTTATACAAATACAATTGTGATTAATTGATTGATTAATTTATTTATTTATTAATGAATTTATTTATTTATTTTTTTATTATTATTATTTATCTACTTATTTATCTATCTATTTACGCATCTTTTTTTTTTTTTTTTCTTCTACTAAACCATAATATATCAACTATATATAACGTATATTAGAAAATACTGTTTGTTCTAATTCATTTTTTTTTCTAGTATTTATAATACCGGTAATACATTTCTAGAAAGAAACTTTATAGAATTAATATGCAAAATGTTTTCATTCATAAATTCCATAGAGCATAAGCCATTTATTCTCTAAAGCCAGCGGAGTGGTTTAATTTCAAGTATATACACAGACACCGGTTATGTAACGTTTGACCCCATGCAAATTGCATGTCAATTGGAATTCAGTTCTATAGTCGGGGGCGGTGCGACGCTGTGACAAGTACACAGTTGATGCATGCAATCGCGGCATTTTATTAGCGTTTGACCCCATGCAAATTGCATGTCAATTGGAATTCAGTTCTAAAGTCGGGGGCGGTGCGACACTGTGACAAGTACACGGTTACTGCATGACGCAGCATGTTAGTTTTTGTAACGCCGCTAGGAAATATCTTGCATGGAGAGAGAGAGAGAGAGAGAGAGAGAGAGAGAGAGAGAGAGAGAGAGAATTTTCGTCATGTTTATAATTTTAATAAAATTCGAAAAATCAGCTTGAATGTACTTTACACAAATATACGTACTCAGTCATGCATCTGTCAAAAAATCTGAAGTTATTCGTACATGGCGTATGTACACATATATATATATACTGTACGTTTTAATTAACATAGTGTAATATAGTTTAATGAGTAAATAAAGCCTAGAGAAGGGTAGACTAGGCAGTGGTGGATCCAGTGCCCCCTTTACTTGGGGTCAAGGGGCAAATTTTGTCGATTTTTAACGAAAATGTCTGATTTTGGAAAATTGTGGGTCAGTGCCGGGGGCGGACGCCCATCCGCCTCCCCCCTCGATTTTGTCACTGCTAGGATTGAAGCTCATACTGCCAGCAGCGAGAGAGAGACTCAGATATGCATAAAGTGAAAAAAGGGCAAGAAAAAGACTGAAAGGAAACATATTAAAAATATGATTATTTCCTTGTATCTCATTCAAACTGAATATAACTAATAGAGTATAATTTAAGATCAATGTAAGTATGTTTGTCTGTTCTTTGTATTAATTGTGACCCGCTTATAGATCTGCATACTAGTATCTATACAAAAAAAACTAACAATAATAAGGCCATTTCTTTGTTATTTTCTGTTTTGCGTCCTCGTGCTGGTAGGTTTTGAGCCCATAGTCATAAAACAAAACAAAATTAGAATAATAAAATCTTTAAAATTTGATGTACTTTGTACAAAAACGATAGAGAAATCGTTTAGTTCTTTATATTACCTGAAAAAATGTAAAAGTTCTTCAGTTATTCAAGACGTCTACATGTATTCTGTTGTTATCTAAATCTGTTAACATTCAAATGAAACAAGTTTCTGTCAGATTTCACATAGTACGTATAGAACTTCACTTATGAAATTGCAACTTTGTTTTATATGCTTGTTTGTTTTTCTTCCTGGCTGGCTGGTAGGTTTTTCAATTTCAAAAGGACGCAAAACAGAATAAAAACAAGAAATGGCCTAAAGATAAAACGATTAATAACAACATATGAAATCCTTTTTTAAAAATCGATTTTGAAAGAAATAAGGCACGGTCCATTTAATATTCGGGGGGGGGGGGGTGGTTGTCAGAGCAAGATTATTTTTTTCTCGCAGAGTTGGAGCAAGAAAATTTTTTCAGACATATAGTGTGCAATATATTAAGATTAGAATGTTTGTGTTTTATCGATAGAGCCGGGAATTTTTTGGGAATTTTAAGCGAAATTTTATAGTAATTCTTCAAATTCAGATTACTTGTAAGAACAAGATTATTTTTTTCTGACACACCATAAGCAAATTATTTTTTTTCATCAAAATTCAGAGCAAAATTATTTTTTTCGAAAAAACCCCAAGCGCCCCCCCCCCCCCCCCCCCCCCCCAGGATATCAAATGGACCGTGCCTAATACAATTTAAAAATCAATTAATGTACATTTATCACCTTTAATTGTCATGGTACAACATAGGAGGATCCAGGATTTTGGAGGAACGAGAATTTTTTCCAAGATTTCTCGCATCCTGTATACCTGTATTTTTCAGTTAATTGCCCTTCTTTATTTACAAAGGTGTAATGCATTATAAGTTATAAATATAAGGGACATCATTTGAAATTGATAATAAATTATAATTATGTATTTGATAAAATCTGGCAAGCGTAAGTGAGCCCAGGAATATTTTGAAATGCTCACCGTTAAAAACTTAATAAGAATGAAAGATTTTCAATACAAATTATTTTTCAAATATTATGACAACAAAAGGGGAATCGGGTTAATCTTATGAAAATTAAAACATCTATATATATGAACTTTATCAAAACTCCAGGAGGGAGGGGTCGGAACCCCCCCCCCCCCCGACCCTCTGGATCCGCGCTTGTACAAAACAAATAAAAAGTTTCCATACTTCTTTGAATGAAATATCAGAGAGCCAGACAGAGAGACCGACGACCGAAACACTGGGCAGGCGGTCTTCCCAGACTGCTTGATACCAGTGGTGCTTTTTAATTTTTTCCGAGGTCAAAAGAGATAAGACTTTGGAAAAATTACACGAATTCGTAGAGTGAAAATAAAATAATGATATTTTACTCTACCACGAACTTAAATAATGATTAACAGAAAAAAATTAATCGTTCAGGATGATTTTGCGGGCTCAGAATTTCAAAATAAATTTTGACCAATCAGAAGCGAGCATTTATTTTTGAGCAGAGGAAACGCTGGAACGGCCTGTCCACCAAAATTCTACACATAAACTACAGAAAACACGCATTCGATTGCAATGGATAGGTAAGATGAGAAGATCAATGGTGAAAATTAAGTATTATATACTATTTGCTTCTTTTTTACAGATGTATGTATGTCGATATTGCTGGCTCAGCCCACGCGTTGTTTTCAGAATTTTGTCCAGTGTCTGTTCGAACCAGAAATCTGTAACGTTGCCGTTAATTAACCTTTTCTTACAAGGAATCACATTTCTTAGTTACTTTTAAATTAATTTGATTTGAATCGGCAATTCAAATCCCATTATTTATGGTCAGATGGTCAGTGATGAGCTGGCCGCCCCCCCCCCCTTCCTGATAGTCATGTTCAGAGTTTTTACAGTTCTATTGAATGTGGAAAATGAAGTCATGGAAAAACCATATATGAGGACAAAGTCAAAACACTGTTATTATACCCCCTGCAAACGAAGTTCACTGTCCGCGCGGCTCACTTCGGAAATTAGATAAATGTGATTTTGACTATTTTATCATTCAGAAATTTTATTAAAATTGATACCATTCATTAGATCTCGCTTAGTCGTAAATTTTGGTATAAGTTATATGATGGTCAGTGCATGCAATTAAATTTTATAAACAAAACAAGTTTTAGATGGGCCATTTCCAATGCTAATTTTTCCCGTGACGTCGTGACGCACTCCATAGGCTCATTGTAAACTTGGCCAAGTCACTCTAAAATTTAACATTGAAAACGCCCCATCAAAAATTTATTTTATCTGTATAATATGATTGCAAAAACCCACGACCATATAACATATACCAAATGTTACGACTAAGCGAGAATCTATTCAATGATATAGATTTTATTTTAATTTTTGCATAACAAAGCAATCAAAATTGCGTTTATCCAGTTTCCGAAGTGAGCCGCGCGGACAGTAGGGGGTACATAGGAATCACCCTGTCTGTCCATATGTCTGTCTGTCGGTCCGTCCAGTTAAGTTTCAAAAGCAGATTTCTTTTATACTATTAATGGTAGCCTTTCATATTTCATACACACATTCACCATAAAGAGTACTACATTTTGGTACCATGAATATTGACCCTGTGACCTTGACCTTCAGCCTATACAACATTTTATGTAAAGAATTTTTGAAAGCAGATTTCTTTTATACTGTTAAAGGTAGGACTTTCATCCAAACATGGCATCTTCTCGTAGACGAATGTGCAGGTCGTCCTTGAACTTCGTCTGGTGTGATCATGTGACGCTTGATCGACTTACTACGTCACACGTCTTGGAAGTGTACATATGGGTCACCTAGATTTTGACGCATGTAATCACTGGAGGATAGACAGCGTCGATTGATAAATGAATTTTGAATCTGTGTTGAAGCAGTAAATAGAATGGGCATTTAATGGGAAATTGTTCAAATGTCATGTGATAGGGTCTTGCGTTTATCGAAAAATGCAGTGCAGTTGGTTTGGTACCTTCATATAAGGGAAACGCAGTAGGAATGTAAATAGAAGAAAATGAAAATGCATACAGAGGGACACAGCGATTGGAAATCTATGGTTCCTGGGCAATTTTTATGCGTCAGGGACGCAGGTCGTAGATGCAAATTAATCCCTGAACTTTTACATTCTTATCAAGCTGATTTAATTTACTTTTCAATTTTTCTTTCAGTATACCTGGTGTAGCCTTGACATTACTTTCTTATCCAAGCATGTGTACACTGCACTATCAGCATTATCAGAGGCCATCTATGACATCTTAACTGTATATCTGATGCTGAATGTGGAAAAGAATGTTGTACATATTCAAAAGATGTAGAGTACTGTAACCAAAGTTGCCATGGACATGGATCAAGGATTGGTATGACTTAAAGTTAAACATGTATTATATTAACAATTGTAATACATCATCATGTATGTACAGTAAGGGTGAAACGTTTATCAAATTTCATAAACATGTACACAGAAGGCTGTAAACGAAACGTAAACGTTTAAACGCTTCTTGTACTTCTATTGTGAAAAGTGATATCCATTAATGTTTATTTGCAGACGTGGTCATAAATTGACATCAAAACAACTTAGTTATGCTTGACTACATTAAATTCGTAACTTAAATTTAATACCAGTCTTCGTGAAAACTCACTAGCCCGACCACCCTGGCTACCAAATATTTCCTCGGGCTACCAAAATTTGATGCTGAACTAGCCCGACTGGCTATTGACTTTTAATGAAATGCAGTGTTCTGATTAAGGGCCGACGGCTGGCGATTTCTCGTCTTATACTTGGGGTAATATCGCCGCCTTCTTTCCATAAAAGTACACGTTGCGTCTCAACTTTTATCGCTGGTTAAGTATGAAATGTTTATTTTAATGAACATGTTTCAAATGAAATATAATAAGGTTTTCCTGTGAAATATGTTTATTAAAATATTGTCCTAAGATACAAGATAAATATTCCCGTAACAACAGTGCATTGATTTCAGTGCGGCGTGACGGGTTATTCTACGGTACAGAGTATAACATGTTCAATTAAATATCTAACAATTTCAAAAATCTCTACTGAACACTGAGATCAGGGACGTATATAAAATATATATATATATACGTCCCTGCTGAGATGAAGAAATTCTTACGAAAATTTTATAACTAATGGCCAAGCGCCGCAAGCAACGGCCGGCCTTTTAGCGAGTATGATTCAAATAAGTTCTTTTTTTTTCTCCATCCATTTTCAACAGGCAAAAGCGTATTTGAAATTATATTTATACAAACAATATCATGCATTCATTGTAAAATTGAGTCTATTGATAATGACGTAGTTGACATCCGCCAGACAAATGATCGGGTGGTGGTTTAACTTCGTTCGATTTTATGTATACTCTATATTTGTTTGAATTTTTGCCTACTCAACGGACCTAGCTGAAGAAACGATGGGTCTTTATAGTGTTTTTATTTTTTTCAATGGCTAGAGAAAATTTTGGGTGGCTAGTAGATTTTGGCACTCAACTAGCCCGGCTGGCTAGTGGTCAAAAAAGTTTTCATGAAGACTGTAATACGACATGCTGATGTTTCATATGGCAATACAACTTTCAAAGATTCAAAAATCAAACTGTTATTTTCAAACGAGTTTGAGCAATTCCCACAATTCAATCATAGAAGTAAGTTACAAAAACAGTAACTCCATGGAAGGTTGGACACCAGGCCATCGAGGAAAGGGCGTTAATAAGCGGAGAAAGAGACGAAGAAATAGACGGCTGTGACGGAGAAAGAGATATCGGAGATATAAGCTCCTTCATATGTGTCAGGATAAGATTGATTTTCAGATAGATTTTCTTCCTGTTTTAAGCGTTTGTTGAAAGTTTGTCCTCTGTGTTCGAATCAAGGGATGCATACATAGCATGATAACTCCGACAGCACATACATCTACGTACGTTGAATAAAGAATCTATTGCCTCACTTCGCGACTTCAGGAAATCAATACAAGTATTGAGTTTTTAGAGTTATAACGATATTAAAGAAGATCTTTTGATTGTATGTACAGTAGTCCGTGTACATGTTTAGAAATTATGTAAATGTTTACAGCCAAAAAAACAAAACAGATCCGTGTACACGTGTAAACGTTTCACCCTTAATGTACAGTATATTATTAAGAAGAGAATTTAATTTTAAATTAGGCCAGACTTAAAAGAATTGTTAATTTGTTTGTTTCCCCTCCCCCCGTTCTGTTTTTCGCAGGTGACCTGGCAGGCAGGTACTGGTTTTTTTTTTGTAATTTGAATCATAATTACACATTATTTGACACCTAGCTAAGAGACACGCATATCTGTTGTGATATATACTAAGAGTCGGCAGCTGACAATTGACAATTGAGATTTCTTATGTAGGAATAAGAAAGCTATAGAGTTGATTTACAGTCTATTTGGACAGAATATTGCAACATTAAATTAAAAATGGACATGGCCGTGATTCAATATTTGCAAAAAAAGGGACTTTTGGCTACAAAAAAAATCTGACTCATGAGTGGCATTTTTTCTGACCTGGTCCGGGCAAGGGGAAACAAACAATTTTTTAATTATGGCCTTATGTTTAAATTTTTTCATAGGCTTTTTAAAAATGTACCGGTACCTTCAACATGTTCAATAGCTCTTGCAGCTCTCATTAATTATTGAAATAAATTGTCAAATACAGATAAAAGATGATTTCTGACTCAATGACTCATTAATATACATTTATATTAGTCTATTTTGATTAATATTGCATTAGGGTGAACTGCAGCAGCATTTACTTCAATTTTACAGAGCTCTCACACCCATTTATGGGACTGGGGCCCGGGGCCTTTGAAATTGGGAAAAATAACAACATTTTGTCGGAAATGGGAAAATATATAATATAACGTTGGATGTCTTTTCACTTGAAAATGAGAATTTTTAACTTATATTGTTAAATTTTCCATGAGATTTCAAATTGGGAAAAATGGTCAACAAACTGGAAAAAAAGATATTATTCTTCATTGGGAGTGGGGCGGAATATGGGCCGCAAATTAGGCTAATCGAGAGCCCAGGATAATAAGCCGGCAATCTGGCACTTTTTGTAAACTCTGAAGACTTATTTGATAAATTTCAACATATTAAATCTGTATTTTCACTTTCAGGTCAATCTTGTACTGTTACCATTGAAGAACTAGAAGGACTGCATGAAAAATTAGCATCCAATGATGTCAATGTAAGCTTCTTACTATACTGAGTTGAGACACTTCATTTATGTTGCCTGCAACATAAGAGCGACATAAAGGGATCATTTGTCAGGCGTCTGCCTGTCCATCTGTCTGGTAGTCACACTTACATTTTTGGCTATAACTTACTTGATATACATCATACATCTTTCAAATTTGCAGGGATGGTAAAGCATGATGGGACTAAATTTTTACCCAAATCAGATCAGGGTCATTTTCAAGGAAAAGGTCACACATTTTTGGTCAAACAACAAATAACTATTTATAACAGACACAGACAGATAAGTTGTGGGAGAAAAACAATCAAACAACACCATGAGAGAGGGATGGCTAAATCTCAACCCTCATGTACAAAATTTTGCTTGTCCACGACTCGGCAAGCCTCGTTCTTGACTTGCAGAATTTTTGCACACTCGGGTTGAAATTTCACCATCACCATGGTATAATAGAGAGGTTGAGCAAACCGAACTTGTACATGTACGCATACGTCAAAAAGTTGTTTATGACGTCATCATATTTTGCGCTCCACGCACCTGTGTTACACGTTACACGTTCGGTATAACGTGTAAAGCGGTAAGTACACATTTATGATTACTTGTAGATTTTATAAGCAACTGAATGCAGATAACCTATGAAAACCTATATTCAATGTATTTGGGAACGTATGTACTTTCTGAATATTAGAAGGAATTGCAAATAAAATGTATCACATTTTAAAGAAGAACCCTAAAAGTTGACCAAAAATTTTACTCTTGAGGTTTAATTTTTATGTTATATAAATCTGATAACTTGGAATAGATAAATCAATTCACCGTCAATGCTGAATGTCCCTTACCTTTAGAATCTAGATGCCAAGTTATTGACGAATAAGCAGTTGTAAACAAAATATGAACGTATATACGATATGCACGTAGCAGTACTCGTTGTTACATCTGCTCAACCGCATAACGTCAACGTGTAAACAGATAACATGTTAATACACGCACAAGTTCTCGTACACGTACAAGTTGGGTTTGCTCAACCTCTCTTTAATTTTAATTCCATGGGGGATAAATTTGTGCCTTTTTGGAACTTCCACTTTCTTATAATTTATAAATTGTTGACATAAGCATCTTGTGACATCCCAACCTGCAATATTAGTTCTCTACAACTGTAGTTTGTAATTTTGTTGCCGCTTACTATATTATTTTTTTTTTCATTCATTCCAGATGAGACAGAGGACAGAAGAAAAAGTAGAGGACAGAAGAAAGAAATTTGTAACAGTGGTCTGAAACATCATGAACTGGGATTTCCGTCGAATGTCAATCTCTGCAGAATAACAAATTTTATCTGAAAGAGATCTCTTTGTGACTTTGTCTGTTTTTGGCAAGGATAAAATTTGTCCATCATTTCTACACACTTGTTTAAAAATATCTGTTTTTTTTCAAAGAATACAAGTACATTTTATTTCTGTAGTGGTTTCAAAGAGGCACGTCCATCTTTTTCTAAATTTCATTTCCATCTTAAAAAACATGATATATTAAACAAGGACAATGAAGAATGGGAGATGCCATTTTTAAATTTGAAAGCTCAAACATGTATATTTATGATTTCATGGAATCTTGTACATCTGATGTTGAATAAGCATGTATTCTGAATAAATATTACACAGTATGATAAGCATGTTTTAGGGTTTTTTATTATGACATAAAAAGTACATAGAAGAATATACATGCAGCCTTGATACTGATATAAAGGAATACGAAAAGTGCAGGATTCAAAACTTTCAAAGTCACTGTATATACTAACACATAAAGAGTTTTTCATACAGTTACAGTATATGGAAACCAGTTTACAAGATATGGAAACCAAAAGGAAACACCCAGTTTCCAACTAATTTCCATCATGGAAACCAGCTCTTATACAGGCTTACAAGATGTGGAAACTAAAAGGAAACTTGAGGTTTCCAACCCGATTCCAAGTGGTTTCCATCGTGGAAACCAGCTCTTATACAGGTTTACAAGGTATGGAAACCAAAAGGAAACTTGAGGTTTCCAACCCGATTCCAAGTGGTTTCCATCGTGGAAACCGGGCGGTTAGCGCTTTCCAAACACATGGAAACCACTGGTTTCCATTATGGAAACCTGGTGGAAACCACATGGAAACCCCGGGTTTCCATGTGGTTTCCACCAGGTTTCCAAGGTATGGAAACCTGTTTTTTCGTCCTGTGAATGGTGTCTTTCAATGGCCTCATAGAAATCTCAAAATGAGCGATATATACATCTTTTACATGTACGCATGAAAACCTTTCATTATTTTTTGTCACCAAGATAATCTTTCGTTTTAACATCACAAGATCAAACAAACGTGTTCAACAATGGTCTTAGAAATCATAAATTTCGCACAATTATTCGAGGCTGACTTCAGACAACCTCCTCCCACAAGTCCTCCTACCCCCCTCTGATTCTGCGCTTCTCGCCTTGACCAAAGTCTTCCCGGGGAATATACCCTCCTCAGTCAAGAAACGACAGCAATTCAGTCTACTGTGAATGAATCAAATTTAAATAATTAAATATGCATTTTTGCCTGAATTATTTCAAACATACATGTATTTTTTTTAATTCTCTTTCATCGTCTTTTGTGATGTGTGTATAACTTCACTAGTTTTTTAAATATATTTTTTTTTCTAATTTGACAACGTATAGACTTACAATATACATATACTACCCTCAGTGGCTGATCGATTTAATTTAATTACACAGCGAGAGCTTTGACATCAGACGAAGTATAAATTCATTTTCAGAAGAATTATTTAACATTTTTATTTAAAAAAATCATTTATTTCCCTTATTTAAACTAAAATGGACTGATTTGTTAAGAAATCCCCAAATCATGTATTTGAGGATGATGAAAGAACGTTTTCAAAGAAAAAATCCAGTGTAAAGCAAAAATTTCTGTAGCCCCCATTCCGATCCCCTTTCCGATCTGGGGCTCGGATTGGGTTCCATATTTTTTCTTCATGAATTAGCTACATCTTTTCAGAATTTGCTACACCTCCTTGCACCTTTGTATTTTTGTTGGTTTCAATATAGAATTTCTTACATGTATTTGTTTATCTTTCTTTTGTTCAGGTATTCCTTCGCTGGGGGGAGGGGGGGGGGATCGGGCACTTTGACATAAACAGAAAACAGGATCATATTCAAGTGAAGATGAAAGGGGACCTATAGTTCTCTCTTACGCCGTCATGTACAATTTTTCTTTTCTATTTAAATTCTGTTTACTTGCGAATTCAAAGTTTATTCCGCCGATGGCGGGGAGGGCGAACGCAGAAACGGTAAATTGAATTTATAAAAACATCTTCAATCTCACATACACGTAAACTATGCACGAAAGTTCAAAGAAGGTTTATGTATGTAAAATACCTGCCCCAGTGGCATCAAATTATCAAAGTTTGTAAACAAATTAAAATTGGAAGGTTAATAGTCACACGTCTCCGTGTACAGGGGGTGTTAATATACAGGTAAAAGAGCGGTATGAACAACATGCAAGGCATTGTTTGGAACCCTTTGAAGTACCAGACCAAGGCGCAAACACTTTTTTCTTTTGTATTACGGATGTCTTTGGAATTCATTTTTACTACATCTTTTGATTGGACTGTTCATTTGAGACATTAGTACGTTTGTTTGAAAAAAGAGAGCAAGCAAGCTTGTATGACAATGACAAAAAAAAACTAATTCATGCACAGGCGAACATTTAATTTTATAATGGAAATGTCGTTATATTTAAAAGAGTTAACTGATCGAAATTTTGTCTCCTCACTTCTGCGTCTGGAGAGAGAGAGAGAAAGAGAATTTACTTCCTATGTACATGTGTGTATTTCATTACAAGGTACATCATGCATTTCAATAGACACATTTATAAAATCAAATATACATGCAATATACATGTTCGATAAATGAAAAATTGATTTCTGCCGGTTTGTTTTACTGTGAAAATGCGTACATGTGTATTTCCGATCTTGATCAAGTTAGTCGATGTTTGACGAGTTGGGACCACACATCTTTTCTCATAATTAAGTTCAGGGACGAACATGTGTTCCAGTTAATTTCTAACCGAAGTTTTGTATTGATCTCAAAAATGTGCTAATTATCTATGATCTTGTAAACAATAATGTACATTTATTAACAGGGTATCAATAGATTTAAAAACAATAACATAACTGAATAAAAATAAAAATAGTCATATACACTATATCTTTACAAATATTTATAGCGATAAATCAAATAGCCATGGTAGAGCTGTACACTTGTAGATTGACGTATAAAGCTACATGTATATGTATATTCATGTAGAACCGAGTGATCGCACTATGTTGATGATACAGATAATGATTGACACCTGGACCAAATTTAATCGGTCAAAGGCGGGGTATAGAAGTATCAATGACATTGATCCCTTAATTAATAAAAAGAATCGATCTTTGAATGTTGTCATCAAATTAAGCTAGAATTGTTTTTATTTTCACATGTGCCGAGATTTTCTGTTTTTACTTTTTATAAAAGTAAAGTTTCGACCCTCTGATGGTTTTAACCCCCCCCCCCCCCCCCCCCCATTGGAAAAAGTATCTAGACCCCCGCCCTTTTTTGTTATTTAAACTAAATATATTTTGTCATTTATTATCTAGCAGCCATAGATAGTGTTATTTATCTCTAGCTGAAATCTTTTGCATTGACATGTCAACGGACCTTGTCGATATCTCATTTAATAATGCGGCATAATTAAGATGACCTGCCGGTATGTCTTTGATGTCACGTACCGCTCGCGACTCTAGAAGACGTCGCTATCTACAAAAGCTACCAACCATACAGAATTTTTTTTTCAATTAATTATTTTATAAGATAATCACTAACTTATTAAAGGAAAGCGGCAAAAAAAAAAAAAAAAAAAAAAAAAAAAAAGAAATTAGGAACTACATGTACATGTATGCAGTGCCGGAGTCCATGAATTTAGTAAAAGAAAAGAAATACTGACTCAGAGTCAATTAAAATGAGTGATATGAGTTAAACAATAGAATTTTTTTTCAAAATATCATGATTTATCTCTTCAGATTCATTCTTTGTTGTTTATATGTAAACATTGATTTAAATTCATTGACAAATATATTTTTTTGCTTGGAGCCGGATTAATATAAATTTAAGATTCACGATAGAAATAACAAAACGAAAATTCTAAGCGTAGCTTTTAGCTCATTCACGTTAGTCATTCTCCATACGCCAACGTTAGTGATTATCCATACACATAGCAATGCGGAATATGGTTAGAGTATGCGGAATAAAACATATGGCAAATGACAAGCGTTAACTATGAGGAATCTATCAGTAATTATTGTATGCCTACATTCACGTTAATTATTACATATCTAACCATTTATTCACCATTTTTCGCGATAGGTCCTCATTCATTTTCGTTTATTATTCATAGAATTTGTTAACATTAACTATTCCTTATCTGTACGTATATTGTTTAATACAGAGGAAGCTCAGTCGATTAGAGCAAAGGCTCTTTCAACCAAATGGTAAAGCGACCGATTCAAAAATGGAGTTTATTTTTAGAGTTTAATAATCATACCTAGCACAGGCCTGAATTTATTCTTAAATTCAGCTGGGTGGCGACTTTTAACAGAAATGAGGTAGAAAAAAGATGGATATATCCACATTTAGAGGAACATCTCTTCAAATTATTTAGACCGAAAAATCAAAATTTGCCCGTCTCATTTTTTGGCTATAAACGTCCATTTTTTGGCCTATTTCAACATTTTCGTCATTTTAGAGAATACCGCATCATAACTTTACATACCTCTGCAATGCATGAAATTTCAAAAAGTCATATATACCCTTATTTTTTTTTATTCTTATAGCTTGTGTATGAATTAAAGCCTATTTTGAAACATTCTGATAAGATACATAGCTCTAAAGATTGTATTTTCTAATAAATATGTTTTTGCTGGTTGCATGGCAACGACTCATTTTTTTTATTAATAGCTAGAAGGTCGCCAGGTGCACATTTTTTTTCTATGAATAGAGCTATGGTATTGCTTTATCCTAACGCAGTCAATCCAATATGTACCCGAATTCGTATTTTAGTTAAATGACTGTTTCTAAAAATAGCACAATAATCTGTGCAGAAAAATGAACATTTTGTCCTAAAAATAAAGATTTACTCGAAGTTCGAATTTCTAATTCTCTTAATTTTAAAGAGTATAATGAATAGTATATATTCTGATGTTTGAATCTTTAGAAGCAGAACTCATGCAAAAATGGCAATTTTTTTCCTATTTTCGGCGATTTTTCATTGAAAAATATACATTTTCACCAAAAATACCCATTCAGCAATGAAAATTTCAAGGAGTATTATTTTTTTTTGATATAATGCAACAAACTGAGCTTATACAATTTATCGTCAATGTCGGTTTCAAATATTACGTGATATGAAACTAGAGTTATCTCCCTGTAGTCGCAACCCTAACCTTAAGATTTAGCTGAATACCTTTGCTTTCAAAAACAGCTGTCGTTAATAATACATCACGTCAGATTTTGCTTAATTGGGTTAAAGTGATAAAATCTTAAAAAACTAAAACGAAATATCCTCTTTATTTTGTTCTTTTTTGTATCGAAAGTCGTTGCAATATATTCATTAGATCTGTAAATATGATATGTAATTGTTTACGAGGTAGAATATTTTCTCCTCTCTCGAAAGATGGCAGTTTTATGCAAATTCCTGTGAAATATGAAGAAATCTCTAAAGCCCCGATAATGCATTTTGTCTTGCAACATTTCGACATACACATGTTTATCATTTTATCGATAATTTTTCTAAAGGTCTCATAAATAATTTTTAAAAAAACTAATGCGTTTATACATTTGAGTTAAGCGTCATTTCCTAGACATGATTCCGTAGATTAATATTTTTCAGTTGCTATCAAGTCGTACCTTTTAACAGGTATGTATACATGTGTCTGATAAAAGTTAAATACAGAAAGTTAGATTACATCATACTGGTAACAAATTCATAAAACAATTCTTCATTTTATTATGTCGTGTATGGAGACAAGATTGTGACAAGTTAAAATGAAAATAAACTACAGAGACAAATAATTCAGCATCCTATTTGGACATAATGTTGCCCTACGCCACTGATGGTCACATGAACACCTCACTCCATGACAAACGTGACGACTTCAATTTCAGCATTACAAACTTTCCTTTTCTGAGTAGCAACATCCCTTCATCGCCTGCTTATGGCGTGTTCATATCTCAGTTGATACGCTATGCCAGAGCAAATACCAAATATACGGATTTTGTTCTGAGAGCTAGGCGTCTTTCAGATAAGCTTCTCAGTCAGGGATATATTTGTGACCGACTAACCTCGTCACTGAGGAAGCTCTACGGTCGAAATGGGGAACTCGTCATACACTATGATGTCCCACTCTCCGGAATGGTGGATTATATTCTGTCATAGACCATTTGAGCCATCCAACCAAAGATTGTACTCTATGTCTTTCGAAATGCAAGATACCGGATGTGACAGTTCTACCGAATTGAAGCG
This sequence comes from Pinctada imbricata, assembly GCA_033119305.1. Classification (NCBI taxonomy): domain Eukaryota; kingdom Metazoa; phylum Mollusca; class Bivalvia; order Pterioida; family Pteriidae; genus Pinctada; species Pinctada imbricata. The sequence goes on along the minus strand of VSWD01000009.1, from coordinate 1,525,348 downwards.
GCGGGTGTTGCATGCAAGCAGGAGATTATTACTCTTCCTGGGCACCTGGTCTAACTCTCATATCGGGAGTCCGCTTCTTTTCATGAGGTGGAGGTTTTTGTTTGTTTGCTTTAGTTTCTGTTTTATCCTGATTTTGTATGCCTTCGGTTTCTGATTTTCTGAATTATCGATTTTGTGCTGTATACAGGGATATGGTCATTATCCATATTTGCCTTACATGAATTGAAAAACTGTGCTTGAAGTTTCTAAAGATAAAAAAGTATCTTTTGAAGTTTATGTTAGTACTACAGAGATGTAAATATACATGTCAAGTACATTGGTCAAAGTTTGAACCCTGCTTTCTTTGTTTTAAACATTTTAAGGTATGCATTTGGTTAACGTTGTGCAAATTATCCCTTTTAGCATCCACACTTACTATCCGTTCAGATTCATAACTGTTACAATTGGACATTTTTCAAGTTGACGTACTTCGGACTTCGCACTCCGGACTTCACACATTAGGGGTCGTATAAAAGTAATGAGGTGCAATAAAAAAAGTAAAATCAGAACACACAATAGACATAATGACACTCGAGACCTTTAAATATGTATATTCATACACGGGACTCCATGGCGGACCGTGTCCAAACCTCTTTAGAGAAGACAGGGCCCCGACCACCTGTCCTCTCTGAATGTCGATCGGACTCCTCGGGCGATAACATGCATGAGCTCGCTACAGCCGGCAGAGCACGGACTGCATTTCGTAAGCCCCTACCCTATTTTTATATATATTTACATATTCATCTGTGTTCCTTGGGCCCCTGCGTAGTGCTGTCTTGTTTGTATGGTCATCTTACAGTGAAGAGGTTATTTTACACAACAATTGTGCGTTCTTCGAAACTTTTGGGTAACCGGAAAAGTGGGAGAGTTGTGCGCACGTAATCCAGGATAACCACACCATCTGTTGCTAACGTTGCTGATGGCCATCATAAGTCGGCACCGATTGCCCATGAGTCTCGTTGGTTTATGTGTTGTCTTAAATGTTCGATGTTTGATGTCTCGTCTCTTACTGTGTACATGTGTGTCTTCTCTGTGTTTTCCCTTGGGGTGTTTGATGTGTTGCTGTTGGTGCTGCAACCGAGTCTTGTTGGAGATTCCCTCCTTTCTTATGAATATAAATAGATTCTCACTTGAAGTATTCTAGGTTCATTGGGATAAAATCAACCATTTACGTTTTTCACATAGTTCCTTTTAAGTGAGGTGCCCGAAGTCCGAAAACATGAAAAATGTACACGAAGAGAATGTTTTTTTTAAATCGCTGTCATTATCACTAAACAAGAAATACTTACCTGATGTGTACATTAATGTTCATCAAGACAATCATCGAATTTTCCATGGAACTGTTGCGACAGGTGTTGCCTTAACGGTTCATTCTGTGCGTGTCTGCTTAGTGCTTTTGCAGTGTGTGTTTGGGGGTTTTGCTGTTGGTGCTGCAACCGAGTGTTGTCGGAGAACCCCTCCTTTCTTTTGCATGCAATCAGGGGACGCTGATTCACTCGGGCACCTTGTCTTACTTCGGAATGTTATTCATTCCGAGGTTCGCAACCGTTCCTATTGAAATTCTAATTAGTTTGCCTTGCGGTCTTGACTTTGAGACGGAATAGTTGATAGCTGATAGTTGATCTCTTTAATGTTTATTTCATCATAAATTGAATCAGAGAACCCTTTTGAGGCTTTCAATGGATCTATGGAAAGTTCAGAGGGAGCTTCGTGATGCTGTAGCACAAACACCACATTGCCATACGTAATATTGGTAACTTAATTGAAATCGTTTTACATCAATTAGAACAACATACTTCCACTATACCACAAATAAAAGGGTATATAACGAAGAGAAAAATCAGAAAGTTTTTTGTTGTCGTCTGTTTACAAAGGAAAGTTCGGCGCGACAGGAGCCTACAATGTTGGCTTGTCGATGGCTGTATTTCCCAAAGAGCTCCGAATAATAATAAAACAAATTTAAATCTGAAAAAAAGTATTACGTAAAGGATGACGTCAGTGCAGTGTAGAAACTCACCAACTTGACATGATTGCAGTACTAACAGCAAACCGATCTTCAACGATGGATATTAAAGTCCAAGATGCCATACAAAAAAATCTAACTTTTATCAATATTTAAATTCCCCCTCTTATAGCTACAACACTGGGTTGTATCATTGATCAATATATATGTACAATCTAAGGTGATTTGTATGTCCTATTTTACACTGTATTTATGAAACAGTGAAAAGTTAATTTTACCTTGTTTTGCAGAGAAAATTAAGAATATGTCTATCAGACTAGGACGAAGCATGAAAATGATGTACAGACAGTGAAATCTCCGACAAAAACATACAAGATCGACAATATCATATAATGGTCATAAGCAATCAGCTATTCAGAAACAATTTATTCAGAATTAAAAAAGAGGCAATTCCCATTGACATCTAAATGTAGTGCAAAGCCTTTGAGTTGCGCTGCCACACCATCAACGGAGGAAGAAAATGCAATGATGAATATTATCAAACTTCAAGTGAATAATTGTAACAGGCTATTGATAATGTTACTTCGAACATAAATACCAAAAAGAAAGGACATTTTGATATGTCAATGTGTTTTTCGGAAAGTGTGATAGTGATCGATTGAAAAATTGAGTGACAGGCTAATAACCCCCTCCCCCTTTTTTTTATTTTCATGGATTCACTGCAATACAAATCCGAAGATGATTCCTCGATACTACGGATTTAAACACTACATCATTACAGCTACGTCAAATATTAATATGAGCAAAGGAGGGGATCTCCAACAACATCGGGTTGTAGCACCCGCAGCAAAACCCAAAACACTCAATAAAAAACACAAAGCAGACAAGCACAGAAAGAGACGCATAAGGGACAAGGAACGCCAACGCACAACACAGAAACATCAAACACAAAGGACTACACATAAACCAACGAGGCCAATGGGCAACCGGTGCCGACTTAGGACGGCAATCTGCCACGGAAATAGCAGAAGGTGTGGTTATCCTGGATTACGTGCGCACAACCCTCCCACTTTTCCGATTACCCAGAGGTCTCGAAGAACGTACAATTGTTGTGTAAAACAACCTCCTCACTGTCAGATGACCACACACAAACAAGACCGCAAAACGCAGGGACCCAAGCAACACAGATGAATATGAAAATGGATATAAAAAGAGGGCGTACGTAATACAATCCGTGCTCTGCCGCCGAGAGCTCATGTATGTTATCACCCGAGGAGAGCATAAATGCTTAGATGAATGGAGAAAATGGAAAATTTCAATTCTTTCATTATTAAATTGATTGCTATTTCTAAACTATTATTTTGGTTCTGAGTTTACTTTAAGAAAGAAGTCGATCTCCAAGAGCACTCTGTAGTAGCACCCACTGCTAATATTAATCCCAGAACATCCAAGGCAAAAACACAGAGCAGACACTCACATCAAGAGGCAAAAGGGACAAGGAACACAAAAACACAACATAGAAAATTCAAACACAAAATAATTCACATAAGCCAACGAGACCAATGGGCAACCGCTGCCGACTATGGATGGTCATTTGCCATAACAGTATCAAATGCAGAGGTTATCTGGATTACGTGCGCACAAACTTCCCACATTTCCATTTACTCAGATGTATCAACGAAAGCACAATTGTGGTGCAAAATTTACGATCCCATTGTACATGTAAGAGGACAGTATAACGCAGGACACAAGCAATACATTGATATATGATAGAGGATGGGAGAAGTACAGTCCATGCTCTGCCCGCTGTAGCGAGATCATGCATGTTTTATCACCCGTGGAACCCGGTCGATATTCAGAACAGACAGGTAGTCGGGGCCCTGTCTTCTTTTTAGAGGTTTGGACAATGTCCTTTATGGAGTCCTACTGTCACAGTCAGAAGAATGTTATTTTTAAGAATGTGCTGCTACAAGACAGTAGATTGGTCAAGTACCAAACCAAGTGTCCGCTTGGTGACAGTAGAATCTTCAAAGACCCAGATGTACATTTTGTAATGACAGAATTAACCTACCTTCAGGAACATTATATCAACACACCAGTAGATAAAGCCTCTAATACTTACACATTCACTTGTAAAAAATATAATGTAGAAAGCCGTGTCAAAGAATTGGGACTAAATTCGACTTCAGCTGGAAACCCAACCTATGCTCCAACACATTTTCGGCTTGAAATTAACAAATCAGCACTAAGTCTTGCTTCTTTCGGTCTTGACACCTGCAAATTGGACAAGGAACAAGGCCGGCGGAGCCGCCAGGACAGGCGGCTCCGCAATCTTCTCAAGAAAGGACCTAAGTACAGAATTCCATCCAAGATAGATTTTATCAAATGTCGCAAAGAACTAAAGGAAGCCTTAGATAACTATACAAAAAGATGGTGTAAATCGGAAGGGGTCGAATCACATTCTCTGAATGACTGGAAGAACCTCATATTGGATATTACCGATATTCGAATAGATAACTTCCACAAAAATCCTCATCTTTTCGAAAATCCAAGTTCTAAATCTGAAAGATATTTTAAATCCAAATTACGCAATTTACACGAAAAATATGTCTTCGCTCCTGCAGACAAAGCAGCCAACAACACCATTATCATTTGAAAACGTTACTACATATCAACTTTGGTTTCGGAACTTTCGTCTACAAACACTTATATCAAAAGCAATGAAAGTGTTCCTAACATTTTGAACAAACACAACAGTGAAATTTCTTCATTCAAGATCCTTATTTCTAAACTGGATCTTCCTACACTATACTGCATACCAAAATTGCACAAGTCTCCTTACAAATTTCGATACATTGCTAATTCTAGCAACTGCTCAACTACAATTTTGTCTAGAAATCTGACGTCAGCACTCACGGTGATAAAGGAACACGTTGCAAAATATTGTGAAACTGTTCTAAACAGGAATGATGTAAACTTATTTTGGTCTATTAAAAATTCAGGGGATGTGATTGACAAAATGAAATCGAGAAATTTTCAAGCCAATTCGATTTCTTCGTACGACTTTTCAAATATGTACACCACGCTTCCTCACGATAAGATTAATGATCAATTGTCCAAACTCATTAAATGGTGCTTTAACCGAGAGGGTAAAACTTATATTTGTACATCTGAATCAAAGGGTTTCTTTTCCAATACAGAATACAAATCATATAAATCATGGACATGTAGTGACCTTTGTATTGCCTTGTCCTTTCTTTTGGACAACATTTATGTAAGATTTGGTGGGAATCTCTACAAGCAGGTTGTAGGGATCCCTATGGGTACTAATTGTGCGCCTCTTGTTGCAGATTTATTTATATTCACTTATGAAAAAGAATTTATCCAAATTCTTCAAAAACAAAGAAAACATGATGATGTGAAATGTTTCAATGGTACTTCCAGGTACCTGGATGATATCCTTACTATCGACAATCCTGTTTTTGAAAAGTATAAAAATGTCATTTATCCACAGGAACTGACTCTAAACAAGGCGAACGTCACAAACACAGAAACACCATTTTTGGACCTGAATATCAAAATTATTAATGGAAAGATTCATACAAGGGTGTATGACAAAAGAGATGACTTTGGATTCAATATAGTAAATTTTCCCTGGCTTGACGGTGATGTTCCTAGATTACCGTCTTATGGTATCTACATTTCGCAGCTCATCCGGTATGCTAGAGCATGTACTGATGTTTTGGATTTTCATGATAGAAATTTACAACTAACAAAGAAACTTTTAGGTCAAGGTTTTCGCTTTCACAAACTTGTCAAGACATTCTGGAAATTTTACAAAAATTATTGTCAACTACTTTTGAAATTCGGACCCATACAAGCAACAGAGTATATTACTTTGGGTATTTCGCAACCTGCATTTTATGGTGACATGATCAACAAAATTAGAAGGATCGAAGGTAGACAGAATTACTATCGAAAATGCGTTAGAATCATCAAACGCCTCTTATACCGTGGATATGATCCTAATGTCACCAGACGGACAATAGGCTTGGTACTTGACCAATCTACAGTCTTGTACCAGCGTATCCTTAATACTTGCACGCTGACTGACTGTGACGACGGGACTCCATGACGGGCCCTGTCCAAACCTCTTTAGAGAAGACAGGGCCCCGACCACCTGTCCTCTCTGAATGTCAGTCGGACTCCTCGGGTGATAACATACATTAGCTCGCTACAGCCGGCAGAGCACAGGTCGTATTACGCATGCCCTCTTTTTATATCAATTTACATATTCATCTGTGTTGCTTGGGCCCCTGCGTTTTGCGGTCTTGTTTGTGTGTGGTCATCTGACAGTGAGGAGGTTGTTTTACACCACAATTGTACGTTCTTCGAGACCTCTGGGTAATCGGAATAGTGGGAGGGTTGTGCGCACGTAATCCAGGATAACCACACCGTCTGCTACTCACGAGGCAGATGGCCGTCCTAAGTCGGCACCGTTTGCCCATTGGTCTCGTTGGTTTATGTGTAGTCATTTGTGTTTTGTTTTTCTGTGATTTGACGTTCATTGTACTACTGCGTCTCTTTCTGTGCGTGTCATTTTTGTGTTTTGCAGTGGGTGTTTTGGGAGGTTGCTGTTGATGCTGCAGCTGGGTGTTGTTGGAGATCCCCTCCTTTCTTGGATTTAGATTTACCGTACCCGTATTGCATACCAAAAATGTACCAAAATCCGTATAACAACGTTTCATTGCTTATTTCTCAAAATGTTCGACCAAATATGTATCACCAAAAAATTAAATCAGGCCTTCAAAAGTATTGTTCATTGTTGATTGTGTATTCGCGTAGCGGCATAAATCAAATGTTGATCTTAAAAAAGTCGAAAGACCTTTTAGATAACCTCAAATCAACACAGTTCAAAAAAGTACACTCTATAAGATTGCTTGACACTTTATACCACAATTACACATACTAAATTGAAAAAAGACTGTCACAAAGTATAGTAACGCATTTAAGAGTAAAAGACGGTAATCATAAATATAATAAATTCATTGTCGTAAATTACGACAAAACTTTCTTTGTAAAGGAGAAATCTGAGTCAAAAACAAAGTAAACCGAATCGGATGTCATAAAGATGTTGAAATTCTTGATCGATACATTTTTGTGGTATTTGGAGGTAAGGTCTTCTACTTCTAACAGGTTTTTGGCATTCCAATGGGAACCAATTGTGTCCCGCTCCTTGCTGACATATTTTTATACTCATACGAAGCTGAATTTATTCAATACTTGATCTTTGAGGGCAAAATAAAGTTAGCTCTTAACTTTCTCCTGCTTATGGTGTTCTGTTGCTCAACTGATATTTACGCCAGGGCATGTTCCAAATATGAAGATTTCGTCATAAGAGCCAGACGGCTTGCAAGGAAGCTACTTGTTCAGGGTTATGTTACACAACGGCTGAAATCATCATTGAGGTAGTTCTTCGGTCGCTACGGGGATGTAATGAAAGCATATGAGATCCCCCTCTCCAGAATGATCAGTGACATTCCACATTGTGGTTGAATGGCTGTCATCATCACCAAACAAGGTATACTTACCTGATATGTACATCAAAATGTACATCGAAACAATCATCGAATTTGACAGGTTTCCATGGAGCTGTTTTGACGGGTGTTGCATGCAATCAGGAGACGCTGACTCTCCCCGGGCATCTGGTCACACTTCGGAATTTGTTCATTCCGAGGTTCGCAGCCGTTCCTGCGGAAAATCTAATGATTTTGCCTTGCCTTCTCGACTATGAGACTGAATAAATGATGGGTACATCTGTAATGTTTATTTCAACTTCACGTAAAGATACATTGATGACCTACTGTTTATCAATAATCCAAAATTTGCAAATTACCTTGGCGTAATCTATCCTGTTGAACTTGAAGTTAAAGTAACGACACGGACCAATAATTCATCGTCCTATTTAGATTTCATGTTGTCTTTTGACGCCAATGGTAATATGAACTCCTCGCTCTATCACAAACGTAACTACTTCAATTTCAGTATCACAAATTTCTTTTTCTGAGTAGCAACATACTGTCGTCACCAGCAAATGGCGTTTTTATTTCTCAATTAATACATTATGCTCGGGAAGCTCCAAGTGCTCAGATTGTGTTCAAAAGAGCTAAACGGCTTTCAGTTAAGATTCTCAGTCCAGGATACATTTGTGACCGACTGAGGAAGGTCTATGGTCGATATGGGGAAATGGTTGCACACTATGACGTACCCTTGTCCAGAGTCATAAATGATATTCTAACGTAGACCTTTTATGCCATGACATACCGATTTATACGTTTGTCTTCCTTTGTGGGAGATACCGATTGTGACCTTTCTACCGAATTGTGGGATTAACCGATTGTGACCTTTCTACCGAATTGAAATTTCGGGTGTTACATTCAAGCAGTAGATGATCTCTCTTTCAGGGCACCTGATCTAACTCCTTCACAGGGAGTTCACTTCTTTCCATATAGTAATTTCTCTTTATTTCTGTTACCTGCTTTGCTTTAGTTCTGGTTTTATCCTGGTTTTGTATGCCCTTGGTTAGATGAATTTTCGAAAAACGATTTAGTACTTCCTGATAGAATATGGTTTTTCCATATTTGACATATCCATATAATCTGCATAGCTCAAAAATGACGTTCAATGTTTCTGACGCACCTTCGTTTGATTCGCAATTCTTGATTTTAGTGTCACCATGAAGTGATATTCAAAGTTAATATCATAATACTTGTTATACCTGTCGTTTGGTCTTTTAGTCGATTTCAGCTTAGATGTTACTTGTTGGTTTAGAGGAGAGTATCCGAACGTTCGCAGGCAAAGCATTTTTAGGAAAATTGCTAAAACAAACTACACTTACATGTATTTTTCCACACAGAAATATCTTAAAAGAAAGGAGGGGATCTCCAACAACACTAGGTTGCAGCACCCACAGCAAAATCCCAAAACACCCATGCAAAAAACACAGAACAGATACCCACAGAAAGAGACGCAAAAGGGACAAGGAACACCAACTCACAACATAGAAACATGAAACATAAAAGACTACACATAAACCAACGAGACCAATGGGCAACCGGTGCCGACTTAGGACGGCCATCTGCCACGTAAATAGCAGACGGTGTGGTTATCCTGGATTACGTGCGCACAACCCTCCCACTATTCCGATTTCCCAGAGGTCTCGAAGAACGCACAATTATGGTGTAAAACAACCTCCTTACTGTTAGATGACCACACACAAACAAGGGGGTCCAGGCAACACAGATGAATATGTAAATGGATATAAAAAGAGGACGTGCGTAACACAGTCCGTGCTCTGCCGGCTGTAGCGAGCTCATATATGTCATCACCCGAGGAGTCCGACTGACATTCAGAGAGGACAGGTGGTCGGGGCCCTGTCTTCTCTAAAAAGGTTTGGACAGGGCCCGTCATGGAGTCCCGTCGTCACAGTCAGTCAGAGTGCAAGTCTTAAGAATGCGCTCGTACAAGACTGTATATTGGTCAAGTACCAAGCTTAGTGTCCGTCTGGTGACATTAGGATCATATCGACGGTATAAAAGGCGTTTGATGACTCTGACTTAACTTCAATTTCACGTACAGATACATTTATGATGTACTGTCCATCAATAATCCAAAATATGCAAATTCCTCTGACACAATCTATTCCGCTGAACTTGAAGTGAAAGAAACGTTAAAGTCCTATTTAGATATCATGTTGTCATTTGACACCCATGTTGTCATTTGACAACCTCACTCTTTGACAAACGTAACGACTTCAAAAATTTCAATATCACAAATTTTCCTTTTCTGATTAGCAACAACATATGGCGTTTTCATTTCTCAATTAACACGTTATGCTCGGGCAAGCTCCATGTACTCAGATTCTGTTTTAGGAAATGACGGCTTTCAGTTAAACTTCTCAGTCATGGATACATTTGTGACCGATTAACATCGTCACTGAGGAAGTTCTATGGTCGATATTGTCACACACTATGACGTCTCCTTGTCTAGAGTCATAAATGATATTCTGATGTAGACCTTTTATGCCATGACATACCATGTACACGATTGACTTCCTTTGTGCGAGATACCGCGACCTTTCTACCGCAGATGCTCACTCTTCCTGAGCACCTGATGTCACTCCTTAGCAGGGAGTTCATTTTTCTTCATATGGTAGATTTGTTCTATTTCTGTTACATTGCCTCAGGTCTGATTTTATCCTGGTTTTGAATGCCCTCGATTAGATGATTTTTCGATAGACGATTTTGAACGAACTTCTTAATAAGGATATCGTTTTGTCCATATTTGTAATCCAAAAGTTTCATATCCAGCAAATTATCTTGTATACAATGAAATAAATACACAAACATTAATTACGGAAGATACAGTGTTCAAAATTGCGTCTCCTTTTTTGTCTACACAATATACCCTTTCCAATGATGATGACTTAATAATTGGCGCCAAATACTGTAAATTGCTTTATTTTCGTCAGTACCAATTTTCGTCAATTCGTTAAAAATGACCATTTCGTCAGTACGTAAATTCGTCATCCAAGGGTTCCTTAAATGTAAATTCGTCTGTTTAAATGCCAACTTAACATTTACATGTAGATTGCCGTCAAATCCGCCGTATGTGTTTTTATTGTTTGTGTAACAATTATCGGTAAACAAACAATAAGAGACATGTATCACCTACATTGTTGTGAAAACGTATCATTTGGTAATTAAAAGAACATTATAAGCTACTTTGTTTGTGTGATCAGTTTTCATTTATTTGCGTGTCGTAATAACACTATGTTACAATGTCTTAAAACTGGGAACCTTCAGCTTCTTCCTCCCTCCTCCGACGTGCTCCCGATGTCTTTAAGTTTACCAAGAGATTGATTCAATGTTTCCTGACCTTACTAATTTTATTTTTCCAAGAGTATATATATTCGTCAGTACGTAATTTCGTCATGGAAGGCACTGACGAAAATGACGAAAATTGGTACCTGACGAATAAAAACCAATTTACAGTACTTGCGAAAATGGGAAGAAACTCGTTCTCTCGACAATACCGAATTAATCATGTAAAATAGCATTCGAATCTGACAGCGTAATGGCGGATAATCAATAGCTTTTGTAGTTTGGAGAAGACGTATTATCATTTGAATGATAGGTAAGCATAGTATGACCTAAATATCTAGAATGAATTCTAAGAAAGTATACCAATATCTTACGTCACGTCATCATATAGCTTTGCTATGGTTGTGACGTTGTATTTGATTTGAAGGTACATGTGTGTATACAATTATTACCTTAACGTCGGCTTTATCTTGCAAATTATACAACGCAGGTCCATGAAAATTCGTATTTCATAAGACGAGAATAAGAATGATTTACGTTAAATTTGTTTCGTACACAGCCTGCATAAGTTTTATTATCAGCTGAGTTGGCGTCATATTTATGTTGACAATCACCAACTTTGACACGGCTGTTGCGTGCAATCAGGAGATTCCGACTCTCCCCAGGCACCTGGTCTCACTTCGGAATGTTATTCATTCCGAGGTTTGAAACCGTTCCAATCGAAATTCTAATGATTTTGCCTTGCCTTCTCGACTTTGAGACCAAATTACTTATACAATGGTTTGTGCGATTAAAACGTGCTCTCTTTTTGTGTTTTTTATATCAGAGAAATAACAGATATTAGTTCTTTGAATCTGTTTTATTATAAATATAAGAACATACATTCAATTTTAATTCACAAATAAGAAAGACATAATGTAAGTGAAATATCAATCGAAATTGCATTGATTATAATAAAATAGTATATGTATCACAGCCTCTGCTTTTAGCATACACATTTTAAGGCACTTCGAAACGTATAAGCATAAACAATTATAATATATTGCTTAATGTAATACAAAAGTAAAATGTGGAAGACGACTCTAGAGCGATTATTCGGAAGTTTCCATCTTTAGTTAAGTTGATACAAACATGTAAAACAAAGGAGGGGATCTCTAACAACACCCGGTTGTAGCACCCACGGCAAAACACCCAATGCAAAAACACAAAGCAGACAAGTACGGAAAGAGACGCATAAGGGACAAGGAACGTCAACGCACAACACAGAAACATCAAACACAAAGGACTACACATAAACCAACGAGGCCAATGGGCAACCGGTGCCGACTTAGGACGGCCATCTGGATAACGTGCGCACAACCCTCCCACTTTTCCGATTACCCAGAGGTCTCGAAGAACGTACAATTGTGGTGTAAAACAACCTCCTTACTGTCAGATGACCACACACAAACAAGACCGCAAAACGCAGGGGCCCAAAGAACACAGATGAATATGTTAATGGATATAAAAAGAGGGCGTACGTAATACAATCCGTGTAAAGAATATTCTAGCACATGTAAATGTCATGGAAGTTTACCAAAAAAGTATTCGAGATTTAAAAACTAAGAGTCCCCTTGGGCGTTGCCGGTAGGGGACTAAAAAAAATGGTTGTTGAACACATAGAGAAGAAAGGTTTCATCAAAAATGGATACGAAAACCACATATATGTTGTTGAAATAAACAAATGTATATAACAATATATCGAGAGGAATTATCTACTGTATTTGTCTGAAACAGCAATGTTTTTATGCAATGTATCTTTGCAAAATGTTGGAAGGAAGAGTTTTATGCATTTTCATGTTTTAGTTGATGCAGGATAATGAACAACCACAACAACAGTTTTCTCCTCATTCTGAGGAAGATAAAAAAATCTTACTTCGTATAAAAGGATTAAATGGAAATTGTGAATAAATAAAATAAAATATCGACAAAAATAGCATTTTCAGAAATAATGAAAAATTGGAAGAAAGACATATGGATTTCATTTAATACTATGCAGTTAAATAAAACTATGTCAAATCGACATTGGTACCCTGAATAACTAGGTCATGATCATCATAAAGGATTTCTCTGTGAAGGTCTTTATTGGGAATATCTGGAAATAAAAAGATTGTATATTTATTATTATCTAGAGCCTTGTAAGTCTTTGTAATCTAAATACATGTGTCTGATTAAAGCTGAATTATTCTTATTTCTAACTTTTTTGACATACAATTAATTATTTTGGAAAGCCAAACATTAAGGAATTATTGATATTATTATTCCCGATAATACAAATACCCTTGCACAGCATTCAATATAGATTTTTCTCATGAAAGCTACTTCACATGTTGTATATTTTTGCGCCTATGTTTTAATTCTTTAGAATTCATTATATCATAATATATGTTCTGCAGTATTGCATTACTTTTGTGCACCATATGCACATTTCAAGAAACAGTACTAGTGTATCATCAGTGATGCTTGAGACCAAAGAGAGGAAATCCACATAGTGAATATACGTTTTATAATTCTGAAAGTAATTTTAACAAAGTTAACTAAAACACATAATTCACAGTGAAAATGCATTACTTACTTAAGTGTTTCCATAGGAACCCCAGGTAAGCTTTATTACAGACATCTATGGCTATTTTAGGAGACAGTGTATATCTAACGTCAAGGATTCGCCCTAAAGCTTTATTGACTAAAAACTGAAAGTCGGTCACACTCTGATGGCATGTTCCTCTACAATAGAAAAAAATTACAATAAAATTAATGCAAATGTACATCCAGAAGCTTGTTGTTATAACATCTTGATGTTTTTAAATCAATTTGTCGTAAAGTACCACGGAAGGGAATTTAATCTCATGCGCTAAGAATGATGTATTTCTGTCCAGCAGATTAAATGTAAATTGAATTGATGGAATATTTTTATTGCACAAATATGAGATTACATGCATGTGTTATGAACATAACCAAAATTTCAATTCATATTATTAATGATATTAATGCTTGATTGTTCCGTAACACATTGCATTTGCTCTTCATCAGTCCTTGTACTATTAAATTAGTTCATTTCTTCATAAATATAGTTCATATCCATCAATACATACGGAACAGACTAATGAATTGCATGTAAATGTCAATAAATTAAGTTGAAAGACTTTGAAAAATTGTTTTGCTTATTAATAACCAAATGGTTTATTCAAATATTACAAAAATAGCTAGAGAAAGACTTACTTGATTGTTATGACTTTTTGTTCCACATCTTTTTTATTGAATTTGAACATTTGTAGCACATTTTCTTTCCACTGGAATGTGTCCATGTTAATCATTAGAACTGGTTGATTGACATTTTTATAAATTTCCTCATCCAATGGATGCATCCACCCATCTAAAACCACACCCACTCTGAAATATGAATACAATACATGAAATTGTAAGTCAATGGATTCAAACTTATGAACATGCCGTTTTATCATGATTTCTCTTCTCATGACAAAATTTGTTATTTGATTACTAGAATTGTTTTGTTCAGTTTATTTTTTTGGTAATCTATTACCCACTTAAATTTCCAACACAAGGCAAAACATGAGCTCAAGAAAGGAGGCATGTCATCTAATATGAAGGCTAAACTTCTCCGTCTTTTTCATTAAACCTTATTCAGATAAATTAGTCTTACTTGAATCTTTGATCCCTAGAGAGTGTACACAGACTGGTTGATCCTCCAAATGAATGCCCCATCACAGATACACGAGACAAGTCTAAACGGTTCTGTGGAAGAGAAAAAAAAGTCACTTATGTATATTATTCTCATTTTAGACAAAATGAATGAACAGTATGCTTCCAAACTATTTACAAAAAGAATGCAATCTTTAATATCCATCAGATATTACAAGAGCTAATGCAGAGAATGTTTTAGGAAAAAATAAAAAAAATATTTTTTAACCCTCAGAAGTACTCACAACAAATTGTTTTATATTAAAATGAGCACCAAGCATAGAATTATGAACTTCGTCGCCGTTGTTAAGGGCAAACAGGACGTCTAGTGCCTTGATACACTCTTCCGCTCTGTGGTGAACCTATAAATACACATGTATCAGATTTAAAATTGTATGCAGATGACACGATTATATTCGATGAATCATACAGTGATTTCCATAATAATTAAGAAGTACTAGTATTTAAATGTGCAATTTATACACTGAAATTATAGGTATTACCATAGAACATGTAATATTTTGATATTTATACATTGTAATGTAACTGCAAAAAATTCACCTGCTTATTTCTAAATTGAAAATCGTCTAGTGGTTCTATCCTTTGGTACGGGATCCAGTTTTCTGAGTACAAATGTGTTCTGTGAATGGTGTGTCTACGTGGTGAATTATCTTCGTCTATCTCCATTACACTGTTTCTATCTATGTTCTCTTTAAGGTGGTACGTCATTGACGCAGAACCATCTCTGAAATAAAGGAAAAAGACATTTTCATTTCGTGTTATAAGAACATATTGATATGACAATTTTTTTCCGGTTGAAATTTGCAACAAGACATATGGTGAAGTCGGCACCTCTTTCTACTTTTCTTGCAAAATATGAATTTAATCTTGCGTCCCAATTTATTTTTCTTCGGTACTTGGTTGTCTTTAATTTCGACCGTGCTCAGGTGAAATACTTTAAGAGCAGTATGCATTATTTCTATACTAAAATGAATCATTTCGGTATGTACATTGTATTCTCGATATTTTCCTTGCATCCTACAGATAGAGATGGCTGAATCTCTCGTTTGATTTTTTGACAAATTTAATAGCAGATTCTCTTAAAATGCGCCACCAAATGAAAAGCATTGAATTTCCCTTACACCTACGTATTACATCTAGTTGACGAAATTATTGAAAGGGATTCAGTCGATTTAAATATTTTGTCCAGGGGGAAGGAATGATACAAATAAAAACAAAAACAATCAAATACACAAATTGTCGGCCCCTTGACCTTTATCCAGTGTACAAAAAAAAACGACAATGTATATTACAATAAAGTAAAATCCATGTTTTGCTTCTCTAACGTTCATTTCAAAAACATAAATGAACGCTAGAGAAGCTATAATGAGTTAAAGAAGATCCTGGAGATAATCTCAACAGCACTCACAATAGAGCGCAAAATTAAACATCGACGGCCCCTAGCAAGCTAGAGATGGGACCAGGTGCCCGGAGGAGTAAGCATCCCCTGTTGGCTAGCCACACCCGCCGTCGATGTTTATGAAGCATGGAAATGAAAATATGTAAAATTCATGCACTGTCTGAGAAGGATGATTTCATTGTTATCATCGCATTATTTCTTCAATTTGACTTTTAATAGAAATGAATATACACCATTGAACATGTAAATCCATGACTAGAGTAGAAAACAATAAACAAATCCTTTGCTTCTCTACAGTTCATTATTTTTTATTTATCTTTTTTAATACAATGAACGCTAGAAAAGCAAAAGATTTTTTTTTTACTTAGTTGTCATATACACTGCCGTTTTTGCACTGGATATTAAAGACCAAGGGGCCGAAAATTGAGTATTTGAGTGTTTGTGTTTTTATTTGAAAGGGATTGATTCGTTACAAGCCTATAATCTAGTCACCATGTAGCATTCGCTTACACCAATTACACCTGTTGAAGGACAATCAAGTTACAATGTTACACGCCTATGTTCTACTTTTCCTAAATTAGCCACAAATAAGCATTGATTTCCCCTTGTACCAGTAAAATAACATCTATTGGTTGACAGAATTAAATATGAATTTAGGTTCCAAATGTAACTAACCTATGCTCTACTGCAGCAACGATGAACCCCTGTGAAGCCAGCTCACAGCAGATCGTGGTGTTAACAGTTCGGTTCCCACCAAGGCCATGGGAAAATATAACAACAGGAAATTTGTTGTTGGACGGACATATCGGACCTTGCCATAGTGCCGGCACGTATACATCACCTGGAATTATTGAAAATAAAAGAACTGATTTTTTATCCAATCACTATTTCAAACATCATGTGAGATCGGGTAAATAGAAACAGGGATATTCTTTCTTCTATTTTTCCTTCCTACTGAAAGTTTGTTTAGTGTTGCAGTTTGTGTTTCGTGTTTCATGATCTTTTCCCATTTTTACTTGGTTAATTCCTTTGTCGAACTTTTTGTTGATGGGCTTGTAGTGTTGCATTTGAAAATCGATAGCTTTTTATTTGTATCTGTCATTGGCTTCTGTGTATTTCTTTGAATTCTTTCTGTATGGATTTGGTACATTTGTGGATTTGTTGGTCTTTTTTTTCCTCCTTCAAATTCAGTTATTATGTTCATGAATTGAACTATTTTCAGCCACTTTTCACTGTTTTTTTTTTTTTTTTTTTTTTTTTTTTTTTTTTACATTTGTTTCTCTGTGACTAAGATCATAGTACATACCTCCCATCCAGTTGAACACTTTGCCAAATACTTTTGGGTTTCTTCCTAGAAAGTCGGCTAGACCTTGTCCATACTGCTTCCTGGGCATCCATAGTGGCCATTGTTTGTCTCTTTTCTGAAATAGATAAAAAAGAAATACATATTAAAGCACTCCGTGGCACTTTCTGTGCATGTCTACTCTGTGTTTTGCATTGGGTGATTTGGAGTTTTGTTTTGGGTGCTGCCTATTGGTCTCGTTGGTTTATATGTAGTCATTTGTGTTTGATGTTTCTGTGTGATTTGGCGTTCCTTCTACCTTTTGCGTTTCTTCTCTGTGCTTGTCTGCTATGCGTTTTTGCATTGGGTGATTTGGAGTTTTGCTGTGGGTGCTGCAACCGGGTGTTGTTGGAGATCCCCTGCTTTTATCGATTCCAGTGTCTGGTATGGTATTTTCGCGATAATCTTCTTCGACAATTTTACATGACGATATGTATTTTCCAAGTCAACGTTGGAGACGCTATAGTTTCACGATATGATATGCATGACGTTATAACGAGAGGCAGTCCAAGAAATAGCTGGATGGGGATTTAACAGGAGAGTAAGGGGTGATCCGGAAAGAGGCAGAGAAGGCTACCCAGAACCGAGTAAGATGGAGAAGTGTCATCGATGGCACTATGCTCAACTGAGCGAAGGACATGATTGTATTTTACATATTACATGAAAATTATGTTAATTGTTTAAGTTTTTCCCTCACCACTGCTGTACAAATCGTTATTGGTACCATATATAATTACCATAGAAGCTACAGTATTTCATAGCATATACGTATGAAAGCTTGACTGCGCAACGTGGTGACCAAGATTTGCAAGAGGGGAAACCTTCAATACCATCGCATTATTTCTTTAAGTTGATTTTTCAATATAAATGAATATCTACCATAAAATATATAAATTTATGGCTTGAGTGGAAAACAAGTTGCAAAAAAAAGTATTAAAATTGTCCGTTCCTTTTTCAATTTCGATTTTGCTACATGATTATTGTACATTATCAGGATTATTAAAAGTGTTATTGGTACAAATGAATCCATTCTCCATTTTGGGACAAGATCCTGATTCAGTGAAAGCAATTGTTTTAAATATTTTAGTATTAACCTAATTTTTGTTTTCGATGTACATGTACAAATATATCTAATGTTTTTAAAAGTTCTTTTAGATGTTGTCC
Organism: Pinctada imbricata; assembly: GCA_033119305.1. Taxonomy (NCBI): domain Eukaryota; kingdom Metazoa; phylum Mollusca; class Bivalvia; order Pterioida; family Pteriidae; genus Pinctada; species Pinctada imbricata. The sequence continues at coordinate 1,506,800 of VSWD01000009.1, read as the reverse complement.
AGTTTGGCTATTCGACCATGTAGATCGACTAAAAATTATTTTATTTTGATGACGTAAAGAACAGTTTGAATGGTTTGAACTGCAGACTTTCCTCAATACTTACAGCCCCGACCTGTCGAAAGTTTAACGCCGAGCTGACGAAATTTTGAAAGCTAAGCTTTCAAAAAGCTTTCAATTCGTTTACGAATTGAAAGCGAATATTAAACTTTCGACTGGTCGGGGCTGTATACTACATTTTAACCGAGATAAGAGTATTCTGGGGTTCATGATATTAGGTCAAGGTAAAATCTTTAAAAAAAATTTTAGTTGTAGAGAAATAATTCTGTGTTGAACTCGATATCAACTTCGATCTGTGTAAAAACTGCGCATTTAAACAGTAATTTTGGACAAGGGCCAGTTTGGATATTAGACCATCTTGACCGACCAAAAGTTATATTATGTTGATGACGTAAAGAAGATCTTTAAATTAAGTCCACATGAATGGTTTTGAATTGAATAATTTCTAAAACACTTTTAATAGTACATGTACAAAGCCGCTTTACCAAGATACGATTCTTCTCTGGTTCACGATAACAGGTCAAGTTAGAATCGACTTTTCAATCAAATGTTTAGAACAAAGTGGATATCAAAGCGATGTTAAACAATTCAAGAGTAATATATACATTTACTTTCAATAACTAATAAAAAAAAAACATTTTTTAATTTATCCTCATAACCCACTGTGACGTTGATCACCAATAAAACTCGTACAGACACAACAATATCACCGCTTAAGACTTAAGATGTTCAAGTGTGGATCTAGCTTTGGAACGGTTCCCCCCCCCCCCCTCCCCCGGAAGAAATTCGGGGTTTTTTTCCTAAATCATAAGCCTCCCGGACGGACTAAATATCCCACCATTTGGACAATTCTCTAGGTCCGCCCATGATTTCGAAGTGTCTATTGCTGCCACAATCATCATCATCTGTTTTCATCATCAACTGTTTTCATCATCATCATCATCATCATCTTCTTCTTCTTCTTCTTCCATAATATATCATGATAGTGAAATCTTGCCATTTAGAAAAAATGCGACTCTATGACATAGTGTATATCTAGGTTTGATGAAAGGCCAGGCAAACTGAGCTACTAAAGGACATTTCCTGAAGGATGGATGTACCTTTGTTGTCAAGGAACGCTAAAAATACGATTTTAAGATATAGGTTATATTTACGTAAACATTGAAACATTCCGTTGCACCTGAAGGAATTTTCCTTTCTCCGATCGATTTTTCGTTTAGTCCTCAGTAATGAATTCGATCTTATCTTAAATGAAATGCGTCTTCTGTATCAATTATATATACATGTACACAATGCATGTTAAGGTACAAGTATTTTTTTAAAATATAAAACGTCCAAAAAGGGGGGTAATGGGGGAGGGAGTACAGATATATATTTACTACATTTGTACTTGTCTAGGTATCCGCGCTATATTTTTTAATGAGGAAGACAACTCCCCCCCCCCCTCCTCCAACTTCGCCCTCCAGTTATGTTTTCATATTGCCTTTACTTCCTTTTAACATGTTCAAGATTAAATCATCAAGATTCAATACAATACTGTATAAATCAATATAATAAGATAGAAACGTTGATATGTCTCCCTGTCACACCTACATATTTCATAAAATACTTTACAAACAGGATGACAAAAGTTTCTAATATGTTAAAAGTGCGTAGGTGAATTTGTAAGGTGCACATCATGTTAATCATGGGTTTCAAATTTCTGACGTTATCAGACTTTTTTTTTATTTTATTTTTCTTCTTACTTACCACAAGCTCTTTTAAATTCTGCATTTTATTTAATTAACTTTACCACCTACATTGAAATTAATTTCTTAATTGAACTATGTTACTTTTTTCGTGTTGTAGAATATTATATGTATTTTCTTACTCTTTCATACATCAACTCGTATGAACATTTTTTATTTTCAATTGCCAATATATTTTATCTACATGTATTTCAACACCCTCAAAATAACAATTTGTTCAAGCAGTTATATTAGAATTATACCTCATTTAGAAAATGATTTTGTATATTTTATTTTCTGTGTGATATTTCTGAACATAACTAGTAAAAGAAATAATGGATCCACCTTGATCAACAGCTGATTCGCTTTATTTCCCGCCATAACATATCTGCCAAATTACTCATTGTGTGTGGGAAAGGGCGGATACATGTTGATCTGGTTCACTATCTAACATTGTAATAGTTGGCGGATCCATATAATTCACTTCTAGAGCGGACGAGTCAGATTGGGGTAGGTGTAACAACAAGGAGATACAAAGAAAAGGACGAATTTCAACATGGACATGGAAACGTGAACATCATCATTCTCTTTCTGTGTAGGTCCTCCACCTACTTCTTTTTACGGTCAAGTACGTATTCTATATAGTAAATGTTCTCTTCGACCAAAAAACTAATGGAGCTAACAAACATATCGGCGTAAGCATGATAAAAAGCCTCAAATATAGGTCAATTCCTCCGCTCTGCCATCTCGTTTTTTCGTTTTTATCTTTCTTCTTCTTCTTTTCTTTTCTTTTTTCCGTACAATTTTCAAGCCCACACAAAAAGGTCGTATTAGGGCCGATGTCTTAAACCAATAATAAACCAATCTCCTTTATAATGGACTGGACTTAAAGAGAGAATTATGAATTTTTACGAAACAATTTACTATAGTTTGCCAGCTTTCAGGCTTTTAGGCTTAATTGCCATAATGCGATAACAAACATGCATGTACTCTTAGACTAGTAAGTGAATAAATCCTTAAATATATCTGTGTCATGATGCAATTTCTGCATAAAAGAAAGAGGTGGAGGGGGTTACACGTAATCCGCATGACTGACCAACCAGAAATGTGTAAAATCTGAAATTTGACGAGGTATATACATGTATTCCCTTTACGATTTATTCTTCTCTTCTGCACATATATTGTATCCGAATCACCTACTACAAAAGTGGCTTCAGGTTTAAAAGTGGTATGTGGATGCGCCCCATTCACTCAACCCCCACCCCGGGGAAATAATTTTAACCCAATTGTTCTCGAAAGCCCAAGACTGGGGAATGGGGAAAGGGGCTGCTAGATCCGCTTCTGGAATTGAAAATTGTACAAGGAATTATTGTTAATTATCTTCAATCATGCAGTACTATACAATTCTGCAGCATTCTGATGCATGGTGTATATGCACTTATAGGCGGGACACATCTATTTAAAGCTGAGTTGTGATCTGGGGGCTAAGAAAAGGCCAACCCGCCTCCCCCAACAGAAAATAAGCTGAAAAAGAATTTTCTGAGAAAAATGGCAATGACACCTCGATCGCTCTTGACTTATTTTTTATTTATCTAATATCTTTATCCGTTTGCTCTTGACCATATACATTTGTACCTTGTAATATACCTGCATTTTTTTTTTTCTTTTTTAAACATAAACATTATTATTACTTACTAATATATCTGTCTTTGTTGTTGGATAGAAAAGTCTGAAGAAAGACCCCGAATGGGAGGGGTCGCACATCACATCAAAACATCCCACGGTATATTCCCCCGTACCCACGGGCACATGGCGGCGAACCTTGCCTTCCTTGGAATTATTCCTTGATTTGAAAAGTTTTAAATTCAAACTCGGTCTTCTTTTTAAAGTATTTGTTATTGAATCATATAGTATGTTCACATGCAGATCCATGACTAGCAAGTTTTCACGTTAACAGGTAAATTTTCTCTCTCTCTCTCTCCCACGCAAATACTATTTCTCTGCGTTCCCCATTCAGCAAGATCTACCATAACATGTCGAACATGCCTTTACCACTGGCACACGTCTTCACATGTGGGTACATTAAAAATAGAAGCAGATTTGTTGTGCAATACACAGCAGGTCGTTAAGGTTCAAAGTCAATTCAAAAGTGAGGTTTAAATTAGCGGAATTTTATCCGGATTTAATCGTCCGTCCTTTGGTTTTTCGTTCTGAGTCGTCTGCTTTGCCCTTAGCGACGACTAGTAACGATGTACACATTCCTTTCCTTTCTAAATATTTATGTAAACAAGATCGATTAAATCCCACCAAGGCCGACTTGTCAACACAATTAATTAACCAATCATCTAAACAAGCACAGACTACTTTATTGAACTGCATGATCACAACGCGCCAAAGATTGTGAAGGAACTCTTGAAAACTTTAAATACACGTGTTTAAATTAATTGATTACATCTTATAATCAGTCGAAAACACGTGAAATAATTAATGGATAATATGCTCTGGCGATCAAAATACAGCAATCTGACCTTTGTTTTCTATAATGATTTCAAAATTAGATTTGCGACAAATTTCATTCATTCATTCATTCATTCATTCATTCATTTGTTCGCTCGTTCGTTTGCTCGCTCGTTCGTTCGTTGTTCGTCCGTCCGTTCGTTCACTCGTATATTCGTTCGTTCCAAATTATTCGAAATCCGAATAATCATCATTATTATCATGCAATAATTTGTAAACAAGACTTTTTAAAAGTATCTTAAAATCTCTTGTCGATTGTTAATCCTTCATAATTTTTTACTTTTTTAAAGAACTAGCTATGCATGTGCGGATCCAGCGGGGGTGTTCAGACCCCCACATCTTTTGATTTTTGGAGATGGGGTCCAGCTTTGTAACGTATAAAAGGCTTTATTTAAACTAAAATTTCGACTCGCTTCGCTCGCCATTTACAAATACACAATTCTTTTTTTTTCTGCACAATTCCTTAATTATTTCATTTTTTTATACTACATGTGTAAATAATTTCATAATTGTCTGCAGTCTCAGGATATCATATTTTCAACAGTCTCTTACTTAATAGGAAAATGACACATCTCTTACCTTCTTATTCTCATGAAATATAGACAAAGATTATTGTAAATGAATCAAAATTTTCACAATTTTCGCGGTTCGCTTCGCTCTGCCGAAATACTGTAAATAGTAATCTATTCAATGTAATTAATAATCATCTCGATCAAATCAAGAGAAATTAATATTTCATATATAAGACCGTGCCTATAATCAACAGGGTTTCAAACCATAGGTGAATATTTATTAAAACTGACAAAGTTTTTCCTCAATGTTTTGCATAATCTTCTGATAAAGTAATTTCGGCAGTTGAGTTAATTTCAGAGTATATATAGACGACGGACATAGACGGAACTAACGCCAATTTTCGTGCTACGAGTTTGTAGGACAAGGGACTGCCTCTTTTGCAATTATAATACTAGTACATGTAATGTCCTTGTATGACCTCACTACCGGGAGGATAAGACATTCCTCAAGCTTCTTTAGCACATTTGTTCAACACCCGAACCCTCGTCACTTTAAAGCCGGGCTTCCACTGTCGCAGAGGCGGTAGAACTACGATTAGTTGATTTTTTTAACCGTAGCGTATTCTCCTCTCAATCGCGGTCAGTATTGTCTCATCGTGTCATATTCTCCTGCAATCTCCTCTGTTCGCGGCACCGACGCGAATGTTTCAAACTGTTTAAAACATTCTTGTTTTAATTCTTATTCGCCTCACACTCGCTTCACATACGTAGCGCATGAAATTCGCGCTGCGTTCTCCTCCATTCGCAGCGCGTTCTCATCACATTCGCGTGCATTCTTGTTAACCAAGGCGGAGTAGAATGAGCCACGATAGAGCCCCGACAGAGTTCAGACAAGAAAGAATCTGACACAAATGTGATGCAAATGAGCCAAGAACGTGATGCGAATGAAAAAAAAAAAACCGAACGCGAATTAGCCACGATCTTGACACGATAATGACACGATATTGCACGACTTTCCGAGGTGAGACCACGTGCCCGGCAAGAGGTCAGCGTCTCCTGTTTGCATACGACACTCCTTCGCAACTTCCTCATGAAAAGACAGCACCAATGAAAGTATCCACTTTATTTTATCCTAGCTATGTCGCTAGATCCCTCCTTATTTTGTATACACCTTTGTTCTTCCACATGGCAAAAGAACCATGGTACAAGTTCTCCTCATTATCAACTTCCTAATGCTTTAATATTTTGATGCATTGAGTTTCAGAAAAAAACAATGGTTATTATTGAATATATGAATGGAAATACCAATACTTTATAATAATTTATTTGATTATGGGAGAAAAGTAAACACAATTGTATATAAAAACAGCTGAGCTACATGCGCGTTTAAATATTAGATTTAAGCATATCAATTCAAGAAAACTTTGACCGTTTTCATGTTTCATTTCAAAGAATTGTAAAACCTATGATTTTTTTCTATTACTGAGACCTTTTCATGTATATTTAATGCTTATGTTAAAGGTTCATTGAAATTGATTTTCTGGACTTCTTAAATAAGACTTGTGTCCCGTCTCATATTACTCATTATAAGATCATAGCTACTGATGGATACTCGAAAATTCTCCTTGTCTTTTTGTTTGGCATTTGTTTATGGTAAGATCAAGCATTATTCTTTTTATGAAATCTAAAAATAAAATTACAGATTAAAAATCACAACTACATATTTCTGAAGTAAACATGGTAAATCTCATTCTTTGAGACTTTTACTTTTTGCATGAATGTATGGGTTGCCCCCTTTCGATCCGGATACTCTTCACACAGAAGATAAGAGTTTGTATTTTGGGTGAAGCGGTATTTTAGACTTTAAGCGCATTGCTTCAACCTTACCTCTTTCCGAAAGTTTTTGGTTTCTTATGTCAATTCAATGTAACATGTAAATACAATTCTGTTCAGACGTACAGAAGATTTTGAGCCGCTAACTGTCAAAAATCAGGAGAATTCATAGTTGGTGGCGCCACTTTATTTTGTAATTTTAGTTTTATTAATGAAAGCGGAATATATATGTCTATAATAAATTAAAACCCCGATTATGATACGTCTTTTTTTTTTTTTTTCTTCTCTACAATAAAACTTATTTATTTACACTGAAATAATATTTCAATGTTTCAACCCTCATTAATAAACTTGCGTTTTCTCTTCTAAAGATATTTTTGCTTTTAAAATTACTTCAACACTATATTTTGTTACATTATATATAGAAATTATATTACTTTTTAACATTTGAAATATAGGTATAACTCGATCATACACCATGCTATCATCAATTAATTTTGCATACTATCATATATTACATATATATATAGTTTGCCCTCTGGCCCGGAAGGCAGCTAATTTGTTAAATGGGCAATATACTTATTTGAATTAAAAAAAGGGAAAATTTTTTTTTATTAAAACCACTATATTCAACATAATGTCATACTATATATTCTACATCTTGAAAAAAGTAAATGTGCATTTTGTCAATACAATGTATATTGGAAGAAGTTGTCAATATTAGGCAAGCGCGGATCCAGAGGGGGGGGGGTTGCTTGGTCCGGACCTCCCCCTTGAATTTTCGAAGCATAGTTTTAAAATATATTATAAATATACATAAGTTGAAAAATATAAGTTAAACATAAATTTGTATTGGACCTCTTTCATTTTGATACTTTTTTTGCCGTCAGCATTTCAAAAATTTTCCCTGGCTCTCTTCCGCTTGCCAGAATTTATCAAATATGTTATTTTCAAATAATGCTGCGCTTTCCTATACAACCCGTATACATTACACCTTGCATGGTCAAAATTTTAAGCTTTTTGCTTACTGTTGCTCGCCAGTCATCTGTTTAATTTAAAATTAGAAACAGAACTGACAATCATTTGTCAAGGAGTTAATGTTTATTGTGCGTGCTTTTTTTTTTTTTTTTTGTTCCTAAAAAAATCGGACATTTAAAAAATCCTTGATCCGCCCATGTTAGGAATATGGAATAAGTTAATAATACTAATGTACTATCTACTCTGATATATCTGTAGATCACCACTGATCGAGATAAAAAAAAATTGAAAATATCTGGGAAAAAAATGCATATCTGGTGCACATTATTAGTATGTGATGTTTGCAGTTTACAAACTGCATTCTAGTTGCGTCGTTGGGACACCTCTCTTTCTGAACATACATTGTACTTGTTGTTGAATTTACATGTATGCTTAATTTGCATGCTACACAAGAGTAAGTTAATGTCGATCACAAATTTGAAATTCCACAACCAAGTTGAAGGCTAAACTAAACACTCCACTACATGTAGTAACAAAAATGAATTAAAAATGGAAACAGGATCAGATGCCCGGGGAGAGTAAGCATCTCCGCCTAGCAAGCAACACCGTGCCAAAAATTCAAAACAGATGAAAGTATCAAATTCGGTGTTTTGGATAATTTCAATCTTTAAATTCTTTTAATATTGTAGTCTAGAAGGATAAAGAAGTATTATTATAGTTTTTTTTTCAAATATTTCTTTTTATCTTCTAAAGTCCAAAATCAGTCGCTCACAAATGTACCCTTGGTTGAGTAGTTTTTTGGTAAGTTATCCATCTTAATGTTTTTCGATTATCCTATCCTTTTTAAGTGAAGTCACAGGCTGAGTTTGGGTTTTACTACGGCTACAAACAGAAAGTGACTCACGATGAGGCACAGAGCGCATGCGCATCGCTTGGATTACGCCTGGCCATCATGGAGGACGAGTCGAAGTGGAACAGAGCTAAGGAATATGTACAGCAATATGACGTCACTCTTAACAGGTATACGTTCAAATAAAAAAAAACATACTCAGTCTGTTGCAGGTGTAATACATGTACTTCTTTCCAGATCTGTAGCATGAGAGAAGCTCTGTTTTGACCCTATATCAATTTGGCATAATATAATATTATTTTGTTATTTCGGAAACTTATCATTTTATCCAAAAATATCATTGAAATGAAAGGAAGTTCACATCTTAGCACCATCCCTTCAGTGCTACATGTATCATGGTCATATACATGTATTTCATTTAATTATGCTAAGTACTAAGTATACACTACAGGAAATTTGGAGACGCGCACTCGTTGCAAAGTAAATGCATAAATTTAAATTCAAAAATAAAACCAGAGGGCGCTACTGAAACACATTGTACATGTAGCATCAAATTAACAGTAAAATAAAACGAAAATGCTAGGTCTTACCATTATTTTTACTAATTCTATGTCAAGACAGAAGTGCAGATATTTCAAATAATGACAAATATGGATAATGACTATATCCCAATACACAGTACAAAATCGACTATTCAGAAAATCTTAAACTGAAGGCATACAAAATCAGGACAAAACAAGAACCAAAGCAAACAAAGAAAAAGTTATATAAAAAGCCGATAATAGTGTACTGCAATGAAGTAGCTTCTAGATTTATTCCACGCAATCAGAATATTATTGGAAACTCCATTAAATTTCATGTTTCTTGTGCGACAAAAGCAATAATTTGTCTTACGGCTATCATTCGGATTTTTGAAGTCCGCAAGCTCGTTGAAATGTCGCAGACAAAATCGCAGACATGCTTATGATTCTTATACTTGGAGGCCGTACGACTGACTAGCAAAATTTGCAGACTAACAGACATTTTTCTTTCTTGCGGTATTGGAAAGTCAGTCTTACCGTCGTCAGAGTACATTTATTCAGCGACGTTGCGACAGGTTAGTCGATTTGAAAATTTCAGAACCTAGAAATGTCCTTTCCTATGAACTTTTTTTGATGATTCTTATCTATTAGATAGTACTGAACGATTCTAGCTTGGTTGCCACTCTGGCAACCTTGGGCAACTCTTTTTATCGGCGGAAATCCAAAATGGCCGCCAAATGCCTTCCATCAATAGATGAAATTAAATTCTTTCTTTAAATATTAAGTGTGGCACATCAAATCAGGAGTTTTGAGGGTCAACAAACCCATTTCCGATGTCATTTTTACAATTTGAGTTCATTCAGGACTAAAATTCAAGATGGCCGCCAAATTTCAACCTCATTATTGTACAATGTGAATATTTCAATAAAACGTTGATGTAACACATCTTATTTGTAGTTGCAATGGTCCTAGAATAGATTTATTTTGCTGTTTTGGTTGTTTTCAGTTAACACATGCTTCTGGGACAACTCTGCTTATCGTTGCAAATTCAAAATGGCCACCTAATAGTCTCCTACTACTGTGTAAAATGTAATAATTACTTGATATATCAAATCCATATCTGGTGTCATTTTGCTTATTAGTTCATTAAAGGCTAAACATAAAATGACTCCTCACTTCAATATTCCCATTTCGTTACGAATAACTGTGGTGCATCTTATCACTGACGCGTGTTTATTGCTTGCCCGAAACGTGCATGTCTGGTCCATGCTGTAAATTTATCTGCTCTAAAATGATGCCAATGAATTTGAAGACGTTAAACATTATTTGTGATCCCAAAGGTTGTATAATCCACGTGTAATTTTCTTTTGTCGATATGAGCTTACACATGCACTTTTTACATAAATTGCACATTCTCAAACCGTAAAAGAAAAGAATCTTTTTTTATCATAAAGATAGAAATAAATTGCAAATATTGCGTATTTTAATAAAGGGGGATAAGAGTCGACCTGAAGCAAGAATCTACATCATAGGGCTACGGATTGTCAAAATATCATGCCAAACACTTAAGTGATTGTCCTATTTGAAAGTCTGCAAAAGGAATTCAAAGGAGCCAAGCTCTTCCAGGATTTCTGCATGATCTGTATTCTTGACATAGATCATTTTTCCTGTCACTGTTCTTTTGACTTATGCTCCTGTTACGTTCTATATTCATTTCAAGCTTGTCACACTGACTACGTCTTACTCTTCAACCAAATACTCTGTGTTGTAACAAAACATTTGGAATGAAAACCTGTTTAAGATATATGATATAGAAACAACCTTCAAACTGTATGGAACGCTGATATCCAAGACAATTGCTTTCAAGATAGATTTCACCCACTTGAGTTTTACATTCCAAAACATACGTAGTACCATTTCATCTTACCACAGTTGAAGATTCCTCAGATTCAATTTTGAATCACTGTAGAGAAAAACGGAGGAAATCTCCAACCAGAAATTAAAATTATCCTAAGATGCAATGATAGCAGATGAAATTTTGAAAGGCCTGTTCATTTACAAACTTAACTGGCCTTATGAAGAGAAAGGAGAGTGCTAACCCTGTTACTATTCTTTCATAGAAGAATACATTCTATGCACCACACATGCATAATTCGGACAATGAATGCTCAGTAGTGGTACTTCCAGCCAAAATGATTCAAAGAAGCATATATAATTAATGTTGTTTTGCCTAATTTGAAGACATTCTATTCTTTCAAAGTTCCATTTTAAGTATAAATAGCTAGGATAGAGATATAAGGTTCAGAATTTCATTGCAAAATGGTACATGTCATCATTAACGTTATACATAAATATAGTAGATAGCTCAACTCAACATAAATTACACCAAGGGACTGTTGTAAAGAAAACATCAAACAATTTGTATTGCATTTTTGCCGACTGGAAAAAAAAGCGATACAGGTCAAGCAAAGAAATTGCCATGATGGTAAAAGAGCCAAGATAGCCAAGTTACATCGAGTTTACTTGCTTACTCTAGAATCCCCTGCGTCAAACAAACTGGTCTTATATCAACATGATCAATAGGGAAACTTTATTTTTGTCTTTTGAGTACCATTTTAATCAAACAAATGACATGTTTATCTTTGCATTACATTTTGACGAATCCTAGTCTTTTAAAGCTTGAAACCATCCAGTCTTATATGTCACTCTTATTCATTTTTCATTACATAGTAAGTCTTATGAAATAAGAGCTTGTGCTATTTCTTTTTACATTTTACTCAGTGGTAGGGGACTATTTGGCGGCAATTTTGAACTTCCCCCGATGAAAAAAGTTGTCCTACAAGTCTGTGTGAACTGGAAACAACCAAAACAGCAAAACAAATATATTCAAGGATCATTGTAACTACAAATAAAATGTGTAACGCGACTTTTATTTTATTGAAATCTACACATTGTACCATAATGAGGTTGAAATGTGGCGGCCATCTTGAATTTCTAGCCTAGAATAAGCCCAAAATGTCAAGATGACATTCGAAATGAGTTTGTTGACCTTCAAAACCCCTGATTTGATGTGCCAAACATAATATTTAAAGAAAGAATTAAATTTAACCTAGTGGTGGAAGGCATTTGGCGGCCATTTTGAATTTCCCCCTGATAAGCAGAGTTGTCCCAGAAACATGTGTCAGCTGAAAACAACCAAAACAGCATAATAAATGTATTCTAGGACCATTGCAACTACAAATAAGATGTGTTACACAAACGTTTAATTGAAATATTCTCATTGTACCATAATGGGATTGATATTTGGCGGCCATCTTGAATTTTTAGTCCTGAATGAACTCAAATTGTAAAAATGACATCGGAAATGGGTTTGTTGACCCTCAAAACTCCTGATTTGATGTGCCACATTTAATATTTAAAGAAAAAATTTAATTTCATCTCTTGGTGGAAGGCATTTGGCGGCCATTTTGAATTTCCGGCGATAAAAAGAGTTGCCCAAGGTTGCCAAAGTGGCAACCAAGCTAGAATCGTTCAGTACTATCTCATAGATAAGAATCATCAAAAAAAGTTCATAGGAAAGGACATTTCTAGGTCGGCCACATGTTATATAAAGCTGTCAAATCGACTAGGTATACCTTTAGAAAATTCGCAAGGCAAGAAGAAACAGTATGATTTTGTGACAGAATCAGTCCCAGAGAGCCCAACGGGTGAAGTGAAATGTTTGAATCCTTGTCGACTTGCGAAAGCCTCCTTGTCCTCTTGTTCTATTAATCGTACGAACAAAAAAAAAATAATCGTACGGCTAATTATATGAAACAAATTGCGCTATTTCATTTTGAGCGGCATCGCCCTTATTCATTCTACTGGAGCCATCTATAACGTATTTGGTTTTTTAATGTTGGACTCTGCGGCGATTGTGTTGTCCTTCACGCTTCCATTGTTTGATTTGATTGTTTTCCCTAGCTCCGTTTCTCCGTCTCCACATGGTGGTTTTCCGTGCTACTCTTTCCTCGTCGTGTAACGTGTAATTACTGCAATGTAGACATGGTGGATATTTCCTTTTTGTGTCGCCTGCGAAGCATAGCGACACTTAGGGATCACTTTGTCCGTTGTCCGTCTGTCCGTCCGTCCGTCCGTCTGTCTGTCTGTCTGTCACACTTTGGGTGTCACAGCCCATAACTTTTGATTGGTAAGTGATAGGGCTTTGATATTTCACATGTGTATTCCTTGTGACAAGACCTTGCTACACATACCATAATTTTTGACCTAGTGACCTTGACCTATATATTTGACCTACTTTTCAAAAAAATTATGAATGGATATATCTTTTGATTGGTAGGTGATAGGGCTTTGATATTTCACATGTGCAATCCTTGTGGCAAGACCTTTCTACACATACCATTATTTTTGACCTTGTGACCTTGACCTAGATATTTGACCTACTTTTGAAAAAAAGATAAGATTCGCTATATCTTTTGATTGGTTAGTGATAGGGCTTTGATATTTCACATATGTATTCCTTGTGACAAGACCTTCCTACACATACAATAATTTTTGACCTAGTGACCTTGACCTACATATTTGACCTACTTTTCAAAAAAAATTAAGAATGGATATATCTTTTTATTGGTAAGTGTTAGGACTTTGATATTTCACATGTGCAATCCTTGTGGCAAGACCTTTCTACACAAACCATAATTTTTTACCTTGTGACCTTGACCTAGATATTTGACCTACTTTTGAAAAAAGATAAGACTCGCTATATCTTTTGATTGGTAAGTGATAGGGCTTCGATATTTCACATGTGTATTCCTTCTGAAAAGACCTTTCTACACAGACCATTAAATTTGACCTTTTGACCTTGATCTAGATATTTGACCTACTTTTCAAGAAAAGTAATATTGGCTATATCTTTTGATTGGTAGGTGAAAGGGCTTTGATATTTCATATGTATTTTCCTTGTAACAATGCCATTCTACACATACCATTATTTTTTACCTTTTGACCTTGACCTACATATTTGACCTACTTTTCAAAAAAATTAAGAATGGATATATCTTTTGATTGGTAAGTGATAGGGCTTTGGTATTTCACATGTCTATTCCTTGTGACAAGACCTTTCTACACAGACCATAAAATTTGACCTTTTGACCTTGATCTAGATATTTGACCTAGACCAACTTTTCAAGAATTTTGATCCACTTTCTAGAATAATAATCAAACCGCTTCGCAGGCGACACAAGCATTCCTTGGATTGCTATTTTCTTTAATAATGGTAACATTCCATTTATTTTTTGTGTCGCCTGCGAAGCATAGGGACACTTATGTTTTATTTTTAATTGATAAATTATTCTGAAAGTAAGGAGTATCTTCCTCATGGAATAGCTCTCTCCTTACTTGCTCTTTGGCCTACACAAAAGGTCATGTTCAACATTTCGCTCCTCATATATTGACTATTTACATATGAACCTCGCTTTCGGCCTCTAACATCACTGATGATATATTGTTTCTTGAAATGAACATATGGTGCAATGAACTATTAATAATTATGTACATGTATAACGTATATTTCAATATGACAATTTCTAAATACAATTTCGCCATCAAATTTCTACACTAGTGATGGCGATCACTTCTGGATCGGCCTGAAGTACGACACCATTACGGGACAACACACATGGTGGGATGGATCACCTTTGACCTTTGACACAGCTTGGAAAAATGGCGAGCCTAAAGACGTTGTTACCAAGCCATGTGCACGAGTCGAACACTCAGGAAATCTTGAATGGGAGAGCAAATCATGCTCTGAAACCAGAGATTATTTATGTGAAGGTATGTTAAGTATATATTACAAATAAGATTTTAAGAATAGTTTTAATTTGGAGTCGTTGACTGTTTACGAAAAAGCTGAAACTTTTAAATGATACATGAGTTCATGATACACTTTCTAAATGGATATAACCTCAGACAGTGCAATGCATGTATTTTATATATCGTTTTATTTTCGTGCATGAACATCGACGGCGGATGCGGCTAACAAACAGGGGATGCTTACTCCTCCCGGGCACCTGGTCCTACATCTAGCTTGCTAAGGGGACGTCCGTCGAAGCTCAATTTGGTGCTCTATTCTGAGTGCTTGAGATTATCGTCAGGATCTTCGTTAACTCATTTATGTCATACTTATGTCCTTTGTCGTGTGGAACTCGTAAAAAAGTTCCCCACGAGGGGTTTGATATTAAGTGTTTTGAATATTTTCCCTGACATGATCGCCAAAGCACTTTCTATATGGATTTAACCTCAGGCAGTGCAATGCATGTATTTTATGTATTGTTTTATTTTCGTGTATGAACATTGACGACGGATGCGGCTAGCGAAGAGGGGATGCTTACTCCTCCCGGGTACCTGGTCCTACATCTAGCTTGCTACGGGTCTGTCGATGCTCAATTTGGTGTTCTATTGTGAGTGCTGTTGAGATTATCGTCAGGATCTTCTTTAACTCATGAGACAGAATAACCACTGATTAAGAATAATTATCCAACACATGTTCGTCTGGTATTCAGAACTTGATTTTTTACTTCACATGTATGTTAACAATACACAGACAATGGCATTTTAGTATATAACACAGAACATAGAAAAGTATTTATCGGCCGACCCGTGGTCCTAGTGAGGCTCGAACCAGCAACCTTTCGGTCACCGGTCCGATGCCCTTACCACAAGGCTACGGCGCCGAGCAGAATTTGGACTATCGTGTACAACGTCGAATGTCTTTGAATTTACACGCCGTCGTTCGTGGAAGAATGGAGGAGATCTTTCAAGACATTTCATGTCACTTAGATTATTAAAGGGGCAATTCTTAAGAGGGTAAAAGTTCAAAACCGTTCTCAATAACGATATCAAATTATTATTTTAGATTACTACAAAAATAATCGATCTTCTTCAGGTTTCCTTTATATGACAAGCACAAAAACATGGACTGACGCCAAAAGTGACTGTGAAAACAATGGAGCAAAACTCTCGTCATTAAAAACTATCAACCAATGGGAAGCGGCTGCTCAACATCTCTACTTGATGAATTATCTTCTTGGGTATCATGTCATCTTTTTTTACCAGCAACATGGTTTTTAAGAAATCACTTTAATTGTGCTTATACTTTTATATCAAACTAGAAAAAGAAGGGAGGAGATCTCCAACAAGACCCCTTTGCATCATCAACAGTAAAACACCAAAACACCCGATGCAAAAACACAAAAGACGAGTACAGCATGAGACGGAAAAGAGACATACGACATGTAAACATCAAACACAAAAGACTACACATAAACCGACGAGACCAATGGGTAACCGGTGCCGACTTTGGACGGCCATCTGTCACGCAAGTAGCAAATGGTGTGGTTATCCTGGATTACGTGCGCACAACCCTCTCACTTCTCCAATTACCCAGAGGTCTCGAAGAACGTACAATTGTGGTGTAAAACAACCTCCTCACTGTAAGATGACATCACACAAACAAGACCGCGAAACGCAGAGGCCCCAGAGACACAGATGAATATGTAAATGGATATAAAAAGAGGGCATGCGTAATACAGTCCGTGCTCTGCCGGCTGTAGCGAGCTCATGTATGTAATCACCCGAGGAGTCCGACTGACATTCAGAGAGGACAGGTGGTCGGGGCCCTGTCTTCTCTAAAGAGGTTTGGACAGGGCCCGTCATGGAGTCCCGTCGTCACAGTCAGTCAGAGTGCAAGTCTCAAGGATGCGCTTATACAAGACTGTAGATTGGTTAAGTACCAAGCCTAGTGTCCGTCTGGTGACATTAGGATCATATCCACGATATAAAAGGCGTTTGATGATTCTGACGCATTTTCGATAGTTATGCTGCCTACCTTTGACCCTTCTTATTTTGTTTATCATATCACCATAAAAGACAGGTTGTGTAATACCCATAGTAATGTACTCCGTTGCATGTATAGATCCGAATTTTAAAAGAATGTTAAACGTCTTTAAATTCAATAGCATCATTTAAAACCTGATAAATTAACAGCATGGACCAGACATGCACGTTTCGGGTACTAAACCCTCGTCAGTGATCCTCAGTCTAAACAGTGTAATACGGCCAAAAAATATGAAAATTATTATGTCCAAAAATGTACCAAAAGACGTAGCAGAATGGGTGGGATATGATGCTATAGGACCCACGTTTTAGAAATTTCAAGAAATTTTGTAACAGAGAATTTCAAATGCGTTGAAGAGACACACGATCAACCGAAGTTGATCGAACTTGGCTACATGTGCCCTCGGGGACTCTTGGTCCACCAGCAGTGACACTCACCAAGTAGTTCAAATGCTAAACGTCTTTAAATTCAATAGCATCATTTAAAACCTGATAAATTAACAGCATGGACCAGACATGCACGTTTCGGGTACTAAACCCTCGTCAGTGATCCTCAGTCTAAACAGTGTAATACGGCCAAAAAATATGAAAATTATTATGTCCAAAAATGTACCAAAAGACGTAGCAGAATGGGTGGGATATGATGCTATAGGACCCACGTTTTAGAAATTTCAAGAAATTTTGTAACAGAGAATTTCAAATGCGTTGAAGAGACACACGATCAACCGAAGTTGATCGAACTTGGCTACATGTGCCCTCGGGGACTCTTGGTCCACCAGCAGTGACACTCACCAAGTAGTTCAAATGTTAAACGTCTTTAAATTCAATAGCATCATTTAAAACCTGATAAATTAACAGCATGGACCAGACATGCACGTTTCGGGTACTAAACCCTCGTCAGTGATCCTCAGTCTAAACAGTGTAATACGGCCAAAAAATATGAAAATTATTATGTCCAAAAATGTACCAAAAGACGTAGCAGAATGGGTGGGATATGATGCTATAGGACCCACGTTTTAGAAATTTCAAGAAATTTTGTAACAGAGAATTTCAAATGCGTTGAAGAGACACACGATCAACCGAAGTTGATCGAACTTGGCTACATGTGCCCTCGGGGACTCTTGGTCCACCAGCAGTGACACTCACCAAGTAGTTCAAATGTTAAACGTCTTTAAATTCAATAGCATCATTTAAAACCTGATAAATTAACAGCATGGACCAGACATGCACGTTCCGGGTACTAAACCCTCGTCAGTGATCCTCAGTCTAAACAGTGTAATACGGCCAAAAATATGAAAATTATTAAGTCCAAAAATGTACCAAAAGACGTAGCAGAATGGGTGGGATATGATGCTATAGGACCCACGTTTTAGAAATTTCAAGAAATTTTGTAACAGAGAATTTCAAATGCGTTGAAGAGACACACGATCAACCGAAGTTGATCGAACTTGGCTACATGTGCCCTCGGGGACTCTTGGTCCACCAGCAGTGACACTCACCAAGTAGTTCAAATGTTAAACGTCTTTAAATTCAATAGCATCATTTAAAACCTGATAAATTAACAGCATGGACCAGACATGCACGTTTCGGGTACTAAACCCTCGTCAGTGATCCTCAGTCTAAACAGTGTAATACGGCCAAAAAATATGAAAATTATTATGTCCAAAAATGTACCAAAAGACGTAGCAGAATGGGTGGGATATGATGCTATAGGACCCACGTTTTAGAAATTTCAAGAAATTTTGTAACAGAGAATTTCAAATGCGTTGAAGAGACACACGATCAACCGAAGTTGATCGAACTTGGCTACATGTGCCCTCGGGGACTCTTGGTCCACCAGCAGTGACACTCACCAAGTAGTTCAAATGTTAAACGTCTTTAAATTCAATAGCATCATTTAAAACCTGATAAATTAACAGCATGGACCAGACATGCACGTTCCGGGTACTAAACCCTCGTCAGTGATCCTCAGTCTAAACAGTGTAATACGGCCAAAAATATGAAAATTATTAAGTCCAAAAATGTACCAAAAGACGTAGCAGAATGGGTGGGATATGATGATATAGGACCCACGTTTTAGAAATTTCAAGAAATTTTGTAACAGAGAATTTCAAATGCGTTGAAGAGACACACGATCAACCGAAGTTGATCGAACTTGGCTACATGTGCCCTCTGGGACTCTTGGTCCACCAGCAGTGACACTCACCAAGTAGTTCAAATGTTAAACGTCTTTAAATTCAATAGTTGACTGTAATTCTTGTAAAATTTCCAGAAAGTCTTTACTAGTTTATGAAAGCGGAAACCTTGACCTAAAAGTTTTTTGGTAATTTGTAAATTTCTAGTGTGAAAATCCAAAATATCAGTACATACTCTAGCGTACCGGATGAGATGTGATATGTAAATGCCATATGACGGTAATCTTGGAACATCACCGTCAAGCCAAGGGAAATTTACCATGTTGAATCCAAAATCATCCCTTTTGTCATATACACTTGTATGAATCTTTCCGTTTACAATTCTGATCTTTAGGTCCAAAAAGGGTGTTTCTGTATTTGAAAGGTTTGCCTTGTTAAGGGTTAATTCTTGTGGATAAATTTCATTCTTGTATAATTCAAAAGCAGGATTGTCCATGGTTAGAATATCATCCAGATACCTAGAAGTATTATTGAAACATTTCAGCTCATCAAATTTTCTTTGCTCTTGAAGATTTTGGATAAATTCTTTTTCATAAGTGTATAAAAATAAATCTGCAACAAGAGGCGCACAGTTAGTACCCATAGGAATTCCTACAACGTGCTTGTATAGATCCTCACCAAATCTAACATAAATATTGTCCAAGAGGAAGGACAAGGCATTACACAGGTCACTACATGTCCATGATTTGTATGATTTGTAGTCTATCGAGGAAAAGAAACCCTTCGATTCAGATGTACAAATGTAAGTTTTTCGCTCTCGATCAAAACACAATTTAATGAGATTAGATAATCGATCATTAATTTTGTCATGAGGAAGTGTGGTGTACATATTAGAGAAGTCGAATGAAGAAATCGTATTGGCTTGGAAAGAAGTACAATTTTTCAGAAAATTGATGTGAAATGAAGGAGCATTTCATTCAAACATCAAACAAAAATGTCGAATAGAATGATGCATATTTGAAAAAAAAAACACTTCCGTCTTCCAATACGTCATGAATTACGTTTGACAAAATGTCGATTCCAACCAATATGTCGATATCTTTTAACTTTGAGAATTCATTTCTGCCAAATAATTCTAACTCAGTGAAACTACTTCTTGTACATGTTATATCGTTAGATAATTTTAACCTACGCTCCTCTGTGTTAACGGAAGAGTTATGAAAGATAATGGAGTATGAACTCAATACCTGTAGTCAACAGGGAATGCTTACTCCTCCGGGCACCTGGTCCCACCTCTAGCTTGCTAGGGGTCCGTCAATGTTTAATTTTGTGCTCTATTGTGAGTGCTGTTGAGATTATCGTCAGAATCTTCTTTAACTCATCAAAGTGTCATGATTCTTTGAGTACTTATTTTCATTTTCAGAATTTCAGGATATGACGTTTATTTTGGCCTTGAGTATGTTAGCCAAACCTCTCAGTTCACATTCGTTGACGGAACTTTATATTATCCTCCCAACTCCATTGGAGTCTTGCCATGGGATAGCTCAGAGCCAAATAATATTGGAAATGAGAACTGTGTTAGAATGAAATACGAGTCCTCGGGAACATATAAATGGCGGACTGTCACGTGCTCCGACACTTACAGATACATCTGTACAAAGTGTAAGAAAAAGCAACTTTTTAATTATTACTAAATGACAGTCACCTTTCATTATGCCTCCCCTAACGTTGAAGAGACATATAGTTTTTGCCTTCGCGTCCGTCCGTCTGTCTGTATGTTCGTCTGTCTGTCACACATCGTGTCCGAGCTATATATCTTGATTTGTTTACCAGATCACATTTAAAGATGAGTATGTTGTTGTTTATGACCCAAAGATTTCACGCCAACTTGATCCAAGGTCCTGTGACCAAAGTAAAGGTCACTTTGTGCATTTTCAACCAAATTGTACATGCTTTCGTATTATACTACCCTGTCCGGGCTATATTTCCTGAACCGTTTACCAGATCACTTTTATATTCTAGTATGCTGTTGCTTATGACCCAAAGGTTTCACATCACCTAGACCCAAGGTCATGTGACCAAGGTCAAGGTTACTTAGTACATTTTTAATTAAATTGTACATGCTATACTATCCGGGCCATATCTCTTGAAATGTTTACAAGATTACTTTTGTATTTAGTATGTTGTTGCTTACATGTATAACCCAAAGTTTTCACATTTTGCTTTCTTTTAATTGGAAGATTATTATATGACCGATTTAGGTATTTATCTTTTTGTTTCCTTAAAGGCGTCATGATCAAGATTCAGCATCAATATTTGTAACTGCTGGGATGCACTAGCGAATAATTTCAATTCTTTGATGAACATTTTTACCCACTGATTCTTTTTCTTTAATCCATGTACTTTCTTAAGGTAATCGCGAGTTTCTTTTTTTCAATTATTTTTTGTTAAAGAAATGGAATACCTGTGTCTTAATGTTAGGCATTAATGATTATCAAAATTCTAGGACGGGATTTTTTGGTGGTGTTTGTGAATAGGGAATGTTGGGACAGCTCGTTCTTTCTTATCTATGATGACAATTTTGTACATGTTATTTCTTCGAATACACTGAAGACCTAGTGGTCTTATTTCAGTATATGTTTAAATTTATTCGAAGCGGTAGCAGCATGGACATCTTTACCTCAAACAACAACTTCAAGCACCGTCACCTCCACGACAACATCTACAACGACGACGACACCCACAACAACAATACCAACTACAACAACGACAACAACAGCAACTTCATCATCTACAACAACAACACAGACAGGAGTGGCACCTACCAAGCCATGGTGGTGGGTGGAGTACGACGCAGATGGTTTGGCAATTGGTCAGAACGGATTGGTAAGTGTATGAGAAAAGGGAAAGATCTCCATCAAGACTCAACTACCGACAAAGACCTAAGTAACACTAACCAAGCGATGGGTTTTGGTGGAGTGCGGCGCAGGTGGTTTTGGTAATAGGTCAGAACGGAATGGTAAGTGCATGAGAAAATATTAAAAGATCTCCGTCAAAACTAGACCGTAGCCACCACAACCATACCTAGATCAAGGTGATGCATTGAGTAGGGTGTCGCTGGTTTGGTATTTAGTTCGAATAGAATGGTAAGTGTATGAAGAAACGAATGGGGAAGATAATCTCAATGATGACTTCACTTGCATCATTATAACAACGAAACCCTCATTACCACATCGTCTTTGTAAGGAAAAGCTCAACTATGCACTATTCATCTTAAAAACAAATAGCATAGCAATGGAATGGAATATCTGCCTAAGATATGTGTAAGTAGACTCGGGACCTTTCCGTATTGTTAGAGCTACAGGTACATGCACTTAAATATGACGAACGACATATAAACGTAATGCAATTGTTTGCATTTTTCCAATGATTGATATATCGATATTTTCGTCCAAACCTTTCTGTCAATATTGAAATACATGTATATCCAAACTAGTACGATCTGCTCAAAATTGAATATTTCGTTGCAGTCCTTCAAAGAGTCCAGACCCGAAGTGAAGTCAGGGATAATTGGTTTAGCTATTGGATTCGCTACTTTCTTTATCGTCACCATTACAATATGCGTGTGCTGGCTACGCTGCTGTAAGAAGCATGCAGACAAGCTCATCTCGGCGGAGGAAAACGAAAGCGACAAGAAAGATGTGAAAGTATTCGACGAAGGGGTGCTTGTTGCATCATCTGAAATTAAATATTACCCATGAAGAGCTTAAAGTTTCCGCTGTAAAATAGAGTGATTTTACATGGGGATTTAATCATATCCATTGTAAAGTATGGTTAATTTTATGTCTGGTTATGTACTATAAACCATTATTTTCTTAAAGGTATTGTTGCCCTGACTACAAATATAAGACTCCCAGGTCTTAAAAATCAAAGGGAGAATACTTTTGTACAACTTAGGTATTTTGTACATATCATATAGAGAAGATTGACAATTACATGCTTCATAAGTTGTTTCCCTTTGTTTTTCTAGCCCCAAAATGATTACATGTATTTCTAAGCTCTAGGCAATATTACCTTTCAGTAAATATAAAGTTTATGGTACCTAACCAGGCATGGGAAAATGCCCTATTGTACATAAAAACTGTAAATTGTTTGAATGATCAAAAGTGGTACATGTAATATAATAAAAATACACATTTATATATTTACTGTGCATTAATTTACGTATGTAACAATTTAGTTTTCGACGAAAATATTCTTCTCAAAGATATTGATATGTGCAAATATAATCTGCTTGTTAACAAAGGGCTCCTTTAAAGAGTACCCATGTTCTATTTTGTTGATACTCTTATAATTTTGATGTCTGCATAAAATTAAAAATGCCTGAAATAACACTTCTTGTCGTTTTCTTTAATTTGATGATACATTCGGAAACTTCGGTAAAAGTATGGAATCTCCCGCGATCACCACTGTATGTGTAATAATACGGAAGTGTTCCAACTCTATACCTTCCTTGAAGAAAATTTCATACGGAAGTGTCCCAACTCTATACCTTATTGAAGAAAATTTAATACGGAAGTGTCCCAGCTCTATACCTTCTTGAAGAAAATTTCATACGGAAGTGTTCCAACTCTATACCTTCTTGAAGAAAATTTCAAAACCAATGTAATACCCTGAGATGAAACTCTTAAGCAGATATCCGTCCTCAGTCGGTACCGTTTGTCCATTTGTCTCGTTGGTCATTGTGTAATATTTTGTGATTGGAACTTCTATTTTGTGTTTTGGTTCTCCTGGTCCATTTTGAGTTTCTTACTTTGTATGGCTGCTCTGAGTTTTTTTCCATTGGGTGCTTTGATGTTTTGCTATGGGTGCTGCAACAGAATGTTTTAAGAGATCCCCTCCTCTCTAAAGAAGGGATGTGTTGTATTTTCGTTTGAAAGCATTCGTCAAAAGCACTATAAGAACATGCGATAATAGTTTTCTAACTTACAATATGAATGCACGACTACATTTTAAAGGTATTCTTTTTGAAGGGAAAACGAAGATTGCAAGAAAACAAGACTGAAATTAACAACTATTGGGCATAAATTACATAACATGTGTTTATCATTTGGAGTGTGTAACTTAAAGATGTGTATTTATCGTAAATGTACATGTAAATGCACCTGTTTTGTGTTGCGAAACCGTAATAAGACAAAAACAAAATCAAATTTAAGGAATAGTGATCCCCCAGTTTTGGGTGTTTGTCTTTATATGTCATGATTTGCTTACAGACATGCAACCCTTCCCATTCCTCATTATTTATAATGTACATCATAACGCTATATTCAATCTAAAAATAGGGTACATGCCAAGGTTAAGGTCAAATCATCACAAATCCAAAAATAGGTTTTACTCAAAGGTAAAGGTCACTAGGTAAAAATGTTAGTATTCACGGAAAGGAAGGAGGGGATCTCCAACAAGACTCGGTTGCAGCACCTACAACAAAACATCAAACACCCCAAGTGAAAACACAGAGAAGACACACACAGCAAGAGATAATGAACAGCAAACGAGACATCAAACATTGAACACAAAAGACAACACATAAACCAACAAGATTCATAGGCAATCGGTGCCGACCTAGGACGGCCACCATCCACGTTAGTAATAGATGGTGTTGTTAACCTGGATTACGTGTGCACTACCTTCCCACTTTTTCGGTTACCCAAAGGTCTCAAAGAACGCACAATTGTCGTGTAAAATAAGGGAAAAAAGGACTAGGCATATGAAACATGAAATCCTATCATCAATTACCATTCAAAAGTCATGCCCAAGAACATGTGAAAGAAAGGAGGGGATCTCCGACAACATTCGGTTGCAGCACCAACAGCAAAACCCCAAAACATCCACTGCAAGAACACAGAGCAGACACGCACAGAAAGAGACGCAAATATACAAAGTACGCCAAATCACATAGAAAGATCAAACACAAATGGATACAGATAAACCAATGGACGAATGGACGGTCATCTGCCACGTCAGTAGCAGACGGTGTAGTTATCCTGATTTACATGCGCACAACCCTACCACTTTTCCGATTACCAAGAGGTCTCGATGAACGTACACTTGTGGTGTAAAATGACCTCACAAACAGAAGCATGGCGCAGGGACCAAGAAACACACATGGATAATTTTGTAAATGGATATAAAAAACAAGCCGTAAGAAATACAGTCCGTCCTCTGCTCTGCTCTGGGAGCTCATACATGTTATCACCCAAAGAGTCCGACTGAAATTCAAAGAGGACAGGTGGAAGAGGCCCTGTCTTCTTTAAAGAAAGGAGGGGATCTCCAACAACACCTAGTTGCAGCATCAACAGCAACCTCCCAAAACACCCACTGTAAAACACAAAAATGACACGCACAGAAAGAGACGCAGTAGTACAATGAACGTCAAATCAAAGAAAAACATAAAACACAAATGACTACACATAAACCAACGAGACCAATGGGCAAACGGTGCCGACTTAGGACGGCCATCTGCCTCGTCAGTAGCAGACGGTGTGGTTATCCTGGATTACGTGCGCACAACCCTCCCACTATTCCGATTACCCAGAGGTCTCGAAGAACGTACAATTGTGGTGTAAAACAACCTCCTCACTGTCAGATGATCACACACAAACAAGACCGCAAGACGCAGGGGCCCAAGCAACACAGATGAATATGTAAATTGATATAAAAAGAGGGCATGCGTAATACGACCTGTGCTCTGCCGGCTGTAGCGAGCTAATGTATGTTATCACCCGAGGAGTCCGACCGACATTCAGAGATGACAGGTGGTCGGGGCCCTGTCTTCTCTAAAGAGATTTGGACAGGGCCCGTCATGGAGTCCCGTCGTCACAGTCAGTCAGCGTGCAAGTATTAAGGATGCGCTGGTACAAGACTGTAGATTGGTCAAGTACCAAGCCTAGTGTCCGTCTGGTGACATTAGGATCATATCCACGGTATAAGAGGCGTTTGATGATTCTGACGCATTTTCGATAGTAATTCTGTCTACCTTTGATCCTTCTAATTTTGTTGATCATGTCACCATAAAATGCAGGTTGCGAAATACCCAAAGTAATATACTCTGTTGCTTGTATGGGTCCGAATTTCAAAAGTAGTTGACAATAATTTTTGTAAAATTTCCAGAATGTCTTGACAAGTTTGTGAAAGCGAAAACCTTGACCTAAAAGTTTCTTTGTTATTTGTAAATTTCTATCATGAAAATCCAAAACATCAGTACATGCTCTAGCATACCGGATGAGCTGCGAAATGTAGATACCATAAGACGGTAATCTAGGAACATCACCGTCAAGCCAGGGAAAATTTACTATATTGAATCCAAAGTCATCTCTTTTGTCATACACCCTTGTATGAATCTCTCCATTAATAATTTTGATATTCAGGTCCAAAAATGGTGTTTCTGTGTTTGTGACGTTCGCCTTGTTTAGAGTCAGTTCCTGTGGATAAATGACATTTTTATACTTTTCAAAAACAGGATTGTCGATAGTAAGGATATCATCCAGGTACCTAGAAGTACCATTGAAACATTTCACATCATCATGTTATCTTTGTTTTTGAAGATTTTGGATAAATTCTTTTTCATACGTGAATAAAAATAAATCTGCAACAAGAGGCGCACAATAAGTACCCATAGGAATCCCTACAACCTGCTTGTAGAGATTCTCACCAAATCTTACATAAATGTTGTCCAAAAGAAAGGACAAGACAATACAAAGGTCACTACATGTCCATGATTTATATGATTTGTATCCTGTATTGGAAAAGAAACCCTTTGATTCAGATGTACAAATATAAGTTTTACCCTCTCGGTTTAAGCACCATTTAATGAGTTTGGACAATTGATCATTAATCTTATCGTGAGGAAGCGCGGTGTACATATTTGAAAAGTCGTAGGAAGAAATCGAATTGGCTTGAAAATTTCTCGATTTCATTTTGTCAATCACATCCCCTGAATTTTTAATAGACCAAAATAAGTTTACATCATTCCTGTTTAGAACAGTTTCACAATATTTTGCAACGTGTTCCTTTATCACCGTGAGTGCTGACGTCAGATTTCTAGACAAAATTGTAGTTGAGCAGTTGCTAGAATTAGCAATGTATCGAAATTTGTAAGGAGACTTGTGCAATTTGGTATGCAGTATAGTGTAGGAAGATCCAGTTTAGAAATAGGGATCTTGAATGAAGAAATTTCACTGTTGTGTTTGAAGAGGTTTGGACAGGACCCGTCTTTGAGTCTTTGAGTCCGTCGTCACAGTCAATCTATGCATTTATTAAGACTGCTTTGTTACAAGCAAAGTGTCCGTTTGGTGACAGAAGTATTATATCAACGTTCTAAAAGGCCTTTTGTAATTCTAACGCAATTTCGATGGTCCACCTTATTCCAGCCATCCTGCTACGTATATCGGTACATTTTTTGGACATAATAACGTTCACGCTCTTTGGCCATATTACATTGTTTAGATTGAGGATCACTGACAATGGTTTAGTACCCGAAACGTGCATGTCTGATCCATGCTGAAAATTTACCTGTTCTTAAATGATGCTATTGAATTTGAAGACGTTTAATATTTGATCCTTCTTATTTTGTTAATTATGTCACAATAAACTGCAGGTTGTGAAATACCCAAAGAAATATACTCTGTTGCTTGTATGGGTCCGAATTTCAAAAGAAGCTGAAAATAACTTTTGTAAAATTTCCAGAAAGGCTTTACTAATTTATGAAAGCGAGAACTTTGACCTTAAAGTTTCTTAGTAATTTGTAAATTTCTACAATAAAAATCCAAAACATCAGTACATTCTCTAGCATACCGGATGAACTGTGAAATGTAGATATCGTAAGACAGTAATCTAGGAACATCACCGTCAAGCCAGGGAGAATTTACTTTGTATAATTTAAAATCCCCTCTTTTGTCATTCACACTCGTATGAATCTCCCCATTAGCAATTTTGATATTTAGGTCCAAAAATGGTGTCTCTGTGATTGTAACGTTTGCCTTGTTAAGAGTCAGCTCTTGAGGAGAAATAACATTTTTAAACTTTTCAAAAACAGGATAGTATCATCCAGGTACCTAGAAGTACAAATGAAACATTTCAAATCATCATGTTTTCGTTCTTTTTGAAAATTTTGGATAAATTCTGTTTCATACGAGAATGAATCTGCAACAAGAGACGCACAGGATTTCTACAACTTGCCTGAGAGATTCTCACCAAAGCACACATAAATGCTTTCCAAGAGGAAGAACCAAGCAACACACAGTTCAGTACATGTCCTTGATTTGTATGATTTGTATTCTGTAGCGAAAAAGAGACCCTATGATTCAGATGTACAAATATAAGTTTTCTCCTCTCGGTCATAGCACCATTTAATGAGTTTGGACAATCGATCATCAATGTTGTCGGGAGGAGGTGTGATGTAAATATCAGAAAAGTCATATGAAGAAATCGTATTGGCTTGAAAATTTCTAGATTTCAATTTGTCAACCACATCCCCTGAATTTTTGATAGACAGAAATAAGTTTTCATAATTCCTGTTTAGGGCAGTTTCACAATATTCTGCTACATGTTCTTTATCGCAGTGAGTGCTGACGTCAGATTTCTCGACAAAATTGTAGATTAGCAGTTGCTAGAATTAGCAATGTATCGAAATTTGTAAGGATATTTGTGCAGTTTTGGTAAACAGAATGAAAAATATGAAGAAAACATATCCCTATTAAGAAGTACAAATGATCAAATCTTAAATTCAATAGCATCATTTAAGAGCAGATAAATTTTCAGCATGGACCAGACATGCACGTTTCGGGTACTAAACCCTCGTCAGAGATCCTCGGTCTAAACAATTTAATAGGACCAAAGAGTTTGAAGTTTTCGAATGCGTTGAGGAAACGATCAACCGAAGCTGAATGAACTTGGCTACATGTGCCCTCGGGGACTCCTGGTCCACAAGCAGTGACACTCACAAAGTGGTACAAATGTTAAACGTCTTAAATTCAATAGCATCATTTAAGAGCAGAGAGATTTTCAGCATGGACCAGACATGCACGTTTCGGGTACTAAACCCTCGCCAGTGATCATCGGTCTAAACAGTGTAATATTGCCAAAGAGTTACAAAGTCGTTAATCGAAAAATCAGCGAACCAAGGGCATACAAATTCAGGATGAAACCAGACCTAAGGCAAAGGAACAGAAATAAAAACTCTACCATATGCAGAAAAGTGAACTCCCTGCGAAGGAGTGAGAGTGAGCATCTCCTGCTTGCGTCCTATAATAGGAAGATCCAATTTAGAATTATGGATGTTGAATAAAGAAATTTCACTGTTATGATTCCGCAACATTTAAGGGAAACTTCAAATTAGTTTTATATAAGTATTTGTAGACGAAAGTTCCGAAACTAAAGTTAATATGTATGAGTTAAAGAAGATGTAGTTACGTTTTCAAAGACATATTTTTCATGTAAATTACGTAATTTGAATTTGAAATATCTTTCAGTTTGAGAACTTTTTTCAATAAGATGAGGATTCTGGTGGAAGTTATCTATTCGAATATCAGTAATATCTAAAATGAGGGTTTTCCAGTCATTCAGAGTATGAGATTCGACTCCTTCCGATTTACACCATCGTTTGGTATAGTTATTTAAGGCTTCCTTGAGCACTTCGCGACATTTGATAAAATCTATCTTGGATGGGATTCTATACTTAGAGCCTTCTTTAGAAGACTCCGGAACTGCTGGTTCTGGATAAATTAAAAGTCACCTGTAACCAATGACCAGCTGGGTTATATAGATATAAGACTTTGCACATTCTCAAGAATCAGGACATGATTCAAGTACATATATAATCCAGAATAACCACACCTTCTGCTATTTCCGTGGCAGATGGCCGTCCTAATTCGGCACCGGTTGCCCATTGGTCTCGTTGGTTTATGTGTAGTCCTTTGTGTTTGATGTTTCTGTGTTTTGCGTGGACGTTCCTTGTCCCTTATGCGTCTCTTTGTGTGCTTGTCTGCTTTGTGTCTTTGCATTGAGTGTTTTGGGGTTTTGCTGTGGGTGCTGCAACCTTGTGTTGTTGGAGATCCCCTCCTTTGTTTTAGGATCTGAAGTTACTTTATTGTAGTTAAAAACGAAACATCGAATAGGTTTCTTATACTTGTAACAAACAAGAGGAGATTCTACATTCTCAAGATATTGAGGAATATAACTTTGTACGCGATGATCCCGAAAAATATTAGAGATGTTTAGAAGATCGAAACCTTTGCTCATAAATGGAATTTTATTCATCGCCTTTTAGGAGAAATTTTTTAATAACAGGATAAAGTTTATTATATGCGAATGCCAAAATGATATTAAGTCTGAATTAATCAGTAATTCTTACGAATGCAACCTCTTCTTCTTCCAAGATAGGTGTCAAATGAACTGCTGGAACTGATCAGGGAGCATGAAGCAGTTCGTGTCTGTCGCCGTTGCGTGCTAATATTAGCAGATCTCAGGAGGGTACGATGTATTCTAGCTCTATTTCTAAATTTTGTTTATTGCGTCTTTTTCCTCGTGACCTAAATTGTCATTTAGCGTTATGACGGATTGACACATTTGTGCAGGCCGAGTCATACAAATCAATATATTCAAAGACAGACCAATTGTGACAATTCGGCAATGAACAAAAAGAAGCCCACATTAAAGCATGGGCATTCAATCTGAAAACGGAAAAAAAGATATCTGTAAATTGTATGGATATTGAATAATTTGTGTTGATATTGCGTAATTTCATTTGGTGGAAAATGAGTTATCTTTCTTACATAAAGAATGGATAACAATAATGTAGATTAGTAAGATCACACGCCGTGAAGAAGACATTCTCTTTATTATATATTTAAAATGTCATATTCAGTTTCATTCACATGTCATCAACCTTAATATCCTAGCATATTTGGAAGATCTTTAACCTCACCATGGAAGGCAGGTCGTCAAAATAAGACATTTTGTACCTTTGTCGTGTTTGTGTCACCGCATTGACAAACATAGATTGTCAACTAAATAAATGCGCAAATATGTAGATTAAACTTTTTATTGATTCATAATTAGGATGCACTCTTTTTTCTTTGAAAGAAAGTGTCGCTTCTCTTTGATGTAATGGTTTTGTTCTTTAATGTTTTGATTTGCCTCAGTCGTAAGCACAAGATACATTTCTATTTTGGCGATGGTGTATCTATAGTGTCGTTCAAGCGCGGATCTTATATAATTATCCTAAGGTGAATCAACCTTACCGGGAGATCTTATTTCCTTATTTTTAATACCCTTTGGTCGGTGAGTGGCATTTCAGTATGTATAGAGATATTTTTGATGTTACATTATTTCAACGAATAAATAGTATTAGATATACGAGGAAAACGACAAAACAAAACAAAATTCAATACTCAATTTGCGTCTCTGGTGTTTTAAACTTTATTTTACATCGATTAACAAACAAGTTACAAAACTTATATTAATGTCTCACGTTGGCTTAGGTGTTGACTTGAGGGGGTCCTTCGAGCAGAAGGAAACTGGAGTATTCGGGGGGAAAACCTCTCAAGACCGGGTGGGTGACTGCCATTGCCTCACCAAGATTCGATCCCAGGACCTTAGAGGTGAGAAGCGAGTGCGCTACCACTGCGCTAACTCGTCTCTGATGTTTGGCATTTCTTGTCCATTTGGTTTCCCTTGTAGTGTCTTTCTGCGCTTTGCTTTTGCAGTTTGGTGCCTCAGATATTTACTGAGGGTGCTGTTGTGTATCTCCTTTCTGGTATACTTGAAAATAAACAGACGGAAATAAGAACGGAAGTCCGATAAGGCGTTGTTATGGTGGCACACTTCTGCCTCCTACATGCGACATTTTTTGTATAGATTCTGTCGCCATGTCAACATTCAAGATTAATATATTAACATGCAATATATTTTTGTCAACATGATAATTACACATGTATGTAGCATTTTGACAAAATAAGTTGCATGTTGACATAAATAAGTTGCATGTTGATATGAAAAAGTTGTATGTTAACATTTGTAAGTCGCATGTCGACATCTTCTTAAAGTAAAATAAATCTCTCATGCAGAAGTATGCCATCAAAAGTTTTACACCAAGACAAACAGATATATAGACAGGCACAACGACAAACACAAGGACAGGTAGAAAAACACAGACACACATACAAACAAACTCATAGACAGACAGACAGATAACACATACACATAGTCGTACTCACTCGTAGACAGACATGAACATATTGGCATAAAAAGACATATCATTTAATTTCCATTGTAATTTTCAAGAAACGAAGATTCTGATTGGCTGAGAAATTTTGTTGATACATCGATCAACACAATTTTTCACGGAAGTCTATTTTTAGTACTATTTTTAGAACCGGGGGTTCCCTCAATCACGAATGAACTTGTTGCTGAAAATACAATTTGTTGATGTTTGCTTATCATTTCTAGGGTTCCATTTCTTTTCTACTTACTCAAAAATTAACAGTGCAGGTAGAATTCGCTCAAACTGGTCCTTATTCCAAAGATATAGAGGGACGATCGTTCGCTGTTTGAATCATGGCGGCTGCCATAACTTGTTTTGGCAGACGCATCACTGCAAAACCTTCCGATTTACGAAATATAGTGCGGTGATTGATTGTTTTTAGATCAAAGAAAACAGTCTCTTTTCCATAATTAAATGATAAGAAATGAATCTTATATTTTTTCTGTTGATGCAGGTATCACCCGAAAAATTGTACAGAAAACTTTTGCATCAACGCGCTACGCGCATTGATGCAGTTTTCTGTCCAATTTTTCGGGTGATATCTGCATCAACAGAAAAAATATAAGGTTCATTTCTTAAATAAACCTTGATTTTTACAGTATCACCTAAATTTTCCACAGCATTTCAGAAAAAATCCATTGACAAAAGAAACACTAAGAAAGTGTAAGGATTTCCAGCATCACCATCCTGCACACACCCAACGAAACAAACCCACAAGAAAATGACATCAGACAAAACTACAAACCAAAAAAAAAAGACGCAATATTTACTAGAACATCATACAAAGCAATCCAAACAGACGTACAGAA
This sequence comes from Pinctada imbricata, assembly GCA_033119305.1. Lineage (NCBI taxonomy): Eukaryota > Metazoa > Mollusca > Bivalvia > Pterioida > Pteriidae > Pinctada > Pinctada imbricata. Next base: position 1,473,647 of record VSWD01000009.1, on the reverse strand, counting down.
TCATCAAACATTAAGGCTAACAACAGATAGACAGACACACAGACAGACAACAATTCAGTCTTTTCGAAATACAGAGTTACTTCCTATTTGCGCAGGTATTAGACGTCAAGTAATTGTGACGATACAGAACACTTGGCAATAAATACGACGTTTTTAAAGAAAATTAATTAAGTCTTAATCAATTAATTACCTTTTTCTTTGAAAACGTCGTAATTAATAATTGGTCTTTTCGAAATACAGAGTTACTATCCATTTGTGCTGGTATTCGACAAAAAGCACCTGATGTGTTTTGACGTCACAATGCAAATATCACAAAATTTTGTGATGTCTGGTGTCTGTCCGCCGAATTAATCTACTGGAAAATCAGCTATTTCAAAGTTGAATCAATGCTTCCTGATCGATACTTTAATCGTTGATGTAACAAACTCAACCAATCGCCTTTATAGCCGGAAACATTTACCATAACTATTACAATTAACTCAGTCAAAATTATCAGATGCCACTCTTAAGCTAAAGAAAATAAAAAGTAAAAAAAGTCTTATATAAGTTTTTCTATCTGTTAGTAACCTTGTTTTTGGATATTTCTCAATCGTAGTGTCCTCCCTATCAGTACATATAAACTGATACATGTACACTGTACTAATTGGATACGAAGCGTCCGAACTCAGCATGGATAATCCATTTAGATAAAAGATATGTTATAAGAACGTGAAAGTGAAAAGAAAACCACATGATGGGCGGTTTACTTATACATGTATGAAATTGTTATTTTCACATTCCTATGGGTTAATATCCTTCTGAAATTTTCTATAAAACATTTATAGGGCTACTTATTACCGTTTTAAATTAGACTGTGGTTTAAGGTACCATACTGCCTGAAGTCTGTTGCAGCATTATTTTAACCCTATTTTCGTAGTTACCAGTTTCACGGTTAGAAAGAAATTTTCAATCGAAATCAATGCATGTCCTCGTTACGTGTATACATTGACCTAAAGATTTGGACGTGTGTATCATTTCTGAAAAGGAACCATCAAAATCTTCCTCATAACCATGGATTGTCAAATCTGAGCTTCCATAAAAATTCACACGACGTCTGTTCCGTCAACGTCATCTTCGTGGGAGAGATTTAAAGAGGACAGCATCGTAGAAAATGAACCCAATAACTTCTTTTTAGACCTTTTTTATGACCGGATTACAATGGAAAATGTTTACTTGAAAATGATTAGACCAAACTATTTTATACAATGGGATTTCCTCAAAGGATATTGGCTGACATTACTGACAGAGACTCCAAATGGCTTAAGTTAGTTTTTGTATGAATAACATTTTCGCTTGTACCAAGGGTCATTTTGCTTGAGGAACACTTACTATGGAAGATAACCATGCATGGTTTCTGTATCAATATAAGCATGGAGTGATTTATAATGTAATGTATGGATGAAAATGGTCTCTTTATTTTCTTTCGGATTTAGATTCTACTTTTGGATACTATGTGTATCCTATAATCTGGCACGATCACAACAAGACCAAGAAGGTACTGTGATAACTATATGTGTCTGTTCAAGCTATTCAATAATCAACAATGGTGCTCTCTCTCTCTCTCTCTCTCACTCTCTCTCTCTCTCTCTCTCTCTCTCTCTCTCATCTCAATTGCAAACAATGAATTTCTGTAAGCTTATACATTTTTGTATCTTCGTTTATGTACTATAGACTTGTATGAATCTAATTGACAAGTATAATTATAATATATCATATTTCTGTTTCAGGAAATATCAGGTTTTCATCTGCATCACAGTTTTCAGTTTCCCAAACATATCAAGTTCATTCAGGTTTGCAACCGTCTTCAATTCAGTATTACATGTACAGCAATGACGTCTATAGCACAGATTTATCAACATTATCTCCTGTAATATCAGAGGCAATGCTACTTTCAATTCAACAAGGGAATGTAAACACCTATTTAAGTAAAACATCTGAGATGCGAACCTATTCATATCGTCCGATCATAATTGAAGCGTCAGAAAATCCATTGTTTTCGTCAAAAACATCAAACTTGCCACCTTCTTCTGCTTCCACTCCAGACCTTCAGTTGTTTTTTTCTCGAGTGACAAAAGTACCATTCACTTTCATGGAAACGTCAGAGATTCAGTCTTCCTCTTCCTCATATCACTATTCGTCATCAGGACACATAGACGAACGGACAGAAATATCTTTAACACATTCTGCCATACCAACAAAGAATAATGACCCATTAAGGAACATGGGATACTTAGGCTCCCAGAACAGTGATTATTTTCCGGAAAGAAATAGATATAAAGTCAAATCAAATCAAAACGACATACCTGATCAAGGCAATGGGTTCAACTTCCTTACATTTCTGAAATCATTGGCATCTCAAAGAACGATAATCAAACAGGAACCAGACGACAAGACACGTGGTTATATCAACAGGAAGTTTGACTCAAGAAAAGTGAAAGTAGACTTAAATACTAATTCAGGATACGAAGATCCCGAATCGTATGGTGAAGCACTGACGAACAGCATAGACAGTACTCTTGGAAAAGAAGAGTCTCCCGGCAGTAATGGAAACGCGACGAAAAACGATTCTTACTCACCTAAACTTCGATCTGATAAGTCGTTGGGCACGATTCCACTCTTCTTAAAAGGAAATACATTTGAGGATTCTAATTTTTCAAACCGAATAAAAACAGGTACAGGCAAAGGCAAGCCTGTAGTGAAAAGTCTATTAAAAGATTATAGGAAAATCAGTGTCATTTCTGGGAATGGGGGTAAGAAAGATCAAAATAAGCAAAACTTAACAAATGCAAACAGCACTGACTCTGCCAAATCTGCATCCATGGAATATATCACCGGCAAATATTCGAGAGGAAATGACCTCGAGAATACTAGCAATAAATCTGACCTCATGACATTTTCTTCTGGATATTTAAAATCTTTTCAGAGGCTTGTTTCAAACAGGTAAGTGACCATTATCTTTGTAATGTCATAAGCGAGTTCATTTCAGGAAACTTCTATTGTCAATTACATAAATTCTCAAATCTTTACTCAATGTACTTAACGTATCCAATATAGAAATGAAGATCTCGCGGACGTCTCGTCCATTTAAACAGTGTTAAAATTATCTCGGTAATCTTCGGCAGTATCTCGATAGTTTCCGTGGCTTGAGTGACGATCGGCATGTTGACCTTTTACGATATAAACCAGTATTTATGTTGTATTAGGTATATTTAGGTACAAATATAGATTCTAACTATATAATACACTTGTTATTTATTTGTACAACGGATACCTTAAAGGCCTTGTGGGGACAGGTATATTTTCTGTCATTTATTCGCTGACCACTATAGGGTTAACATTTCTGATCGCGATCTGATTGGCAAGTTTAATCCCTTACACCCCTTCTCAATTTTTGACTGACAGCTTAAAACGGATGATATTTCGGTATCTCATTGGCATCATTAAGTTTACCTGACGAAGTGTCTTTGATGTCGTACACCGCTCCAGGTATATCACTTGAGTGAACGCCGCTATTATCAAAGCAATTATCCCACACCTACCAAGACTACATCATTCAGATATGCATATTAATGACCACCCGGTTGAGAAACCCGACCTTTATTACTATAAGTAAACCTATCTAATGTTTGAAGCATGTTTCGTATGAAGGAAAATTAGCGGACACGAATTTCCCATTATTTTACATTTTTTAAAAATTAGCAAATATCATCCCTTCTGTAATTTTGAAAGGTTTTCAGTCTCTTCCTTCCTTTCTTTATGAGTCCGAATCCGACCTTGGTTGCGATTTCATTGTAAAGCAACTATTCACATATCTCCAAAGGTTCTGTTTTCTCAATCATGTTTAACGTCTTCAAATTCATTAGCATCATTTGAGAGCAGATAAATTTACAGCATGGACCAGACATGCACGTTTCGGGTAATAAACCCTCGTCAGTGATCCTCAATCTCAACAATGTAATATGACCAAAATCTGTGAAAGTTGTCCTAAATATACCGTAAGACATTTATTTCCCCATATGAGAAAAATCACACTTTTGGAGTTACTACAAACTTTTCTTTTACAGCAAATTGAAACGCCCTGTAGACCAAGACATCATGGGAGACATGTGGCTTCTCTGGAATCAGGAAGTACAACATTTCTGCACAGTACAGAGGACTTACAGTAAGAGAATAGTTAAGAATTAACTGACAGGTTCAATTTCGACATATAATTAGAGTATGAACTGTTGTTCGTCGCATCACAAATTGTGTAAAACCGCATGAAAAAAAATAAACGTTACACATACCATTGGGGATTGAAGTATTAATAATTGACATTTATCTATTCTTAAATGATGCTATTCAATTTGAAGACGTTTAACATGCAAGCGTAGCGTTAGGGGCCAAGAAGATTGACGATCACATCAGGAATCCCACAATCAAATCATTTTATTTCCATTGTCATTTTCAAGAAACGAAGATTCTGATTGGCTGAGAAATTTTGTTGATACATCGATCAACACAATTTTTCACGGAAGTCTATTTATAGCACTATTTTTGGAACTGGGGGTTCCCTCAAACACGAATGAACTCGTTGCTGAAAATAATATTTGTTGATTTGTCTTATAAGGGTACCATTTCTTTTCTATTTACTCAAAAGTTAACAGTGCATGTAGAATTTGCTCAAACTGGTCCTTATTCCAAAGATATAGAGGGACGATCGTTCGCTGTCGGCTTACGAAATATAGTGCGGTGATTGATTGTTTTTAGATCCAAGAAAACAGTATGTTTTCCACAATTAAATGATAAGAAATGAATTTCATATTTTTTCTGTTGATGCAGGTATCACCCGAAAAATTGAACAGAAAATTTTTGCATCAACGCGCTTAAAAGATATAAGATTCATTTCTTAAGTCATTACATATTGATAGTAGCTCGTCAAACTAATTATAAAATATTTGTCAGATCTGATTTGCTAAGAATGCATTTGTTATTAATGATTATTATAAATTAAATGAATTTCCTATTAAACTTGCATTGATAACTTTCAGATTGTTATCCGGACTATCCATATCGTACGATTGACGGTTCGTGTAATAACCTTGACCACCCAGATTGGGGACAATCTTTCCAACCTCAGAGACGCCTCTTACCACCTGCCTACGACGATGGTACATTTTGTAGTGTATTATTCATTCATTCATCCTGCTAAGTCTTTCGGTATTTTTTTTGACATAACTTTCACAGTCTTTGGCCATATTTCATTGTTTGGATTGAGGATCACTGACGAGGGTGAAGAACCCATGTCTGGTCCATGCTATTCTTAAATGAAGCTTTGAATTTGAAGACGTGTAATATTATTGAAGGCTTTTTATATTATGAATTTTAATGCAAGTATGAATTGCTGACTAATTTTATTGTTTCAACCATATCTTTCCATTTCTTTTTGCAATGTTCTGTTTTAATTTTGTTACCTGTGTAAGGCCAATGATGGCACTTGAAGTGTACGATGTATATATAAAACCAGATATCTCTGAAGATGTCAAATTTCATAGAAAATCTTTGTATCCGGTTCTTAAAAATCATAGTTATCCATATGCGTTGTTCTTTCATTATTCTCGCTTCCAGTATAGTTTGGCGTTACGCTTGTACATGTATAAAACCTATCAAAACCTTAAATTTCCCTCAACTTATAATCTGCCCATTCAAACGGTGTGTAAATATCAATTCAAAATCTCAGATTTGAATGATAACTTAACTTTAAGAGGTTTAGAACATCAAAGCCGTTCTATCAATGGCGTTCATTTAGAAATGTAACAATTTAGTTGAAGGAACCCCAGATAATCAATTAACTATGAAAGATAACGTACAAGCGTAAATAATCTGGATAACAAAACTTTCTTCTTCGTTGACATACTCTCTGGGTCTCGTTGTATCATCTGTTACATGTATCTTCAGTACTTATGTCTTTTGTTATCCGTGAAAGTCCCTGCTACTGTCGTAAGATTTCGTTAGGGATGTCCGCAGTCTTTCATATTCCATCAGAGGTTCTTGGTTCCTCTCTCATAGAGATATGTAGTGGTTATGGCTTGTTTTTGGTTGTGTTTCATGAATTGTGACCAATTGGAGAATCTTAAATGTGATATTATACCTGGTCTCACCTCAGAAAATTGTTTATTCCGGGGTTTGCAACTATTCCAATGGACATTCTGATGATTTTGCCTTACCATCTCGACTTTTAAACTGAATGACTGATGGGTACTTCTTTGATGTTTACTTGTCAGATTGTCTTCTGTGATTTGTTAATACATATACTTTTAATTTCCTTTTTAGTGGTGTGATCGGTGTCTTTTTCATTGCGTTGGGGAATGTTCCATTAGATATTATAATGTATGTTTCGAAATTCATATTCTCTTACATTTAGATTGGATTTTTGCTCTATGTCTAAATTGATTGTATTGCATTCGAAGGGTTGAATAGAGGATTTTTCCTTGAAAATGAACTTGATCAAATGTTCAACGTCTTCAAATTCAATAGCATCATTTAAGAGCAGATAAATTTGCAGCATGGACTAGACATGCGCTTTTCTGGTACTTTACCCTCGTCAGTGATCCTTAATCTAAACAATGCAATATGGCCAAAGAGTGTGAAAGTTATGTCCAATATCGTAGAATCGTAGATGGGTGGAATATTACTTTTATCACAGAGAATCACTTTTCTTCCGACTTTTAAAAAGTTTTGCTATAGATATGAAAGTATATTCTGGCTTAATATTATCATATGCTGCAATTTGCAATGAAATGCCATCTTAAATCAATAAATCAAGGTTTTTACTACTGGCTGTAACAGATGTGCTTGTAATTGTCATTCATAGAGGTATTAGATTTATTAACTGTAATCAATATAAGTAATAAAAGTAAACAATCTTAATTCATGACTAAATATGAATTGTCATATTGGCGTTTGCTCAACGGGCACCTGTTGCATAGGCTAATATCCTAGCAAGCGACCATGTTGCGAGCTACTCTTCTGAGTCCCTATTTTATAAGGCTGCAAGTTCTCCCAATATATCATATATCTTTGTTCGGCATTTTGGATAGTTTTAATGATACTTAGTATATATAAACAAAAGAATGCAAATGGCGAAAAATTATTTTTATTTTTGTGTGTCTACAAAATAATAATAAACTTGATCCCCGTTTTGTACAAACAATATAAACCCTGTAATGTATCCATTATAATTGGAAGGATGAACATTCCGTACAATGTTAAACGTCTTCAAATTAAATAGCATCATTCAAGAACAGATAAATTTGCAGCATTGACCAGGCATGCACGTTTCGGGTACTTAACCCTCGTCAGTGATCCTCAATCTAAAATAGTAAGATGGCCTAAGAGTGTGAAAATTATTATGTCCAAAAATTTAGCCAAAAACGTAGTAAGATGGGTGGGATTTGATGCTACATGACCCACGTTTTAGGAATTTCAAGAAATTTTGATAACAGAAATTTCACAAAATATGCATGGAATATTTCTAAACACGAGTTTCCCATATTGCCTTTGTTAGAGACGGCGGTATAAATTTGAAAGCTTGTATTTACCTTTATTTCCTTTAAATGGTTGCAATTTAAAAAAATAAACATGTCCCGTTTCAAACTTGAAACGTCTTTGGCATAAATGTACCTTATTAAAGATTGTAAAAATTCTTTTTTGTAGTTCTCAATGCACCAAGAACTAAAGGACAGGACGGTCATCAATTACCAGACGTCCGAGAACTTAGTAACTGGTTGTTTAGGAGTAACGACAAACCACGACATCATCCAAATCACACTGTCATGGTGATGGCGTGGGGGCAGTTTCTTGACCATGACATGGTCAGTACCCCGCTGTCAAAAGGTAGGTCAACGCGCATGCTCTGTCAAAAGGTAGGTCATCATGCATACTCAAACAATCCATGTCATAACCCTGATCACACTGTCATGGTGATGTCGTTGGAGATGTTTCTGGACCATGACATGGTTACAAGCCCGCAGTATTAAGGTATGTCATCTCGTATGCTCTGACATTTTTGCAACATAGAATGCAATATTACAGAACATTAAAAACGTAGTAAATTGAATGTATTACATTTAAAGATTGAAATAAATGTTGCATTGCATGCCCCAACAAAAGTTGTGATTGTGACGATCAAACATAAATACGAAGCCCATTACTGTCACATTATAAGGCACGGACCATTTGATATTCTGGGGGGGGCTTGGGTTTTTTGTCGGAGCAAGATTATTTTTTTCGCACCGGACCGGGGCAAAATTATTTTTTTCTTGCAAAGTTGGAGCAAGAAAATTTTTTTTCTAACAATGGATGTGTATATTAAGAATGTTTGTGTTTTTTCAACAGAAATTCTTTATTTTTACTTAAATTGTTCTAAACCGTACTAAATTTTTATGTAAAACTTGTATTCACTTCTAAACTGAGAGAGATAAAAGATTTCTACAATATGATATAATTTTCAGTAAACAAAATGTATGTAAGGTCAGGCAACAGGGCCTGAGGTGAAGGTCTTCTAGACAATTTTAAAATTTAGAGATGAAAACTAGTGGAAAACTGAATTAAATTCTCCTTCCAAGATTGTATATAAATTTTAGACTCTAGGGTGATTCATGTATCTATAAAAATTATGCTGATAAAGTATTTAAGGAAGCCCCTTTTTCAGCCACATGTATACTTTTGATATTTTTAAATATGAACTTGCCATTAAAAAAGAAAAGTATGGCGAGCGAAGCGAGCCAAAAATTGTTAATATAAAATGAAAACTGTGGCGAGCGAAGCGAGCCGAAAATTTTTCAGGAATTTAAGTGAATTTTATGGTTATTCTTCAAATTCAGATTACTTGTAAGAGCAAGATTATTTTTTTCTGTCACACCATAAGCAAATTTATTTTTTTCATCAAAATTCAGAGCAAAATTATTTTTTTCGAAAAAAACCCAAGCCCCCCCCCAGAATATCAAATGGACCGTGCCTAAACGATTATATTTTTCTAAATTGTTTACTGAATCTCTGATCAGATTCTGTAAGTATACATATACTGATGTTAAAAGTCGTCTCTTTTTGAGAAATGACAATTTGCATTTCAAATAAAATTTTTATACTCATCCAAATTTCAGAAGAAGACGGCTCAAAAATCGACTGCTGTTTGAACTCTGAGAACAGGTAACCTTTATTATTCAAATGTTATTTCATAAATGATGATTGCATGCAATACTTTGAAGGTGATAAATACCAGTATTTTTTTTTATTTTCGTTAAAACAAAAATAAATACATGTATAAATAAATAAAAAAAGAATCGAAAATAAATATATATATACACATAAATAAATAGATAACTTCAGAAAGTCGAAATTCATTTATACCAATTGATCAGAGTTACCTTTCTTTGGTTACTTTTTTAAATTTCTTTCTTTCTTGGCAGGGAAGAATGCTTTCCAATAAAGATACCTGCAGACGATGGATATTTTAGGAATAAATCTTGTATGAACTTCGTAAGATCGGCAGCAGCAGTTCAGTGTATGCCAGGTACATATTTACTGTATGAATATTCATAATAAATGGCGTCGATTTAAAGCATCCTAAAACATGGTATAAATAGATTAAAATAAAATACTTGGATTGCATGATACATTGAAATGAGCATATAGTACACTGAATAATTAAGATGGAACATATATTTCAATATGATATTTTGAACCTTTAGAATGGTACATGTATCTCTGTTGGTGGACGGATAGTTCCCGAGGATATGGTTCGCCTAGTTTTACTGTGTTTCTAATTTTACTTGACATTTAAGACAAATGTTATATACTTAGTACTGAATATTAATAAATTAGTCTGAATCTAAGAAATATATCTCTCCCTCGTGACATAGCTTTGTTCGTATCTGGATCTTTGGCATACATTTTAGGTCATGTTCAGAATTTCGCTATTCGTATATCTACCTTTTGGTTTTTCCTCTTTTTCGGCCTCGAGTGTCACTGATGATACACAGTTGAAATGCTCATATCATGCTCTAAATAAATTTACGATAGAACATATATTTCAATATGATAATTTCAACAACTGGTTTGGTACAAAAAAAATGCATCTCTGTTAGTGTGGTGGACTGAACATTAGTCCCCGAGTATATAGTGCATCTAGTTTTACTGTGAGTCTACACTGACTTGAAATATATTTAATTTGTAAATTTTGTGGTACTAAAATTGATGAAATATTCTGAACCTAAGGATTATCTCCCTTATGCATAGCTCACTCTCCATGCCATAGCTCTGTCCGTTGCCGGTTCCTCGGCTTGGCATACATTTTAGGTCATGTTTAGGATTCCACTCTTCATATTTTGCTGTTTCCATTCCCTCTCTTTCTGCCTTGAGCATCACTGATGATAGATTGTTTTGTCAATTACGAAAGAACACATATTTCAATTTGATAATTCCTACCACTATAGGTGATACATGTATGTATCTCTGTTGTTAGGGTTAGGGTTAGTTTGAGTGTTCTTCTGCACTGACTTAAAATACATTTGTAAATTTTATGTTACCAAATTTGATGAATTGACATATAGCCAAGTTCGATCAATTTCGGTTGATCGTTTCTTCAACGCATTCGAAAAGTTTCTTGAAATTTCTAAAACGTTGGTCCTGTAGCATCCTATCCTACCAATACTGCTACGTCTTCCGGTACATTTTTGGACATAATCATTTTCACAATCTTTGGTCATGTTACATTATTTAGATTAAGGATCACTGACGAGGGTTAAGTAGCCGAAACGTTCATGTCTAGTCCATGCTGCAATTTTGCCTGTTCTTAAATGATGCTAATGAATTTGAAGACGTTTAAGATTAGGGTATCTCCCTTATGGTATTGTTCTTCCTTTATGACATAGCTCTGTCCTTAGCTAGCTTTTTCTCAGACATTTTAGGTCATGTTTTCATTTGAATTTCGCTCCTGAAAAATTCACATTTTGGATTCCCTCTCTTTCGGCCTCAAGGCATGATTGTATATTGAAATGCGCATATGGTGCACTAAATAATTACGATAACACATATATTTCAATATGATAATCTTCTTTAAAAAGTACATAGTTTTTAGAGATATGGGGGAAAACTGTTATCTTTCAAAAAAAGCCATGTTTTGTTTTAAAAAAAGGTACAATACTTCACTGTAATGAAATACATGTAGTTTTTGTGTCGCCTGCGAAGCATAGCGACACTTAGGGATCACTTTGTCCGTTGTCCGTCTGTCCGTCTGTCCGTCCGTCCGTCCGTCCGTCTGTCTGTCTGTCACACTTTGGGTGTCACAGCCCATAACTTTTGATTGGTAAGTGATAGGGCTTTGATATTTCACATGTGTATTCCTTGTGACAAGACCTTCCTACACATACCATAATTTTTGACCTAGTGACCTTGACCTACATATTTGACCTACTTTTCAAAAAAATTAAGAATGGATATATCTTTTGATTGGTAGGTGATAGGGCTTTGATATTTCACATGTGCAATCCTTTTGGCAAGACCTTTCTAAGCATACCATTATTTTTGACCTTGTGACCTTGACCTAGATATTTGACCTACTTTTGAAAAAAAGATAAGATTCACTATATCTTTTGATTGGTAAGTGATAGGGCTTTGATACTTCACATCTGTATTCCTTGTGACAAGACCTTTCTACACATACAATAGTTTTTGACCTAGTGACCTTGACCTACATATTTGACCTACTTTTCAAAAACAATTAAGAATGGATATATCTTTTGATTGGTAGGTGATAGGGCTTTGATATTTCACATGTGCAATCCTTGTGGCAAGACCTTTCTACACATACCATTATTTTTGACCTTGTGACCTTGACCTAGATATTTGACCTACTTTTGAAAAAAAGATAAGATTCACTATATCTTTTGATTGGTAAGTGATAGGGCTTTGATATTTCACATCTGTATTCCTTGTGACAAGACCTTTCTACACATACAATAATTTTTGACCTAGTGACCTTGACCTACATATTTGACCTACTTTTCAAAAACAATTAAGAATGGATATATCTTTTTATTGGTGAGTGTTAGGACTTTGATATTTCACATGTGCAATTCCTTGTGGCAAGACCTTTCTAAGCATACCATTATTTTTGACCTTGTGACCTTGACCTAGATATTTGACCTACTTTTGAAAAAAAGATAAGATTCGCTATATCTTTTGATTGGTAAGTGATATGGCTTTGATATTTCACATCTGTATTCCTTGTGACAAGACCTTCCTACAAATACAATAATTTTTGACCTAGTGACCTTGACCTACATATTTGACCTACTTTAAAAAAAATTAAGAATGGATATATCTTTTTATTGGTAAGTGTTAGGACTTTGATATTTCACATGTGCAATCCTTGAGGCAAGAACTTTCTTCACATACCATAATTTTTGACCTTGTGACCTTGACCTAGATATTTGACCTTCTTTTGAAAAAAGATAAGATTCGCTATTATCTTTTGATTGGTAAGAGATAGGGCTTCGATATTTCACATGTGTATTCCTTCTGACAAGACCTTTCTACACAGACCATTAAATTTGACCTTTTGACCTTGATCTAGATATTTGACCTACTTTTCAAGAAAAGTAATATTGGCTATATCTTTTGATTGGTAGGTGATAGGGCTTTGATATTTCACATGTATTTTCCTTGTAACAATGCCATTCTACACATACCATTATTTTTTTACCTTTTGACCTTGACCTACATATTTGACCTACTTTTCAGAAAAAATTAAGAATGGATATATCTTTTGATTGGTAAGTGATAGGGCTTTGGTATTTCACGTGTGTATTCCTTGTGACAAGACCTTTCTACACAGACCATGAAATTTGACCTTTTGACCTTGATCTAGATATTTGACCTAGACCTACTTTTCAAGAATTTTGATCCACTTTCTAGAATAATAATCAAACCGCTTCGCAGGCGACACAAGCATTCCTTGGATTGCTTTTTTTTTTATAAATACAAACATATTTTTAAAAAAAGCTTTCTAAAAAGATTCAGTTTACAAACTTTTGGATGTTATATTTAATATAATCAGTTTTGATTAAGAAATTATTGTAATAAGGAAGTACCTATAACACCGCGTGGGATCGAAACGTATGGTGTTGTGCTCCCTTACATAGTTTTTTTGGTATTTTCTCATTTTCTAAATCAAACTTTACAAAACTGACCAGCGGTTGCAGTAGGGCAACACCTAATAAATCAATCCATATCGTCCAGGTATATGGAAAGTCCATAGTTTTCGCAAACACTTCAATAGTTTGTCGACGACAGAAAATATTTCCTTCTGACGAACTCTTGAAGTGTTTGCAAAAACTACAGACTTTTCAGATATATAAACGATATGGGCTTACTTATAAGACTTTGCTCTACTGCAACGTCTCATTAGTTTTGTGCAGTATCACTTAAATGATGAGAAAACATCAAAATTCTCCGTAAAGAATCACAACATCATACGTTTCGATCCCACGCGGTGTATAAGAAAGATTTATATTTTGACAGCAATTCGCGAACAAGTGAATGCAGTGACGTCATACATTGACGCCTCAAATGTTTATGGGTCCACAAGTGAAGAAATGTGGGCGTTGAGAGAGGGCACCGGAGGTTTGTATATTTAATTTGGCTTTAAAAATTTAATATTCAGTAACTGGGTTTTTTTTCCTGATATGGTCAACGCGGATTCAGAGAATTAAAAAAAGGGCGAGGGCTGGGCGGAGAAAAAGGCGAGGGTCATGGGAGTCAAGACATATCTGTAATAATTTGGTTTATTCAGTGAATATAGATCTAACACTGGTCACTAATTGTACACGGAATTCTACCTCTTATACCTTCTTGATTCGTTTCCAAAAACAGACCATTTCTAGCCATTTTTTATGTTTCGAAATGAGACATGTAAGGAAAATTGTACTCATATCATTATAGGTATGTTGAAAGTGAGTAGAGGAAACCTTTTACCAAAGTGGGAGGATACCAAATGTGACCTTCGTTCTCCACATCTAGGGACTTTCTGTATGTTGGCAGGTGAGTGGTGAACAATAATTGTGCATGTAGGGCGCACGCGACCTCGAACCCCTCCTTGAAATAAGTTTGGTCTCTCAATAAATCATGTTATCGAGATTATCATTACCGAGAGACCAATCCGAAGAGGGTCTGAAGTCCATTTGAATGAACAAAAAGGGTAAATAGAAAAATCAAAACTACATTAGCAATTACATATAGTATGCCAACCAAAGTACGAAATGAAAGTGCAGTTTGAAACTGTTATAGTATTACGGTTAATTTAATGAAAAGGGAGAGTCAACAGGTTACTCATTTACTTATTTCAAAGTTGAAGAAAATATGTCTTACATTCAATTTGTATCCCAACGCTTTTAAACTTATCTTTTTATTCAATTTTTTTCAGGAGATAAGAGGGCAAACGTCGTCCCAAATCTTAGTGCGCTTCATATAGCATTCGTGAGAGAACATAATAGAATAGCCAAGAAGCTAGCGGAAGTAAACCCCGATTGGTCAGGTGATGACGAAAAGCTGTTCCAAGAGGCGAGAAAAATTGTTGGAGCATACATGCAGCACATTACGTACGACGAATACTTACCAACCGTTTTAAACAGAGATACCTTAGGGAAATTCTTCCTGAATATTAAGAACGACAGTGATCCTAATGTCTATTATTCTAAAACAGATGCTAGCATCACGAATGCATTTGCTGCAGCGAGCTTCCGTTTTGGTCATTCACAGATTTCAAGTCATCAAGGTTTCATGAACAGAATTGGAAACATGACTAAGGTCATTATCTTTTTCATGCTCTTTTATTTAGTTCCATCATCATCATCATCATTACTGGTTTCTTTGCATGTCTTGGATTTGGAGTTCCCGATTTCAATACAAATATTATACAATTTTTTTTTACGTAAATCTAGGTAAAATGAATAAACATGAGAATGTATCCATTACAGCATACTTAAATTTTGGTAACAAATGAATATATTTGCTCATTTAACCAGGTATTACCAATAGAAGATTGTTACAACAACCCAGAGCTGCTGGAAAAAGAGGATTGTAAGCATAGTTGTCCACGTATAGCACGTTGGATGACCACTGACACGTGTACAATGGCTGATAGGTGAATTGAATATGATCTCAATTACATAACAATGACTTCAAAACTTATTAATTTCTTGAAAGTATCATTAGTGATGAAATATCAAGCAATGCTTTGTAAGTCTACAATAAACATCGAAGATTAGTGCAAAACTAAACTAGTCTATACAGTAAATGGGGACTATTTTCAAGAACATCTTGTGACAACAGCAAAAAGAAGGACGGTATCTCCAATTGGACTTGGTTGCAGCATTCTCAGCAGAATACAGAAACACCCATATGCTAAAACACAGAGTGGACACGACAAGATACACCAAAGTGACAAGGAATATCAAACAATAAAGACATGTACACTTAATGTATATACAAAAGACTACAAATAAACCAACGAGACCAATGGATACCTAATGCAGAATTAGAACTGCCATCTGTCGCGTTAGTTGCAAATGGTTAGCTTATTCGGATCATGTGCAATAACCCTCCCACTTGACCGGCTGCCCAGCTGTGTAGAAGCATCATCAACTTGACAGTCATTTAAATTCCTTCAATAAAAAAAGCATTCATAAAGATTCCCTAATATCTACGATTCAAAATCCTCATCATGTGCGGAATTTCCAAGTTTTGGTACATGTATTATAAGAATGTTAAACGTCTTTAAATTCAATAGCATCATTTAAAACCTGATAAATTTACAGCATGGACCAGACATGCACGTTAATGTGGGAAGAATCTGAAAGTCCACAGGTCAACATTACATGTAAGATGAAGACTTTCTTTGTCGTAGACTAATGTTTGTAAACCGAATCTTCCGTCTTTAAATTATAGACTATAATTCCTTTTCCAGTACGTTTGAAACAGGAGTAAGAGATAAATTGTTCATGGACAAACATGGAAAAAGCTTCGACCTACCGGCAATCAACATCCAGCGAGGCCGCGACCATGGCATCCCATCATACAACACGTGGCGGAAATTTTTGGGACTGACGGAAATAAAGAGTTTCGATCCCGATAAATCTTATGGCCTTGTTAATCATTACCCACACACGGCTTCAATCTTAAGTCAAGTGTATAGGTACATGAACAAATAACTGCAGTAAAAATGTTTGGCCAATTATGTATCTGTTGATTTAACAAAAATTTTTACAAAAGTTTTTTTTTCGGCAATTTCTAGATTTTCGGTGTATAGATACATGTACGATTATTCCTGACATTTTTCTTCAGATGTTTTCTGAAAACGGACACAAAATCATTAATTAAACGAATCTGAAGTAAAAGTCTAAAAATCTCAATTCAACGTGATTTAAAAGAAAATGTCGTCGATATGACTGAATCATGATATATTAATTTTCCTCTTATTTCTTAGACATGTAGATGACATAGACCTATATGTCGGTGCCATGACAGAGCGTCATATGGAGGGCGCCAGTGTGGGTCCAACCTTTGACAGACTTATTGCTGATCAGTTTAGGACATTGAAGGAAGGAGACAGATTTTGGTTTGAGAATAATCAATTTTCGAGAGGTAAAGAAAATTTGCACGTGTGTGTATGCTAGATGTTTTCTGTTGTAATTTGATCCCTGACAGCACATCCTATAAAATTAAGCTTTATAAAGGAAGCTACTCTTTTCGCCTTCTCCTCATTGATAATGTCGACAAAAACATATATGATTTGTTGATTCTGTAAATATATTCTTATGTTTTGTTCGAAGTCCTCTGATCCACTTCGTTAACTAGGCCGATATCCTTTTCTCATACTGCTTTTGAACCCAATGCATCTTATCCTGTATGCAAAATATTTTCATCCAAATCTTCTTGTCGAAATCCGAACTGATATCAAAATTTGAAATATTCAAAAACGGCAAAAGAAAAGTTAAAAATTGCTCAAGAAAATTAAAAGAATGGAACATTACGAAAGGAATTGATGTGAAATTATTCATCCTTAATGCATTTATTTGCAGAACAAATCCGATCTATAAAGGAAGTGAAGCTTGCTAAAATCCTGTGTCAAAACATGGAAGTGGAGAACATTCAACCGCAAGTCATGTTTATACCGAATCAGTCGAGGTATGAACAATTTTATATCATTTATATGTTGCATCCCTTAATTTGAATGCTTTCAAAATATACATGCAATCTTATTATATTCATTTTCAGAAACCCATCTTTGGAGTGCAAAAATCTTCCAGACCTAAACTTTTCTCTGTGGATAGAGTGAAGATATTTTCCAAAATCAATACGAGTTATCTTTCTTAGTGCTTTTTTTTTCTTGTCTGATCGTTTCCTGTTAATTAATCATCGTGCCTTCATTATACTCAGTGCTTATATATTTCATGTATTAGAAATAAATACTGAAGATTACATAAAAAATACCATTCGTTCACTTCTAATTCCACAATCGGATTTTATTCATTCATCTCTCGCATTTTGGAGTTTTTCATTTTGCATGGAGCTGCTAAAAGCAGAAACCATGACGGACACATATTAAAAATCAATCAGGATTGCTCGATGCGCTTTCTATTATCCGAAATGCTTGGATTCAGATTCATAAGCTACTTATTATATGAACTTGGTGTTGACAAATGCGCATGCTGGCAGGGAAATACATTGACTGAGAGTATCTGATAATAACCAGTGGCCTCACAGTTCGGTGAAAATAAACTGAAAACACAAAATTCTTCATTTTTCTCCCTTTTAATTGATGTGAAAAGAAGCGAAACACTGGAGTATTTGGCGCCCCTATATTTCATCAATATAATCAGCGTGAAGCTTGTTATGAAATTCTATATTCCAGTGCTTGAACGATATAATGATGAATCAACCTCGTACACATACGCATATCCAGAAGGAGTCGGGGATAAAGACATTTTACCCTTTCCCTTCCTTTTAGATTTAGCAAAATGAAAATCCTAATACTTCCAAATTGAATTCTTACGTATTATTTCCATCAAATTAATGGTTGGAACACTCTCCAGTCACTTCTGGCCCGGCTTCACAAACACCCACCCCACTCCATCCCCTGATTTTTTTTAGATACGCGCATCGCATCGCGAATTTACCAAATGACGCAAATATCAGTGCCTCGGACATAACTTTCTTCCAAAATATATCAAAAGGGGTGGATTTTTATTCATTTATTTTATCTTTATTTATTTATTTATTTATTTTAAAGTAGCGTCTTTTTCTCGATTTGCAACTAGCAAACTGAAGCATTTCTCGAAAATGTATCATGTTTGATTTACAAATAGACTGAAATAAATTGGAGGGAGGGATGGTCTGTTATGATTGAGTTTAAGACATGTACATCACAAGTTAACTTAAATGAAATGACAGAAAATAGTGCTATCTACCATTTCTGTATTATATCAATATGAAAAGGCTAAAAGGGGATGAAGAGTGAATCTACGTTCAGAGAATCCTTCTCCCACGAATACTGGATCGATCATCTTGTGAAATTATACAGTGAGAAAAGTATCTTACCTTTTTTTAACAGATCTGAAAAAAACAATACGATTAGTGGGTAGGAAATCCTTCTTTATTTTATAGTGGTTTATTCATTATGCAGATAAAGTTTCTTTAGGTTACAATTTTAGTTAGCGGCATGCAGAATATATTAATTATTGTTTAATAAATCTATTTATTTATTTGCTTATCTATCTATTTATTTATTTAATTACAACAATTAAGTCACCGTTATAAAGTGAGAAACCGCCGAAACGTTTGAGGGATCTAGAATAAAGGAATGAATTTATTTATTTATTTACTTATTTTTCTATCTTTTTAGTTATTTATTCTTGTTCAAATTCATCTTTTAATCTTTTTTATTCATTTATTGCTACCTCTATTTATTTGTTTACTTACTTTCTTACTTACTTACTAACTAACTTACTTATAAATCATTTAGTTATTTATGAATTTATTTATTTGTCTATTTATTTCTTGTTTATTTTTTGCACCATCTTTACTAAATATTACCCTCACGAAATGCAGATCTGGGAATTTTCTTTTTTTCATCTCAAGAATGATTTTGAAATTGAAGCACTACAAAAAAAAAAAACTATTCAATTTGTCTCCATCTCGGAGAGAGAGTTCAAAAAGAAAGAATAATTAATCATGTACATGTACTTGGATTGATTTTTGCAAAAAAATCCCAAATGATAAATGTCAAGTAAAAAATTGAGTAAAAAAAACTTAATAGTCTGAAACTTTATATGCGTACCTTACAAAAAAATCACATTAACATGGTTGGCATAAAACATTTACTTAAAATTGTAAAAATACTTGAAATTCTCAAATAGCATGTATACAATGGTCGATCAAAAATGAATGAGTTTTTTTTTTTTTTTTTTGGTTTTGAAAAAGAAATTTTGAAAAAATAAATTTCATGATAAAGAAAATCAGCCATGCCCAGTGAAAATATAACCTCCCCCCTCCTTTCCTCTTCCGACTTGAAATAATTATGGGTAACTATGATTATACATGTACCTCTTACGAAGTACACTTAGACATTTTCATCTTCATAGAATCATCGGACGGAGCCATCCCCCCAACCCTTTTTTCCAAGCTCTGCATTGACTAAATTATACCCTGAATTCGCACATGTATACTGTACTACATATTTCACAATAAAAACCTCTGAACTCGTGAGGGTAGGGATCGGAATTTCAGAAACAATATCCCTTTTTGCTCCTAAACTCTTTCCCCAATTCATGTCTATTTTACTGATTAATTTCTCTCTTGAAACAAAACATAATATTAATCGTAATATATATGAGGGGACTTCATTGTTCTCTCTAGTTTTAACATCCCTCCCACTGTAAAATTTCGACCTCGTGTATTTTTGACACCCGACTTTGACTAATAAACGGCGGTCTTGGCAGGTACGCATGTTCTTCGGGCTTTGACATGTAAAATGGTGTAAGATTTCAAGTTAATGGTTTCTATTGAACTGCATGATGAATACAAACACTTTTAAACTGAAATTTAATATCGAATTGTCTTTTCTTTAATTCAGTTATTAGGTGTCTTGTGAACATAGATTTTGTTTATCTGACAAGAATCACTGAAATTTAAAACTTCAGGAATTTTACAAATCTATCTCTAGAGTACAAGTACATGTATATACAATTTGTAACCAATAATTTTAGTTGTCCTATAGAATTTTAAAATGTTAATGAATTCGGAGCTTTAATGGAATTTTTTTAAATTTTGTATGACAATTTTTTTTTTCAAGCTTTTAATTTTCAAAACTTATTTTACTTTCATCTTTAATAAAAAAAAGATATTATTTACTATTGTTACATGCATGCGAGATTGGACGACCTTGAAGTTCGGCATCCGGACCAAAAATGATATCGTTCCCTGAAAAGCCGTGTTACATGTAGTATAATTAATTTATATATAAAATGATGTCCATTTACTCATTTGAAAATCTTTTTATTTTATTTTGTTTCGATTAAACCAGAGAATTAAAAATATGAATTTTCGTGTTCGCATTTAGGTTTTAAAGGAGCTCTCCTGATTAGTTAATGTGAATTGCTCAGAAACTGCATATTGCTTCAAGACAATTGCTTAGTAAGAAACTTTAGCTGAATTTTTGCTATTAATATCTAAAGAAAATGAAGGGGAAATATATTCTCGACCTAAAAAAAAAATGTTGTGTCTCCCATGCATGACGGGTGTGTTTCTTTATAAAGACAGACTGCCAGGCGGTAACGTTATTACATGTTGCCACCCACGCCACCCTCTACAAGCACGTGCGACTTCCATGCATGCAACAGACATCATAAGAGATCAAAATTCATAAATAACACGGTCAATAACAATAATGACGAATCCAGGTTGTTTTTGTTTTTTTTTTTTAGAACAAGAATCCAGCGAATTGACTTTACATGCAAAGCGCAGTGATTTTAACTTGCAGCATTCAAAGCTTCAAGGGCAATTCCAGCAGTTTTGGGAAGGGTAGGCAGAAGGTTGTGGTCAATTTTGCTTGTTAATTTACAACTGAAAATTGCTAATAATCATTTTCTCCTGTTTCTATCTTTGGAAGATACGACCTACGAAAAGACTGGACTTCAATGGACAATAACATACAAAAGTCATGTGTTCTCCTTTGATTTTGCAGATGTGTCTCTTTATATGATATATATATATATATATATATATATATATATATAGATGATTTCTAGATGTGTTTCAATAACGAATTTAGAATTCTCTATATATAAAGGACAGTACTATGTGACAAAAACAGGGCCGCATCCTGGTGACAGTCCGGTCATACTTCTTAAAATTTCTGAAAAATTTGAATGATGGTGAAGCTCGTTTACTGCAAATCCATCTCACTCTTTAAACATTTTGCATGGGTACGTTACATGTACATGTACCTGAAAAGCCTAGGAAACTACAGTAACTCTAGACTTATGATACTTTCGAAAGCTGCAAGTGGCGAATTCTTTACCACAAGAAAAAAAATCACCTTCAGCAATCTAGCTGACACAACAAGAGCGGAAGTTTATCTGAACCCGAAAAAATAAAACATTCATGTAGGAATCTTACACTTATAAATCAACTGTTAATTGGAATGGAGGTGCATTTTACA
Source organism: Pinctada imbricata (assembly GCA_033119305.1). Lineage (NCBI taxonomy): Eukaryota > Metazoa > Mollusca > Bivalvia > Pterioida > Pteriidae > Pinctada > Pinctada imbricata. Next base: position 1,451,848 of record VSWD01000009.1, on the reverse strand, counting down.
GCGAAAAAAAAAACTTTACCCGTGAGACAGATTATAAAAAATAACCCATGTTGGCAGTTGGCACGTCTGTATAAACATTGCAGATTTTATATCCCTTACTGTAGGCGGTTCCAGAATGGATCCAATATTCTTTCGAATATTCCTTCTCGAGCAAAAAAAAAAAAAGTAAAACGTGTTTACTAATCAGTCATTCATTCATTTAGAAAATCTGCTTTAGAAGGAAGTTCAGGCAAACAAGTGGACTGACAGACATACATTTACTATGTTTAAGTGTTTTGATATCGGGTTTGATGTTCCTTGTCCCTCTTGCGTCTCTTGCTGTATAGGGGTACATTTGTAACTACAGGAAATAAAAACCTTCTTTGTACTATGATTAATGAATTGGCTCGATTTAACTAACTTAAAATGCCCAGAAGTTTGTAAATTTGGTCTTTTCGCTTGCGACATCTTTGGTACGCATAAAAATGGAAAGAAAAAAAGGGGGTCCATGCATGTCCTTTTTTTTTTTTTTTTTTTTTTAGCAAACTTCATTTTTTTACAGGGCCCCTCCGTCCTCATCGAAAATTTTCCAATTTTTACGTTTTTTCAAATCGATCTGTAGATTGCATAAAAGACCAGATCAAGTTCAAAGTTAAATTTATCACGACTACTGGTCATATTTTATTGATTCTATATGCTATAAATACATTTCCAACATTTTTGACCAATGATGTGACACCTTTTATTCAGTTCTGTTCACCAATCAAAACGGAGGTGAATCCCAACGAAATTGTTTTCCTGTAGTTACTCCTATATGGCTTACTCTGACTTGATTTTGCTGGGTGCTGTGAGTTGTTGAAGATTGCCTCCTTTCATGTACACAAGACAAACTCTGGTTACGCCACGATATTATAATTCTACGTGCATGCAGGCAGACGATGACGTTTCACAACCGCGATATCTAAAAATTTTGGCATGAACTGTTCTTCATGCGAGTTGGCATTTCATCCTCTGTTTGTGGATTACTGCAGACGACACGATATGCACCATGCACTTATTAACTCATTCACAAAAAAGAGGAAATTAAAAAGAAAGAAAATCTGGTTAACATCCGTGTGAAATTGCAGTAACTCTACAATATGAACAACTCAAGAAATTCTTCTATTTCAAGTGTAACACTATAAAAAAAAAACAGAAAGAAAAAATAAGAGGAGAAATAAAAGAACAATGGAATCCTTGACTGCAGTAAAGCAGACAGGTTTACAGGTACATGTAAAATAATAAGATATAATTTTAATGTACATACATGTATGTTGATTCGGGAAATTACAAATTGCCATATATTGTTACAGTACCATTTGGACATTATTTGCCGTATTTAATTATAAGACAGAAAGACTTGCCAATCTATTCTACATTATGCTTTTAAAGAAAATAGATAAAAAGATAAGAAAATCACAACAGAAATTAGGTTAAGCTGTCTTTCCGTCTAGGTACAAATTTACTTTTGATTGCATTCATTGCATATAGCAACATTTGATATTAATATAAATTTTTTAAAGTAACCAAAAAAAAAAAATCGACGTACATGTATAATATACACTGAAACACAATAACAAACAATTAGGAGATCTCCACCAAAACCATACAAAGACCAACGTGACCACCACAGAACACACACGTAGAATTACAAAACAAACAGCAGACACACTAAGGAAACATTGCATGCCAACCATACCAACAAACAGCCAGAGACACACAAGAAAGATCGGCAAATCAATCAAAGACACTATGGAAACATGTATGAAAACACATAAAAGAAAGGAGGGGATCCCCAACCTGACTAGGTTGCAATACCCACAGCAAAACACCAAAAACACCTGACGCGAAAACAGAGCAGACAATTACAACAAGAGACACAAAACAGGCATACGACATATAGAAACATAAAACACATAAATCAACGAGACTAATGGGCAATCGGTGCCGACTTATGACGGTCAAGAAGCAAATGGTGTAGTTATCCGGATTATGTGCACCCCCCCCCCCCCCCACCACCACCACCATTTTCCGGTTACCCAAAGGTATCAAAGAAAGCGCAATTGAAGTGTAAAATAATGTGAACAACGGAAAGAACAATGTGTACCTGAACGACCATCCACTTCATCCATAGCCAAGGGTGTGGTCATTGGGGTTACTTGTACAACCCTACTCAATTATCGATATCCTGATATACAGAAATATCCCAACAAGGCGTGTGGTAATTGGGGTTACTTGTACACAACCCTACTCAACTATCGATATCCTGATACACAGAAATATCCCAACAAGGCGTGTGGTAATTGGGGTTACTTGTACACAACCCTACTCAATTATCGATATCCTGATACACAAAAATATCCCAACAAGGCGTGTGGTCATTGGGGTTACTTGTACACAACCCTACTCAATTATCGATATCCTGATACACAGAAATATCCCAACAAGGTATGTGTTCATGTAGCTTTTGTATGAAAATTAACCGGAAAAATATGTTGTATAAACAGAATATTTAGATATACAGGAGAGGAGTGAGAGAAGATACATGTACATGCAGAATCCGGTAAACCAGACGATTCGAAGTTATCATATGGCAAAATCGCGCTCAATTTATTCATATCAGCAAATGTATTCATATGACGATTATATTACGTCATATACCTATGTTTGAAACGCGCCAAATCTTAAACAAGAATGACCCGACACGCCAGGAAAAGCAACTACATTTTAAATGCATCAGATCAAATAAATAAAAAGAGCAGAATGCGCCCATGCAAAATAAAACTGTTTCTAATCCAATTTAGCTTATTTATTACCAAAACAATTTACCCACTCTGCGTATGAACACAAGATTATCTTTATCCTGTCAAAGCCGATAAAGTGATTCCATCAATATGACAAGCCTATTTCTCAAAATATCGATTTTTCAACACAAAAATGACAGAACCTAATTTCATTTTATGATTCTCAAGGTGACCAAATCCGGAATTTGATATCGCGATCTATCCGAAACGATGTGGACAAATACACAGCTCCCCTGATTTCCTACTGATAATCAAAGTTAAAGTGCGGCTAGTGAAAAGTTTTGGACTTTTTTAACATTGGGGGTATGGGCAGTATCGCCTCGAATTTTCACCTCAAAAATGACAGAAGTAAAAATTCGTTAATTTATCAAAGATGTGGATTTATTAATTCAGATTGTTGTATAGGAGTTTCTTCCTATATGTGGACAAATTTGATTGGTGTCATGAAATCGTGAGTATTCTCAATCTATTATTTGCTCCCCATAGACTCCTATAGTAAGAATATGAAGCCTACGGAATCCAATATGGCCGCTATGCAAATTAGGAAATTGAGCGCTATTTTGCCATATGTTACGTCAACTTTAGAAAATATAGAGGACATACTGAATATAACGTAATTTTTGTAGTTTTTGAAACATTCAATGTAGACACATTTGCATGCAGGATTCGGTTCACAATGTGTGGTATATGCATAATTACACAAAAACATGATTCCTATCTTTCTTTCGACCTACTTTAGTCATCTCTGCACTTTTGAAATCGGAGACAGACCGTAATTCACCGCTTCGGATTTTCGAAATACGTTCAAATCCCGCGGAGTCCGTGATTTATGCACTATGTAAACGAGACTTGACTCCATTGTGCAAGATGAATAGAACCGCGGAAAATGTTACAATCACAACATGATTGTCTCTTTCTTATCCGTTTGTCGCTTGAGTAATTTATGAATTAATTTCTGTAATCCGCAGTTAAGAAAGATTAAAAAGCTGTGATTCAGAAATGCTTGAGAAATTTGCATTCAAAATGAAGAAGGAATGTGTTTAGGTAATTTTTCACTTTCAGAAACTTAAGGAGATTTTTTTCCATAGGGCATTCCTAAAAATAAAAAAAAACTCGAGGAGACTAAAAGCAAGTTGCTGCTCAGATTGTAAGGGCAAGTTTCTCCCAAGTAAGTAGGTTTCCAAAGCACATATTTAAAGAGGGAATATTAATATTTTAATAGTAAGGGTCATCATAAAGGACTTTCTTTAAAAAAGATCTGTCCAAGTGTCCATTAGGCTTAGTAGACAGCAAGCTCTCTGACTGCAGGTTTCTGCCTTTTTCATCAATCAGTTAAAAAAAATACAAATGTATCTAATTGTTAAAATCTTGTTTTATCATATTCAAATCGACAATTATATCATCACAAAATCCGTTTTTCCAAGGACTTGTAAACAGGATGCATTTCGTCGTTTTTCAACATCACATGTAGAAAACACCTCTGCCAGAAACAGCTTTCTTTGACAAAATTGCCAAAAACCAGTACACCAGACATGCATGTTTCTTACATGTATGTATTAAATTCTCATCAGTGGTAATTTCAGTAGCGCTACATATACATGTAATGATCTTCTGTAGAATGGTTGAAATTAGTTTAATTTATTAATAATGTCACAAGGAATGGGAGGTTCCAGGTTTTCTATACGTAGTTAAGCGGATTAAAAACATTGAAACGTGCAACCAAACGTATACCATGTAGATCATGGGATGTTGTAATGATGTCATAACATGTATTCTTTCTTACAATTACATCGCAGGAATTCTTTTTTTTTCCAAAGAAATAAAAACTAAGAAAGGTTTCCGACTCGGCCAATACAAAGCCCATGAAGGAAAGGGGAGGGGGGGGGGCTCAATCATTAGGATTTTAGAGTACCTAGCTCGAAAATCACGAACGCTTTAAATTTTGCTTCTTTTTTATTTTATTTATTTATATATTTATTTATTATTCTTTTTTTTTTTGTATTCCGAATTTTGTTTTTTTATGGAATTAAAGAGATTGTTCATACCATTTCTAAGATTCCATCTTTTTTTCAGTTCAGTTCATTTATTTCTTTGTGCCCACTGGCACATCAGACATGTTACAAGTAAATACAAATATAAGACATTCAAGGTGAACATAATTAATCTCTGAATGTCCTCTGATTTTTAGGAGAGTGATATTTCAAACCATTAATTTTTTGTGTTCGGTAGGAAACCTAATGACAAAGCGCCGGAACTACTTTTATCAAAGGAAATAGCACTCATTTACATACGCTGATACCGATACCTTAATTAGACAGATTCAGTGACAGCTACAATAAATGACTGATATGTGAGGGGAAGGAGGGTAGACCTAGAGTAATTATAGTTATTGAAAATATGACTAAATCCTTAATGAACCTATTGGGAAAAAAATTGAACTTTGTAGTATGAAACCTCATATTTCAACATCGCCTTTGTAGGGATCTTTTTTAGACTGGTAAGAAAGGAGCTGATAAGATAAGGGCTGTATTTAGCCCTGATTCTCATCAAGTATTTCTTCTACACATTGATCTTTACGAAAGAAAAACTTGATCATTACTCAAATGTAATCTGTTCCAGAGATTCCTCATACAACTCTTATTTCTAGATACTGTAAAAAAACAGTCTAAAGAGAAAGGATAGCCATGTTGAAAAAAAAGCTAATTAATATCGATAAAAAAAACGTTGAAAATTAAGAACTATCTGGTTACATTGTAATATCGATATCTATAAACTTTAAAACAAAGTTATTGTCTAAACTAGATACAAGAAATCAAAATTAAAAGACTGGTCCCAACTTATTCCATAAATTTTAAAATCTTGAATTTGAAATGCAGTAGTATTTTTTAGCTATAAAGTAGGCATTTTACCGCGAAATACACACTGTGTAGAAATATGCAACACGCTCTTCTTTATTTCATTCCAAATTCTTGTGCATTTCATGTGAACACGTTCAGAATTAGTAAATAAATGACGTTAAAAGGGAAAAAATGAAACTTTGTTTATATTAAAGCTGAAACACATATTCATAAAAAAAACACCCTCCCTTTTTCAGTTTTTCGTCTCTGGGACTTCACCCCCTCCCCCTAGCTACAGAAATCCTCGTTGTCAATAGATGTGTGTTAGTGATATACACCTTCTGTAAAAGTGGCGGTCTGTAGCTAGGGGGAGGGGGCAATGTTTTAAATACCTTTTCCATTATCCATTGATTTCTATAGAAAAAAAAACATATTTTGCCCCAAAATTTAGAAAAAACGATGCATGCACGATAAATCTTTTAATATTCAACTGCTGATTATGATAAAACCAAGAACTGGCATCAATTTTGTGAAAGAATTTTCTTGAATTTCTCATTTTGAAATTTTTTGAACTTTTTACGCCCTATCTTATCAGCTCCTTTTGGTGACCTAATGAACGTTGAATGGGCTGCAAATGAATAGACGACGTTAACAATTTTGTCTGTAATATTTAAAAAATTGAATACTTCCATTGAACTTCTGTATGACAAATATGGACAGTGACCATATCCCAATACACAGTACAAATTCGATAATTCAGGAAATCACAAACCAAATGCATACGAAATCGGGATAAAACAGGAACCAAATCAAACAAACAAAATCCACACGAAAAGAAGCGAACTCACAATTAGGAGTGAGACCAGGTGCCCAGGAAGAGTCAGCATCTCCTGCTTACATGCAACACCCGCCGCTTCAATTTAGAAATATCACATCCTGTTACTTCCATTGGGAAAATATAAGTATAGTCTGTGGTTTGATGGTTCAAATGGTCAAAGACAGAATATCATTCACCATTCTTGACAATGGGACATCATAGTGTATAACTAGTTCCCCGTATCGACCGTAGAACTTCCTCAGTGACATTTCATACTCACCCATAAATATGAAAGTAAACTACGGAAGCCGATTAGTGCCAACCAAAATGAGATTTTAAAGTCGTAATTACGACTCAGTATGTAGTAATTACGACTTAGCTTTGTCGTAATTACGACTTAGCTATGTCGTAATTACGACTTAACTATGTCGTAATTAGCACTCAGTTTATCATAATTTCCACTATGACCAAAATTGACCATGAGTTCTCTCTGTAAGGTTTGATTGGATTCTATATTTCAGCCAGGGAGATCTCAGGAATTATATGCAAGGAAAAACAGGAGGCCGGAGTTGGCCTATATCGCTAACCCGACAACCATTTTACATTTTTGAAGAAGAAGAATGTAGAAGAAGATAAAAAAAATCACGGGAATGACCCAATCACCCTCTTTCTTTAATTAGACAATACTCATGAAAACTCATGAAATAAATCTCTGAAAGAAACATTGTATAAGTAAACAGCTATTATGTGAAAAGAGTTCACTGATATGAGGAATGAAAAAATACTTCTCAATATTGATCATATTTGGAAAACTTCAAAAAGACGTACAAATGCGTCACAAATTCACTTCAGAGGGAATAATATTAAGTCGTAATTACGACATAGTAAAGTCATACGTAATTACGACATGGTTCAGTCGTAATTACGATATACTAAGTCGTAATTACGAGATGCCTAAGTCGTAATTACGAGATACTTAAGTCGTAATTACCAGATTACTAAGTCGTTATTACAAGGAAGCTAAGACATAGTCGTAACTACGATATACTTCTAAGTCGTAATTACGACTTAAAACTTAATTAGGTTGGCACTATAGTCGGCTTCCGTAGTAAACTCTACATGAGTCAATATACGGTCAAAACGTTTAAGGAAATAACAACATAATAAAATCTAGACGAACTTTTCAACAGAGATTCTTGTCTGAACGATACAACTCTGATGATTTTATAGAGTTACATGCTGTTTATATTGTTGGACACTGTTTTTATTGAATATAAGGTGGTCCCATTGGACTTTGTTAACCTTTTATTTGACTTTAAGATTATGTATTTTTTACTAATATCAGGTGCTTCTGTCGAATTAGGATACAAGAGGACTACAAGAGGGAGGGAAGATCTTTCAAAAGAGAAAGTTTGACTGGACTTACAAGTCTTCGTCTTTCAAGGGCTCTGGGTACCATAAGCAGGTCGTGGTCAGAGCACTGAATGGGGTCCAGCAGTGTTTGACCATGGAACGTCCACCAAAAAAATACTGAGTAATTAATTACAAAAACACTCAGATAAAATTATTATTGCAGAGCTATACATTTAGAATTTTGGATCACTCGAGCATAAATATCTACGCCTACAAGATCTATAGGATGCACTGAAAAGAGAGCTGCTTTATCAAATTGTCCTCAACGTGTACCACGGCCAAAAATAGTATTACCTTGTTATCTTTGAAGTAACACGTAGATAAGGTAGTGAAATAAAGGTGGGAATGAAGTCCAGAATGTAAATCCGTCGTTAAAATGAGTTCTTAAATATTTTAATAATTTGTCACTTAATGAAAGTTTTAACTTTTCCTTGGGTATTTGGGAATTTTCATCGGAGGGACTGATATTGAAATATTTCTCATCAAGTCTCTATGTAAAATCCAACTTCAATGAATAGAATTTACTGTTGAATTCTAATAATCTAACATTTAAATCTCAGAAACTGACATTTTAAGGCTAGATTATTTATCACGTATTTCTCATGTCAGTCAATCATCAATAGATTTAAACATAAAAACTTTTATCTAAAAATCAGGCTCCGATTTTCTGCATTTTGGAAAAATGGGTCTTTTAAATAAGTAGAAAAGGTGCACGGCATTTGTGAAAAAAAGCAAACAAAATGCCAGTCTTAGCTATATGAAAAGGTCACGCCTGCACTCTTGAAAATTAAGGAATTCACTACGTCATATCCGTTTTCTCTCTCTCTCTCTCTCTCTCTCTCTCTCTCTCTCTCTCTCTCTCTCTCTCTCTCTCTTCCAGATAAGGAAAATTTAAAAGAAATCTGATGAAAAGAAAATGCAATAGTAATATGGATGAGTTAAAAAAGATCCTGACGATAATCTTAACAGCACTCACAATAGAGCTACAAAGTCAGCATCGACGGACCTCTAGCAAGCTAGAGGTGGGACCAGGTGTCCGGGAGAAGTAAGCATCCCCTGTTGGCTAGCCGCACTTGCCGTCGATGTTCACGCACGAAAATGAAAACGATATATAAAATACATGCACTGTCTGAGGTTGTGTCTATATCGAAAGTGCTATGGCGACAATGTCAGGGGAAAATATTCAAAACACTTACTACTACTCTTACTGTCAAACCCCTCGCGGGGAACTTTTTTACGAGCTCCTCATGGCAAAGGAGTAATTCTTCTCATTTACTTTTAATCGCTCAAAACTTTACGAGTTTCTTAATGAGGATTTTTTTTTTCTTTTTTGATTTTTTACTTTCACCGAATCTTATGCCTTCAATCCTTCAGCACAGAAAACACTCTACGCCCCTTAAATAAATATCGCCCTTTTTGCATAAAATAAAATAAAAAAAAAATGATCGAAAGAAACTAAAATCTTGTGGATGTTGCTTTTTTGGTACTGCGTTACAAAGAATACATGTATATAGTTCTTTCTTTGTCTCTATCATCTAATTCTGTCGTCTAAATTAGGCACAAAACAAAATTGAAAAAAAATAGTGCAACAAACGTACATGTGCATCAATAAATGCATTATGAATTACAAATAAGCTCTTTCTGAGGACAAAATCTATATAAACGAAGCACAAATAACGCCTGACTTCTAATCAAATACCAAATAAAGTCAAAGATGTAATAACATGTTTGGAATTAGTATTCTATTCTGATTGTATAGATTGATTCAGGAGTTAATTTGCCAATGGCTGAGGGTTTCGAATGAATAGCTAATAAATTATTAGTCTTTAAATGTACGAATTCTCCGGGGCGTACGAATTCAATATAAAATTCATTTAACAGACGACACAATACATCTGCCACTAATTATCTCTAGTTATCTGAAAGGAATGAGAAAATGGCTAGGAAACCGGAGAACCTAATCCGGATCGCCCCCGGTTGTCAAAGTCGGAATCAGACTTGTTTTTGTCTTGCTATTTGCTGGAATAATTATCATTGCTTTTGAAGAAGAAGGATGTACTTAGAAAATAAAACATCATTACATTTCTTATAAAGTCTTGACATTTGCCCCGTAGGATATCAAGTTGACTGATAGCATTCTTAATGGATTTTATAATCAAATCCTAATGGGTTATTGAAATATGACATCGGAGGATGGGATAAAAATCCGCTCTCTCGATTGGATAGGCTTGTTTCCATCGAAAAGATGATCTTAGTCTTAGAAATAAGAATTCAAAATTCTGGAAAATCTTACCAATTTGTCCTTATTACATGAGAATGAATAGTTCAAGAAATAAATTCATTTCATCTCTTTTGCTGATATGATGTTACATCGTTTGATATTTATAGGATTTCATTTTATACGATATATTATGAAACGCGTTGTGTTTTTTTATATCCCTGAGTCTTGACGAAAACGCACAACTCGTTTCACAATACATCGTATCAAATGAAATTTATTTGAGATTCATTTTATTACATGATTCTGCCAAAAAAAATGTGTATTTCCAATCTAAAATCAACGTGTCTGAGAACTAGAGGCGAGCAAGAAGCTCCACATTGCATATATTTTCTGTACGTACATCGACAAATATTAAAATTTTTAATTTTGTTAAGTACTTTAATTCATTAGATGGCAATATTTGAGCTAAGCCAATCACAGGCTCTGAAAAGGCTCGTCTTATTTGTGAAGAATCCGTCTTCATGGTCGTCATGGATTCAGCATCCTACAAATGCTAAACAGTACGAGCGCGGCTCGAACCTAGACCTCCAGTATGCCATGTTGCTTGCTAGCCGGGCGCGCTAACCACTATGCTAATGGGGTACAATGTAGTTGCCATCTTAGTCGGTTAGAAGGTAATTTGAAGTTTCTACATGAATAGGAAGGGGTTTCGCTCACGCTCCGCCCACTTCTTATTCATGTAGAAACTTCAAATTACCTTCTAATGACAAATATGGATAATGACCATATTCCTGTATACAGCACAAAATCGATAATTCAGAAAATCAGAAACCGAAGGCATACAAAATCAGGATAAAACAGGAACCAAAGCAAACAAACAAAAACCTCCACCACACGAAAAGAAGCGAACTCCCAATTTTGGAGTGAGACCAGGTGCCCAGGAAGAGTAAGCATCTCCTGCTTGCATGCAACACCCGCCGCTTCAATTCGGTAGAACTGTCACATCCGGTAACTTCCATTTCGGAAGACATATAGTACAATCTTTGGTTGGATAGTTCAAATGGTCTCTGACAGAATATCATCCACCATACTGGAGAGGGGGACATCATACAGTAGTGTATGACGAGTTCCCCATTTCGACCGTAGAACTTCCTCAGTGACGATGTTAGTTGGTCACAATAAACATATCCCTGACTGAGAAGCTTATCTGAAAGACGCCTAGCTCTCAGAACAAAATCCTTATATTTGGTACTTGCTCTGGCATAGCGTATCAACTGAGATATGAACACGCCATAAGCAGGCGATGAAGGGATGTTGCTACTCAGAAAAGGAAAGTTTGTAATGCTAAAATTGAAGTCGTCATGTTTGTCATAGAGTGAGGTGTTCATGTGACCATCAGTGTCGTATGACAACAATATGTCCAAATAGAATGCTGAATTATTTGTCTCTATAGCTTCTTTGACTTCAAGCTCAGAAGGATAGATACTGTTCAAGTAATCCGCGAATTTTGGATTATGTATCTGTACATGTAAAGTTGAAGTCAGAAGCTATGTATCTTTTCCCTTCAGAGACCAAAGGTTCAATTAATTCAGCTTCGTAAGAGTAAAGGAAAATATCGGCAAGGAGTGATGCACAATTGGTGTCCCCATTGGAATTCCGACAATTTGCCGGAAAACTTTTCCTCCAAACACCACGAAAATGTTGTCGATCAGAAATTTTGACATCTGAATAATATCTGTTTAAGTGCACTTATTTTCAGAATCGGACTTTTCTTTTACAAAGTAGGTTTTGTCATTATAGTTAACACAATAAATTTGTATTTGCGATTATCGTTCTTACTTGTAAACGCATTACTTTTAATTGTTGCAAGCTTTTCTTTCAATTTAGAATGTGGAATTGAAGTGTCAAGTGTCGAAAAATCAAAGGCTTTGATCGAATGGACTCTACTAAAATGAATGAATATAAAAGCTAAAAACACAAGAAAATCTGGTATAGAACAAGGTACCAATTCATCCCTGTCAGGAACTCGAAGCCACTACCTACGGCACCTTCCGCCTGGTAAACACGAGTCCGGCACGCTATCCACTACACCATCTCGACTTCACAAAAAAAGTCATAAAAGCTACATGTATACTATTTACTATTTTTGGAACCTGGGATACCCTCAAATATAAATCAGCTTGAAGCTGAAAATACAATAAGTTAATGCTTGCTTAAAGTGTCAATGGTACATGTACCATTTCTTTTTTATTTACTCCAAAAAAAAATAAAAACAGGTTCTTACTGCAAAGATGAAGTGGGTTCTTACTCCAAAGATGATTAGCTGTTTGAATCATGGCGGCAGACATTACGTTTTTTTTCTCTCCTGGAAGGCAGATGTATCACTGCGCAACATCCGACTTACAAAAAATAGTGCGGGATAGATTGTTATTAGATTCAAGATACAGTTCGTTTTTAATAAGTAGAAGATATTAAATGACAAGAAAAAAATCTTAAAATTTTGTTGTCGAAGCAGGCATCATAAAAAAAATATGGACTGAAAACTTTTGCCCTGTTTACACGACGGGTTTAAAGCGCATTAAATCGAATTTAATGCGCATTAGATTTTAGCTGCGTTCACACGAGGAATCTAATGCGCATTAGTTTAATTCGCATTAGATTTAATGCGCATTAGATTTTGCCGTGTGAACGCAAAGCGAATCTAATTCGCATTAAATCTGGCGCATGCGTATATGATTTACTAGAATTCTACAGTACATTTCCATCATAACTGTGCACTTTTAATCACCCTTGGACCTCGAAACATAGAATAAGAGGTAAAAATACTTGATTCCATTCACAATTAACCCTCTAAGTAACTGTACTGCGTCTCTTAAGTTACGTAGAGTAACATTATATTATGACGTCATTTTATCTCACAATGACGTCATGCAATGCATGCATAAGCCCAACTTACGAAGAGGTAAATTATTATGAGCAAAACAACATACAGGCATGCATTCGACCCTTTTACTATCTAAAGTGTACGGCTCTCAGTGCAAATGTACCAAAATCTAATGCGCATTAGAATGTGTCGTGTGAACGCAATGCGAATCTAATTCGCATTAGATTAAAGCGCATCAAATCTAATGCGAATTAGATTTAATGCGCACTCGTGTGAACAGGGCATTTAATTTGCTTCGCGCATTTCAGAAGATTTGCGTAAAACGTTTTTGGTGATACATTTACCTGCATCAACAGAAAAAATATGTGAGATTTATTTTTTAATCACACAATTCTAACAATCATACATGTATGTCTTGAATGCAACTGGACAAAGGATTCTTTGAAAGCAGTGCTACATGTGAAAGTGAAAAAGTACTGAGATTAGGAATTTCATAAGTATGCCTTTTTGCAAACTTCGAAACTTTGCCATAAATAGTTTAAAAATTGGCTCGACTTGTTATTTTTTGTTTTTCCGTTTGCTCGATTTGATTTGTTTTGTATTGTTTTCGTTCTTTACTCTATGATTGACTTCGACCACCCCGACCTTGTACTCCCAAGTCTCTAGGTACACACCTGTGGGGATCTCGAATCAAACTGAGCATTTTATTTTCAATTTTCGTTTTCACTTCGTCTCATTTAAAGGTACGATATGAGAAAGTGGCTGTTCAACAGGTTACCTACAGAGCAATATTTGTTCAATTTTTTTCTGAAAAAAAATAATATTACAGAAAGATTGACAAATGGCCCTTCAGGTAAGATCACGATAATAATGTCAGTATTCCGATTTATCCAGATCAAGTGTAGAGACAGTTGCTTTGGTCCTTAAACCAGACGAAAGCCTGTCCAAACCCGGTACTCCTTTCCATATCAGAGGAATATCAATTGCGTCCGGGATTATAATTTTTGACAGGTTGATCCCGAAATTACATGCGGTATTATGCTGCAAAGTCAATATCAACCGGAATTGCACCTCAGTTTCTAATATTTAAAACAATATCGTATTGATTGAAGAGTACACGACGGATTTTCATAGCGTCGTGCAGTCCTAGTGGGTAAATATTACGTAAAAAATCTTATGTTAAGATTTCTTCTGTACTTGAAGTTGGATTATTAAGTTCACCGGGTTGAAAATGTTTTGGTGGAAAGGCAAGAGTTGAAATGGGAGATTTTTCAGTGTCTCCTCTTCAAAAATTTGTTTCTTTTCTATTTGACGTTAAACGATCTTGAAATTGTCATTCCATTTTGGATTGAGTTTGCATTTTGAACGTAAATATGTACATCGCAGAGGAGAAATATTGATAACTGGAATTTAAGGAATTTGAATGAGCACATTAATTCATACAGAGAAACACGAAATTGAAGAAGGGAACATTCGAATGCAATATAAATGCAATAGTTCTATTTTTCAGCATATGACGAAATGTATAGGTCAAGATCAAAAGGTCAAATGTCAAATACATGTACTATAATAACCTCCGGTCAAGAGGGTAAATGGTTAAATGCATTAACAACATGTACTTTCCATTCAAAAAAGATTGCCAACTTCGGAAGTTTGAAAAGTAGCTAGGTCATCTGATCATAAAGATGTTGTATCCAGTTCTGAATGTTTGCATAATGGAAAGATGTTGTGTGTTTTGCTGTTTCCTCCGTATAAAAAAAACCCCAAAATATCAAACTGAAATTTATCATCATCGTCACCATGCACCACCACCACGAACACCTCTAACCACCCAAGAAAGAGGAACATCGGCTACTGGAGTGCTGATTGAAACATTTAATATTATTTCCCATGTGCAAATCAAAAATGTCCATAGTACATCTGTAGACATAATTTATCTACTTCCCATCTGAAATATACATTGAACACGTACATATTCATCTAAGAGATTCCGTGACACGAATCTTTACTTGTCGAATTGTCTTGTGCAAAATTGATCACGGAGGCTTAACGCCGCTTGTGTCCCTATCCCGCCGGTGTTATTGAACCATTTTGTGCGTGCGTAATGCAATAAGCAAGGAATAAGAAAAAGAGGCATGTAAAATTAACGAGAAATTAATTCCGGAATTAAAATGCCTGAGCCATTTCGTGTAAACGTGCTGTCATTCCTCCATTATTCGCAACCTTGCTGACAAATGTCAAACTTAATCAGCGAAGTCCTAATTGCTCCATGTGTCAAGTATATTAAGGAAGACTTTTTAAAATTACTTTTTTGAAGTGAGAAACGAATGATACATGTCAACAAACAAATACGATTAGGGATATCTTCAATGTGTTAGGTATTGGCAAACATACTAGAGATGATTCAGTTTGTAAAGGGAGTGTCTACGAGGGCTGATTGATATGTTCTGAGCTTCGGTTTTCTGGGACGCAGAGGGTATTCTGCTGATAGATTATCTCCAAAAAGGACAAACCATAAATTGCACATACTATGCTTCACTTCTGACACGGTTACGGGAAAATATGAACCTCAAGCGCTGCGGAAAGCTCACTAGTCAAAGGTGTGTTGTTCCATCAGGGCAATGCTCCTGTTCACAAGTATGTCACTGCCATGGCTGTCATTCATGATTGTGGCTTTAATTTGATTGAGCATCCGCCTTATTAAATCAGACTTTCATCTATTCCTAAAACTGAAGGAAGGTATTTCTGACACCCTATTTCAGTCTGATGATGACGTCATACTTGCAGTGGATGACTTGCTGGTGGACCAAGAGTCCCCGAGGGCACATGTAGTCAAGTTCGATCAACTTCGGTTGATCGTCTGTCTCTTTAACGCATTTGAAATTTTCTGTTACAAAATTTCTTGAAATTTCTAAAACGTGGGTCCTGTAGCATCATATCCCACCCATTCTGCTACGTCTTTTGGTACATTTTTGGAGATAATAATTTTCATACTTTTTGGCCGTATTACATTGTTTAGACTTAGGATCACTGACGAGGGTTTAGTACCCGAAACGTGCATGTCTGGTCCATGCTGTAAATTTATCAGGTATTAAATGATGCTATTGAATTTAAAGACGTTTAACATTTGAACTACTTGATGAGTGTCACTGCTGGTGGACCAAGAGTCCCCGAGGGCACATGTAGTCAAGTTCGATCAACTTCGGTTGATCGTCTGTCTCTTTAACGCATTTGAAATTTTCTGTTACAAAATTTCTTGAAATTTCTAAAACGTGGGTCCTGTAGCATCATATCCCACCCATTCTGCTACGTCTTTTGGTACATTTTTGGAGATAATAATTTTCATACTTTTTGGCCGTATTACATTGTTTAGACTTAGGATCACTGACGAGGGTTTAGTACCCGAAACGTGCATGTCTGGTCCATGCTGTAAATTTATCAGGTATTAAATGATGCTATTGAATTTAAAGACGTTTAACAATTTCTGACAACTTGACAAGTCAAGATAAGGAGTTCTTTAAAAGTGTTATTGAGGCTCTTAAAAACTGGTGGCAAAAGTGTATAGATACTGAAAGGGATTAATAATGTGGAAAAATATGCAAAATGTCTTATAAAATTTAAATACGAGGCTCACAACATATCAATCAGCCCTTGTATGTTGTTTCATTCTGTCTTCCTTGTCCATGTTAAAAAAACCATGTTCATCCTTGTAAAGAAAATGTAGCCCAAGAACATGTGTAATATCTACTATAGAAATCGAAATATAATTTTGAACTTAATTTAAATGTTTCCTTCAATTCATAGCAAGGAAATAATTATATTACAGATTAGTAAGCTTGAACACGAAGTAGAATATCATGGGTAGCAACTGCTTAAGGAGGTTTTCTGTTCTTTTTGTTTTGTTTTTTGTTTTGTTTTGGTTTTTTTTTTTGTTGTTGTTTTTTTTTCTTTTTTTGTACGTTTGTTTTGTTTTTGTTTTTTTCTTTTTTGGTTTTGTTTTGTGTTGTGTTGTTTTGGTTTTATTATTATTATTTTTTTTTTTTTTTGCTTTCTCAGCAAATATAAAGATTTCATCGTTAGAGACGACTTGCAAGTAAGCTACTTGTTCAGGGTTATATTACACAACGGCTGCATGAAATCATCATTGAGGAAGTTCTTCGGTCGCTATGGGGATATCATCCCTCTTTCCAGAATGATCAATGACATTCTGGATTAATTGCGATTGAGTGGTTGTCATCATCACCGAACAAGACATCTTTACCTGATATGTACATCAATATGTTGATCGAAAGAATCACCGAATTTGACAAGTTTCCATACAGCTGTTGTGACGGGTGCAATCAGGACACGCTGACTCTCCCTGTGCACCTGGTCTCGCTTCGGAATGTAGTTATTTCCGGGGTTCGCAACTTTTCCAATAGTCTTATTCAAGAGATGGTTTGACTGGGTAAACTTTAATAATGAATTGGTATAGTAATGACTGGTTCTTTTTTTTCCAAGAAGGAGAAGTTGCTGATTTTTGACACCAGGAGACAGTTGAGGAAGGCAATCCAAATTGTTGTGAAAGTACATCGTGTAAAACTTGCGGCTTTACTGATTTGCTCTCTACATGTATGTACAATGAACATCAATATATATATAACAGCAAAAAAGCCCCCTTTCGATACTCAGAAAGACAATACGCGATAATTTCAGCGATACGTAAGATACCTTACGTGTCTGGTTCATAAAAATGTGTTTGAAATTTTCTTCAAGAAGGTATAAAGTTGGAACACTTCCGTATTATTATTATAAACACTTATTTCTTGTTGAAGTGTGGAGCAGTTAAACTCCTTCCCCGTGACTTCAAATTTTGAAGTACATTAATTACTTCTTTCCAACTGTGTTGCCTAAATGAATCTTTGTTTTGGACCTTTATCAATTTGACATCATATATATCAATTTCGGAAACTTTTCATTTTATTTAAAGGAGGTTAACATCTTAGCACCATCCCTCCATTGCTATTTTGATCATAGATTTAATTTGGATATGCTACTGAAACGACCCTACAGGAAATTTGTAGCTACACACTCTCTGTAAAGTAAATGCACAAATCTAAATTCAAAAAATAAATACGCCGCTCCTGAAATGTGTTTTGGCGGGTTATGAAAAGCACTTTGGCTGGAAGCATCACTGAACAAGATTAAATATCCGAAACAAGTGTCTGGTGCATAAAAATTGGTTTGAAATTTCCTTCAAAAAGGTATAGAGTTAGAGCACTTCCGTATTATCTTTACAAACACGTACATGTATTTCTTGTTGCAGTGTGGAGCAGTTAAAGTCGTTCCCCGTTACTTGATATTTTGAAGTGTATAAATTACTTCTTTCCATCGCTGTCGCCTGAAAGAAGCTTTGTTTTTGGGACCTTATTAATTTGACATAATATATATCAATTTGCTTTTTCGGAAACTTGCCATTTCATCCAAAAATGTCATCGAAATTAAAGGATGTTCACATTTCAGAATCATCCCTCCATCGCTATTTGAACATACATTTTATTTGGATATGCTACTGAATCGACGCTACAGGAAACTTGGAGTGGCACACTCTTTGTACAGTAAATGCACAAATGTTAATTTCAAAAAGATAAAACCATACGCCGCTCCTGAAATGGGTTTTGGCGGCTTATGAAAAGCGCTTTGGCTGGAAGAATCACTGATGAGGATTAAAAATCCGAAACACGTGACTGGTGCATAAAAAATTGTATGAAATTTCCTTCAAGACGGTATAGAGCTGGAACACTTCCGTATTATTTCAGTAAAACACATTTATAATTTAGCTTTGTCACTACAATAAGGATTCTTAATGTCATATATTTCATGTTCGATGTGTTTGCTTTGACTATTGTTCGTACTTTGATTTGTGTATCTTGTCATCCCCTGTTTTGTCTTATGTATTTTGTTTGTTTAAGTTGTGGGTGTGCTCCGCTGTGGTCAGTACAGAGTTGTCTTGCTTGATTTATTTTCATATAATTAAGAAGAAAGGAGGGGATATCCAACAAGACCCGGTTGCAGAAACAACAAAACTTCCAAACACCCCATGCGAATAATGAACAAAAGTTGTCAGAACTTGGTAGAAGTCAGGGAATTAAGATACTTTCAAGCATTTAAGATACTGAAGGCTTTCTTTTTAGTTTTACCTATGAATAAGTGAGTGGAAGTCAAACAAAACACTCAAATTTCGAAAGTCACAATCCATGAAAATACAAAACCAGGTAAACTGTAAAATGAAACAAGACAAACAATGACAAATATGGACAACGATCATGTCCCATGCCCAATACACAGTACAAATGTTAAATGTCTTCAAATTCAATAGCATCATTTAAGAACTGATAAATTTACGGCATGGACCAGACCGGAAAATCGATATTCAGAAAATCAGAAACCGAAGGCATACAAAATCAGGATAAAACAGGAACTAAAGCTAACGACAAAAACCTTCACTACATGAAAAGAAGCGGACTATTGTAGTGAGACCAGGTGACCAGAAAGAGTCAGCATCACCTACTTGCATGCAACACCCTTCGCATTCTGCAAAAGGAAACTTATTTAAAAGGAATCCCTATGGAGACGAAATTACAGTATGTGCCCATTGTTTGTTTGTAGGTCCTCTTGGTGTGATAGTTATCATGCCCTTTTGTTGCCTCGTTGCTTCATTGTGTCTTTGCTTGTTTGGTTGTTTTCAATCCGTTGTTTGTTGCGATTTTATTCCTTGTCGGAAAGCTAATGCACAGTATTGCACCAGATAATTTCGTTTTCATCATTCAATAAGCAATGACTTAATACATTAAAAGAAAGAATGAAATTTAATCAATATAATAGATTCATTTCGTTATCAATATGATTCAAATGTCTATAAGATTACAACTAACGAAAGTAAATACTTATGTCGCTGTAAACCACCTATTTCCATACACGGTTCCAGAGCAATAGCTAAACCTGTTCACTTAACCCTTTTTTCAAATTCATAAGAAAGGGTAGAAACTCGAAGATATTACTATTATTTAATAAGTAGTGCATATTATTTTTCTAACGGAACATCCAAAACATTCTGACAAGTTTATGGAAACGGACTCATTGACATTTCACCTGTAAAATTTTTATTCAAATAACAAAAGACTTAATTCATGCTAAAAATGCATTGCATATGGTTTAGGTATTTTTTACATTATATTTTAAATAGAGATTGTCCATTTTCAAAGTAGCCACATACATGTACTTTAAACTTGATTATTTTCTGCGATTTCAACATTAAGACTTTATGTTTGGGGAAAATGTTCTCGACATAAGCATATCTGCCATTGTAAGAATGTAACAGGGTTATTTTCGCGTTGGAGAATTTTAGCGAAGTCACATGATTCGTGAATTACGCGAAAATTATCCCCAATGCGAAAAATTTCACGTTTGCAGTACCCGAAACGTGCAAGTTTGGACCATGCTGCAAATTTATCTGTTCTTAAATGATGCGATTGAATTTGAAGACGTACACCTTCTATTAGATGAACACGTAAAACATCTCTGAAAAGAAATTGAACCATTCTAGTTTTGAAAAAAAATGTTTTAGTTTCTTGCCCACAGCATACGAATGCGAGTAGAGAAAAACGATATGTACACCTCTGTTACCGGGGAGTAATCTTTCTGAATGAAATACATATGTATATATTTCGGCTAATGAATCCTCATCAAGCCATTTTTAAATTATTTTTGTTTGGCTGCTTTTACATATGTATACATGTATATGCACCTTTAATTATTTTGTATTACACAAAATTAATGTATTATTCTACGCTTTTAGGAGAGATGTTAGTAAGCAAAGGAAGGGATCTCCAACAAAACTCGTTGTTACCACAGAAAACCTCGAAACACCACTGTGTGAAAACAGAGAATAGACAAGTCTTAGCACAAAATGAGACACAAAAGGCAAACTTAACACAAAAGACTACAAAGGGACAAACAAGACCAATGGAACTTACTGTCCTGTTCACTAATTCCAGAGCACCCTGTTTTCCCGGTTTTCTCTAATATATGATAATGTCATCTTCCAAAAAGATATCAGTTTTATAGTACTCCTTTAGTCGTAACAGAAAATACCATTGTTTTGACTGTGCGTCAGCTAAGTTGGAAATAGGACGGAAAATAAAAAGTCTACGGGGATTTTCTATAGTAAAATCGCTGAAAATGCGTGACGTCGGGAGCTTTGACGTCACTGTTTACCATTGTTCACACGGAGAACAAGATGGCGGCGGCTTGAAATTAACATGGGAATTTCCCGTAGACATTTTATTTTTTCATTTTGCGGGTTGAAGGCAGCTGATAGGGTAAGTTGAAGTTAATTTTGACATAATTTGGACATAATGTTGTCCCACGACACTGATGGTCACATGAACACCTCACTCTATGACAAACGTGATGACTTCAATTTCAGCATTACGAACTTTCCTTTTCTGAGTAGCAACATCCCTTCATCGCCTGCTTATGGCGTGTTCATATCTCAGTTGATACGCTATGCCAGAGCAAGTACCAAATATACGGATTTTGTTCTGAGAGCTAGGCGTCTTTCAGATAAGCTTCTCAGTCAGGGATATGTTTGTGACCGACTAACATCGTCACTGAGGAAGTTCTACGGTCGATATGGGGAACTCGTCATACACTATGATGTCCCACTATCCAGAATGGTGGATGATATTCTGTCATAGACCATTTGAACCATCCAACCAAAGATTGTACTCTATATCTTCCAAAATAGAAGTAACCGGGTGTGACAGTTCTACCGAATTGAAGCGACGGGTGTTGCATGCAAGCAGGAGATGCTTACTCTTCCTGGGCACCTGGTCTCACTCTCATATCGGGAGTTCGCTTCTTTTCATATGGTGGAGGTTTTTGTTTTTGTTTGCTTTGGTTCCTGTTTTATCCTGATTTTGTATGCCTTCGGTTTCTGATTTTCTGAATTATCGATTTTGTACTGTAGACAGGGATATGGTCATTATCCATATTTGTCATTCCAGTCACGACTAAAGAAGGTCAATTATCAGAAATAATAATTTATAGCAAAATTCTTCTGACGACAGAATAAATCACCCAAACAGGGTGCTCTGGAATTAGTGAACAGGACAGTAGGACGGTCATAAGAAGCAAATTGGTGTGTTTTTCCCGATTACGTGCGCACAACCCTTCCACTTCCCCGATTACCCAGTTGTCTCGAACAACGAAACAATGTTGTGAATAAAATGTCCCTCACTGTAAGATGACCACACAAACAAGACAGCAAAACGCAAGGGCACAAGTAACAAAGAGATGAATATTTTAATTGATGTAAAAAAGGGCATATGACAAACCGCCGGTGATCTACCGGCTGTAACGAGCTCATGCATCCGACCGACATTCAGAGAAGACAGGTGGTCGGGGTCATGTCTACTCTAACAAGGTTTGAACAGGGCCGGTTAAAAAGCCCCGTCGTCAAAGTCAGCTTGAGTGCAAATCCTTAGAGTACACTAGTACAAGGTTATAGATTGGTCAAGTACCAAGCCATGGGTCCGTCTAGTGACAACAGGTGCATATCCACGGTATAAAAGGCAATTGATACTGATAAATTTTCGATGGAAATTCTGACTACCTTCATTCCCATTTATTTTGTTTATTTTGTCACCATAACAAGCAGGTTATGAAATATTATCAAAGTAATCATATAATCTCTTGGTCAGTATTTCAAAAGAAGCTGAGAGTAAGAAAAGATGAGATAAGAAGTAATTTTCAATTGTACATTTACATTAATATTGAATCTGTATAGTACAGATTTCAGTTCGTCGAGCAATCTCATTAACTGGTAGCCTATCTACTATATGTCCATGAGTACCTCTGGGCACACATTAAGTGGACATAAAGATAAAGGATTATAGTCCCGTATCATCGAGACATCACACGTCGTCTACGTGTACATCTCTGACGAGACCTTTTTGGTCCATTGTGGTCTAGACTTCTTAATAAAACAAAAGTGAGGTCTGACGCATTCTTATATATTGTTGGTCGGTTTCGTGTATCCTGTACCAGCTAATTCACTGAGGACGTGATGCAGATGGTCGCAACTAGCCAAAGATCACAATAGTCATACACGTGCAATGTTGTTGCGACTTGAAACAAAGATATTTCAGCTTGCAACCTGCCTTGTTGTGTCATTGTGACACACGGATAAAGACATTCAAGATATTGAATTTCAGCAAATCTACCCTGTGTTGACCACAACAGAACACACTTGCAGGATTGAAACAAACAATGAGCATCATACAAAACAAGACAAGAGATTCAACAATACCTATATTGATGGGTGCCATTTATCGCTGGTTGAAAATTATCTTCACATGTATATACCTTTTGGTACCATTCACCTGCAATAGCGAAAAAGTGCCTAAACTTCTCTAACAAGGTTTGAACAGGGCTTGTAAAAAGCCTAGAGAGCTAGGCGTCTTTCAGTTAAGCTTCTCAGTCAGGGATATGTTTGTGACCGACTAACATCGTCACTAATGAAGTTCTATGGTCGATATGGGGAACTCGTCATACACTATGATGTCCCACTCTCCAGAATGGTGGATGATATTCTGTCATAGACCATTTGAACCATCCAACCAAAGATTGTACTCTATGTCTTCCGAAATGGAAGTAAACGGATGTGCCAGTTCTACCGATTGAAGCGGCGGGCGTTGCATGCAAGCAGGAGATGCTTACTCTTCCTTGGCACCTGGTCTCACTCCCATATCAGGAGTTCGCTTCTTTTCATGTGGTGGAGGTTTTTGTTTATTTGCTTTGGTTCCTGTTTTATCCTGATTTTGTATGCCTTCGGTTTCTGATTTTCTGAATTGTCGATTTTGTGATGTGTACAGGGATATGGTCATTATCCATATTTGTCATTGATGTTTAAATCCATTCATTAATATCCAAAATTTATGAAAATTGGTAGACATATTTATCAAAGATTGTAATATGTGCTTTTAAATTTTCATTTTCCTGCTTTCAGAAATAAAGACTACAGGGTAAGAAACGTTGTAAAGATTGGCGATAATTTGTCCCCAATCGGTATAAAGTGCTACGTCTTACGGTACATTTTTGGACATAATAACTTTAACACTCTTTGGTCATATTACATTGTTTAGATTGAGGATCACTGACGAGGGGTAAGAACCCGGAACGTTCATGTCTGGTCCATGCTGCTTTATCTGTTCCTAAATTATGCTATTGAATTTGAAGACGTTTAACACATGGACCAACAATCAGCAGGCAAATTTAAACTGTAGACTAATGTGAACTCATCGGAGACTTTGACGACCATCCGGTATATGTAAATGGAATGTTTTCCAGAATAAGAGCGTGCAATCCATCCACGTATGTCTTACGTTATTTGCATTATATGTGCAATACAATGTCTCATTACTTATGTACGAAAGCCGAATAGTGTCAAACAAAAAATTAAATTTATCTCGTTATTACGAGAAAAGATCTCGTTATTACGAGAAAAGATCTCGTTATAACGAGATAATTTTCTCGTTATTACGAGAAAAGATCTCGTTATTACGAGAAAAGATCTCGTTATTACGAGATAATTATCGCGTTATTACGAGAAACAGAAAACAAAAAATTAAATTTATCTCGTTATTACGAGATAATTATCGCGTTATTACGAGAAAACATCTCGTTATTATGAGAAAAGATCTCGTTATTACGAGAAAAGATCTCGTTATTACGAGAAAAGATATCGTTATTACGAGATAATTATCGCGTTATTACGAGAAAAGATATCGTTATAACGAGAAAAGAACTCGTTATTAAGAGATAATTATCGCGTTATTACGAGATAATTATCGCGTTATAACGAGAAAAAATCTCATTATTACGAGAAAAGATCTCGTTATTACGAGATAATTATCGCGTTATTACGAGAAAAGATATCGGTATTACGAGATAATTATCGCGTTATTACGAGAAAAGATCTCGTTATTACGAGATAATTTTCTCGTAATAACGCGATAATTATCTCGTAATAACGAGATCTTTTCTCGTAATAACGCGATAATTATCTCGTTATAACGAGATCTTTTCTCGTAATTACGAGATAATTTTCTCGTAAGAACGAGATCTTTTCTCGTAATAACGAGAAAATTATCTCGTTATAACGAGATCCTTTCTCGTAATAACGAGATCTTTTCTCGTAATAACGAGATCTTTTCTCGTAATAACGCGATAATTATCTCGTAATAACGAGATCTTTTCTCGTAATAACGAGAAAATTATCGCGTTATAACGAGATCTTTTCTCGTAATAACGAGATCTTTTCTCGTAATAACGAGATAAATTTATTTTTTTGTTTGACACTATTCGGCTTTCGTACTTATGCTCGATGCCAGGATGGAAATCAAAATAAGGGCGAACATCGAAACATATCCTAAGCATTGTTTTGAAGAACCAGGATAGAGCTTTGCCTTCAGAATTATTCCCTTTAGTATAACATTTGGTAACGGAGAATTCAGAAACTTCGTCCAAGTCTAGTGCCGAAAAGCTTTGAGACTTTGTCCGAGTCTAGTTCCAAAACACTTTGAAACTTAGTCAAAGTCTTGTGCCAAAACACTTTTAAACTTCGTAAAAATCTAATCCTATAACACTTTGAAACTTCGACCAAGTCTAGTGCCATAAACACTTTGAAACTTCGACCAAGTCTAGTGCCAGAAACACTTTGAAACTTCGTCCAAGTCTAGTGCCAAACACTTTGAAACTTCGTTCAAGTCTAGTACCAGAAACACTTTGAAATTTCGTCCAAGTCTTGTGCCAAAACACTTTGAAACTTCGTCCAAGTCTTGTGCCAAAACACTTTGAAACTTCGTTCAAGTCTAGTACCAGAAACACTTTGAAACTTCGTCCAAGTCTAGTACCAGAAACACTTTGAAACTTCGTTCAAGTCTAGTACCAGAAACACTTTGAAACTTCGTTCAAGTCTAGTACCAGAAACACTTTGAAACTTCGTCCAAGTCTAGTGCCAAACACTTTGAAACTTCGTTCAAGTCTAGTACCAGAAACACTTTGAAACTTCGTCCAAGTCTTGTGCCAAAACACTTTGAAACTTCGTCCAAGTCTTGTGCCAAAACACTTTGAAACTTCGTTAAAGTCTTGTGCCAAAAACACTTTGAAACTTTGTCCGAGTCTAGTGCCAAAACACTTTGAAACCAGGCAAACGATATCTGAACATTGGGACTAACAGTCCAGCAGCAGAGATACATACATTTTTTGTACCCAGTAGTTAAAATAACACAAGTTCATGTTCTATTGCATCAATGTCAGTCCACATTATACAAATAATAATTTAACAACCATAGGAAGTTATTGAACAACAATTCATTCTTTGATTTCCTCCAATTCATAACAGAGAATCACTGCTGAGATATTGTTTTCTGTAATATGTTTCTTGTCGCTTTCATTGTTTTTCAAAAAAAAAATACGAGGGTCAGTCAAAACGTAAGTAGCTTATATTATTTCTGGTTAAGATCCACCACCTCTTTTTCGATGATATCCTCCTCTTGTATGTGCGATGTACTTAGACCGTCGGTCATGAACTGAGAATGTAGGGTCTTTTTTCCGTTTACGGACCCATCGAATGCCTTGATAACATCTTCATCAGACCGGAAATGATGTGCCCCGATATATTTTTTTCGAGTTTTAGAACAGAAAGAAATCGTTAGGCCTTAAGGGAAGGCATGTTGCGGTACTAGCTCATACCAGTTGTGCTCTACAACATTCGTTGCAACTATTCAAGTGTGGACCCTTCCTTTGCCCAGTTGAACTAATGTTTAACGTCTTCAAGTTCAAGTTTAAAACATATTTAGAGAGTTTTACCTCATAGTTTTGCCCTGGTATCAGCTCTAAGCAGCTCAAGCAAATTTGCATCGTAAGGTTCGACGTTATTGAATGTCTCTTTCGTAAAAATCTCTTGGTAAAAATTCCATCATAATAATGCCTTTTCAGTGGCCTTGACCTTGCCTGAAGATACCTGTGCATGTCTGTTTTTTGTCTTAGAGATAATGGTCATGGTGCCTACTCAAAGCTTTATTCTTTCTATGGCTTATAACAAAGAACCAATGTCTCACCACAACCATGCAAAGTAAATCATTATTTTACCTACAAACCCTTCAAAATGTCCATACAGAGGTCCATGTTGCACTATGCTCTTCGCTGAGAGATTTTGGTATCCAACGGGCTGTAAGTTTTTAATTACTTCTTTCATTATTGTATTTATTACTTCTTTCCAGCTCTGTCGCCTGAAAGAAGTTTTGTTTTTGGTCCTACATCAGTTTGATATCATAAATATTATTTTGCTATTTGTAAAACTTGTCATTTTTTTTTAAATATCATCGACATTAAAGAAGGTTAACATCATATCATCATCCCTCCAATGATCTTTTAAACGTAGATTTTTTGGATATGCTACTGAATCGACCCTAAAGGAAATTTAGATCTGCGCATTTTCTGTAACGTAGTTGCACAAATTTGAATTCAAAAAGATAAAACCAGAGGGCGCTACTGAAATGAATTTTGGCGGCGTATGAAAAACACTTTGGCTGGAAGCATCAATATCCGAAACACGTACGTGTCTGGTGCGTAAAATTTGGTTAGAATTTTCTTCAAGAAGGTATAGAGTTGGAACACTTACGTATTATTTATACTGCGGACTCTTTCCATGGAAAATACTCAAATTCAAATTAAAAAATTAAGGAGGTCCAGGACAGCCAGTCTTATAAGATCCTATTATTCGATTTTCCTACAAATTATGAATGTTAATAATTGAAACATACTTTTTGTATATGCAAAGTTTCATCATTTTTACCGTCAATTCTGAAGCTGATGACGTACATTTATACCCCATGAAAGCCCCAGAACGAGCCGTAAATGTAACGTTAAAATGAACACATTTTAGGGAAGGAAAAGAGTTATAAATCTTCTGTAGAGACAGAAAATTAAGAAGTACTGTATTTTTCAATTATTAGATATGATGTGGGCAATCGGATGTGTAATGATCACTACGACTTTAAAAAAAATTGTCCAAATGAGAAGGATTTATGGCTATTTTCAGAACATCTTTGAGTTGTTAATTTCTTATAATAAAGTTCGTTTATCCGAAACCCTATGATTTATTTTCTATAAAAACTTGATATTATTGGCCGGATTGCGAAGCAAAATCCGGTCTATGAAATGGCGAAGTCCGTCTGTCCGTCAGTCAGTGCGTCAACATTTTGGTTAAAGTGTTGCGTTTAAGTCCGTTGAGAGAAAACTGTTTGGAGGAGTAACTTGAAACTTGACATGGTGATAGACCATGATGAGACAAATCAAACACCGCAACAAAATTTGACCTAGTGACCTTGACCTTGGAGTTTGACCTACTTTTGAAAAACTTTAACCTTGGCCATAGCTTTTGAATGGTTAGTGATAGGGCTTTCATATTTCACTTGTGCATTTCTTGTGACAAGACCTTTCCATGGATACCAAAAATGTTTACCTTGTGACCTTGACCTTGGAGTTTGACCTACTCTTGAAAAACTTTAACCTTGGCCATAACTTTTGAATGGTAAATGATGGGGATTTTATATTTCACGTATGTATATCTTGACACAAGACCTTACCATGGATACCAAAAGTTTTGACCTTGTGACTTTGACCTAGGAGATTGACCTACTTTTGAAAATAATAAATCTAGGCTATATCTCATGAACTATAGAGGCTATGGCTTTGAGATTTCACATGCAGTATCTTAATGACCAGATATTTTATTTGATATCATGACTTTTGACCTAGTGACCTTGATATTGACATTTGATCTACTTTTGAACTATAAGAGGTAGGGTTTTGATATTTCACATATGGATTTCTCATGACCAGAACTTTCATTTGATATCATGACTTTTGGCCTAGTGACCTTGACATTGACTTACTTTAAAATTATAAGAGGTAGGATTTTGATATTTCAGTTGTAGAATCCTCTTTACCAGACCTTTCATTTGATATTATGACTTTTGATCAAATGACCTTGACATTGACCTACTTTTGAACTATAAGGGGTTGGGCTTTGATATTTCATATTTAGATTCCTTATGACCATAGCTTTTATTTCATTGTGCAATAGTATTTTAATGACCTTTGACCGTTCTGTCTGCGCCAAAATGTATACGTCATCTAATACAAACACTTCGCAATCCTGCCTTACCGCCTTTAGCGGTTTATGGTTTATTTTCTACATATGTCAAGTTAAACACTGATGTTAAACACTTTCTGTTTGTTTGCTTTGGTTCTTGTTTTATCCTGATTTTGTATGCCTTCGGTTTCTGATTTTCTGAATTATCGAATTTGTACTGTATACAGGGATATGGTCATTATCCATATTTGTCACTGATAAGTTCCTATTGAAATTTGACCGTTAGTTTTTTAAAAGTTATAATGCTTTGTTACCCCTCACCCTTATTGAAATTTGACCGTTAATTAGTTTTTTTTAAAAGTTATAATGATTTTGTTACCCCCTCACCCTTACTTTTACGTCACCTCTAATGCTTTTTGGTCATAGATTTTATTTGACTTTGCTACTGAATCGACCCTACACAAAATTCGACGTTCGTTGATTATTGCAATCATGCAAGTTCTGCAGTTCAAAATGGGTGAAAGGTATGAAGATTGCCTCCGTACACTTATCTACGGAGAGTAGTTTTACTGCTTATTGTAACTTATTTTCCTTTCTCAATACATGTAAATGCCTTATTTTGGCAAAGTTTGATATATTTAGAATAGCCATGCACCGAATTTAAAGAAAAGCGCTGTGGGAAGGATTCTTTGCAAAACTCTCCTTAGAAATTCTTACTCCAAAACTAAATATTCATAGAAATTTTCCTTTCGAAAGAGAAATAACTATTATAATACATATATTCATAATGCAAGTTCTCTCATCGTTTTCTTTGTGTACCATGATATTAAGATAAAATGCTGATGTTTAAAAACTGGCAACGTACTACTTTTTTTAATAGAGAAAAGAAGGGTCATGAAGAACGCGTTCCATTTTATATACATTTCAAAAAAGGGAGGGGATCTCCAACCAGAACCTGTTGCAGCACCACTTTTTTGATGTTTGAATATATTGATCGAACTTGTATTAATAGCCTAGATTTTGAGTTTTCATTGTGTAATATTATTCTCGGTTTTCAAGCAAATACAAGATTCTCAAATATTTTTGATTTAATACTCTTTTTCGCAAAATGGATATTTTGGTTAGAAAGAGATCAAATGAAATATAACAGAAAATCTACTGCATTAATTAAGAAGTGTTCTTTTCAAAATTGAAGAATGTGATAAAAACAAATTTTGAAATGATAGAAAGATTGCGTTTAAAAATTATGATTACGTTTTGTCTGTTGTGTCTGTAAATGACTCTTATAATGTATATATGTAAATGTATTGCAAAATAGAATAAAATGAATAACCATCTTCTTTGCAGAATTCTACAGAACAGTAAAGACAAGTGAATGATGGTGTGTTGAACGTCTTCAAATTGAACAGCATAATCTAAGAACAGATAAATTTGCATCATGAAACAGACATGCACGTTTCGGCTACTTAACCCTCGTCAGTGATCCTCAATTTAAACAATGTAATACGGCCAAAGAGTGTGAAAGTCATTATGTCCAAAAATGTATCGAAAGGCGTAGCAGAATGGATGGGATATGATGCTACATGGAAAATCCTTAACCAAGTTCTTTGCTTTTTTACTTTGAAAGTGCAAAACAATAGCCACTCACAAATATACAAAATGTACGTCACCTGGTTGAGTAAGTGTACTGTACGTCGCCTTGTCCTCGGAACGAAGTCCTAACGTGAGATTGCGATAGAATTGCACATACATACACCATGGGCAGGGAACAAAGGAATGATACAACCCATGAAATCCAATTGGACATTTGTAATTTTGAAGTTGCAGTCGCTACGTCTGTCATTTGAGGTGACCACAACATGGGATCTAAATAGGAAGCTGAAGGAATGATCGCATGTTTAGATTGTTTTGAAGTAAATTAATGATGGTTAATGCGCAAGATCGTAAATGCAGCGCTTGCAGCGTGTCCGTTCTGATTTTTCATTTAGTCACCTACCTAAACCATTATTCAAAACGTGGGCACCTTTTCTGCTCAAGTATTTGATGACGTCATAACAACGGAGAGCAATCGAAGAGTGTGTGAGAACATTTGTATAGTCATGGTTAGAATGATTTAAGATCTTCCGTATTGAGAGGCGCCAATGCAGAATAGAATTGAAAATGAAGTGTTCCAATTCTTTACCTTCTTGAATAAAATTTCAAACCAATTTTAATGCATCAGATACGTATTTCGGTAAGTAAATCCTCATCAGTGTACTTTCAGTCTACATGTATGTGATTTTCTGACACAGCCAATTCTATTTTAGTTGTGCTGAATGTAAGAGATTCGTCTTGTAAGAGAGCAAGGACTGACAAAGTCGGCTTCGTTTGAAGGTAGAACAATATTAGCAAGATACTAGTATGGATAACATGTGACGAGCTGTGTCCAATTGGAATTACCTTGCATACTAGTATTATAAATCATTGGAAAGAAAATTTAACATTTTGATAACGTTCACCTCTTTGTACTTTGAATGCTTACTGGAATCAGAATTTTCCCTACCAAAATAAAATTGTTTTTCTTAATTAATAACATCGTCCTAAAATTCCGGTTGTCATTTGTGCTATTGGAGGAAATTTTAATAACTACATGTACGGAAGTCTTTTTTTTTCAATTTGCAATGTGGAATCATCGTATTAAGAGTGGACATATCAAATGACTTTATCGAAAGCACCGTAGATGTATATTACTTGAAACTGAAGGAATTCAGTTGGTTTCTTTCTGATGACGAAACATGAACAGGGAAAGGTACAGACTATCATATTAAAACCGTATGCTACTTGGACCACCGTGTGTTACTGTCTTATTTATTGCGCTATCCTAAAGGTAGAAGATTGTTCGGTCATACAACTTCGGTCACTGTGAATGTTAAACGTCTTCAAGTTCAATAGCATCATTTAAGAATAGATACATTTACAGCATCGACCAGACACGCAAGTTTCGGGTACTTAACCCTCGTCAGTGATCCTCAATCTAAACAATGTGATATAAACAAAGAGTATGAAAATAATTATGTCCAAACATGTACCGAAAGACGTAGCAGGATGGGTGGGATATGATGCTACAGGACCCACGCTTTAGAAATTTCAAGAAATTTTGTGACAGAAATTTTCGAATGCGTTGAAGAGGCAGACGCTACATGTGCCCTCGGGGACTTCCTGATCCACCTGCAGTGACATACTAATTTAGTCTGAGATGTATCACTGGGTTGACTGCATCTTCTTTTGATCCTCCAAAACCGGCCAAACTTAAATTTGTAGCATTTTTGTGCTCTTTCAGATAAAAAAAATTGTCGTCTGATGGAAATTTTCATTGCAAAAATGTTGTTATTTGGGAAAACATGTATTTTCAGTTGATAATACGGAGTGATCCAACTCTATACCTTCTTGAAGAAAATTTCAAACTAATTTATTATGCACCAGACACGTGTTTCGGATATTAAACCTCATCATTGATGCTTCCAGCCAAAGTGATTTACATGAGCCGCCAAAATTCAATTCAGTTGCGCCCTCTGGTTTTATTTGTTCAATTTAAATGTGCATTTACTTTACGGAGAGTATGCGGATCCAAATTTCCTGTAGGGTCGATGCAGTAGCATATTCAAATAAAATCTATGTTCAAAATATCATTGGAGGGATGATGCTAAGATGTTAACCTCCATTGATATCGATGATGTTTTTGGATGAAATGACAAGTTTCCGAAATAGCAATAAAATATTGATGTCAAATTGATAAAGGGTCAAAACAAAGCTTCTTTCAGGCGACAGAGCTAGAAAGAATCAGTTAATACACTTCAAAACATCAAGTCATGGGGAACGATTTTAACTATCCCACACTGGAACAAGAAATAAGAAGTGTTTATATGAATAATACGGAAGTGAAAATCACTGCTAATATATGTAGGAATACGGAATTTCTAATTGAAAATACAAGTTTCTGTATAAAAACGATAATTTCGAGGAGTGTGCAAAACTAAATCA
Source organism: Pinctada imbricata (assembly GCA_033119305.1). Taxonomy (NCBI): domain Eukaryota; kingdom Metazoa; phylum Mollusca; class Bivalvia; order Pterioida; family Pteriidae; genus Pinctada; species Pinctada imbricata. Next base: position 1,418,630 of record VSWD01000009.1, on the reverse strand, counting down.
ATAAAAACAATATAATGTCAATCGAAAAAGGAGACTTTATAGATATCTTTTAATCATCTGCAATACAGGGGAACTGAGAAGCAGGAGGAAACTTAAGATTTCCTCAAATTTTGTTGAATTTTGCAAATATTCGACCTATTTTAATCCCAGTATACATGCAGGAAAAGTAGGAATCTGGAACTAATTAAAACTTATCTCAACTGAAAGAGCATCAAAAATACTATATACTAGTATTAGCATCTTCCAACTTTTAAAATCATCAGTCATCAATACAAAAGTCATTTTCCCCTAGTTTTCAGTGATTTTCAACTTTTTTCCCAAAATACCACTTTTGCAATGGAAATTTCATGTGACATTTTTTTTTCATTTTAAAGAGCGCAAAAATGCTACAAAGTTAGGCCGGTTTAGAGGATCAAGGGTGCGGGCGATCTAGGGGATCAAGGGTGATCAATGGTGATCAAGGGTCAGTGATACATTCAAGACTTTGCTATTTACATGTATATTCACGGACTGTCGTCCAAAGTTGGCTCTGAGTGCACATTGGTCTCCTTTCGAATTATGTGTTGTCATTGGAAGGTTGTTTGCTTGTAATCCAGATAACCTCGCCATTTGTTACAATCGCCGAATTTGACAAGTTTTCATGTACCGGGCACCTGGTCTCGCTTCGGAATGCAATTAATTCCGATGTTCGCAACCGCTCCAATTGAATTTCTAATAGGCCTTGCCTTTTATTGGCCTTGCCAATTGAAATTCCAATAAGGCCTTGCCTTCTCGACTTTGAGACTGAATAACTGATAGGTACTTCATTGATGTTTATTACAAACGTTGCAGAAGGCTGTCCTACGACGGCACCTATTGGCCATTGTTACAATGTTCTCCTTGGTATATGTGTAGTATTTTCTGTTCAGTTTTGTTTATCATTGTCCTGTTTGTGTCTCTTTTTGTACTTGTCTACTCAGTGTTTTCGAATTGGTGTGTTTGAATGTTTTGTTGTTGGTGGTGCAACAAAGTCTTGTTGGAGATCCCCTCTTTTCTTTTATTAGTTATTTGTCCCTTTAGTGTAAAGGTTCCTTTCCATCACGCTTTCTTCCGACTTACATCTTTTATGTGGTGTGGACACAACCTTTATGTGATGTGGGTACATCCTTTATGTGGTATGGACACATCCCTTATGTAATGTTGGTACATCATTAACGTGGTATGGGTACATCCTTTATGTGATGTGGGTAAGACCTTTATGTGTTTTGGTACATCTTTTAAGTAGTGTGGGTACATCATTTATGTGTTGTGGGTACATCCTTTATTTGTTGTGGGTACATAATTTATGTGTTGTGTGTACATCATTTTTGTGTTGTGGGTCAACCTTTATGTGTTTTTAGATCCTTTGTGTGTTGTCACTGTTGTGGGTAAAACCTTTATTTCTTGTTGGTATACCATTTATGTGTAGTGTGTCCATCCTTTATTTGTTTTGGTACATCCTTCATGTGTTGTGTGCACATCCTTTATGTGTTGTTGGTCATCCTCTATGTGTTGTGGGTACATCCTTTAAGTGTTGTGGGTACAACCTTTATATGGCGTGGGTACATCCTTTATTTGTTGTTGGTACAACCTTTATGTGTTGTGGGTAGATCCTGTTTGTGGCACTGGTACAACCTTTATGTGTTGTGGGTACAATCTTTATATGGTGTGGGTACATCCTTTATGTGTTGTAAGTACAACCTTTAAGTGTTGTGGGTACTACATTTATGTGTTGTGGGTACATTTTTTAAGAGTTGTGGATACAGCCTTTGTGTGATGTGGGTACAACCTTTATTTGTTGTTGGTACAACCTTTGTGTGGTGTGGGTACAACCTTTATGTGGTGTGGGTACAACCTTTTATGTTGTGTGTTCAATAACATCCTTTATGTGTTGTGGGTACAACCTTTTTGTGGTGTGGGTACAACCTTTTATGTTGTGTGTTCAATGACATCCTTTATGTGTTGTGGGTACAACCTTTTTGTGGTGTGGGTACAACCTTTTATGTTGTGTGTTCAATGACATCCTTTATGTGTTGTGGGTACAACCTTTTTGTGGTGTGGGTACAACCTTTTATGTTGTGTGTTCAATGACATCCTTTATGTGTTGTGGGTACAACCTTTTTGTGGTGTGGGTACAACCTTTATGTGTTCTGGGTACAACCTTTATGTGTTTTGGGTACATCCTTTTTGTGTTGTGGGTACAACCTTTATGTGTTTGGTGTACATCTATTATGTGTTGTGGTAACACCATTTATATGGTGTTGGTACAACCTTTATGTGTCGTGGATACATCCTTTATGTGTTGTGGATACAGCCTTTGTGTGTTGTGGGTACAACCTTTATGTGTTGTGGGTACAACCTTTATGTGATGTGGGTACATCGTTTATGAGTTGTGGGTACAACCTTTATGTGATGAGGGTACATCCTTTATGTGTTGTGTGTACAACCTTTATGTGTTGAAGGTACACCCTGTAAAAGTTGTGGATACAGCCTTTGTATTGTACGGTTACAACTTTATTTGTTGTGGGTACAACTTTTTTGTTTTGAGGGTACATCCTTTATGTGTTGTGGGTACAGCCTTTATGTGATGCGGGTCAACCTTATTTGTTCTGGGTACAACCTTTATATGGTGTGGGTACAACCTTTATATGGTGTGGGTACAACCTTTATGTGTTGTGGGTACAACCATTATGTGGTGTGGGTACATTATTTATGTGTTGTGTGTACATCCTTTATGTTTTGTGGATACAGCCTTTGTATGTTGTGGATACAACCTTTATGTGTTGTAGGTACATCCGCAATCCTGCATGACTGTGCTTCGCCGATTTCACTTTACTGACATAAAGTTCAATATTCAATACAGTCAGAAAATATATTTGGCTGTTTTCTTAGCCACAGTACGACGGCCTTTCATTTCTGTTTTGAAAATTAATACGACGTGTGCTTTGAGTGGCGCCACCTACAGTAAATTTCGTTCTTACACTGGACTACGTGGAGATTATTCATTAAGATAGCACCGTCTTCTATTTCTACTGAGCTACGATGTTGTCTCCGTCTGTTTGTCCGCTTTTTTCTAGTCTTGTGAGGATTCGTTTCGCGGATCCCCTTTCTATCTTTGCTGTGTATATTTACTTTGTAAGTCTGTTGTAATTTTTGGTTTCTAATTTTTGGACTTAGCGTTTGACTTTTATTCACTGACGTACTACATTAGACGTCATGACGTTAAGCGTTTAGGAACTTTGTTTGCAAAGACGTCTCATGATGTTGTAATCATACTTATTGTTTTATTATATGAACATGTAGACATAGATATGCAATGTAATGTATCTATCATGATGTCTATCACATCTTATTACGTGATATTGTACTTATACATGTACATTAATGTTTGGTTTGAAATTATACATGCACGTGTAATGATCATGCAGTACCTTAGTGTGGATCTAGCGGTGGGGACGTTAAGGTGGCAGAGCTCCTGCCCTTGAGTTGACCAAAATTAGTAATTTTATCGGTTTTCAAGCATATTCTTTTCAAAATCGTAGGCTGGAAATTGGAAACATACCCCTCCCCCCTTTTTTTCACAGGAGCTCGATGCCAACAACACTCATGATATCCGTCCCTTCCCATCGTTAAAGGAAGTAGTGGTGGATGTCATTGTGAAATATTTACATAACTAGTGTATTCCCCATGTTAAACGCCCATTAGGCAACTAGAATTATATTCCAATAACTTGGGTAGCTATTGTGACGTCACTTTCGTGTTCTGCATGGAAGGAGAATTAATACATTTGACGCTGTTACAGGCAAATGTGCAATGTGCATCTAAATAAAAATGACCGATACATAGAATGGATGTAAATATAAGTAATGACTGTCTTACTTTTGGTGTTCATGGGTGTATATTAAATTCCTGTTGGTCACGTGCAAATTCAGTGAATCGTGAATTGCTCAGTGGCGTCGGGCTCCTCCCCCCCCCCCCATTTCGATGGGCTGGACCCCGCTGGACAAATGTTCTGGACCTACACATGAATATGTATCGTTTCTTCGATTCGTAGATCATTTGCATTATCTTTAATAAACGGAACCAGAATAACTCATGGTGGTCCAGAAGTACATGGTTAATCAGATGATTAGATCTAACAGTCGATGACAAATTATTCAACTAAAACATAAATTTTCTCATGACTTTTATAAACTTTACCTTTCCAAGTGCAAGCAAATAATGAAGAATGAACAAAAATGTGCACTCTTTTGTGAGAAGAATTTGACATACGGGCGCTTTCATTGACTTTTTTTGTCCGCTTAGAATTGAAAGCACGAAATATTCAGTTGCACTCTATTTTTGCATCATTACATAGGGTTGGTAAAGAGATTTTTTTTATCCCCGTTCTGTTAATGCGCTGCAAGATCCCAATTAGCGAAAAAGGCATAGTCATAGAGAAACGGCATAAAATCAATTTGGAATTTCTAACTACCGAACCCTGCATAATAAGTTGCAAACAAACTTGTTAATGTTTTCGTAAATGCATGTATTGTTCACAAGTAAAAACCATTAGTTGACTGTGCCTTGAAATTTGAATACTATACACAGAATTCTAATTTTACCTTCCCTTCGCAAAGAAAGACTTGCCCAAGATTAGGCCGAAATTCAATTTTTATCTGTTTTAAATACCATTCAAAATTTCAGATATATTTGAATGACTTTTAATAATTTGAACTGCAGGAAATTAAGGTCTATTCAGAATTCGCACCCGGTTCACCTATTAGATCAGCCGGTTTCTGATTCAACAAAAGACGATACAGAAAGCTTTGAAAAACATCAGACGTTGGGGTGTAAAATTTCAATTAAATTACAATTAACTTCTCTGTGTCCCCATCCGTCCTAGTTTTACCTCGGATTACTGCCCCTGGAAGACATCATAATAAACGATATTATACAGTACCTTTCATAAATAAATATCGATCAGTATCAAAGGTGTGTGCCGTACAGATATCAAAATTCTGCAAAACAAAAGAAAAAGAAAAAGAAAAGAAAAAATAATAAGAAGAAGAAAAGAAACTTAGAGAGGGGGTCTGAATGACTCTTGTCCAACCGAATTTAAACATAGAGTTACATGAACATGTAACCTTCATGCTCGTTTTATCAGTTCATGCAGAAAATTCGATAATTCGATGCATTTTTGTCGAATTCCACGGTGAAAAGTTTCTTCCTAACCTCCTCCATCCCAAATCGTACTCTTCATCCCCCCCCCCAAAGCCCCACTCATAGAATGAAAGAAAGATCGAATTTAATATCGCGGGAGTGTGCCCCCCCCCCCCCCCCCCCGAATCCCCTGCCAAACAAATGAATCCGGCAATATATACATGTCCTTATGGATGTTTCAAATTCGATTTGAAAAGGATGAAATAATTTAAATCTGATACATGTATTCTTAAAACATATGAATACCTTCCAAATTATATAAAATACTGTAAAATTCACTCAATTTCTTATGTAACTGTAACAAATAGATAAATTCGTGCAATTTAAAATAATACGATGATTGTTTTATGATGCGCGAGTGCTCTTTGCTTCAGTAAATCATGTGATAAGTATAGAATTTCACTCATAATAAACTTAAATGATTCTCTCATCGCATCATTATTTAGATTTCAACACTTTATCGAAAGACTATTAAATTCTTAAACCTCCATTTTGCTGTACTACAAATTCTATTAACTTTTTGTAAAGGACTGACCACAGCGTTAACAAATTACATTTGCTTTCTCATTTTGCTTCTCCGCCCGGGCTATTTTTACAAAGGCTTTGGTTGATCTTTCAATTGACTTAGCGTTCTGAACTCATCCCCTCCTCCCTCGTAAAAATAACGCGAGATCTCGCAGTTATTTTGTCGATTTTACGTCAAAATGCATGTGAAATGCAAGAGAAGATAACGAAATCATTGTGTATTGGCTAGTATATCTGATAAGCATCAACGAGGGGCTATTAATTATGCAAATAGGCGTGTTCAGTACCCGTGACAAAAAGCATGACACTAAAGAGGGGAGGTGATCGGAACAGCCCATTGTTGTACATTTCACATTGGCGAAATAGCAAATCGCTGTTAAAAAGTTGGTGTATTCGCGTTAAGGATTCATAAAGATGAGTTCAGAGTGTGAAAGATGTTGGAATTTAACATGATTTTAATTTCTGTGATTTTATTTTCCCTCGCTTCACATGTTTACAGTAAAGGTGAGTGCAGAGACATGCGAGCGGTAAGATGAAAGGAACGGCTTTCCTTTCATGTTTACCGTTGTCGGCCATATAACAAAATACACTATACGTGCTGTATATTTTGGTGTGTATTGGCGTTATATGAATGAAGCTTGCATTTTCTTACTTCTAACTGTAAATTATTTACCGATAGCTCAGTAATAGTTCAATACATTAGCAAATCTATCGAGCGTTGAAGTGATTTTGTATAGATTAGGTAGTTTAATGGCCCGGGAATAGAAAATTATACGAATTTACTCATGCGATAGCGGTTTCCATCGTAGACGAGGAAAAGGGCACATGTGTACTTGCAATCTGTTTTTCTTTTTTCCCCACTTTTCCAATTTAACTAACATAGTTTTTGCGATTGTAGGGTGGAATGTGGGTCGATGTTTAAATTGATTTCATGAAATAAGGTCATTTGTTTTAAGTGTGGTAAATATTTCACATAGGTTTTAAAAGCAGTACGCACGTTGTATCTTGAGAAGTTCTATTACTCAAACCCTAAAAGACAATCGATTACATATAATATTACAATATATATATAATATATCTGTATGTTAAATTTGTACACATCAATAACATATTCTTACTATGGTACTTTTTAGTAGTAGAATGTTAGATATAAGTATCAAGTTTTGTTACAAGAAAATTAAACTTGTAATTTTGTGGTGATACTGATTTGCAGTATTTTTGCCTATATTAAATCCAGTGTATTTTCCATTTTTCTTGATAAATATTTTTTAATTTGAAAAAGGAAGGAAATGAGTACAATGTATCATGAATTGATAACGTAATATAGGTGTCATTGATACCATTTAAATGATTTTAAAAAGGATTAATCTACAAAAACAAGAAGATTTGCCAAATATTTCGACTCCTCATTTGAGTTACAGAGTTTGAAAAAGGTTAGATTTAGTTCAGAAAATTCAGTGAGAATAATCATAATGCCCAAAAAAGTGAAGAAAAAAATACATCCTATATCTAACCTCTAAACCTTCATTTAATTCAATAAATTCACTTTTCAATGACTTATGTGTTTTAGAATTAATTTTAATAAAATTCCAATATTTTAAAAAATTATGTCACATTGCATGCATGACATGGTACAGGTACATGTATGTAAGTTGAAACTTTAAAAGTACAGGTTGAAATTTCATGTTACATTTCCACCTTTGTAAGGTAAAGAAATTAAATTAAAATTTCAGAAACAATAGACCCTGTGTTTTATAACGTGCCAGTGCTCTTATGGTCACTTTAATCTACCAAACCGTATATTCCCTTCTATAGCCCATCTAACCTGCAAGAGGAAATCTACAATTAGAGAAAAAGCACAAAAAATATGAGTCACTCATTTACATATAAAATTAATGAAGAAAGTGACAATCTAGAGAGACAATTTACATAATATTGTATAGAAACTTGTCAGAGTTATTCCATTAATATTCCCTTTGAAATGCATGTCGTCCCCTCTCAAAGGCTTCTGTTTGTTAATTTCATTTATATATTCACGTTTTCACCATATGATGTCATAATTTTATTACCCTAAGATCACAACTTGCTCTAAAGTCTCATTAAATAAGAAGTATATTCATTAGACCTGTAACATAAATGTTTGCACAAGGAATTAGAAATGATATTATTCAAAACCAAATAAAATCAAGGTTATGAAAATGTGTGTATGGAAAGACAAACCCCCTTCTCCCCGGCATTTTTTCACTTTATATCTTAATATTTTTGCATTGAAGAAATAGTATTGTATATTAATTTCACGTCAAGACTAAAGAGTTGATCTAATTTATCTAAATTTGTCTAATTCTGTAAGAAATGTTATAAATAGGTCTTGAGAAGGAAAGAGGATTTGGTAGGAAAGGGGGATGGGGGGGGGAGGGGTTCTGGGCCCCCTTACTGAAATTTGACGAAGCAGGGAAGTATCAGTAATAGACAGTATGGTGTATTTTATTCTAGATTCTTTCAATTGGTTGTTGTAGGTTCAGGTGTACAAGTCTATATTAATATTCTATCTTGTTTTTAGTATTTGATTGCCATAGTAGAATTTAACATGTTGAAGGTCATAAATCTTTGGTTGTATACGGTGGCATACATGTAGCATATCAAAGAAACTTAAAAAGAATCATTAAGTAGTATTTATTCTTGTCATTATTTATTTGTATTTCCTTAATTTCATAGCAAAAGCACATTACATTCATTTATCATCACTTACAGTTAGAATTCATGTAAGTCTGAAGACAAATATTTGTCTATTAATATATATTCATAGTGGAACAGTTGATGATACTGTTGTACTTTCGGAGTGGAGGAAAAAGTATTTGAATGTTGAAAAAAGACCAGATAGTGATATTCATGAAAAACAAAACTATGACTTATGATTACATTTAGAGAAATATTTGATGTTATTATAAATTCTTTACATGTACACGTTTTTGAGCAAAGGAAAACAATACAAATCTTCTATTTTTATTTCAGCCCCGACATGTTGTATATCGATAACAGATCCTGGATGTAGGAGGGCATGTATGCAGGTATGTTCATTACAATTATGTTAGTAGAAATAGGGGTCTTTATTCTGGAATCTGCTCATAGTAGCACCACGGAATAGCATTCCCAATGACAAATCATGTCCAATTTTCCTCCCGATTTCTAGCGAAAAACATCACCACGAAAACATGTTGCCAAACCATAGATTTTACCAGATTTGTACGATTAGAAATTGTTGAAAACATTTGAAGTATATTTACTGCAAAAGGTTCTTAAATGCGGGAAGTTCACTTTTATAAGTTATATTACAAGTCACAAATTTCCCACTTCTGAATGCCACCAAGAGAAAGAGAGAGAGAGAGAGAAAGAAAGAGAGAGAGAGAACACCAGTACACCTTGTGAACGATTACTATCACCATGATCATGTCTTCAAGCAAGCAGGAAGAGAAGATGAAGGACATAGACTTTCCTATGTATCAACTATCAAGGAAATTTATAATGTAAAAGAATAACATTTTATACACACTTTAGTTTGCATATTTAATAGAGACAGACCTCTGAGGTACATATCATTACATCATCCTTGGAAAAAATCAAGCTTCTAGAAAAATATAAGGATTCAGAAATAAAGATAGGGAACTTTAAAATTTCAATTAGATGAGAGTAAAATACTTTCAGATTCTTTATTACTTCGTACCATTAGCATGATTAGAGGCTTATTCAGTCGTCTAAGGCTCTAGAGAACAATTGCTCTTTCCGTCTTAGACTCTATTAATTAATGATTTTTCCCGCCTGAATTTTGGTGTAAAGCTTATGTAATGGTCCAGCAGTTTTCAAGAATCTTCAATAGTTCAGTTTTTGTATTATGCAAATCAGGACGGAGATCCGTAAAGGAAATTACGTATTATTAGATAAGATTCCAAAAATTTTACATTTTCTTCTGTGCTCAGCATTAAAAGCACGCAATTCTATATTAGAGACTCGTATTTCCCCCTTTTCTAATTGACGCGAAATCTAATATAGCCCTAGTTCGTCTTAATTAATTAGAAGGGATTGGTCGTGTAAATTTTATGAGAATGAAAAAAGAAGAAAGTATAATGTGATATAATTCCATAAGGCCTAATGGATTGTACGTAGCCGTTTCATACATAATTCATTAGCCCGACTTGCCGTAAAATTTATCAATTTACATCGGCTGTGTCATTTAGTGTATAATTTCATGATTTTATCTTAAATATTATATTATACCCCAAGGCAACGTTCAACCGAAGAAGGCGAAAATGGTTGGATGCACTGCGAATTTAATTTTTGTCCCATTTAAGAATCATTTTAAAGCTTAAGAGAAAGAGAGCGTGCTGGTTTTTTTTTACGGGCACAGATGTGATTCGTGGAGCTCCCGTGCCTTTTCTTTCAATCAGGAATATGTGAATATTTTAATTTGATATTATTCTTTCTTTCTTTCTTTCTAGTAAGGTATTACGTGCACTTGTCCTGAGAAGATGTCTTTTGTGGGATGTAGAACTTCTTTATCGTTTATTTTAAGAATCATAAATTTGCATTTTGCATAATATAACATTTCTGTTAAAAGAACTTCTCGAAAATGCTGAAGAAGGTCAATTCGACATATGCCTCTTCCTCTCCCTTACAATTCGTTCGAGCTGCGAATGAATTCAGTACGAACATGTACTGTACTACATGGTCGATAATGTGAATCGACAAACCTGTTGGAACCATCAGCTGCCATAAGCAAAACTTATGATTATTTATGATGAATGTTTGTTTGACCTTAAAGCCATAAACTGTAACGTTCTCTACTTCTTTCTAACGACTTAAGCATTTTTGCTTCCCGAGTAATTGTAATTTATGGGCCGTTTTATTGGGTTACAATAACAAAATCACTTTCAGTGGCAGTGAGTCTTTTCAGAGACGGAACGATTTCTACATCGTAAATTTTCATTTCATATTTTTTAGTGAATAAACAACACTCCCCCAATCCATTCACGAAAAGAGAAATTCGAAATTACATAGGTGTAAAGATTCGTTTTTTATTCTTTACGGTATTATGGAAGCATTTAAACCGCCTTCAACTTATTAAAAAAGGGAGGTAATGATTCCTTTAATCACTACGAAAGTGTCTCAAATGTATTCCGATAGTTTTCACCAAATTGTATAGTAATATTGAGAAAAAGCGACATGCATGCTCGTGATATTTTATACATGTACAGTAAATATAATTTAAATCATCGAATGATCGAAACGGGGGCATTTTACAATGTAGTTCCCGCCCTTTTCATTTCGCGCGATAATTTAACATAATTCTGAATTTCATATGATATAGACTTGCATAGCATAATTAATACATTCTAAGTGGTATGGACAAGAGAATAATGTGGAAAATGCTGTAAACTTTTTGTTTTGAAGCATTCAAACTGCAGTCATAAGGATTGAAGGAGCGTAATTTTCAAAGATAGGGGTATGAGAGAGGCCTACGGTGATTTTTGGGCTTTAAAGGTACATGTACTTTAAAGGGGCTTGAGAGAAAAAGTTTTTACAATCAGGTGCACTATAGATTCTCTCCTTCCCTTTACCCATATTGTTATTCTCGTCCTCGTAGAAGACGTTGATTTATCACACCCTTAACCTCCCCCTTCCAAAAAAGGAGAGAAATTAATTATGCATAGGTTTAAAGGTTGAATTAGTTTGCTCATACATTTGTAGTTTATTACTTAGATTGATATACATACATGTTTGTATCATGTACGTGTAAATTTGGAATTCTAGACTTGACTGATGAAGCAAAAGGCAGAGATGAGGTAAGGTAGTAAAATGGGGAGGGGGGGGGGAGGGGGTCGGGAATCTCTCCAAATTTGATATTGATCAACCACTTGAGTTGCTTATTGCGTAATGAAGTGACCGAATTCGATCAACTTGATTAGTCTGATTGTTTGAGAGAAATGTACGATTTATGTAAGAATGATGATGCATCGGGTACGGTGTCAGTCTTTTACAAATGCACCCATCCTTCATTCTGTCAGATTTCCTGTATTTTTGACATTGAAAAATCATGTTATTATCGCACGCCGGTCGCGGTCGACGCTTGATAGTGCTATTCTCATCCATTTCATGTCAACGCTTTAGAAAGTTTGACGAGCAACCTGTAACCGGCATGGCAGATTTTCATTAGCAAATCTACGATAATCAATTTTTCTTCATTACTGCAACAATAAGTGCTTTCTCATATTAATTGCACCGTTCATGATTGAGAAATTCGCTTTAATAAGTCCCGTTTTACAACCGCTTTCCTCTCGCGATTGAATCTTGATTGAAAATTTGTGTTGCACTTGAGATGGGGTTTTAGTGTAAAGAAGCAATCGTATCCCAAAGAATGCAATATATCCATTTTATAAAGACTTTTGTCTCCATTTTCGTGTCTGATTGAAAGGGTATAATGATGAAGAAAGCAAAAAAAAAAAATAAAATCATGGAGAGGGCCTTAAGAGAGAGAGAGAGAGAGAGAGAGAGAGAGAGAGAGAGAGAGAGAGAGAGAGAGAACAAACAAACAAAAAACGAGTCGGCGGTTTTAATAAATAAATTCTTCACAATCAGAATTTGAGCAAGTCGATTATGCATGAAAATCGATAGTTACCGGATATAAATGACATCGGCTTCACTTCTCATTTCACTCGATTTTTCACATTTCTTGCATTTAATTATTTGATGAATATGTAATCCCTTTGAAAACATAGGTATTTAGTTCAAGAGACAAAAAATACTTAATAAAGCGTTTCAGAATATAGCTTGATTATGTCTCATATTCAATAATTCCTTATCGTCTAGACGGCTTGATAATCTTAAAGGTTGAATTAATTAAGTCACATTTCTTTTTGTTTGATATTCGTGTCGTCTACAGAGAAAAAAAATGACAATCAAGGATGTATTTTCTTAGAATTTTGTTTCTTGTTTTATAATGATCATATATCACAATCAAACCACTTTAAAAATTTCATCCTCATCGATAATCGGATTATATCAGCTACAGGTCCTCAATCAAGAAAAACTAGACGATGTAGGAAATATTTACAAAGTACGAAATAAGGGAGAGGAAGCTAGCTAGGGGTCCCGCTTGGTAAGCTTTCTGGGGTTGGGTTCATACTAGCCACAGAAACGGCCAACGACACTTGGAAATATCCAAGTGTCGTTGGCCGTTCCTGCGGCTAGGTTCATACCTTATGGTTTTCAGAAAAGAACACGCAGAAATTGGTGAAATAAGTGTCTTTCTAGTCTCCGCTATATGGTGTGGACATACATGAAGAGCTGTCTTTGTACATGTACATCATTCTTGCATTTGATTTCAATGGATGCACTCTTCCTTCGTACCATGTACTTTTGGTTTCATGTTGAATCAAGAACCCTTCACCTATAGTCTCCAAACCGTTTGGTATTTGCAGGAGGAGGTTGGAAGTTTGTGTTTTTCTCCGATGGGAGCAACATGTTTTTCTCTGATAGGAGCAATGTTTTCGTAAAAAAATGAATGTCTAATAGTACACATTTGTAAATTGTACTAATTTTTGTTAACAAACAGCAATATCGATTTGTAACTTTGGTAGCTTTCTATAGTCGAGTATGATAAATGAATTAGTTTGTTACTTCGAGACAGTTTTACGAATGTTGCAAGTTTTATAATAATCTGAGATTTTCTATTACGAAACAAGATAACATTGATTGCAAAAACCTCACACTCTCTAAATCCAGCAAATCCCTGTGGATTAGTTTAAACAAATACTTTATTTCTGACATATCCGAAAATAGAGAGCGCAACCGAGGACAATATTTCATCCTCGAATTTTTATTGGTTGTCAGAAACTGACACTTAGTGGCAGGAAATTAATCTAGAAAACTAATTTTTTGTCTAAATATTTAGGAAAACGTAATAAAGAGATCTTAGTTTTTGTTCATTTCACCATTAATGGATCGAGCACTCGTCCCTCTGTCGTAATATGTGCATAATTGAGTTCTGGCAATGAACAAACAATGTCATGCCACAGACAAATAAATGGATGTCGCACGAGAGAGAAAGAGAGACGTTGTATACTTATACAATATTGCGCATTATTTCAGCTAACTGCGGTGTGTGCCATCATGTACATAAAAAACCCCAGATATATCTTCATCTTTGGTCATTTCGTTAAAAGTTAACGTTTCCGGAAGAATACAAGTAGTACCAGTAGACTGACGTGAATTTCCGAAAAGTCTCATTGACAAGCATAATTTTATGAAATAAAAGATAGAATTCAGAACTTAAACTTCAGTAGTCGTATTATAATCACGGTGGGTAATCTCGCTACGCAGAACAATCGGTTTTCGATATTTTTGTAAAAAGGAAAAATGTGATGCAATGTAAGAATGTCTTAGTTATGAGTTGTATCCCAAATAAGGTGCATATTAGCATTTTGTTTAACGCATAAACACGATCGGCGTTCTATTTTCACTGTCATCTATACATGGATCACGCCGATCGCTTTTTTCAGACTGATAAAAAGACATTATTGTCTTATATGGGATAAAACTCGTAGTAATGGCATCCCTTACCCTGCATCACATTCCCCTTGTTGTGAGGAATAATCTTTATCACGCGAAATTAGAGAAAACCCGAATGTTCTGCGTTGATGATAGTGAATTGCATATGTCGCTACAGGAAGTGTTATATTCACGCATGCGCAGATTAAAAGGGTTTCAATCCCGTTTTATGCTGTCTAGATCGGCGCGTGGTGTTAACGACCGAGTTTCTTGAACTAAAGAAGCAGAAATTTGCTGAATGGTGTAAGGTCTTCAAAATCCCATTGCCATCGTCATAAATTGTAAGATTACATAAATTGATGTTTAACTCCCGGACAAATCGCGTTCATGGTTAAATCCATGTAAAAATAGTCATATCGCTCTCTCGATTTTTCTTTTCTAAATAGCATGTGTCATGAAGGTACAAACCGATTCTGACGTGATATCCACGAGAAACGAAAGAAGCTCTTAGCGTCCGTGGCAACGGAATTTCCATGATTTCATAGCACCTGGTGCGTTATGGCGCGAGATGAAAGTCCTCCGTTTCCCATAAATTTTAAAACAATCGGATATAAAACGTTTAGGTGATAATCCGACGTCGAAATCACGTCCAATGCGTCATCGACTTTCCCGATGGGGGTTTACATTAAGAATGACTTTCAAACTATTGAGACCGTTGTAACTCTCGTAATTTAATGAATAGTTGTGAATATTATGAGATCTTGAAATAGAGGAGAAAAATAATTTGTTCGTCCATTTCTCATTTGCTGTAACTTGTACATAAGATTAGTACAGTGGTGATTAAAACTGTATATATAAGGCTCTCTTACGACCTAGCATCGGTGCTTGAGAAATGGAAAGTTAGGGTATTAGTGCACGGACCATCCGGATTTCGCGATACCGCCATAGATTTATTTTTTTTACGATTTTTCTTTACTTTAAAAAAGAAGACTATATAGTGTTATATTGCTTTGAAGTAGAGGACGCAAGGACGTAGAGTTTATGATTTATATGTTCTTTATTATGTAAAAAGTACAAAATTTTTGATTTATATCTTGGCTGAAAATTTATAATGGAATTCCGGTGCTGTTTACATTTACTTCCCCCATTAAGCTTGAGTATAAAGATAACTTATTCACATATTCCTCTTTTACGGTCTCAAATTGATATTCAAACGCCAGTTGAAGTGATAGCATTATCTTTCAATGTGCATTAACTCCAACGATTTTAATACGAAATATGATATAAGCGACTTCATCATAAAAACATATTTTCTCTTAAGCGTTGCGTTTCCATGTAATGGCTGAGCTTCGAATTCTGAAGTTTGATTTTTTTTGTGATCAGGACCATGCGATGACTGTTATTAAAGTCGGTCGTATAAAAGAGGGAGTTTAGAATTTCCTTTTGTGGATTTTGACCTTAATATACGAAAGTGAGACGGTGTCATTAGAGACCGGTTTATTGCATGTAAATTACTGAGCATGCTTTTGTGCATTTATGGGGTCTGATACCTTAAACGTGCATTTGAAAATACAGAAATGATTTATTTTCCATTTAAATGCAACAGAAATTGATAGTTATTCTATGCTGTCTGCATGGAAAATGAAGAAAAAATAATTTGAAATAGCTAGACGAGCAATATTCAATGGGAAATATTTTTCATTCATAAAATATCAATTAAAAATATAAGAGACCCACAAGGCCTTAACAAAGCTTATGAATGATTTTCTAGAGTTTTGGTCGTTCTCACAAAATTTACTAAATTTCATTGCAATATATTGTATTTCGCCATTTTCTACATAGGGACAGCTCAGGTCTCACGAAAACTAAGGAAGGTTAATTAACATCTGTGGATAGAAAACTCGCTGCATGAGTTTCAGCAATACTCAGTTCCATGCTAATTTCGTTCTGTAAATCCCAGCATGTTTTCAGTAAAGTGACGTATGTCTAAAAACGAAAATGCGCAATAAAAATCATCCAGATGCTAAACCTAATGGTTTGAAATGCACTTGTCTATAGGAGAACGTTCTTTTAAACAGATCGAAGATTCTTTGCATGGAAAGTAAAAAAAAAGTGCCTACAAGCCCTACATCGCCCATGCATCTGGAATCTTGTATCTTACCGGAGTGGATTTTTGTCGAAACGTCTTGCGGATGTACATGTGTACGTTACTTTGAGATAACGGATTTTTTTTACGGAATTTGGGAGGGAAGGTAATGGGGGGGGGGTCGTGTGTAACCCTTCTTCTGTGAGGTACAATCTACCCGGGGAGGGACTTCACACAGTGCTAACGGATGGGGAAATGTTCAGAGAGAAAGAGAGAGAGAAAGACAGAGATTTCTCGGTTATCCATGGTTTAAGGATCTTTCATCAGCTCTTGATTTCACGAGAAACGGTATCTCATAAAAAGCACAGATGATAAATCATGGCATCCCATTTACATAGAAAATATCTGTCTGAAAAGATTTCAACACCGAATGATTTACGGCACGAAACGACTCACGATTACACGAGGCGCCCCCTACAGGCTAAAATAGTGGGGGTGTGCTGCATCGCACCGCAAGAATGAAATGTTTACATCTGTTTTAACCCAACTTGATTGACTCGACATGAAACTCCGAAAAATATTTATATTAAGTTTGATCTGGAACAACTCTACTGGTAAAATGATGGCCACTTCTCCCGAAAACTTCTAAACAACCAGATAGGTCGTTATTTTAATACACAGTGTTGGTCTGTTTGCAAAGAACCATTCTTTTTATCTTGTTTATCCGTGCAGCGGAAGTGCAGGTTTTGTGCAACAAGTTATAAAATCTTTCTAATGAAAGTGGCCAGTTGCAGCTACCGTAGCGTTCCAAGACGTTTGTGTTATAATTAAAACAACTTTGCAAGTGGCATCTATAGATTACACTGTAGAATGTGACCTTTGGACGCAACTTCTCAATGCGCTGTTTTAATTAATTCCTTCTTCCTCTTGTTATTTTTCGCTTGAAACATTTTAAAACATTACATACGTAAAACACAACTTACAGAGGCGGATTAAAAAGGCCATATAGGACTGGGTCGATAAAAAATAAGTTTTGTCCAAAAATCTCGAATACGTTATCCTCATCATCAATCCTTAATATAGTTTGTGAACAGCAACACTCAAGATGCAAAGTCCCAACCTTGCTCTTGTCCTTGATCTTGAATTGAATATCTGCCCTATGACCTATTGTTCTGTGACCGTTAACGTGCGTCTACAACATCTATGCGCCGTTGTTGACCTCTGTCCGGAGTGTGAGCTAGTATTCTGGATAATGACACAATCTAGATCTGCTTTTTGTATTAATGTTGGTTGCTGCGCAGCTCCGCATGCACATTGGTTTACTTTCTGAGCTTCTCAACTTTGAGACTGAATAACTGATGGGTTACCGTTTTTCTTCGATGTTCATTATGCGTATTGTCATCCGCTGTCTACGTATGTCAATTGTTTCTTTGGTGCGTTGTCTCATTGTTCTCGTGTGGCTGTTTCTGTGGTTGTTTTACGTGGTGCTTGCTTTTTGTTGCTCACTGCAATCCTGTAGGATATCTGTTCGCAATATTGAAAAAAAAAAATCATAACTGTGCATTTCCGTTTAGAGGTCCGTTTTGATCAGCCATCGAGGGTAACTTTTATTTTTAGCAATCGGAGATGCAGACGATATTTGTCGGTGCTGAAAAGCCTCGATTTAACGGTTTCATCTGAGAGGAAAAGTTTTGCGTGATAAATCGCAATTAAAATAATTTCGATAAAAAGTCATGAAAGGTAAATGGCAATCAAATGTTATTTGGCCCGAAAACTTTCTACATATTCTCACGGGCTCGGTCCGTACGAATAAAAATCGGGCTAGATTTGGACAATATTGCCATTTGTTGTCGTGTTGAAGGGCACGGTTACAGTTAAGGATATTTGATCAAGATTTTGAAGGGAGTTAGGGGCAATTTTCAATCACATTTTGAAACAAAACGGACTTTGTTTGGACTTCCATATAGGTGGACCCAGGAGAAACGAGGCGCATTATCTGGAAATGAAAATTTTTATCAAATATCTGACACTGTGTGGTGATGGATGTGAAATTAAACTGGGTCACATAAAGCCCTAACCCTTTAAATTTGCATTTTATCTTTTGAAAGTTTCGGCTTGTGAGATCATCCTTAAACTTTGCACAGAGAGACTTACCCGGTTCGTTGCTACAGATAAATAGTTCAACGAGACCAAAAGAACAATATATAAAGGACAACTCATCCTATGTTTGTACATAGTGTACGCCCTACAATCTGGCTATCACTCACAATGACTTAATTCACTGACCTCCAATCAATGAAAAGATTATGAAAACGAACCGATGATACCGTGAAAAATAATCCATTGAAAATGCATGCAAAGTAGTAAGAATTAAATTTCACTGTACCACCCGTAGGGCCCCATCCAAACATATCCGAATAGAGGATGGAGGTGGGGGTTGGCGGTGTTCGAGCGTATGGTTTTGAGAAAATTATCTGTATAAAGCTGAAAAAGGAGCAATTGGTTTCGACAAATTCGAGGGGGGAGGGGGCCAGTCCTGAGTTTCTTTCTGAAATCTTGAGCGTCTTCAGTTGAATATACCCTTACTTCCTTCTCGCTTTGTTTATACAAAAGATTGTGAAAGTGCAGGTTAATCATTGTTTTTCATCATTATCGTATTTGCAATGAACTTCTTATAATTGCAGATGGCCACAACGGGAAGGCAAACGGACCAGATGAAACAGCTGATTGTGGCGTCGAAGAGTTGCCTTGGAGATCAGGTACGTTTACATTGATGTCATGGTAACGGTTACCATAGTAACTATCGAGTCGGTCATCATTATGATTCAAGCCATGATGTCGTGCTTGCATGACCTATTTCATCTCAATTATTGAATTCTGCAAATCAAGCATTTCATAAAAGGCGAACCTGTGGAAATATGCATAAAGGGGAAAATTATATTATCATGTGGCCCAATTTAATAATCGTTCTGCAGTGCATATCCTGAATTAGGAACGAAATGCGATTTAGCTGAAAGGTCATTCAGACGATTACACTCCAATTATTCCGTAATCTATCATGGCAGCCCTTATCGCCTGCTGCACATTCTGCATTGTTCATAGAAATGACAGGTCACCAAGGAACTTCTCTGCATTTATTCAATAAAGATATAGAATCGGATCGATTCGGGTTGATTTTCATTCGAGATGCCATCAGATTAGTGAAGTATTGCACACTTCGGAAATAGAAGTAGATCCAGGGTATAACAGGACAATCATATTCTATGTCAATTTGACGCAACACCGTGTGCATACAGTACCGGCCCCCATGGATCGACTCTTTACGGAAAAACTATTCGATGATTATTTTAGGGTTACCGTTTGTAGAGGGCGCTGTGGTATTCCTCGCAGTATCACAGCGCGCTCTGTGCAAGATTAACTCCGTACAAATTATACATTTCCTCATACTTGCAAACTCTAAGAAAATACATCATAATGGTACAAGTACAACAGTTAAGAAAACGTTTCATTCATATTTTTTGCAACAAATATGGCTATATTTACTGTAAATGGTATGAAATACATGTAATAAATACGCGTTCAACACTGTAGAATGAAAGAAATAGATGAGTCGTGAAAAACTTTTGCCCAGGATGCGATGTATATCTACATGTATCAAGGAAGCCCCCGTAGACGGTTACGCCCCTTACTCATATCGACACAAATTCTCTTCGTACTTGATTTGATTCGTTGTACTTGTGACAAATCGATAGGGACATTCTTTATCAAATCAAGTGAGGAATGCACCTTGTATTTATGGTTGCTCCATGCGTATATCGGCTCGGGAACATTTTTTCCGCTTTCATTATAATTTCAAATTTGCTTAATCCAGTGTACTTTTGGGCGCTCATGGAGCGTTTATATGCCAGGGAATTTTAAAAGATGACAAATTGAAATTTGAATATCGTGAACGACCGATTGGAGACGTGTATACAAGGGGTAATAATTGGGCGTGAATTTTATAGGAGATAAATTTGCAGCAACACCGAAGAAATTGCACTTCGGATGGAAGTTTTTTTTAAAGATTTACAATACGATAACTATGTACTAGGTATTCCCCCCAACCCCCTTCAATTTTCAAAATATTTTCAAATTTTGATTAAAATCTAAATGACTTCTACTCGAGTTTGAGGGAGCTTTTTCTTATTTGTGAAATACTGTCCTTCACATTTCAATTTACATACTTGTAGATTTTTTTCATTTCCTTACCCGCAGCTATGTAAACACTGAATGGCAAACTGATTGCAAAGAACATTTACTTCAATTAGTGATAAATTTATGTTAGTAATGCCATTGGCAGATCCAGGGTCACCCCGGGTCAAGGCATGCAATGAAACCTGCATCTGGAAAATCAAAGATGAGGCACCCACGGGGAAACCCCTGATCTTGTAGCGTGATGATTTTGGTACCTCGCTATCATATTCCTACCGAAGGCGTGATATACAGACAAAATTGTATAAAGGACTGAAGCAGAATTTGTCTCTGTGTAATTCACATAGAAAAGACCTGCATTTTTACGAAAATTGATAGGAGGAACAAACGAGGCGTTGGGATTACATGAATGAAAACATTTGAATTTAAGGACATTGTATTTGGAATTAGCGTACGTTGTTCGAACTTTAGTCGCGTCGAATCTCGTATCTCTGTTATTTCATAATCAAGAAATGTATATATAGTAGAAGTCTACAAATGTGTGATAGTTTTGTATTGACGGATTGATTGAGAAGGCAGAAGTTTTAAGCTTGAAAATCTATATTGAAAAAGTCAATTGACTTTCTTGTTTTAAATCTGGTTATGCTATAAGGTTGTCACTTTGTCGATATGTCTGAAAGGAAATTTTGTCGTGTAATGTGCCCTCCTGTCGTATCGTTCTGACACCGTTATATCGATCGACCTTTCTTTGAAGTATCCATGGCGCTGAAAACGTCTACACTACCGGTAGAGGTCGCCATTGTAAACTGACAAGACGCTTCGAGTGTATACTATGTCTTTCTTGAAAGTCAATTTGATAAAGGTCTTGTCATGGAAATATGTCGCAAGAAACGGCACTTATCTCGCTTTTAGTCGGACGATGTGCTTGAACTTTCATCATGCGCCATGTTGTCTTGTCTGTTTGGTCATCTTACAGTGATCGAGGGGGTTATGTGCGTTCTTCGAGACCTCTTGGTAACCGGAAAAATGGGAGGGTCGTGCGCACGTAATACAGATAAGCACATCGTCTGCTACTGACGTAGCGGATGACTGTCCTTAATCGGCACCGATTTCCAATTGGTCTCGATGGTTTATGAGTGGTCTTTTTCTGTGTTGTTTTAGCGTTACTTGTCCCTTTTGCATTGCATGACTTGTTTTGCTGTGACACTGGGTGCTGCAACCGAGTGTTGTTGGAGATCCCCCTTTCTTTCATCTGACAGTGGAATTGCATGATACATGTGCATTAATGATTCGAACCAGTCTCGATCTGCCATCTCCGTTATATACAAAATGTATGTAGAGATTTGAAATGAAGCAAGTGGTCACGATGGTTGAAGCCTATTAAATGACTCACCTAAAATGATTTTCAGAAGAAAATGTTTCTTCAGCCTTGTGAATATTTGGTCTTTGGGTCATTGGATGACAAGCAGTGTTTATATAGCCACATCTTCTGCTTGGAGGATCCTCTGCTATATAGCAGATAGTCCGGGTGAAGGATTTACTGGGTAGTATGCCCTTTACATGACACCGAACGGTCTGATCAGCTACACTTAATTATTAAGTCGTATAGAACAGCTTTATATAGACAGAAAATATGAAATATGTAGGACATTATTATAAATCAGACATTTTATGAAAACAAAGACTGAGTGAACTATCGGTGAAAACTCGCGTCTTTGTTCCAAGCAGACTGTTGTTTACAGAAAGTAATTACACGTATAAATCACTTTTAATTCCAGCCTATAGGAGATCGATGATTTTAGAGAAAGAAAGGGTATTCAAGTAGACTAATTTTAAGGTTTATGATATCGACCGTATTTACTGTTTAAGTGCGAAAAATCAACAAAATTTACAATAGATGTAGACCATTTACTTGTTTAAATATATGTATACTTACAAAACGTTCTATGATAATGTAAGGAACGAGAATCGAATTTTCTGTATTTCACTAAAGGTACTTTTGAATTACTTAGTTTTTATAATATTTTATATGAGATAACGAAAATGGATTGGACAAACGTTTTCACAACATTTTGAATTACTGATGGATTAATGGATGAAAATTTCAATTCCTCACCCCCCTGTCTTGCGTCAGAAATAGTAATTTCTTATTTGCCCGATACAATGTAACATAGTGGAAGGGGGAACCAAATGAATGATAGTACAACGGTCAGGGATGGATGGTGTTAGCAGAA